>JAZKJV010001115.1:236525-858266 GCA_037367405.1 Ottelia alismoides
TGGTAATTTGCTATTTTATTCGAAAATAAAGAGAGGGCACAGTGCATAGGGACCAGAGTGCAAATACCCAAGAGTCTGGGGGGTCTGGTGCAATTTACCCAGCAAAACACGCACCACACGCGTGCCTGGGGCACTCAGGGACCCAAATGTAATGAAAATAAGTCCCGAGGACTTATTGGTAACATGTACCAAAAGCCCAAGGGCTTATCTGCAAAATACCCACGAATATCACGCACATGCTCAAATAAACCACGCACAGGGGTATAAGTGCAAATAAGTAAAAACTTTCATTTAATTAATAACGTCCAGAACAACAGGGGCACACAGTGCAATTAACCCAAAGAAACCACGTGACGAAGCACGTGTCAGACCATGTACAAGGGTATAACGGTAAATAAAGGCAAGCACCAGGGTCTCTATGCAAATATCCCAAAACTTAAACAACTACTCTACTTAATTACAAGACTAAAAGCGAAATGAAATACTAAAGAGGGCCTAAGGGTAAATTACCCTTTATTACGCGGGATGTTGGATGCACGCCACGTGGAGGATCTGATGGTGGTGAACGATGGGCGCACCAGATCTCCCCTCCTCGGATCGAACGGTGATGGTTGCTCCGGAGATGGACGACCCTGATGGAGTCTGGAGCGGGGGGAGTGATCGAATGGAAGAGGAAGGTCCTCGAAGAACAGACGACCGGCGAGGTTCGCCGGCCTGGTGGTCTCGCTCCGAGGCTCCTCTGCTGCGCCTGAAGGTCGGAGAAGCTCCGCACTGGTGTCCTGCAGCTGGTGATAGGCTCCGATGATCCAGTCGAGCTCCGAGGAGCTCCGGCAAGGTCGGCGGAGCTGCGCCTCCTGGCCTGATGTCAAAAGGCCTCAGATGGCCTTCCTTTAACCTGCAAAGCTATCCAGGAGACTCGCGGGTCGAGGGCAAAGTGCCTCGACCCGGTTAGGCGAGGTGGCGGTGGCTGATGCGTCGAAATGGCGAGCTCCGGCAAAGGGGGTAGACGGAGGAGCTCGGCTCCCAGCTCCTGTGCGAGCTGGGTTGGATGGAGGGGTGAAGAAGGTGCGTTGGAAGGAGGCGAAGGTGTTTGTGGGGTCCGATGATCGAATCAATCTACTAGATGGTCGGAATCGATGGAATGCGGCGGAGCGACGATTTGGGCGTAATCGGAAATTAAAGGAAAAGGCGGAGTGAAATGGATACCTGGGTGGACGAAGAGACTGGGGAGGAGCTGGGGAAGCTCCTGGTCGTTGCCTCGAGGAGCGTCTCCCTCCGAGGATCGGTGCTCACGCGGGTGGCGGAGCAACGGCGGCTGTGCTCGTCGGATCAGTGGATACGCCTCCACTCCTCGCTTCGACGGCGCCGAACGCAAGCTGTCACTCTCGCGAGTGCGCTGGAGCTCACAGGAGGTGGATACGAATGACCAAAGATGGAGAAATGAGGTGGCGGAGCAACGGCTAAATATGGGTGCGGGTCCGGCTAGATGAGGTCGGGTAGGGCGTGGAGGCGCGCGGATCCCGATGTGGATACCCCGGCGAGGGTGTCGGATGTGGCAGGAGTGAAACGGACCCGGGGTTTAGGTGGGATTCAATCTGGTTTAGGCGCTAGAAATTAGGGAAGTCGGGTCGGGCGCCTAAATCCGCAGGAGGTGGTCCTGGGGGGGTAGTTGACCGGGCGGTCAACATCCCCAGGAGCCAACAGGAATCGGCCACGTGGCAGGATCTTAGGAGTGAAAATTAGGGTAGCTAGGGGCCGATTTAGCAAAAACTCAAAACATGAAATATTTTTATTTTATTTTTTTCTAATTTTTAGTGATTTTTAATAATTTTTTTGAAATAAAAATAAGGTATATACATAGTATGTAGTATATAGGTATATGTACACTATAGAGTTTTTAATTTTTTTGATTTTTTAATTATTATTTTTGTGAAATTTTATTCCTATTTTATATCTTATTTATTTTCATTATAAAATAAGGAATAAAAAAAAGATATTTTTTGTTTTGTTTTTATTATTTATATACATAGGTAAAATAAATACATATATACATTTATTTACATGGTATATGTACAATATATTTTTGTGTTTTTAATTTTGCTATTTTTATTTGGTTTTTATTTTGATTGATTTTATTTTTATTTATTTACACTATATAAAATATTTACAAAAATTTTGGGAATTAATTTTATTTATTTACAAGGTTAAATAAATGTAGAAGAGTGGTTCATATACATGATGAAAGGGGTGTTTTTGTTCTTTTTTATTTTTATCTTTTTCTTTTGTTTTTATACTTATAAATATAGACACATATTTACATCCTATTTTTGGTGAGGAAAATATTTTTATTTTATTTACATAAATATTTATACATGAGCCCTATCTCCCTCTACTTTGGCTTTTATGCGGTCAGGCCCATGCTGAGCCCTCCCTTGGGTTAGGTTGCTCAATATTTATTCTAAATATTTCCCTATTTTTCTTTTTAATCTTTATTCTTTTATTTTTGCACAAAAACATGCTAATTATAGGTTTTTACACAATGCATGCTTTTGGTAATTATTTCTATTTACACATATCTACATGTATTTGCAAAGGTTTTTGTAGCTAAAATATAAGAATAAAAGAGTGATGAATGAGTATTCATCACACCTCAGGAGCATCAGACGAGGTCCACCGTGCGCGCAGAGGGCCGGCGAAGTTCGTCGGCCGCCAGTTCTTCCAGGAGCCTCGTCCACCGTCAGATCGACCTTGACGCTCCAGATTAGATCGTGTCCGTTCATTCACGGAGCAGCACTGACCGTCAGATCTTCCGAGGTTCAATCGCCACCGCCGAGCCAGCGAGGTTAAGCCACGACGCATCTCTGCCATCCGATCTAGCACGTGGCTTCACTACCTCCATCCGATCCGAGCTAGGACCCCTTCGTAGCCCCACGACGCACCACAGTCATCGGATCCTCCACGTGGGAGCATACCAGCCATCGGATTGCGCCGAGGGCCCTTTTTGTGTGCGGCGCGCCGTTCCGTCCATCCGATCTGCCACGCGTCGTGCATCCAACCCTCGACATTAATAAAAGAGGTAAATTGTCCTTAGGCCCCCTTTACTTTCTGCATTTAGTTCTTAGTCCTGTAAATACGTAGTGTAGTTGTTTACTTTTTGTGAAAATTGCACTGTGGACCCTTCTTTCTATCATATTTGCATTTATACCCCTGCCAATTGTGGACACGTGCATCGACACTTGATATTTTGGTGTATTTGCATTTTGGTCCTGCCTTTTCGCCCTGTTATGTTTTGTATTTTTATTAATAGGAATTGCAATTAGGTCCCCCCAGGCCTGAGTCACGTGTATCGTGCGTGGCCCGGGGGGTAATTTGCATCCCTACCCCTATACTTTCCAGGGTTGTTGTTTCAGGGACCCAAGACTTAGTTATAATTACAGATAGGTCCCTGTGCACTGTTGCTTTCTTTTTATTTTTAATAAAATAGCAAATTCACTCCAAATCCAACGAAAATTGGACACATGGCTCCTGCCATAGTGTAAAATTTTCCAGGATTTTTGGAGACATTTTTGTTTTATTTTGATATTTTTAAAATTCAAAAACCCCTATTTTCGTTACTGTCTAACTTTAAAAATCAAAAAAAAATATTAAAATTCATCTAAAATTCACAAAAAAATTACTTAATGTTTGTTTATGCTTGCTTGATTTTCTAGCCAATTTTGGCTATTTTTCATTATCTAAAACACCTAAAAATTGAAAAACACTTAAAATTTTATAAAAATTCTAATAAATAAATTAAAAACCTAAAAATAATAAATCAGGTGCCCAAATTTTCCTTGTTTTCTTATCTCTACAGGAAAAATTACCTCCCGAGTAATTTGGGGCTTCTATGTATTTTATCTAGGTCCTTTTAGCTCGGCTGGACAGTACCTATAATTTCAGTCACTGTTTTATTTTTAGAAAATTAAATAAACATCAGAAAAATCCCAAAAATTCACCAAAAATAGTAAAAATTATAAAACACCTAAAAATATTTTTGTTAGAATTTTTGTTTGATTTTATTGCATTAAATAAATTGTTGAAGTGTGTGGTTTTCTTGTTTTCTTTATTTTCTTAATGCATTAAAAATCCAAAAAAATATAAAATATTTAAAAACCACCAAAAATACTCTTTTTATTTTCTTTTATTTCTTTTTGACTACTTCGTAGGCCGCGAGGCCAATCCGTGCTCCTTGTGTTCGACCCTGGTCGCTATACCAGGTTAAATTAATAGCAAGACCGCTATAGTGTTTTCGAGTTGATTTTCATTTTATTGGTGGTCTATTTTTCTTGATCGAGCCGTCCTGATCGTGTGGGTCGCAACGACCGTTTAGCACCTTATACCCTAGTGGTCGGGACGCTCATCAACACCTGCACCTTTCACATGGCTCAACTCAGTTGGAGTGTTGAGGGGATTGGATTTGCCGGTATGAGACGCACACAAGTGGAAACATTTGTCCTCCTCTAGGGAGGGAAGTGCACCCCAACCCGTCCAGTGATTAGGAAGTCTAAAGACAAGAGGCTGTGGGTTGCGATAAAGCTTCAAAAGAGGGATAGTCAACTGGCTCAAGAGGAAAAACTCCTTATGTAAATGCTACTGTGAATAGTATTCAAAAAAATGTGTTCAGGCATGTACAAAAATAAAAAGCCTGCAAAGTATGTAGAAATGTTGTAAAGTCAATAAGCAAGCTTGAGTTCCAAAGTCATATCATGTGAGCCTGCAGCAGGATGACTTGACTACACTGGTCTTGCATCCTAGGATAGGTAGCTACACTGGCTACCGTCCATTCTTCTCTTCACCCCCTCCTCTTGAGCTGGTTGTCACTTGAACTTAGAAGGGAATACCCCGCTCCTCGAGGATGGAGTTATTGGATTGGGGAATCATTGGGTTGTCGTACTGGAGAAGTCAGTCTCTTTGTCATTTTAGTTGAGGAGAGCCACCATCACATACACTGTACGAGTCAGACTCATAATCGTAAGAGTTTGCGTATGAATTGAAATATGTCTGACCTGGCTATTGAGGAGACTTGAGCAGAGTTTTAGGATTCTCAGGGACTGTTGGATTTTAAATTCGGTTCTCATTAAGGTTCCGCCCGCACTAAAACTCCAAAGGTCCGACTTAAGCTCCAAACTTTGATTTTGTGAAGACAAGTTTGATTATCAAATAAAATCCAAATTTCTTCTTTTTCTTTTCTTTCTTTTTCTTGTGCACTTATTGCATAAGTGTTTGCTAGGGATTAGCAAAGGTAAAGTATATGGGGATGATGAATCCACATTTCATCATCTTTATTCTATCATTTTGACATCAAAAACCCTAGCAAATGCCTGTAAATATCATTAAATAGAGCATATAAACATTCATTAAATAGTGTATAAAATACTGTAATTAAAGCCAAAATTATAGAATAAATAAAAGAAAAGAATAAAGAATAAAATATTATAAATATTTTATGACCCAAACCCCCGAGACTTAGGCTTCTTGATGAATAGGTCGACAAGGAATAAAGTAGGGAGAGATAAGGGCCAAATACCTATATTTATTAATTCATTCTTTATTCATTTTGGGACCCATTTTTGGTTCCACTTTTTATACATCAAATAAAGAAACTCTGTACATGAAAGTTGTAGATTATTTAATAAAGAAAAATACAAAATTGATTTCATTGAAAAATAATACACAGATAAAAAGTTATGGTCTGAATAAAATTCCAGAATCCCAACTTCCCAGATCTGTATCTCACAAATGAAAACTCCGAATGCAGCAAACTCATCTTTAATTGTATATAGAATAAAATAAGCTATTTAATGGCAGTGGTTCGCATTTGGCGGAGCTACGGTTTGAAAGTTGAGTTTTGGACCCTCATTGTATACTTGTACAGATTAAAATATTCAATTTATTATTTATTCAATATTTTTATATTTTTATATTTTTATAACTTTGTAAATATTATTTATAATACATATGTATACTAAAATTAGAATAAAAGTACAAAAGAAACACAAATAAAAATACTTGCATATATCATATACATAGGTATAGAACCTATATACATACCTATACAATACCCACTTATATTTTATTAAATATACAAAACATATCAGAAAAATAAAGCAAAAATATGTTTATGTGTATCAAAGTATTTTATAATTTTATAAAATACTAAATAAAAATAATAAAAATAAAATACACAAAATAAAAATAAAGGAATAAAGTATATAGATAATATACCTATATAGGGTGTAAAAAGCAACTTGTAAAAATATATCGTATAAAAATAATTAAAAATCATAATAAAATACTACATAAAATAATAAATAATTTTTATTTTATAATCATAAAATAATAAAATCATTTTCGATTTTTAATGAATTAACAAGATTATTTTCGAGGGTTTTTCCTGGTTGGTCCACGTGGACCAACCAGGTGGCGCCCCCATTTGACCCCGGTCAACTGGTCGCCTCCCTTCCTGCGCCCGTTGTCAGAGTTGGTTTTCGAGCCAATTTCTTGGCTTTTTCATGACCGGATCTTGCACCTATTTGTGATAAGTTCTTCAGCAAATCCGCGCCTCGATCATCCCTCTTCCTCGACCGGTGATTTCCTTGGGCAGTGGAGCACTGTAGCGTCCGCTCCACGTCGATCTTTGAGCTCCTGTCACCTTAGGTCAAACCACTTAAAATGAACCCCCGACTTTGGATTTGAATTCGAGTCCCTTCGGTCCACCCCTCATCGCCTCTCTTGTGCTCTGAGGATTCTTGGAGGTGACAGCTCCACCGTGGTCCCTTCAGCCAAGGCGTACGAGGTCGGAGGCGTCTCCACCACCTCCCCCAACTCCGACGGTCGAGGTACCTCATTTCCTCTGGCTCCGGCCATTGAGGGCCCCCTTCCTCTTATTTTTCATTCGCATTTATTCCTGTTAGTTCTAGGATTAAAAACCCTCAAAATCGCGAAGTATCGTCGCTTGAATCGCTCAAATCATCATCTTGGCCGGAGCGCACCGCCGACCAATCATCGCCACGCCTCATTTTGCTTCCATTTCGCCTCCCCAAGGTCCAGGCATGTCGACCTGGACCTCCTAACCCGTTTTGCAGGTCAAAGGAACTTCACTCGCGCCTGGAGGCTATTTTGGAGCCTCGGTGGAGTTCGCGAAGCTCTCCAGCTCCGCCGACCGCCAGCGAGCACCTCGGCCTTCGCCGTGGTCTTTTAAAGCCCCCAGGAGGAAGAGTAGACCTCCAGGAGTCTCCACGTCCATTTTGAAGCTCAACTGCCATCGGAGACCGGAGATCTCGGGCGGAGAAGCTCGCCCTCGCCGGCGTTCTTCGCTGTTCTTGGTCCTAGCCTCCGCACCGTTGGATCGTGGAGAAGCTCCAGATCATACAGCATCCGTCCGATCCTCCCTCGCCTTCACTGTCTGATCGTTCGAGGAAGATCTAATCTCAGCCATGCATCGTCGAAGCGTCATCGGCCGTCCGTCGCTCGCCACGTGGGTAAGTGGCATAGTCTACGCTGTTGGATCGCGCGCAAGGGGTATTTTGCACCTTAACTCTTGCGCATTTTGTATTTACTATTTAGTCTACAAACTTTCATTTGTAGTGTAAAAGTTTTGTAATATTTGCATGTAAACCCTCGTACTTATTTTATTTGCACTTAGGTCCTCTGCCACGTCACCTCACGTGACCTGTTCACGTGAGGTGTGGGCATTTTGCAAGGAGGCCCTCCGCCCTTTTATTATTTCATTTCAGTACCAGGAGTTGTAGTTTAAATGTTAAACTTTTGTGAAAATTGCATGTAAGCTCCCAGGGGTTTTTGAAGTTCAATTTCAGTCCCTGCCAGGCACGTGCAAGTCACGCGCCCTGGTGGGTATTTTGCGCCGACACCCTTGCGGGTTTGCTTATTTGTATTTGGTCCATAAATTTGAATTTTAAGAGTTAAATTTTGTGGAAAATTGCTTGTATGCCCCTGGACTTTTGGATATTTGCACTTATACCCCTGTTAGGTTGAACTATTTTTGCTTGCTTGATCTATTTAATTAAGGCATCATTTTGATTCGAAAAATTCTCAAAAAAATCACACTAAGCTCCTGTTAGCTTGCACTTCCACCCCATATTTTTAGTTTTTGATTTTATTGCATTTGTATATTTATTAAAAATCAAAAACTTGCTTTTTGCCTACTGTCTAGCTTAGAAAATACCAAAAAAATATTAAAATACCTCGAAAAGCTCCAAAAAAATTATCTACTATCTATTTTAACCTATTTTAGTGTCAATCCAAAAATCACTAAAAATCTCAAAAGAGAAACCTTAAAAATTCAAAAATACACAAAAACTTCAAAAAAATATATAAAATAATAGAAAACTCAGAAAAATAGAAACTCAAGTCCTATTGATTCTTTATTTTATTATCTTTATTTGAAAATTAGTTTTGGAAAATTTTGTGGCTGTTTGATATTTTTAAGTCCTATTTTACTCACAGCCAGTAGCTAGTTCCTTGTTTTCCTTTATTTTGCTATTTAAAAATACCAAAAATATTTTGAAAAACACCCAAAAATCACAAAAACAGTAGAAAATCGTAAAAATACCAAAAAGATTTTATTTTTGAATTTTTAACTATTTTTGTATATTTTTATAAATATTTTATCACCTCTTTTATTACATAGCTTATATATTCCAATATTGAAAAAAGAAAATAGAAAAAATATAAAATTTAAAATATAAAATCAGAAAACTAAAAATAAAAATACAAAATTAATTAAAAAATAAAAAAAATAAAAAAATATTTAAAAACCCACAAAAATATTTGTTTGCATAGTGTAGACAACACTTCACCTTCTCTCTCTCTCTCTCACACACACACACACACACACACACACACACTTGTGCACCTACCCTGTTTGCTCCCTGTGTTCAAACTCTCTGCATACTTGTCCTATACACCTTGTTTGTAGAGTTAAAAATAAATTTTAACTTCACATTGCTTGTCATTGCTTGATCTATAGTGTAGGTTAATTGTTGATTTTAGTTGAGATTTTGTGTGGTCAACACACCGACTGAGTTCCTGCTTTGTGTGGAACTTACGACCATCGAATTTTGGCTAAATCAACTTGATCTTGAGCGAGCAGGTGATCCAACGACCATTGCTACTCACGAAGAATAAAGAAGAACTTCTTAGGAGGCAAGCTTCGATATGATCTCCAGAGTGATTCTAGTGGTCTCTGGTGCTCGTCTTTGACTCAAAATGATTCTAACATCGTCCTCCAACGGTTGGATGCCTCAGAAGATCCACAGAGCTCAAGCTAGGTCCACCGAGTCGAGGTAGCTTTGGTGCTCCATGAACTTTCAACTTGGGCAAAATCAACCCAGGAGGGGTCCTTAGACTCCAGGACCTGCACGGTTAGTCTAGCCACACAAAAAGCAGGTCCAAAGGGTTTGATCGACATGAAATGGAACATAATGGGCTCGAGCGGAGGGCCTCCAGTGAGCAGCGGAGTTGGAGGACCGATCTCCTGATCAAGAGAGGATCAGGGTGAATGGAAGTACGTGAGATGACGTAGAAAGAAGAGGGAATGAAATGGTGGTGATTTGATGGTCGGAGAACGACAAAGTCAAAATAAAATGGCCGCCGGAGCTCAGATCCGACGAAGTACGAATCGTGGATTTAACGATGTAAAATGCAAAATTAACGAAAAATAAAAGCTAAGATACTCTAATCTAGTTCATAAGAACAGAAAGGAAGCTACAACTATGGATCTACCTCAGAAAATGAAGGAGTTGAAGGAGCTTCGTTGCTGATGGACTGATGAATCTAAGTTTCATCATCTTTATTCTATCATTTTGGCCTTAAAAACCCTAGTAAATACGTGTAAATAGTGTTAATTCAGGCATTTTAGCATTCATGCATCATTGTGTAAATATTGTATAAAATGTGGTTTTTAAAGCCAAAATTATAGAATAAAGAAAAGAAAAGAAAAAGAATAAATTATTGTAAATATTTTATGATCCGAAACCCCGAGACCTAGGCATCTCGATGACTAGGTCGACAAGGAATAAAGTAGGGCAAGATAAGGGCCAGAATACAATAAAATTCCTTTTAATTCATTCATTCTTTATTCATTTTGGGACCTATTTTTGGTTCCACTTTTTATACTTCAAATAAAGAAATTTTGTACATGAAAGTTGTAGATAATTAAATATAGAAAAATACAAAACTGATTTCACTCAAAAATTATATAAAGATAAAAAGCTATGATCTGAATAAAATTCTAGAATCCCAACTTCCCAGACCTGTATCTCGCAAATAAAAACTCGAAATGTGTCGAACTCACTTTAATTGTATATAATTTAAAATAAGCTATCTAATGGCGATGGTTTCGCATTTGGCGGAGCTATGGTTTGACAGTTAAGTTTTGGACCCCTATTGTATACTTGTACAGATTAAAATATTCATTTTATTTATTATTCTTTATTTTTATAATTTTATATTTTTATAATTTTTTAAATATTATTTATAATATATATGTACATTAAAATCAGCCTTAAGAAAATACAAAATTAAATACTTGTATATAACATACATAGGTATAATACCTGTATATATACCTACATAAAATATACTTTTATTTTATTAAATGTACAAAACACTTCAGAAAAAATAAAATAAAAATACATTTAAGTGTATAAAAATACTTTATAAATTTATAAAATAATACATAAAATAAATAAAATTAAATATACAAAATAAAAATAAATTACTAAATATATAGATTTACATACCTATACATGCCTAAAAAGGTACCTTGTATTTTTAAACCTTATAAAAATAAATAAAAATAATAATAAAATACTTTATAAAATAATAAACATTTTTATTTAATAATAAAAAATTAATAAAATCGTTTATTATTTTTAATTGAATTTTCAAATCTTTTTCCAGAGGTTTTTCCTGGTTGGTCCACGTGGACCAACCAGGAGGCTTGGACAGTTGACCTCCGGTCAACTATCTAACCCTCTCTTCTGATGCATGTCAGAATTGTTTTGCCTCGATTTCAACTAATTTTGCAGGGCACATCTTGCATCTTTCCATGATGTGTTCTGAACAATTGTTGCTGCTCGATTAACCGCCATACACACCCCATGATTTTCTTGGGCGGGGAATCGTTGAATATCTCTGATTAGCCTCGTTCTTCGAGCTGCCCCGACCATTGTTTCAAAAACACCCTCCTTTCCTCCATTCTTCTTTGAACCCTTTTCGACCCTTGTTTGAAGCCTTGTCGCCGTGTTCTGGACTGGCAAAGGTGAGAGGTTCGCCTCCAGCACGTGCGCGGAGCCCAGGCAAGGCGTCGGAGGGCTGTTCCAACCCCATCTCCGGCGAGTCGCCGTGAGGTAATATCTCTGGCCCCCGACAATCGAGGCCCGTTTTTCCTTTATTTTTCTTGCACGTTTTTGTACCAATAGCCTTAGCTTCCATTTTCTATCTTCCATTTTGTCTGAAATCAACCATTTCACCTCCGATATCACCTCGTCAGAGCTAGCTCCAACGAGCTCCTTCCCTGTCGCTCTTCGCTTTCTCCTGCTGCTAGGTGAGGCGAGGCATTTTGCCCTCGCCTCTCTTAACCTTTTTTGTACAGGTCCTGCTGCGTTCGCGCGATCTGGAGCTCTTCTTGGTGTTCGCCGGAGAGACCTGGAGGGTTGCGGCTCCTCCGACCTCGCAGACATGCGTCGGACGTCCTCTGTCCATTCTATGACCTCCAGCCGATAGAGAAATACTCCAGCTTGCTTCTAGGCTTCAAAGCGGTGAAGGAGGGCAGCAGAGGACGCCGTGCGCGACGATCGAAACTTATCGGGCACATGTTCTTCGTCCGATCTTCCTAAGCTTCTCCAAGCCGTTGGATCGCCGGCGTTCTTCCAGCACATCCAGGCGCCGTCAGATCGAGATCTTCCCCAACCGTCCGGTCACTTCCTCATGTTTTAATCTCAGCCGTCGACGGGCCAAGGGGCGTCGCGTGATCTGGAGCTGGCACGTGGATAAGTGGCGTCGCCCACACCGTTCGATCGCGCCAGAGTCGTGGGTATTTTGCACACCTCACCCGCGAATTTTGTTGTTTACTCATTAGTACTCAAGCTTTCATCTGCAGGCATATATATTTTGTAATAATTATATGTAGGCCCCCCAGATTTTGGATTATTCATTTTCAGTCCCTACCAGGTCACGTGCACCACGCACGTGACTTGGCCTTTTTGCAGAAACATCCCTGGGTGTTATTTTATTTAGATTTAGTCTGTAAAAGTTTTATTCAGTTATAAATTTTGGTGGAAACTTTTATTTAGGCCCCTAGGTTTTTCGTAATAGTAAGTACACCCTAGTCAGGCGCGCGTGCGCCATCACTTGTCTTTGGCAATTTTGCGGGGAAGGGCTTGAAATTTTGAGTATTTCTAACTGGTCAGAAAGTTGCTAATTCAGTTATATAATTTCTAGGCTATTTACACGCAAGCCCTTCAACTTTTCTATAATTACATTAATGCCCCTGCCTGTGTGTATTTTCTTGTTGTTATCTCTATTTATTGCATGCATTTATAAACTCCCAAAAATTCTCAAAAAAAATCACGTTAAGCCCCTATTGCATTGCACATTCACGCAATATTTTTATTTTGCATTTTATTGCATTTTAATATTTATAAAAATTCAAAAACACGCATTTTCACTACTATTTGCATTATAAAATACATAAAAATTATAAAAACTCGCTTAAAATTCCAAAAAAAATATTTTTCTTATTTTAGTGTCTTTTAACTCCATTCCAAAAATCACTAACAAATACAAAAGAAAACTCCTAAAAATTATAAAACCCCGAAAATCTTTCAAAAAATTTTAAAAATTCTACAAAAATCCAAAAAATGCAATTTTAGTTTCTGTATTTTCTATGATTTATTATCTTTCAATAACTAATTTGAGGAATTTTTGTTATTGATTTCTTTTTTATTTCTCCACTTATTTCCAAACTTTTATTTTATTCATTGTTTTCAGCATTTTTGACTTTAAAAATACCAAAAAATTCAAAAAAATCTAGAAAAATCTCAAAAACATTAGAAAATTATAAAAAGCCTAAAAATATTTTATTTCCTAATTTTTGAGTATTTTTACCTATTTTTATAAATCCTTATCCCTCTCTTTCTTACTTTGTACATATATTCCTTTTAAAAGAAAAGGAAAATATAAAAAATATAAAATTCAAAAAAAATATAAAATCAGAAAATTAAAATCAAAATATAAAAATATAAAATTAAAAATCAAATAAAAAATATAAAATTAAAAACCCACAAAAATAGCATAACTAGACATTTGATCATATTCACGGTCTTGTGCATTTTGCCCGTTCTACATGTCTGATCCTTGTGTTCGACCTCTACACATACTTGCACCTATACACATCTTGTTGTAGAGTTATAATAAATTTTAACTCCGCATTCACTTTCACTGCCTTATTTGATTGTTGTGGGTTAATTGTTGATTGATTGAGGTTTTGTAAGCGGTCGCTCAACGACACTGTGGTCCCGCCTTATGTGGACTACTTTTGACCCTCGCCAAACCTCAATTATCATGGCCGACGATGCCCAGATCTTAGCATCCATCCTCTTCCTCCATACCAACAGGTTCAGCGAGATTCCTGCTGTCACCAAGAAGCTACAAGGAACAAGAGTCAATGATTTTGAGGGACTAAAGGGGATCAAATTTCAAATGGAGGCCATCAACTTATTTTATATAGGGGGGCTTTGACCGATGCTCCTGATCAACACAACGATCCAAAGATGGAAGAGAGATGATATCACGAAAGACCTATGATTGATAAACAAAAGTCAAAGAGAAATCGAGAAGAAAGTAAGTATCGATGGGGAAAATCGAGAAAAATGGGGGTTCAGCGAGGTGGCGGGCCTAGGGCGTAGGAGGGGCTCAGTTGATTGGTGGGCCAACCGAGGCTCGCTCCTGATTAGGCCACATTGTCCGTTAGGTGATAAAACAGAAAATAAATTAAAATAAATTACTAAATGATTTATTTGATTTTTTGAGTAAAGCATGAAAAAGCTTGATTAATTTATGTAGTATTTTAATCTGATTTTTATTTATTTTTTAAGGTTATTTATTGTGTGGTTATTTTTATAAGTATAAATATTGGTATATTGACCTATGTATTGGGTATTTTATTTTTATTTTATTATATTATCTACATATTTTATATATTTATAATTTATTTAAATATATATAATTATATTTTTGTTGTATTTTTCAGAGGTAACATGTATACTTAAATAAATATGTATGTTTATGTATGAATAATTCGTCTATGTATTTTAATTCACTTATTTATTTTATTGCATTTCTGATTATTTTCTTTTACTTTAATTATATACATGTAATATATATATATATAATTTTTACAACATTACACAGACATAAAAGTATGAAAATATAAAGAGCAAATAACGTGCTTATGTTATTCAGATATGATGTACAATAGAGGTTCAAAATCTAACTTTTGCATCTTAACTTCAAATTGAATGAAATCAACTTCATTAAATAGTTTATTAAATTCTATATACAATTAAAGATGATTTGGTCAATTTTGATACAATATAGAGGAGATACAGGTCTGTGAAATTTGGATTTTAGTTTTTTTATTTTAAGTGCCTAGGGTGCATAATACATTATTTTTGCATGAAATAAATTTTGTATTTTTCTATTTATTTTTATCTACAACTTTCATGTACAAAGTTTATTGATTTGATGTATAAATAATAAATAATAAAATAGATCCCAAAATAACTTATTGGAGAATTAAAAATTAGGGGTTTAATTGGTTTATTGGCCCCTATTCCCCCTACTTTATTCATTGTCGATCCAGTCATCATAATGCCTAGGTCTCGGGATTTAAGATTATATAATATTTCATTTCTTTTTCTTTTCTTTATTCTTTTATTTTAGCATTAAATAGACTATTTTATACAATATTTATACAGTAAATAACAAATGTTATTTTGTACAAAATAACGCCAGATATATGCATTTAGCTAGGGTTTAAAGGACAAAATGAAAGAGTAGAGGTAATGAAATGGAGATTCATCACTTATAGATTCTTGGTCTTTGTAATTTTTATACATAATCAGTGAATATAAAGTTTTGGGTGCTCATTTCGACGATGTTGGATCCTTTTTTTCTTTTAAAAAACTCGTCACCTCAGCATATAAGTAGGAGCAATATACCATATGATTATTAGAGGGCTGCAGAAGAAATGATTAGGGGATCTAAACTTGAGCTTAAAGTAACGATGGGAGAGGACATGCACCAGATTAATCTAACAGAGATGCTAAGCAAATTTCATGTTTGTGGTTGAAGGGATTCGGATTCTAGGCAAGAGACCTGCGGATTTATCCAACTGCCATGCACATGCATATGAACATGCACACTGCATTGCATATGATCCGTCGGGGACACTGTCTGTCGTCCTATTGCTTAAAACCTTGCATAAAAACGGGCCAGTAGAGTAGATCTGCACTACAAAATATCTGCTGCCATTTTCATATATTCTAATTTCTAGGGTTTCCAGGTTGAACTGGAGGTCGGCAGATGTATTTAAACATGCAGTAAGATATCGCCATCTTATTAATGCATGGACAACAAGGAGACATCTATGCGTGCAAATCACTGTGCATGCAACTGTGTATGTCGTACTAATACCAATAATCGAGAAGAACATTAAAATTATGCATGCAGTAATCAGGACGTAATGAGTTGCATTATTGTTGATCGTACACATGGGAACGTTGTTACACCTCGATTGTAATGTCCTGAGCTTAGGTTCTCAGTCCGTTAATGAAAACTGATCATGACAACTTGTTGAGTACATTCTAGATGGATATGTTGACAAACACCCAAAATGCTTAACCTTAAGTTGTCAAGTAGTAATTTCCACCACTTATAATCTACATTAACACTTTGCGAATTTTAGATGTGGGACTATATTTGTGCATGCGTATAGCATCGACGAACTACAACGTTCAAAATTTCCATTGCATCAGTTTGTTGTTCAATATATATTATTTTAAACTTAGTTTTTGATATAAAATGCAATCCTCACTATGCATGAGCCGTTCAATCAAAATCGAATTATTCACATGTTAAGGTTTCAGAAAAATCTGAATTCCGTGTGAACCGTTTGATCTTGATCGAGCGATTCAAACACGTTGAGGATTTACAGCATACCTCTGCCGTACGGTGAGATCCACTCCTGAGAACAGTGTATCCGATATGTATTATATACTATCATCGCGATGCAACATGCACGTCAACTTGTTCTGAAATGTTCCAAAAATATCTCAAACAAATTTCCCACTTGAGTGTCATTAATCTTATTAATGCAATAAATTAGATACAATTTACATTTGAACTTCGAGATAAAACTCTTCGGTCCCGAAACGAGGAAGCTTGCTGCGAAAAAAATTGTTATCTCAACTAATAGTTTAATATTCATTACCATATATTTTGGGTTATTTACACCCATAACCCTGAGTAATCTCGTAATTACCCCAGGAACCCTGCGCAAGCACGAATTACACCCAAAACCCCGAATAATGTTTAACCCTTACATCACATAACCTTGAGTCAACTTCCGTCTTAATTCTCCGTTAACTTTGACGGAAAAAGTTATATGTTGACAATTTTACCCTTCAAGATACATTATATTTATAATGTTATGCCATAAGAGAGAGGAGGGAGGTAGAGGAAATTTCTCTTGCAAGAACCCCGAGGCGTATGGTACTCCAAGCCTCCAGACCGGGGACAGCGTGGCGATCAAGATCCTGAACAAGGACCAGATCCTGCGCGAGGGGCTCGTCCAGCAGATCATCCGGGAAATCTCGGTGATGCGCCTCGTCCGGCACCCCAACGTCGTGGAGCTCCGCGAGGTCATGGCGACCAAGTCCCGGATCTTCTTCGTCATGGAGTACGTCCGCAGAGGGGAGCTCTTTGCTAAGGTCTCCCGCGGTAAGCTCAAGGAGGACGACGCCCGCCGCTCCTTCCAGCAGCTCGTCTCCGCTGTCGATTTCTGCCACTCCCGCGGCGTCTCCCACCGCGACCTCAAGCCCGAGAACCTCCTCCTCGACGAGAAGGGGAACCTCAAGATCTCCGACTTTGGACTCTCCGCTCTCCCAGAACAGCTCCGCAACGACGGGCTGCTTCATACGCAGTGCGGGACTCCCGCTTACATCGCGCCGGAGGTCCTCCGCAAGAAGGGCTACGACGGGGCCAAGGCGGATCTTTGGTCCTGCGGCGTCGTGCTCTACGTGCTCCTTGCGGGGTTCCTCCCTTTCCAGGACGAGAATCTGATGAGGATGTACCAGAAGGTCTTCAAGGCGGAGTTCCAGTTCCCTCCGTGGTTCTCCGCCGGCGCGAGGCGATTGATCTCCCGCTTGCTCGTCGCGAAGCCGGAGAACCGTAGTCATGCAGTATTTTAATCATCTCACAGAAAATTAAATGGTAGACATCCAGTCGAAGCCGTTTTTCAAAGTAAAAGTATATGAATTGATTTGAGAAACAATTAATATATGTAAAAATTCACGAAATTTCCTATTTTATTGCTCCCTACAATAAAAAAACAAAAGTAATTAGAAACAAAAATATATTTTCAAATCCATTCTATGTTATATTCCACTTTAGAGCTCAGAGAAGAAAGAATCCACTTGAGAGCTTCACGGCGTGCCACGAAGACGAGAGCGAGGAGATGTCGACCGCGGCGATTCCGTCGGAGGATGAGACGAAAGGTGAATCCCCGCCATTCTACAACGCATTCGAGTTGATATCGGCGATGTCGTCCGGGTTCGATCTGTCGGGGATGTTCGAGAGCTGGGGGAAGGCGGGGTCCCCGGCACCTGCGGGATCGCCCCCTCCCCCGCGCCCCTGCACCTGCGGGCTCGCGCCCCTCCCCCGTGCCCCGCACCTGCGGGCTCGCGCCCCTCCCCCGCGCCCCGCGCACCTGCGAGCTCTCCCCCCTCCCCCGCGCCCCGGCACCTGCGGGCTCGCCTCTCCCCGCGCCGCCGCACTTGCGAGCTCGCCCCCTCCCCCGCGCCCCCCACCTGCGAGCTCGCCCACCTCCCCGAGCCCCGGCACCTGCGGGCTCGCCCCTCTCCGCGCCGCCGCACCTGCGAGCTCGCCCCCTCCTTTCGCTCCTTCCCCCACTCCGCCGCAACTTCGAGCCACACCCCTTTCCCTGTCGTCAGCCTCTCCCTGCAAGAGTCCCTCTCTCTCCAATTCGTACTGGAACCTGCAAGTTTTTCTTTTTTCCTTTTTTTTTTACTTTTCATTAATCTTAGCCGTTGGATAGTGTATTGGTTAGATTAACTCACTCATGTGGTTGAGTTAATGAAGAAAACTAACGGAAGGTTATGAATGTAAAACGGAGTGGTTATTCAGGGTTCTGGGTGTAATTCATGATTATAGAGGGTATCCGGGGTAATTACGATGTTACTCAGGGTTATGGGTGTAAATATCCCTATATTTTTTAACATGTATCAATTAATACTATTCGTTGTTCTTTATTTAAATTCACAATAAATACCACATTAGTAAAGAATCATGTAACAATAATGTTATACGTTGATTGTTTTTCAAATGATAGCTAAATTGGAAACGATTGTGTGAATTTCAAAAAATCAAAGGATGGTCATCGTTAAAACTTTATCAACAAGTATGACATTCTTTGCGATCTAAAAAGAACAAAGATAATTTTACAACAAATAATATTCGTTGTTATATATATAACATCAAAAGCTGTAAAAATGATATTTAAATTATTCATTCTCATTAATCAATTTTGTTGTAGTGCAATATAATTAAATCGTTCAATTAAATAATATTTTTCTTAATTTAAACTACATATTTCGCTGTAATTTTTTTGCAACTACCACTGTGAACCTATATTTCTCTAAAATCACAGAAATATTCTTTCTTTATTATATCTGTGCCCTTATATTAGATTAATCGATGGACAATAGGGTGAATATTATAAAATTTTAAAATCACAGGTGTAATTGCAAAAAAGTTAGAAATATTAGGAGAATAACTTGGAAGGTCCCTCCCACAAATATCCCAAAAATTCATACCGGCACCAGTTAGGCAGTTAGCTCACAAGTTAGCGTGTAGCACTAAACCGCCAACCTCCTTACGTGTCTCCACACGGCGGACACTGCACCGTTGGATCACCTTGCACGGCTCTCATCTTTGCCGTCCATCTCGGTAAATCCACAACGTGGTGGGCTATGATGCCACGCAAGGGCCACGATATCTCGAGCAGTACTGATGTTGGCGGGCAGGATCTGAGCCGTCCGTTCAACCTGCGGGACCCACGGCATGCCTGCCGGTCTGACCAGTGCCACGTCATTTCCATGTGGCGAGTTCCAATATTTACCTACGTCGGCACCAGCGCTGGCGGTTGGCAGTTGGTGTCCCCTGGACCGGTAAGAAGGTCCACCCCCCCCTCAGGAACCCAACCACCGACCTCGCAAGCTTATCACGTGACGAGCCTTCTGGTGTTTTTGTGGGTCCGGCCGTTTTAGACCGGGAGTTCACACGAGAGGTTTGAAATTTGATATTCGGTATCTTTTTGGGGTCAATTAATATTTACATCCTGCATTTTTTCCTTTTTTTTGGATTTTTAACATGTATGCACCTCTTAACTTCTACAATATTAATTGTGTCCATCATTTCTTGGAATCTCAATTGTACCCCTACATTCTTGCATCCTGATTACTTGTGCCCTTCCATTAGGTTGACTGTTAATGAGTTGAATTAAATCATGATTTGTTCAAATCAAGGTAGACTGATCGATGGCGGGGATGCATCTGGAGCTAGACTTGGATGACTCCACGGTATTAATTAAACACTCTCAAACATCAACCTTTATACGAACAAATACTTTATACATGCTGATAAAATACGACAGCAATTTGGTGGTACATTGGTAGGAAAGGATACAAATGCACCTTCTAGAGTATATTTCGGAGTTTTCCAAAGATCATGAATCCATTAATTCATTGTAAAATTGATAGTTCTATTATATCAATTTTTTTCGCAAGCAAGAATAGTAAAAGCTTGCCTCCTTATGGAAAAGATGTACATAGAATCAGATAAATCACTCGATTTCTAGTGATAAAATATGCGAAAAGATGGAGACTTTCGCAGGACTAGCGACTTACCTACCTTCCATGAAGATCTACTAAATCCTTTTTATACAATCAAAATTTTTTTCGCTCATGAATACTTAATTTTGATAAATTTTGATTCAAAATTATCACCGAGTTTGGCCGGCATTCAACGTTTTATTGTTTGAACTATGCAAACTTCTTTTCTCTAGAGATAAATGAATTTGATCGTTTTTTAAAACACGAAAATATATTTACATCTTTATATATTGATATTTACATCGAATTAGATTGATGATCACATCGCATACAATCCAACTCGTTGCATGTGAACCTATCAAAATCCAAATCAGATTGAAATACAGATTTTTTCTCTCTCTAGAATTTTCAAGTTCCTAATTTATTGTTGCATGTTATGGTTAGTCTTCGCATGCTTGCTTAGTCGAACATGCAGTCTAATTTGAACAACTAATTGAAGGGATTAATTGGACTGACTTCCAATATCAAAATCTTTTCCTAAAGACAACGAGAGGGTGTTTGCATTATTTGATTTGTGTCCAAATCGTGCCATGTGTGCATCGCATAGGACTCGCGTTGACCAATCGAATAAGCATGGGGGAATATCTCATGCCAGATCTGTTCATGATCCATGAGTGATATATTTTATTTGGCATCTAGCAATATACCTTAAACCGATAATTATTTGTAGGTAAGATTAAACAAGAAGAATATCGTGATGTAAGATGCCTGTGTATATATCCACCTTGCTGATAATAACCTTCCGTCTTAATCTTAGATTAATAGATTAATTTGTGCGCATGTTGTTAAGGTTGACTTTAACATTGCATATGCAGACTCGGATCATGAATATATAATGTATGCTGCCTGTTTTAAAAATCTAAGTCGTGTGTACAAGGATTTTGTATAACGATAAAGTTAGAGTATGTAGTTAACACTTCGAAGAATAATTTAACATACTCTTATTTCTGTATCATTTGTCTGATACATTCTCGGATTTGATGAGGTCACACAATACTGATTTTTTTAATAGTAGGACCAGTAATTTCGGAGGTCCGGAGCGTCTTCTTTGAGATTTGAACTCAGATCTTTTAAAATGTAGGCACACTGCACTACCGCCAGGAGTTAAAGCGTAAAAGTATTATATGGCAGACACTACTCAACTAACTCTCTGTGTATTATTTTAATAAAAAAGAAAGAAGAGAGCATGACACGAGCAACGAAGTCGGCATAGGACCTAATATATCCTTGTGTTTTGTAATTGTTTGTATTTCTTTCTTTATTTTTTTCTTCTTGTATGTTGTTGAAACTGATTGATCCCTCATCTCGTCATAATTTAAATGACCCATGACAACAAATAATTTGAGTATTTGTTATTATATCGTTCATTGTTAAATTCGTAACAATTAATAAAAAATTTTATGGTAAAATACGTTGCTAAAGCTTCAAGTAACAATGATTCTTTGTTAGCTTTTTCATTAAAGTGTGTACTAATAGTTGCTAATTTAGCAACAATTATAAGAAAAAATAACAGATAAATATTTTTATATGATTTATTGCTAACATAATAATAATGAATACGATATTCATTGTTAATGTAAAGAATAAAGCATGAAATAATATTCATTGATATGCATCTAACTATGAAAGATATAACAATGAATATTAAATTATTTGTTATCTTAAGTCAATTTCATCCTATTGATACAACTCTTAACTTTTTTTGTGAGAAGAAATCTCCTTATTCCGGTATAAGTTCATTCCACAATGATATGGAATAAGAAAATCCACATGCTTACGCCATGGGTTACAATCATTTCAAATATTATACTCTTATTCTTTGATGTACTGTATCAATATTATATCTACATAGTTGAGAGCAGATCCTCTGCAGTGCTGTAGAAGTCTGTTGTAAAATAAGGGACCGCTCGAGCCGCTCGATCTTGATCGAGCGGTTCGCACGAATTTCCATGATAAGGGCCCATAAAAACACTATACTCGTGCGAACCGCTCGATCACTCGGGTGGTCCACGATTTCACAACAGTCTCTACAGTACTGCAGACGATCTGCTCGACAATGTAGTTATTCGTTGTAGTGGTTTCAGGTAAATATACAAATCATATTATTCATCTTGATTCTAAAAATCCATACCACGGGAGCTCTTCAAAGCATATATCAACATTTTCATACGTAAATAAATCTTGTCATGAGGAATATATCTTGGTCTCTAGGGTTCCATGTCAATATCTATGTCGATGTCCAAGTTAGTGTGCATGGCCACGCATGTGGCTACACAGTGATACCGGACCCAAAAAACGTCTCCTTTGGCTCTATGTATGTACGTGATTGTCATACGCACATGGCAAACGTCGGGGCCATGCATGCCATTGCTATAGCCAATTAATCTTAGCAATGTAGTTAGCAGTTTGGTTTACACTAATTACAATAATATTAATTGAGTATGATCGAATCACCTGTTTTTTTATTCCATGCATAGCTCGATTCACGTGATTGGTTTGATGTCCCGACTTCAATTTCAACGATAATTTGTGTCCTTTTGTCACCTCTATGTTCTTAATTATATTGCAAGGTTCCATTTGCCTTCTAGCCTCTGTATCGATTCATATGAAGCAAGTAATCGTCGTTACGACTTACGAGAGCACGGTCGACATTCAAATGCCGCATATAGAGAGCAAAGTCGACGTTCAATGTTGTAAATGGCGGCATTTAAATGTCATCTAATTTCGATCAAGGCCAACATATAAATGTCGGTAAATCACTGTAGCGGTTAATTTACACCGTTTGTTTCAACATCTAGGATAATTTGAAGGCATGATGCAGATCAACCACATAAACAACCCAACAAGTTGTGGCCACGATAATTCCGCGGCCACTAGTTTCTCGTAGTTACAATTCCGTGGCCAAAGCTTCATACAAGAGTCGTGGCCACGACATGTTCTGTTGTCACTTGTAGTGGCCATGACATATTCGTGATTAGAGAACTCTCGTGACGAAACTTGTAGCTACGGCTACTGGCCACGACATGTCGTGGCCATAGCCCAATTCCGTGGTCACAAATCCCACATCTGTGGGCATAATTCTATAGCCACAACTTGTTTTCCTTGTAGTGGCTAGTCATGTTATCCAAGGTCGACGAGGTTGTCACTTCAATATTTTTTTTGAAATACTTGCATAATTTCATGTTTAATTCTGTACCAATGATATTATATTAGACGAGATTACAAGCTAATAAAAATATCTATATGTGTTCAACATATATTTCAAAAGAAAAGTTTTGTTGCCACGCCATTTGTCTGGTTTGTGGCGACAGAAACTCCATAGTGAAAGCTTGACATTTTGTAGCCACAAGGGATTATTTTGCAGTGTGCCATAACGAATGGACGGTGGAGTGGACTTTAATATGGGAGAGATGCAAATTAATACAATCTAAGCGGGTCTTTTTACTTGTGATCAACTAATATATTAGAACTAGAGGACAGATAAAAACGTAGAGAAATCTAAGGAATTAACATGCAGCTCCATGTGAGCTGCACTAAGGCAGAGTGCATGATGGTGGACGGTGCATGAGGACGATGTCTCATTAGGCAAAACATATGTGTTAGGGTACCAGACATATCACATGGGAGTGCTTACGACACACACATTCATCCTTGTCATTGATGAAGTAAAGGGAAATCGGCTAGGATGGGCCTTTCGATGACGTTTGCGAGTAGTAATCGTTCGACTACCGACAAGCGATCGTAAATTAATCGGCCAGGAATATAAATATTCTCTTATTAAATTCCCTACCTTTTGCACTCCTCAAGGTTTCCCAAGAATACACAGTTGTTGAATGTAACTCGTACGTGAGGATATAATTGATGTCCCATGTGAATGAGAGAATTAAGAATTATATTCATCATCTAATTTACACGAGGAAAGTTTTCATGAGCTAAAGGACTTGGGTAGGAGAGGTGTCAACTTAAAATAGCACATATATAGTGGTGAGTACAATGCTAACAAGTTACCTACATCCTGTTTGTTCCCTCTCCTCTCTCTCGATTGTTTTTACTCCTATATATCCTCCATCATAAGCTACCAGACCGCTTCCTTCATCGTGTTGCATCGCTACTAGAAGGCAAGCATTTTTGTGGATTTTACTTGGATAAACTTTAAAGATGAACCTAAGCATGTAGACTTAAAAAGAGCTACCCATTAATTGTGTATGACAAGTGAATAAGATTGTAGGTACAAGTGCACCTAAAGACACAAATTTTTGTGGTTTTGAGGTATTTATTATTGTTGTTGTTTGATTTGTATATTTTATTTTTTTAATTTATGTTTTTATATATTTTTAAACGTATTTTTGGATTTTTATTTCTATGATTTTTATGGGTTTTAAATATAAAATAATGCTATAAAACATAAGGAAAATAGAGAAAAAGTTACTTTTAGGTATTTAATTTTTAAAAGTGTTTTTTGGAAATGTTTTGGTTCTTTAAGATTTTTTGGATATTTTATGAAAAATAAAACAAGAGAAAACATATAGAATTAAATAATTAGGGAGAAGAGAATATGACAATAAATAGATATATCCCTAAGAATGTCTAAGGTATTTTTGAATAAAATTTCAGATCTAGAAACACAAAATTGGATTTTTTTTGGTGTTTTGAGTTTTATGAATATTGTAGAAAACATGGGAGTTGTTCAATATTTTATTAATTGTTCCACAAAGAACATAGAACATGGGAAAAAAATAATTCGGAGGGATTATGGATCTACTGAAGATGCACAGTTCATGATTTTTTTGAATTTTTGGATAAGAAATGGATTTTTCTTGAATGAAATAAAGTAGATAATGTTGTTGAGGCTTTTTTTTAGGAACTTTTGGGAAACATATATTATGGTTAGTGGATATTAAACAAGGGGAATATTGGAACAAAAGAGTTTGACAAAAATATTACTTTTGGTGCTCAATGAAAATTTGGGAAGAAAAAACTAGATTTTTTTAATTTAAACGACACAAAATATTTGACATAAATTAAAAATGATTCTCACTAAGAGTATGCGCATTATCGTAAATTTCCCCACCCTTAATATATATTATTGTGAACTCCCCCATATATATAGAGAGAGAGAGCGGGGGGTGGGGGGGATTTGATCCTGTGAGATGGGATGCATATGAGATGGTGAGATGTGTAATCTCAACCACTCATCTTACCATCATTAACGATATGAAACCTTAGATAATTTAGATATAATATATATCAAAAATAGCTAAAATTTATTTTGTATAAAAATAAGTAAATTTCATAATTTTAATTCTAGATAATTCTTGCAATGTTTAAGAATTACAAGAAAAATATAAACAAACTTAACAAAATTTAATCTTTCAAATATGTTGAAAATGAGTAAAATATGAATTTGCAAAATTTCAGGGTCTAAACTGAAAGGAAAGTTCAAGTTTCTAAGTAAAAAGATTCCACAAGTATTAAGTAGAGATAAACAAAAGTATTTACGAACTTCCAAGTACCCACAGCCCACGTTCCAGACTACTTAGGGCTTGTTTGGTTACTGGGATGGGGTGGGTTGGGGCAACATGATATGAATAGTAGTTGTTTGGGTTGGTTATGAGGTTTGGAATAAGGAATGTGATGTGATATCACTATGATTTGTGATGGACTTCCAACCCAAGAATAGAGAGAGATAAACTGGGTTACCCCGGGGTAACTCAGCTGCTATATCCATCATTTCACCTTGGATGATGAGGACTCGGATGTGTTGCACCTTCTTGTCCTCCTCCTTTTCCAATGAACTCAGTCGGAGGCTGTTTTTTTAGATACATGGTCAGTCCCCTCCTTCCCTCCACAGTACCTTTTTTTCTAGTATAATGGGAGGTTGGGGGATTCGAACCTTGATCTTTAGTTTGGGGGAGCCACTGCTCAACCACCAGACCAATCGGTTGGTTCTTCGAATCCTCATCATCCATCGGAGGCTGTTGTCATGCAGGCAGAGCTCCGATTAGCTAGGTTGAGCTCCACTGGCCAAAAACTCAACTTTCAAGGATTGGATCGTCTTGCGGTGTTGTCCTAGAGCTTCATCTTTGACTCATATTGTCGATGGGTTCACTTCGATGCTCACGAGCAATTATTTCTTGCTAGAGAAGGAGGAGAATGGAGCTTGTCGGGGAGCCCTAGTCGATCAAAACAAGGATGTGATAGGTCGTATTCTTCTCTTCTCTACTCATAGGAATACACAAAAAATGCAAGATCACATTCCACCAGAAATTAAAGTTAATTTATGATGAACAAGGCCAGTGGAGTCATAAATTGATGTGGAGTGACGGTGGAGTCGGTGTTGGCCAAAGAGAGGAGGAGGCGACCAGTGGGGGAAGAGTAGCATCGAAGCTAGGGATGAAAACGGATATGGATATATCTGAATATCCGTTTACCATATTCGAAAAATTACCGGATACGGATATTCGTATCCGAATATTAATCGAATACGGATCTAATATGGATAAGGGTATGGTAATGGATTGAATATTTGGATCCGGATACCCGAATACAATATTTAATATTATTTTATATACTAATTAATATAATATAAGCCACGTCCCTGTGGTATTATATTTGTATTATATATTATATGGTACAATATATTAATGATATTAATAAACTTCCGTTTTTTTGGATGGACACGAATAAAAATTATGAAATCCTATCCTTCTTTTTTGCTTTCGATCAAGAAGGCTGGTCACCTCGACGCTCCATTTTATCATGATGCAACTTATTTATATTTCATTTTCATTTTTTAAAATCATTATGAACTTTGATAAAATTCAATTCGTATTCGTATGTGGTCTTTATTCGATCTATATTCGTATTCCATGTTTATTGGATCCATATTCGTATTCACTCCTTATTCGATTCATATTTGGATTGGCTCTTTATTCGATCTGTATTCGAATCCAATCTTTGTTCGATCCGTATTCGGATTCGGCAAATATCCGATTCAAATTCGTATCTGTATTTTTAAGGATATGGTTCCATTAATGTATATCGGAATCATATCCGTATATGTATTCGTATTCGATGGAGATGAAACCAATATGAATATGGAAATAAGCATATTCGATCTGTTTTCATCCCTAATCGAAGGGTGGACATGACTATTGACGACATGCGGAGTGTGAAATGTCGTAAATTGAATTTTGGAGGGGGGTTATCGTAAATTTGAATAAATCAAAGATTTGGTTTATCTAATAAAGGTCAAGTAATGGAAGGGCACCATTGTTGATAGTGCAAAAAGTAGGAAACCACGTGTTATTGCAAAAAAAAGTAATTGACAGTGCAAAAAGATAGAAAACCACGTGTTGTTGCAAAAAAATAAGGGTATAAGTGTAAGTAAAAAATCCGGAAAAACAAAAGTGTAAAAATCCCAAAGATTCAATTCAATGCCAAGAGAGCAAAAGCCCAAAACGCATTGATACCTGTGACAGAGATATTAACTTAAAATCTGCGGTGGGGCCATAAGAAAATATTTCCAAATCTTTGTGCTCATGGCAAATCTTTTCCTGAAGAAAAGGACCGCTACATTATCATCACATGGCACCGATGTTTTTAACATCCTTTGTCTTGTTTTGAATTGCGGGGTCAAATTGTTGCTAATGGGAGAAGACAAACTATCATCATCATCTTCAAATTTATTGTTATAAATTTAACAACGAAAAATATGTCGGTTAATGCCAATTTTTCGCTGCCTTAAGACAAATTTGTTATAGTATTTGGACCCTTGACATAAGTAACGATTTATAAAAGTATTTTAGAAAAGAAATTAAGTTAAACGGAGTTACGGTCAATGAATTAGAAATTCAGGAAGTTTCTACATATAGTACATATATACAACGTGGCCCAAACGTCAAAACTTACCCGTTTTATTCTAATATTTTTTGATATATTTAATAAATAGTACTAGGTATAAAATGAAGTTTAAAAGTGAGTTTAGTCAGTTTGGAGTTTTCTATAAATAGTTATGAACCTTGGATGTCAGCTTTTATAATATTTTTATTTTTATAATGAATAATTTTTTTGATATTTTTTTAAGATAATATATTTTTATGAATAATGTTTGTAAAGGAAATGTTTTGATTTGAGATTTCTTTGATGACGAATAAATTATGTGAAATATTTACAAGGTGGAAAAGGAATAAAGATATTTTTGTTGCGATTTTCCGATATTTTTATACATTATGATCATTGTCTCCCCTCTACTTATTTATTTTGTCGACCATGTCAATATTGACCCGGTGTTGGGCATAGGATCAGTCTGTATATTTTATATACATCCTTCTTTTTCTTTTTCTCTTTATTATTTTATTTTAGATAAAATAAATGTTAAATATATAATATTAACAATTGTGGTTAGAATATTAATTGGTGGAAATTAGTGATTATTTACATGCATTTTACCAAGGATTTTGGCCAAATCGAAAGAATAAATGCAATGAATCACGGATTCATCAATAAGACATTGATCTTGATAGTGAAGCGAACCTCCATTTGGAATGACCCCCCTCCACGACATTCATTCCTCCTTTTGGAATGACCCCTCCATGGAAATCGTTATTCCCTTTAGAATAACCTCTAGTAGGAGTGAGTATTCGATCGGCTTGTGGTTTTGATTTACTCGGTTCATGTTGAAAAAATGAAACCCGCCACCCGATCGAAATACTTCGGGTTGAAGTATTCGGGTTATTGGTTTGGGTCGATTGGGTCGGGTTAAAATCAATCAGTCAAATTGACAAAAGGTGAATATTGCATCTTAATAATTATGCAAATCACTTTTTTTCTAAATTAGCTACAAGCTTGCATGTTTGATAATACATGTGATTTAGTAGGAGTTTTGGATGACATTTTCATTCCAAATTAATAATTATGCAAATCACTTTTCCTAAATAGCTACAAGCCTACATGTCTACTAATGCAAATTACTTTTGTGAACGTGTGCAACCTAATCTAGGGAGAGAATGGAGGCCTGACCTTCAAATTCCAAATTTGCTTATAGTAATTCTAATTTCCAATTGAATTCCAATTTAAATTCAATTAAGCTTATTATCCAATCCGATTCCAATTTTCAACCACATGCTCAATTCAAATATGTAACAATCCTTATTCCAGCCTTTATTATTATTTATTAACAAGTTGGTAATTAGAATTTACATATCTTATGCAATGGTATGTATAATTTATGTATATTATATACATATGTATATATGCGTGTATAAGCATGTATATGTATATTATATACATATGTATATATGCGTGTATAAGCATGCATAAGAATTTTCGGGTCAGATCATCAGGCGGGTTTAAACCATAGGTCAACCATAATTATTGCTCGGATTAAATGGGTGGGTTAGATGAATACTATGAAACCCATCAACCAACCCATATCCAAATAAATAAAATAAATTGGGCCCAATCCGATCCGAAAATCCAAAAAGCCCAATTCATATAACCAATTTCAAATGATTCGATTGGATTATTTGGGTTGACCCAAACAATGTCAGCCCATGCCCTCATGTGGGATGTAGGGGTGTCAGAAAATTCTCAAGTTCGATATTCGCTCAGGTTCGGCTCGCTAAAAGTTCGATTCAGATTCGGTTCGAAAATAAACGAATCGAACCTGAACACAAGTTTAGGCTCGATTAAATAAACGAACCGAACCTAAAAATCATAGGTTCGCTCAGGTTCGATTCGTTAAAAGCTCGATAAACACACATACACACATATATGCATATATACGTACATATTTACAAATCCTTACCCGTATAAACTGGACCTTATTTTGAGAAAAGTGGATTTTATCCCAGGAAAATTAAACTTTGTCTGGAGATAAGTGAATATTTATGAGATAAGTAGATTTTATCTCGGAATAAACTATCCCAAAATAAATAATCACGTCGTGGTTACAACATCCATCATCCATGTGTCTAGTACTCTTCTCATTTTTATCCTCAAATCAAAAGAACAAGTATAAACCTTACTTATCGCACATCCCTACATTATTCCTTATCCTCTTCCGAACGGATATAAAAATATAATCTAATTATACTTTTTCAAAGAGAGGAATCCTTATTAATCTATTTTTTTTTAAAAGATAAAGAAGAGTTAAAGAAAAAAACTGAATGAATGTTTATTCTAATTATAGACACACATATATATTTCTATTTCTTTTCTTTTCATCTTATTAGAGAATTCTCAAGTTCGATATTCGCTTAGGTTCGATTCGATTAAAAAGAGGTTCGATTCAGATTCGGTTCAAAAATAAATGAACCGAACCTGAACACACGTTTAGGCCCGATTAAATAAACGAACCGAACCTAAAAAATGTAGGTTCGCTCAGGTTCGGTCCGTTTACACCCCTAGTGGTATGCTCTGTCAAGAACTCTTGTTGCATGGGGTTTTTTTTCATGATGATTGATCTGCAGATCATTTTCTTTATATATATATAGATAGATAGATAGATAGATAATGAACATTCACGTTAAAATTTTAAAAATTGAATTGCTAGGGGCATTAGCATGTGAGCTCATTTAGTATTTCATGATATTTATAGAAAAGATTCTCGTTCTTATAACAAAAAAAATGTAGGAAGAAAACGTCATCTAATATTCATTTTCAAGTAGCTATAATCTGAGCCATACCTTTTGAAAAGGGAAGGTTTATAATCAGCTAGTTTTTACTTGGCACTTTTAACTCAACCATGGTGATATATATGAATGTCAATCGGGTATACTCATTGGGTATCCGACTCAAATCTGTCCCATATAAGGATCCGAAACCCAATCCATTTACTCTTGGATGGGTTTGGATTTTGAATTTACTACTAGTGTAGGTATGGATATGGGTTTGGGATTACATTAGGGCACCCAACCCGAACTTGTCCCAAATCTGAATAAAAATTAAAAATAAATATAGATATGTGTGTTGCATTTTAGTCCAATTCGGTAAATCCACTTCATATCTAATATGTATCAATTTACATATATAAAATCCAACTTAATTTTCTCATCTCCGTCCATTTATTCATATTTAACTGTCTTTTTGTATTTTCAATAAATAAAAAATATCAACCCAAAAGAGTTAAACACCTATGCATAAACCTTTAACATTCCCTACTCTTTTTGTACCACCATACTACATGTTTTCCCTCTGTTTAATCTGTGTGCGAAAATCTTATGTACATTTATGAATAGAATGGATTATAAAAAATGCTAAAAATAACGAGAAACGGATATTTATACCAACCCATTTGAAAAGTATCAATTTCAGCAATTCTGAGACCATTAAATTTTGATAGGTTTGATGTATGAGATAAGAGTAGCGAATCTAATTGACAATTAAACAATCAAGTTGTGTTTCATCTGAAAAAAATAATTTGACTTGTAGATCATCTGGTTGATTAACTTTTCTATCAGATACATATAGATGTGACACAAACCATCTGCAATAATCTAATCAAATCGTATATCCACACGAGTCTAACGATTGCCAATCTTGGAAATACCGAATATTAATGTTATCTTAATATGATTTGAATTGTACTTCGTTGGAATTTATTGGACTGCCATGACATGCTGACGTGTTAATGTGCTTCTTCTCATCGAGATTAGTTGGATGGTCAAATTAAGCTGCATTGGAATAGGGATAATTAGGCTGCTAATTAAGTATAGTTAGTTAGGCAGCCTGCTTAGAAGACTAACAACCACCGAACTAACACATTTTGTAATTATTTATATGTAGCAAAGTTTGGCATGATATCACCTAAGCTTATCTGCAATTAAATGCTACCCAACTTAATTTTGATTAACCTGAAAAGCGATGTTAATGTAGGGTTAATGCTTGGGATATCTCCTCAGTTGTGTTGAGTAAGGGGGGATAATCATATAGTAACCTTGCAATCGATCGAACCTTGAAAGATTCAAACTCGAACTTTAAAGGTTGGGATTGCAAATACGCACAAACACGATCAAACAAGCAAGGCACAAACACAAGGATTTACAAGGTTCACCTGAGACCGGGCTACGTCCTTGGACGACGGTGATCGGTTTCATTATATGGAGAAAAGATAATACATGGGATATTGAGAAGGTACATATATGAGATGAGAGTCATGATCAAAATGAGGATTGCAGTATTTGGAAGCCCTAAGGTACCTTTTATACTGCAATTGTCATCCAGGCAACCCTTCAACCCTTCAAGTGTCATCCAGGCAGCGCTAGATGCTCTCGCGCATCGCAGGCCCAGGCGACGCGTGCCATCGACTCCTATCCTGACGAGACCTCCCCGTGAACCTCCTTCAACCTAAGCAACGATAGGGGCTTCGGCGCCTCCAGGGGAAGGTGCAGCTCCTCGCTCCAGGTCTAGGCGGCAAGGCTTATCTCGCGATGCCTCTCGAGGCGGCGCGTGAAGAAAACCCCAAATGGGGTGCGACATCCCAAACGACGGCGTGCATCGAAGGGTTTCGTGTTGGGAATCCTTTGGGGAACCCTAGGGCCTGCGGCTATTGAAAAAAAATGTGGGGTTATTTGCTTGTGGGTCCAAGTGAGTTGTTTTCTTTAAAAAAAAAGAAGTAAAAAAAGGGTGGGGCTGAGTGTTGGGCCCAGATGTGGGCCGTGTTTAAAAAGAGAGAGAGAGAGAGAGTGAGAGACATTTGGGTCCAAATGGACCACGTTTATAGTGTTAAAAAAAATGAAAAAGGCGCGTACACGAAAAAAAGCCGTACGCAAGTTAAAAAAAAAAGAATTGCGAAAGCCATAAAAAAATTGAAACGGCTTTTAAAAAAAAATATTTTCAAAAAAAAAAGAAAGAAAAAGAAAATGATGATGACGGCTTAAAAAAAAACATTGAACAAAGCCGCAAATTTCATGTTTTGTTTTTCCCCATCAATGTTGTCTTCTCCCAACTTTGTCGATTTCTCTGTTTTTCCGACAAATATGGGAGAAAGGGGGAGTATGTGTAGAGTCACAGGTCATCTCAGATATCTTCTCCAGTTCCAGATTGCAGATTCTCCAGACCAGCCGATTTTCAGACTCTACGGTTTTCAGATGAAGATTTCATGCGCAAGTTTCCAGACTCGACGTTCAGATTCCGGGTCCCAGTTTGATGCGCAGTTATTCAGACTCGACGATTGTCTTCCGAGTCTCCAGTTTCAGACACGCACGAGTGTGCGGTCTTATTGTCAGATGAGCATAAGTTGCCATCATTGTCAGAGGTCCCCATCATTCTTCTAGTTGTCAGGCCAGAGTTTTCATGTGAGCCATAGGGACTCCAGAGCAGAGGACCATTCCCTATGCCATGTGGGCAAGGGTTTTCATGTGGTATCATAGGTACACCAGAGCAGTGCACCATTCTCTGAGCCAGATGGGAGAGACCCAGTTCTCCGACGAGGAGACTTCAGGTGCAGTTTCAGACTCGATGGTCAGATTCCGAGTCTTCAGTTGACTCACACTCCAGCCCATTTGTCCTCCTCACATACACGGCATGAGAAGCAGCGTCCTCGACTGCAGCATGTGCGCGTTGGGTTGATATTGTCCGTAGTGTCCTGTAGCGTGAGTTGAGTTTCTTTCTGTTTGTTTGTCCAAGCTGAGCATTGCATGCTCCAGCTTGAGGGGGAGTGTTGGAGTATTTGGTAGTGCACCTATTGAGTTGTAGCAGGGTAAATGGATCCTGGAGAAGATCCATTTACCCCATCCAGTGTTTAGTCCCATACCGCCTGTGGATGGGACTTGGAGGCTCTGGAGAGGCTATATAAAGAGCCCCAGACCTCCTGTACTCATAGAGAAAGTGCAATGCATACTACGCCCCTTTGAGGGCTTCTCCCGTGGTTTCATCCCGCTCCTCACGGAGTAGGGTTCCACGTAAAAAATCTTTTGTGTTCTTCATGTTAATCTTTATTTCTATGCTATGATTATCGTTTCCGCTTCCACTTCCGATTTTCTAACACGGTGGTTGACGTGTATTGAAAGAAGGCAATCAACAGATTTTGTTGAACGTAGGCTAAATGGATAGATGGTCTCCCATCAATTCCAACGAGTCATTTCAGAATTTAAATATCACTGCAAAAATATCTTCGATCACTACAAGCAGACACACAACATGCCAAACTACGCCTCACCGCAAAAGCAAACCACTAATATGTGCATTCCCGACCTTCGGCCCATATTGAACATATTTCGCAGATCTCCATTCATGTGGTAAAACTACCAATTGGTTCTAGTCTCATACCAAGCATAGATTTAAGGACTAAAGATCTGTCAAGTCCATTTGTAAATGTAGATCTTAAGTTATCGCCGGATCCAATGAACCCCATGGCAGTTATCACATAAGATACACGTTTTCTTAAAGACTGAAGTCTGACTTATATGTGTTTTCTTGTCTTTTGGTTATAGTTTCAACTTTGGATAAATTACAAAAAAGGGACTGACCTTTACATGGATTCCCAAATAAGGGACTAATCTTTAGATTGTAACAAATAGGGGACTCATCTTTGATTTAACGGAGGAGGCCCCAACGATGTTAATGGGTGACCCGATTTGTGATGTATATGGACGAATATACCCCTGTCTACTAGGGATTTCTTTTCACTTTCCCATTTCTCAAGCACCCTCGGGTTGAGGTCCCCGTTGAGGAGGATGTTGCCGGGCTTGAGGTTGTAGTGGATGACCGGGGGGCGGAGCTTGTGGTGGAGGTACGCGACGGCCACGGCGGTCCCCAGGGCGATGTTGAAGCGGTCCGGCCACGGGAGGCACAGTCGCGGCGCGTCGGGGCCGGCGGGATGGAGGTGGGACTGGAGGCTGCCGTGGGGGGCGAACTTGGAGAAGAGAAGCTACAGCTGAGGGGTCCAGTAGTAGCCCCTAATAGGCATCATGTTCGGGTGGAGGGCCTTCGCCGGCTTCCTACTAATTTAGATTTTCCCATTAAGGAGCCATTGCAATTGGGAGTGATCAGTGATGCTTCTTCCAGAACTTGTTTTTTATTTTACATTTAAATGGTACTGATTGTTATATTGCGTCAGATCTGTGCCATGTTGTGCGCAGTCCATGGCCCTTGTGTCTCTGGTGCTCACAATACTATTGTTACGGCAAGAGCTGGGAAGGATCTTGTTTCCAGTCTTGCATCTGGTGAATTCTTGATTATTTTTTCCTGGATATTGTGTAGTAGTTTTTTTAATCTTTTCCAACTAGAGGTATTTACGCTCGGTATTGTAAACTTGGGTCCATGAATGGTTTAATAATAAAGTGGATGGCTACCTTTGTTTAAAAGAAATGAGTAATTGAAGTCCATGAAACATGGCTGCTTGAGAAAGGGGAAAGTGAAAAGAAATCCCTAATAGATAGGGGTATATTCCCCAATATACATCACAAATCGGGTCATCCATTAACATCGTTGGGGCCTCCTCCGTTAATCAAAGATGAGTCCCATATTTGTTACAATCTAAAGATTAGTCCCTTATTTGGGAATCCATGTAAAGGTCAGTCTCTTTTTTGTAATTTACCCTTCAACTTTATTGTTAATGATTGCTATTATATTATCACAATGCAAAGATGCCATATGAATTGGCTTTCCCACTACAAGTATTTCTATGAGAAGACATATTATCTACTCACCCTCATGTGGTGTTTAAAGCAAACAACTAAGACTCAAAAGTAGACAGAGGTAAAATGGTATGTTTAATTTACAAACGTCTAGGAAACTGTGGTGCATCAAAAGGTAAATACATCATGTAACACCAATATTCTTGAAGCCTTCCATTGTACCTATCTAACATGTATCACTATAACTTTCTAAGACCGGAGGATGTCTAACATAATGTTGTCCAAAGTTCATGGTTCCCTTCATCCTAAGCCTCCTAATGAGCATCAAGCTTCCTTTAACTTGTGAGTACCTAAGCTGATATAAAAGTAGTCGCTATTGTTCTTGTAGAGGTTTAAAAGAATCGTACGAGTGCATAAATATCTCGAAGCACCTTTTGGATCACTAAAAGAAATATTATAGGCACTAAAAAGTTATTATAGATAATATGCATCGACGATACCATAAATCAATCAATATAACAAATGCAACCAAAAGGGTGATCAATTCGTGTTTATTATCAATCAAATCAACATGGGTGTTCGATCAATGTGGGTTGAACTAGAAAAAAATAACGCGAGGAGGCAACACAAAATCCGAGAGAAATATATAGTAGAAAAAACCTCACATTTTGACGTATGATTTTTGAAATGATGATTCTCTTCAAGATTTTCATGGATTCTGCTCTCTTTAAGATTTTTATCCTCATATCCTATGTCTCAAGGATGAGTCTTCTTTCAATTTTTTTTGTGTGTAACATACCATACTTTTGAGTCTCAAAACCAATGGCACTTATATTCTTAAATCAACTTCAGATTAGGGTGTATCTCATCGAGATCATTCCAACAAGTGCAATAACATTGGCATTCAAGCTTTCGAGTTTAGCATCTATCTCTTTGAGTGTAAATGAGTCACGACCTATTTCGGATCTGAACTAGATCTGTGCCTAGGCATACCCATGTGGATAGAAGTGAAGTAGGTTGCTTGAACCCTAAAACCTAGCGGCCATCTTTTTCCCTTGTCGGAATGTCTTTGAGGTTATCATATTTCATTAGATTGACACTCTCAAATCATCATCATGTATCAACCCCTCATACGTGTTCTCGTTTCCACGAAAACGTTAGAGATGCCAAGATGTTTAGGAGGACATCTTGAGAGAATATCCTAAGGGGCCATTTGGTAAAGGAATAAGGGAACGAGATAAGGAGGGATAAGATAGTGTTTCTATTCGGTTGGAAGGAGATAATAAGGAAAAATAAGGAAGGATAAGTGGTAGCTATTTGCTACTCTCTATTCGGTAGAAGGGACATAATAAGAAGTGATAAGAGGGTTAAGTTATATAAGATTATTAGATACATGGTATTATTTACATTTTTTGGCAGGAGAGGCATATGATGGAGGAATAGTGTGGGAAATCTTATTCCTCATTTTGATCTTAAGACCAAAAAGTTGATCATTTATGGAGGGAGCTAAAACAAAGCCCCTAAAAGGTAATGATTTCCCTTCCCTCGATACCTTTAGTTCCACATGATGATCCTATGTCCTTTGAAGAGTCCTAAAGTCATGGGTTTCTTATGGCATGTTGTGGGCCAATGCAGTCCACTTTTTCTATCCCATTTTTGTGTCTAACACAAGTTGATGTGGCATTAGAAGATGTAGGCACCATGGTAGGGTGCATGAATATGATATGATCTTAAAGGGGAGGGAGGGGCAAAATTTCCAAGGTGAGAATGCCAAAAATGGTGAAAAAAATTAATAGAAAAATGCCCTAAATCACGAGTGTGTTGGTATAATTAGGGTATGAACTAATATACCCTTGACCTAGAGACTTCCTGTCCATGAAAGTGAGTGTTTTGCCATACAATATAAGTATGTACCACTACCTACTTGAGTATATATATATGTAATGGCTTAATGCATATTGATGTATATCAAGTGTATACAAATATACCAATGCTTGCCTATGAAAACTAATGATATACTAGTGTACTTATTAAGGTGTACAATAGTACAAAAAGACGGTATCGCTACACATGCAGAAATAGTACACTCCTTGTTAAGGCATGCACACATATGATGTGTACGCGGTGTTGCACCTTTGTCGAACTTCTCAGATTTATCTAATATCTAGCATTTTTCAATCCGCATATATAGAAGTCACAATATATTTTCCCCATTTACTTACATTAATTTAGATTCAATTATTCTTTTTTATCTCTAACATATAGATGTTGTATCTCTAATATATAGAAGTTTTTCAATCTAATTGAGAAAAACCAACTTGTAAATATAAGTCCCCTTCACACTTATTGCAGATTTTTTATATTCCCATGTATATTCCCATGTATTCCACAAACCATATGTCTGCATGCAACACATCTTCGATATTCCCATGTATATTATCTCTAGCATCTTAAAAAAATTCATTCCTCCAAATATGTTGAGGATTGTCATTGGATATCTATCTTGTATATTCTACATAACTTGATTTTACTATCTTTTTGTGAAAATATAGTATATATGATTAGTTTAGATTCAATTCTATGTTAATATGGGGTACCTATTTGGAGGATGGATTTCGGTTAGGTATGTGGGGATCCCCTATGGGTTTTACCCATTTAATAAATGCGTGGATTCGGGTAGCAAATAAATAAATGGTTATGTGTTTGAGAATATTGATATCAACCTCTGACCCGACCCATTGACATCCCTCGAGGATCTCAATTTAGATACCAAGAACGTTACGTCCCCTCCTAACATATTGGGTAACATAGAACTTTGACACATAATGTTGTTGTATGAAGATGCTCGATAGAATTTGGTGTTAGGTGGCACAATTGGTATCACAAAGTTCACATTTATAAACATAGTTAGCTTTTGAAATAACACTATACGTAATTGTGCTCACTACAACAAAATTGAACTATAATGACGGTTTTGAAAAAATCCGTCACTAAACTAGCCGTTGTTAAATATATTTTTTTTACTCAAAAAAGGGGGAAACACTCTTAGGTGTCCACCCCAATATATTAAGAAGAAATAAAGATCACATTATCCAGGATTCGAGGAGAGTCCGAGCAAGGTACACAACATTCTCAACATAGAACCTCTCTGCACGAAAAAAAACACCGTTTCTAACAAGCCACGGAGCCCACAGACCCACAATTGGTATAAATCTTTTGGCATTTGAACGGAATCGAGAATTGAGGAGAGATTCCCAAAGTGAGGTCATGCTGTTGTGATCTACCCAAGCCACATCCAAGGTATGCCAGAAATCCTTCGTCTTTTCACATTCCAGAAATAGGTGCGCAACAGACTCAACACTAGTTTTGCACAGAACACATGAATTCTCATCAACGTGGAAGATGCGAGACCATCTCTCCCTCGTGAGAAGCTTCCCATGTCTCAGAAGCCACAAGAAGACTCTAATGCGAGTTGGTATTTTCAGCTCCCAAATCATTCTGCAATCCTTAACAAGGTCCTCCTGAAGAGGTTCAACATCCTTGATCAAAAAAGAGTAGACCTTCTTGAAAGAGAAATCGCCCTCTCTCCAGATCCAATGGTCACACCCAAAAGAGGGGCTCTCAGACGCTGAAAGCAATTCCATCAGATCATGTAACTCCTGCATATGTCGCTCAGAGAGCGCATCAACAAAAACAGGTCTCCGTTGTTAAATATATAATGACGATATTATTCGTTGTAAAATAAGTTTTCGTACTTAAAATTGGCAATGAATATCATATCTGTCGTTATATCATTAGCAACGGTCTATATAGCGACGCTTATCTGTTATTTTTTTTCAAAATATCGTCGTTATTTTTTTAGTTCAAAATTTAACGACGATTAATTAAAATTTTAAAAATAGCAACGAATAAGCGTCGCTATGTGGACCGTTGCTAATGATATAATAACAGATATGATATTCGTTGCTAATTTTGAGTAGTACGAAAACTCATTTTGCAACGAATAATATCGTTATTATATATTTACCAACGGCTAATTTAGTGACGGATTTTTTCAAAACCGTCACTATAGCTCAGTTTTTTTAATGGCTAAATAAGATTTTGAGTAGTAACATTACGAGAGGTATTTCGGGATATGGTCAGTGAAAGAAGAGAATTGCACTTCTATTTCCTATTTCCTAGTCAGAGATATGTCCATTATGAATAGAGGCCCTTAGATTTTAGACTTGAGTGTCATGAACAAGAGATTCTATGATTGAATCCTATTGTAATTATGCCCTAAATTGCTTTGAACTTTTGCCCATGGGTAGTAGACTCAGTCTTATATAATAATATTTCTTAAATCGGTATGCATGCTTGTTTCATAGAGAGTATGTTGTAACCCTAGCACGACAGTAGGTACACCTTTTTGTTTCTATTACACTAATTTTTAGGGTTAGTTTAATTATTACGTAATTAATTATAACATTCCTTTTGTGTAGAACTAATACATACCTTTGAAGTGAGGTATTAGAGCACTAATACATACCTTTGTATAGTTATATATGAGTTAATATATCGACATATCATTTTTTATACTAGTACATCTAGTGCAAATAGTAAAGCTCATTCTCTATCTAAGTTTGTAAGCTGGTGCATCATTTCATGTTCCAAGGCACTTATCCACACAAGTTGCACCTAGTATATTCACCATTATAATTTTTGACTTTATTAGTTTTTGTACTATTTTTAGTATTTTCTCTTTGATTACTTATATAAATATAACATCATCAATACACATGTTATTTTTCACATGGGATGCATCAATATGTTAACCCTTTATATAGATACACCTAATTAAATTATCAAATTCTAGTAAACATCAACTACTCATTTAGGGATAATATATTAGGATTCTTTACTATTTTTGATCGCCTCCTACACCTATAAAGAAAACCTCACCTTAAACATCATAATTTGACTCACTAATCTTTCAAGTCATCTCTAGTGACTTTTCTTAGCTAAAGAAGGTCCTAACTAATGAAGCCCTTTGCTCAAGCAATCCCTACCAAGCTATCCTGGACCTTCATCTTTGATTTGTTCAATTTGTGTATCTCATTTGCTTTGTAATTTTGAGGGATCTATAAGATTCAAAATAATTTAGATTTTTTTATTAAAGAGAATTCTTCATAAAAGCATTACTTCATAAGCATAAGAAAATATTCGAAGGATCAAGTGTTCTCTTCATTATACTGTTTGGAATGCATTAGTAGTAAGTTTTAAGTAGGCTAAACTTGGGAACATGATATATAGCCCATTGGTAGGATGAATCTCAATAAAAATTTGTACTTTAAAAGTTGATTATATAATTTATTCTTTTTGTAGTTGTTTACCACAAGATTTTAAATCAAGTATTTGAGTTGTTTCCCACTAATAGCTTGCAAATCTATTTGGTAGGTTGATTGTTGGGACATTGCTAATAACTTGTTGCTCTATTGCTTATGGATTCTTCTTTCCTCCAAATTTCCTTAGACTCCTAGGGCTTAGCATGCTTCCAAAACATATTGCCAAGTGATGGTACTACAGTATCAATTCCCAATTCATTTCACACATGAATCCATGAATTCCAATCCTCAATAACCATAACCCATCCATTTCCTCTTTGATCAATTTGCATCATATCCTTAATCATGACTTTCGACAATAAGGATAAACTCAATATGACAATAATATAAAATATGCAAGGATGTAAAGGATGGTTGTTGCCTCATGTAGAATAGACTCACATTTCTCATTTAATATATACATGTGCTTCAGTTTACTAAAAATACAATATTTTCCCACATCCAGATTCCCTACAGGAAACTGGACCTAAGACAATGAATAATTTGAATATTCGTTGCCATATCTTCTGACGTTAAAGATATAACAACACATACTATTCATTGCCAAATAATCTTTTGTACTTGTATTTAACACCGAATGTCATACTCGTTGTTAAAGGTCTATATAATGACAATTTTTCCGTTGACATATTCGTTAAAATTCACACTTATCATTGCTAGGATCATATGATTCATTGCTAGGATCATAACAACGGATATCATTATTCATTGTGAATTTAAATAAGGCAAGGATAATATTTGTTGTTACATATTTAGATACTGAAGATATGACAACGAGTATTAAATTTTCCGTTGCTTTAGGTCAATTTTGTTGTAGTGATTCCAAATGGTGCAAAGTCAAATATGTTAGTATCTCTCATCTAGAGGCATCCAAAAGGGTTATATGACGCATAAACCGACATTTAAATTAAATTGGAGTATTTTAGTTTGGAACATGGCATGAGAGTATCATCCATGTGAACCCATATAAAGCATAGTCACAAAAAGGATGCAAATATTGAAGAGGTCAAATGGTTATTGCAAAGATGTTAAGATTGGGAAGTGTCATCATTACGAGGGTATTGTTGGGGAATGGAAAGATGAACACATATTACCTCTGCTCTGGATATTACTTATTAGGGATCAAAGTCAATAGATGCAGATGCAAAGTCAACCACCATCACAAAAAAGCACGTGAAGAAAAGACAGTCATACATGACAGTGGTTATTCACTTCTTGCGACCACCAAAGAAGAAAGATCAACAAAAGAAGAACGAGTACAATTCTCTCACTCTCCCTCTCTTCTCTGTCTCTCTCTTTCCATCTCTCTAAGGGTTACATAATTGCCATTGTTGTGGTTGTTGGTGGTGTATCGACAATGCCCACATTTTCACACACACACACACATGGTTGATCCTATGAGAGTCAAAAACTGTGAGAGAATGAGAGCAGTGAATCTGGACCACTAGATTCTGCCTATCTCTCTCCTTATCCAATCAACCAGGAGATAGAAGACAGAATCTAGTGGTCCATAATCATTTCTCTCATTCTATTAAAGTCATCATTTTTTTTACGAAAAAGGGGATTGACCTTCCTGAACTCAGGAAGGACTAGGTATATATATAGCCCAAGTACAAACCTAAAGTATTGTTCCTATAAGGATCCAAAATGAAATAACTCAATAATTATTGAGATTAGGAGTCACATCCCTTTATGATTTCAAACTCTATTATGACTTCTATTCATAACAATATCTCGTTCTACATATTATCCTGAGTTTTTATTAGTCTATCATCACCATATGCAAGTCTCCTTACAAGACCTCACAACTTCTGTTGTCGCACAAATTGAACGATGCCCTCGCCATTCCCTATTGCACGATCTCCTGCTAGCCACCAGGAGCAAATTTCTTCAAAGCTTTTAATTAATTTCTCCAAGCTACCTCCATATCACAACATTTGAGGATTGCGAATCTATACATCGTGTCCTCTCGTCTATGTTGAACCTCACTCTGATTTGTTGCATCATATCCCTCCGACAAACCTGAATCCAGATCATATACCAGTTATTGGGAACGAAACGATGAATTAATATCGCTTTTGCTCTAGATAAATGATTGTTGGGGATCAAAGCCATCAAATGGAGATGCGTAATCAACCACCGCCATAGAAGTACATGAAGAGACAACCAGATATGATGATGGCCAGTCTCCTCTCACGATCGACAGGAAAGAAATATGACTAAAAGAAGAAGGAGTATAACTCTTTTTGCTCCCTTGCGATCCCTCCCTCTTTAGCAGTTACATTATTGCCTCTCTTGTTATTGGTGGTGGTGTGTAGGAAATGCCCACATACCCTATATATTGCTTTACAATCTCAATATTTATTAGGAATTAAGAGTCACATCTCTTTTAGGTTTGTCAATCCTAATATGACTCCTATTCCTAATAAAAAAAGATCGGATGCTCTGCCATTGAGAAGGTCCCATCAGGTAGGCTAGGCTTGGAAGGATGACACAAGAACAAAATAATCGTCACTAGCATAGTCGCCATTATTTCATAATCGTAGGCTGCTCTCAAAAATATATTTAAAACCTTTCAGATCTCTTTGTAACAAATGAATAAATGTTGAAAAATAATGTGAACGTTAAATGGATCCAGATCTCTTCAATACATATCCCCATGGTACCATGTCATAGCATTATATCCTTTGCTTTTTTAAAACCTAACATTTTGGATTGAATCCATACAAATTCAAAACACCCAAAAAAAATATGAATAGACACATATCTACATATCACATATATTCATAAATTTAATATACTAAGATTAAACATCATTTGCATGTGTATACATACCTATATCAAAACCAAATATCTTTTTTTTCATATTTATATGTTGGCTATGCCATAAACAAATTGCGCATACTATGTATTTCCTAAATTTTATATAAACTATTAAAGATATTACATATACTTCTATAAATAAAAACAAAACAGATGAAGACCTTAAATACGAACTATCCAAACCCCTTCACGCCCCCATCACTCTCCAACTCCTCTCCTCTCCTCTCCTCTCCTCGGTTCCATCGACCGGGACCCTCCGCCCGCAGCCGGATCCCATCTCCGCCCTTGGATCCTCGCCCCATCGCAGAGGTTAGAGCGACCACTCACTTCTTTGCTTCGGATCTGCGTCTTCTGTCCTCTAAATCTACGATTTTTTGATCGACATTGCAGCTCAAAGCTCACCCTTTTTGTCTCTCGACAAATGAATCGACTTTTAGGTTTTCCTTTGTGTTTTGTTCTTATTTTATCTTTTTTTTTGCTTCGAAATGTTTAAATAAAAAGAAAGTTAGGAAATTTATTATTTCGGTATGTACTGAAGAAGGAAGGAGTTAGAAATTTCATGTCTTTGTATCATTATCAGCTTATGTGTCGGATGTTATATATATTTCGTGAATGTAATGTTTTTTTGAGTAAAGGGTAACTGGCGGAGTTTGAATCATGGTGACCTTGGAAGGCACAAGTCAACCATAAGATCATTTAGAAATTGCATAATGAAGGAAATTGGTTTTGATTAACGTGGTTGCGGTTCACATTTAGTTATCTGGCCATTTTGGAAGTGCTCAACTAGAAAACTGATTACAAGCTGAGCTGCAATGGTTAAACAAACAATTGATGTAGCGGCTAGACCATTGAGCCTTAGCCAATTCGTCCTAACAAACATGCCAAGTAAATTTTTATCTTTCGGGTGAATTGAACTGATGTTTTTCTGAATATCTAGAAATGTGAACTTCCTCATTTACTTTTAATTGTGGTGATGGAGATGTTCAAACTTGATTTTTTCTTGCATCAGATATATTAGAAAGGATGGCGATTAGAGCTGCTTCTGGTTTCCAAGTGGCAACTGTTAGGCCCTGCATTTCGTCCGCACGGAGGTCTGTTTTAGCTAGTGCTAAGATCCCCATGATTGGTGCTGCGAGATTGGATAGGAATGTTCAGTTGAGCACCTCCGCTGTACGTAGCACTCGTGCGTCTGACAGGTGTAATAAGGTCAGTAGGTTCACTACTAGGGCTGTGGCAGTGGAGACTGAAACGAATGTGCTCCCTGGATTGCCTATTGATCTTAGAGGTCAGTCTCATTGTCCTTGTCCTGCAGTTAAATATCTTATATTTCTTTCTACAACCGATGTTCATGGTATTTCATTGTTTTATATCTCTGTATAGTGATCTTATTTGCTGATACCATTGTGATGGAAATGATTTGAACTTCTCTGAGTTTATCCCTTCCAATCGAACTAAAAGAAATTCGGATACATGCTGCATTTTCATAGCTGGTTAGTGGAGAGGTTATCCTCCTACATGGACCAAGACCTGACCTTATGGACAGGGCATTGGTTGTAATTACCAATGGCAATGATTAATATCATATCAAATATTACATTAGTCCGCTACTTCTCATGCAAATTACATCCTTTATCTTAGAGTATACATGTTAACTCACATGAAAGTCTTTCTTAGTTCCGTCCCTTCAAACAAAATGCAGCCGCAGCGTAGATGTGCATATTTAATTGTTCATATCTTTGGATACTCAGAGAAGTTTTTTATGCAAATGTTTTCTGCACAGTTACCGTTACCACTTTCATGTTGATATCTTTTCCGATGTATTGTAGCTTATTATACGGACAATACATGTTTCCAAAAGTTGTTACAGTATGTTTTATTCTCTTTTTAGTGATCTTAACGATATTTTGGATGACCATTAACCTCTAATAATCATATTTTGGTCTTCAAAAAAAATATCCTGGACCCATTCTAATTAATAGATAATTATGTAACGTTGAGAAGGCATCTTTTAGTAAATGTAGCTTGAAGTTATCTGTAGATCCCGATTGCATGTTGTCTAGTTTTCTTTACGTGACTATTAGTCTATCAGACAATGCCAGCATAGTAGTTTTCTTTCGCAACTGGCCTCCAAGATGCATTGATCAATCTGCTGGCAGGTAATTTATTGTCATGTTCTGTAAGAATGAATGGATTCATAGAAAATATAGAATGAATATTAGGTGCATCTTAGGGCCTGTTTGGTTGGAGGGTTGGGTTGGGTTGGGGCAACCTTCTGAATAGTAGCCTGTGAAGAGGGTGGGAAGGTTGTAATAGTAGGTGTTTGGTTGGGATGAGGGTTGGGTTGGAGTTGAATGTGACATGATGTGATGTTTTGTTGGATTATAATGAATGCTGTCATGATTGAGGTATTTATATATGTCCACATTTAATTATATCAACATGCCTCCTTTATTGGATTTTTTGCATTGCATCCTATGATCCCTTGACTTATGATGTACACGAGATTATGCCTCCATTAGTTGGATTTTTGCATTGCTACTGTTGGATTTTTAATGACATAAGCTGATTTTGGATTACAAATATATATAATACTCACGGATCCGGTTAATATAAAAACGGTTAGCGTTATATTCTACTCGGGGAGCCCCTAATCGACTTGTACGATTGTGCCATATGCAGTCAGCCGTGGCTAAGAAATAAAGAAATTTACATGTTGACAGCGCAAAAGGAAATTCCATTCATCATAGTAGCACGCAGAAGATTCACTTGTACACGGAAACATCATACGATGTGTTTGTCAACCACGTCGTCCTCCACATCCGCTAATCCTATGTCACTCAACTGCATTCGAAGTGAGTCGACCATCTCCAACAGGGAAGATCTCTGGCCACCGGCATCCTCTAGCTCAGAGTAAAGGCGACACAGTTCCATCTCTTTGTTCTGTACTTCTCGCATTGTGGACTGCAGCTGCCGCTGCAATCCCCTGTTCTCTGCCTCATTTTCCCACAGACGTTGTGCTATACAGGAGAATGCTTCTGCCAGAGTGCCCAATGTCCGTGGCGTCCTCGCATAGGGGTGACGAGTCCCGCATCGACTGACGGAGCAGACGTAGAACAGGCGTCTCACTGGATGTGCTGTCCCCTCCTCATACCTTATAGTCAACGGCAATCCGCACCTGCACCTCTCCACCGGGGACTCCATTCTAAGCGAGATGTAAGCTGCAAAGTAAAGTAATGACCATAGCTTAGTGCCCGCATTTCCATTAAGATATGAGCTGCAAAAGTTTACAATAATGAAATAGATTTTCAAAAATAGACAGCAAGATTTAACAAGCATTGCTTCTCCTCACGGGCAGCTAAGTTTGCCTTTGACGTCTGTTATTCCACATAGCATTGGCAATCCTATCTCTCAGCACTTGTCCGCGTCGAATGTCCTCACGAAGGATGCCAACTGGCCGATGCAGCTCCTCGTCCGTCTCCTCTGGCAAGACTTCGTCGCGGTCATCGTCAGAAATGGAATCACCCCCATTAAGGCGTATGAAGTTGTGGATAATGCACGTGGCTCTGACGACATCACGTTGAATGTTTATTGGGTATGCTGGCATATCGCGAAGGCATCGAAATCTATTCTTCCATACTCCAAAAGTACGTTCAACCACGTTACGCAGACAAGCATGACGGTGGTTAAAAAGATCCTTGTGGTTCTCGTAGTGACTTCCACGAGCCCTCCAGGCAGGAAGATGATAGAGGGACCCTCTATACGGCGCTATGAATGTATCTGTATTGGCGTAACCGCAATCCACCAGGTACTTGCAACCCTCAGGTACGACGAAGGAGCCACTCTCTACTGAATGACGGAGTACGGTCATATCCGCACAAGACCCCTCCCAGCCAGTAACCACGTAGGTGAAGCACATGTTGAAGTCCACTGCGGCCATGACATTCTGGGCAGTGAATAACTTCCTACATCTGTAGGCTCCTTGGACCTCCGGATCAACTTGAGCAGGGATGTAAGTCCCGTCAATAGCTCCGATAACGCCCTGTGGTTTCGTACATATCGATTAACCAGTAAAGGGATAGACACAATGAAGTACGCGACAGAAACATAATCCCGTTAAATTACCTTGAAATACGGGTAGTAGCGTGGGTTGGACCTGATTATCTCTGGAGTGACAGGCTGTGCGAGTCGAATATATTCGGACTCCAAAGTGAGGATCTTAGTAAGGACATTCCTGATGTGCCTTGATATGGTCTCGGCACTATGCTGGAAAGCCTCCTGAATGACTCTATTTGAATGTGCATTTGTAAAGGCGTATAGAAATATGCACACCTGTTCATCGACATCCATATTCCTTGTCTTTGTGAGTCCGTGTTCGCTTAAGACGCGAATAAACCTTCTAAGCATGCTCGGCTTCATTCTGAAGTTTTGGAAGGCACGGTCATCATGACCCTCGAGCATCTCCCTAACCCATTCACTACCGCTTAGTGGCCTTGTATGCAATGGACGAGGGATTCTTCTACCTTCCTCTACCCACTCGTCTATGGACAACGCTCCTACTACACCGACACAAGCTACCATGATCAAATCACCGAACTCCGCAAAGGGGTTGTAACTCCGAAGCGACATGCCTAAAAAGAAATAGGACGTCCGTAAATGAGGGCTTCAAGAACACTACATTTGCAAGGCATGGTGCAAGCATATTGAAATGTTCAAAGACATATATAGATTCAAACCGCTATTATGCAATATGCATAAACCTGCACGAAATTCACATAAACCTGCACGAAAGTCACATAAATGGACATAACCCCTGCATGTGTCCTACATTTTATCCGAAATTTTATTTTGTGAAACATTCAGCCGCCTATCTCGTAGACCTGGAAACCTGCAAGCAAATATCATCGAAGCTTGTAGAACATACATAACCCCTGCATGTCTCCTAACACCTGCAGAACACCTGTATAACACCTGCACCGTGTATAACACCTGCAAGCAAATATCATCGAAACCTGTATAACACCTGCAAGCAAATATCATCGAAACCTGTATAACACCTGCGCCGTGAAGAACGTGCAGAACCTTGTACATCCTACCTTTTATAACCTGTTGAACCAACCGTGTAGAACCTGTAGAACCTACCTTGTAGAACCTGTATAATACGACCTAAACATGTATAATCACAAGCCAGTTATGCTCCTTGATAACACCTGCAGCTCCTGCATAACACCTGCAAAGTCCGGCATAAAACCTGCACAACTCCTGCATAGCACCTTGTTTGTAATCAACCATAATCATGCAGGGAATTGTTAGGCTCAAATAATGTATGCCGTTTGCAAGAAAATTTCAAGTTGTCCTAGTTCGCGTTGGTAGCACAAGGAAATAAATTTTCGTTCAGTTCTAGCGTCAAATTTTCAAATGTTCTCGACGGTTGAGGGGAAATAAAAATGTTCGTTCAGCTAGCACTAGGAAATGGTTTCTTCGATCCACTCGTTCAGCTTGCGAGGGTCACTCCGCATGAGCAAGTAGAGGTTACGCCCGATGGGGGTCGCCAGTTCAACCGCAATTTTCCTTAAGTGATGGACGTTAAGATCGGGACGCATTGCTCCTATCTCTTGGCATGCCGCATGTGCCACTTCATCTGGGCCACTCTTCGACTCATTTATCGTCTGTGCCAACGTCTTCAGAAAATTCTCCATCATTTCCTGCCCCACCTGCGCCCTGGAGACTCCACTTTTGGACTTTTTCCCGATGCTGCCACCGCCCCGTGCGTTTCGCTTCCTGGATGAGGGAGAGGGGGAGAACTCGTCGCTGTCGTGCGCTTCTTCCTCCGGTTCTGGCAGGCACTCGTCGAGATCCTCGTCGAAATTAAGCTCCCTCTGGCTTGATTGACGGTGTGAGGTAGATGCTCCGATTGTTGGATTGAAGTTACATGGCCTGGAGGAGGTTGCATTAAGCCCGGTTGCAATGTCCTTACTGAGGAACCTTTGAATGTCGCCGTAGTGAAGGAAGGGCTTGTTGCGGTACTTGCGATACCTATCGGCAAGCTGTAACAAATAAAGGGTTGTCAAATGGACAGTAACATACATCAATTAATCATAAACTTCTATTGAACAATACCTCAAACCATGCCGACTCAGAAGGTGGAATAGGCCTGTTGTAGACCGCATCCCATCCCCACCCGGATTTGTTACGAAGGTAAAGGTAGGCAGAGTAGTCCCTTTTGAGGTTCTTCCACCGAGACAGGAGTTGTGATTTTGTGTACTTAAGACCGCTGATGGTATTGAACCTGCTCAAAATCAACTGCCACCCGGGCGCTGTGAATGTGCTACCAGCCCACGAAGACTCGAACTCTAACAAAGTGTCAACAAATATCCTGTCCATAAAAGGATTCCAATGTGCACTCCCATGCTGAACATCCTCCGAGGTCGGTTCGACACCTCGGGCACCATTGCCCGCCCATGCTGACATCGCACTTAAATATTCACCCAAATATGTCAGTGAGGAAAGAATATAGTTGAACTTCCCGTTCATAGTCATGGAAAATTATTGGGAACAGTGTCTGCTGTACTCAAGGTCTGATTTCTGTTTAAGCTAATCACGATGTAGACAAATGCAAATGCAACGATCACACACATTTGTAATATGACGAAACTGTAAAGTTGCAGTAAGTTTTTTCCCTTTTGAAACTTGTATTAAGTTCATATCTTACTTCGATCTACCATCTGGTCTGGTATGATCATGACTGATCGAGTTTTGTGGAACCGAATTCAAGTGTGATAAGTATTTAGACCCATATTTAGACCCATATTCAGATGACATACAGCAGCACTATGCTTATTTTTTCCTATTTAGATGACATACAGCAGCACTATGCTTATTTTTTCCTATTCAGACCCATATTTAGATGTATCATCTCACTGGTTGTATCATCTCACTGGTGATATAGTCAAGATCTTTTCTGATTCCTTAACCTCAAAGATGACATAACCTCAAAGATGACATAACCTCAAAGAGGACATACAGATGATCTTTGGCCATTAACCTCAAAGATGACATACAGATGATCTTTTCAGTTCCACAAGTCTTATTCTACTTCTCAATCCAATATATTATGGGTATTTAGACCCATATTTAGACCCATATTCAGGTGACATACAGATGATCTTTTCGTTAGTTCAAATGTCAGGCAAGGTTTTACGAGTATTTAGACCCATATTAGACCCCAAATTTTGCCTTCTTGCCGCAACTGTGATGGGAGTTTTAGTTTTGGAGTCTAATTTCATGTTATGCAAGCAAATGCTGGAATAACATAAAATCAGTACATGTTTTATTGTCATCATCTTTACATCATTCAGGCATATTATGAAATCACCTAAAAATTTTAGCACGGGTACCATCACCGCGTTCAAATCCAAAGCTCCGTTCCCTCATCATACAATAGCACTTAATTTATACGTCAACAACATCATACAAAATTCCCTAGTCCCGTCCGTCCCAAGATTAACCTCAACAGCCATTAACCTCAAAGATAAGATGACCAGCGAAGAAACTACCATAAAGAAAATTCGTTCTTGCAAATCGTAGTCCGTAAATAAACACAACATGAAGGGGGATCATAGCGATCATATCGAAGGAGTAAATCCAGCAACACATGCAACCAAACAAACGATCATCGCAGAGAGGAATCAGAACAGGACCGAGGAGTTGGGAGATACGAAAAGAGCATACCTTCCGAGAATGAACCTCGCAAACGCCAACGTCTCCTCCTCTCCGACCTTCACACCCACACGCGCAAGCTCGTGCAAGATCCACACGAATGTCGCGCAATATTTATAGGCGGACACCTCCTCCTCGACCTTGCTCCTTCGCCTCCCTCCCCTCAGTGGACGAGGAGACGCGCGGGGGGCTGAGGACTCACACGATTCGGCATGCTCCTCCATCGTAGGCCTGCGAGGTGGGAATGGATGGGATGTATGCTGCGGGCGCCCATATGTCTATTGGAAACTCGCCAGCCCTCTTCGTCTTGTCTAAACGCTATCTGCAGCTTTTGTCGGAGGAGCGGGACCTGCAGCTTTTGTCAAAGGAGCGGAAGAACAGGGAGAAGGGAAGAAGACGAGATGCGAAGGAGAAAGGGTTTCGTTCCAACCGATGGGTCTCGGGCATTCCAAAAGTGGCGCATCCTTCGAGGCATTGAATGGAGAGTACACCGAGACCCAAGCTTCGATTAGACAAAAGTTGCGCACGCCAGAGCCTTCTCCAACACGGGCTACCCGCTACCCAAACACGGGTTGTGAGGGGGTGACCCGATCCGACCCGGGTCACCCCTCCAACCAAACAGGCCCTTAGGGTCTGGTGGAGTATTCTGTTTCCTATTTTGATTTTGTGAAATTTATTCAAGTTGTGGTTGTCAAACTTTCTCGCAGGTAAAAAAGCCTTTATTGCTGGGGTTGCAGATGACAATGGATATGGTTGGGCAATTGCAAAATCACTTGCAGCCGCTGGCGCTGAAATTTATGTGGGAACATGGGTTCCTGTATGTTTCTTCACGTTTGATTTTGATATCCTTTTTACCTAGAGCAATCGTTTTGAGGTTTGTTCTGAAATAAACTGCTTTTATAGGCACTTAACATCTTTGAGACAAGCTTAAGGCGAGGCAAGTTTGATGAATCACGGAAGTACGAATGAGAATTTGCTTTTATTTTTTTTCTTCCAGTGAAAATCCGTGCTTGTGACAGTGTCATAAGATTTAACAATTTTCACTTTGGCCCTTATTTATTTCAGGTTGCCTAACGGTTCTCTCATGGAGATCAAAAAGGTTTATCCACTAGATGCTGTTTTCGACTCGCCAGATGATGTTCCTGAAGATGTAAGAGAGTAAAATTCCCTGTCTCACATGCATGCATGTTTTTTCCCCAAGGAAAGCATCCAATATGCAATAGGGATGTACTTTCACCATTACAAAGAGTTGAAATTCATGTTTGAAATAGTTTAAATAACGAGAATATCATTGTTCGGCTCTTCATTTGTGACAAGAAAGATGGAAATCGTAAGTATATTAATTTTTACTGATCATTTGTATTCTTTTCTCAAAGCTATTTGGGACTTGGGAGGAGATTTTGGGACAATTCACTTCATTATTGAACATGATTTAAATACAAATATGTGATGATCTCATGTTTACCTTAACTGGATGTTCTAAAAAACAGGAACTAGGATTAATGTAATTATTTTGGCTTAGACACAATAGGATTAATATAGTGATTGGGGCTTAGACACAAGTACTATTACATTATTACTGTGTTGAGAAAAGGGCCCTAGTTCCAAGATTCACTAGGTCCAAAAATTTAAATCCATACTGGAGATTGCACCATTTTCATGACTTGATAAGATAAAGTTGTAGCCCAACATAAATGATTACCAAAGTGATCAGTAACTAGAAGTCCTTGATTTGTGCTGCATTTTTTCCATAAAATTTTGAATGATGTGGGGTGTTTGCAAAACACAAGGAAAATTAGAGAAGTACTGGGAGGAAAATATTTAAGTGCTGTCTTGCTCATATAATCCATGGCAAATCAAAATAGAAGCCAAAAAATTGTGTAGTATACTCTACTTGATGCTGCAAAGGCCATACTTTTGATTCTCTTGTAGATAGGAGTTGCTTTTGGCGATGGCTAGTGGAAAATTGTGGAATAAGTGGGATTTATTTGACCTGCCTGGAAAATAGATAAGGTGATTAAAGAAATAAGCTTGGAAATGATGTTTGGTCTAAGGAATAAAAAGGGTAATAACTACACATATGAAAAAAGGCTTCTGAGTTGCATCAGTAAAAAAATGGAAAGTTAATGAAAAATGTTGTTCTTTTGGCAATGAAGAAATGCTCCTTAACAACTGTCAGAAATCCTTTTCCCCTTTGGAAGATACCCCAACTAGATATCGCCATATAGGGGTTTTGTTTGCCTAGCTCTTTGAGACACTGCACGTCCATCCAGGGACTTCCTGATCTTGGGATTACCAGAAAATTTTTGAAGTTTTTAATCTTGAGATTCTGCCTACCAATACAGAATGGTGGTTGCAATCTCGCTGTCCATGCCCATTTTAGCATACTTCAATAACCCAGAAAAATTTCTATTGTTATTTCTCTTTCACTTCTTTCAAGCATGGAAGGCCGTATCCCGATATATCGGCGATATATCGGTATCAACAGGTCACCGATATATCGCCGATATGTCCGATATTGGGTATCGACATGCAAAAAAGGCGAGCTGAATCCCGATGTCGGCGATATGGCGTCGATATATCGCCGATATATCGGCGATATATCGGTATCGACATGGTACCGATATCGATATGTCCTTCCATGCTTTCAAGCTGATGCTATTTCGTGGACTGATGTTTTTTTTTTGTTTTAAATGTGACTTTTAGATTAAAAATAATAAACGCTATGCTGGATCCTCGAACTGGACTGTTAAGGTATGCATCAGTGCCTTTAAATCCCATTAATTAGTTATGTTCTCTCCGCTGCGGGCAACTGCTGTTTTTTTAAGATCAAGGTCATTAATTGTATCTTAACTTGCCTTTTTTGGTTTAGGAAGTAGCTGAATGCGTGAAGAATGATTTCGGAAGCATAGACATTCTAGTGCACTCTCTTGCAAATGGGCCTGAGGTACATACTACCGATTTTTTTTTTATAATTACTTTATTTGGGGTAGCACTCTTACTGATCAGCATAATTCATTGAAACAGGTCAGCAAGCCTCTTCTAGAAACGTCAAGAAAAGGTTACCTTGCTGCAATTTCTGCTTCAAGTTATTCTTTTGTTTCGCTGCTCCAGCACTTCCTCCCTATAATGAACCCAGGCAAGCTCTCATTGCATTTGGTATTTGTGTTTCATAAGGATGCTTTGCCTTTTGGTATACCTTATTGTTCGTGGAAGTAGTTCTGAAGCACACTTTTCTCTTTGTTAGGAAATGTACTAGATCGTTGTCTAAGATTGGGGTTGATTTTCATTGGTGTTGCCAATCATAAACTGAACCGACAAATGGGATCCCAAAATTTTAACCTTCTACAAAAAAATACATAAATATTCATTGATCGTGAATTTAAAAAAAAAATCTTTCAAAAACAAGCAAACATGTAATAACAAAATCAGAATTGAACCCGAGCACCTCCCCAAAGCCTATACCTGATTCCTAACCAGAGAATTTCTTTGTTCCCTATCTAGATGGATTAAAATCCAGCACTACATATGCCAAAATAGGAATAACTCTTAACATATTAGAAATACCTAACGGAATATATCATAGCCATGAAGCAGAAACAGAAAATTCATTCCTATCAATGTGTATGATACTGTGTTTGTCGCTTTGAATTGGAATTTTTGATTTATTCAGAACTTCATGGGTGAAATATGATTATTTTCTATTGAACTGCACAATTTGTTTTCTGCATAACATACTTAAAAACGAATTCAACTAAATTCCATTTACATTTCCATTCTATTATAACAACGTAGACTTTGATAAGATTTTTTTTGCATTTTGACAGTATCAGTTAAGTGTAGCTTACAAATGCAATCTAAAAACTATTTGCATTCCTATGCTTTATGTGCCCTGACATTGCCATCACTTGAATTGGCAAATTTTCCGGTTATGAAATCAGAATTATGCACTAAATGGTATTAGGTCTACTTATTGCAGCAAAATCTGAAGAGAATTTTCGGTTGCTTCTTTAACAATTGGTCTCTAATCCACCATATTAACAGGAGGTGCAACGATATCTCTAACTTACATTGCATCAGAAAGGACAATTCCGGGGTTTGTTCTGCTCTCAATCTTGTCTTGTCAATCAATTAATCTGAGAAAGAAAGACTTCGTACGGGTATAACTGCCTTCATTTACTACCCATTTTTCAGCTATGGTGGAGGGATGAGTTCTGCTAAAGCCGCACTTGAGAGTGACACCCGAGTAAGCTTTTGTACATATTTCTAAGTTTATTTTCTGTAGTAGCAGATTCTTGCTTTTCTTGCCTTTTCTTTAACCGAACTTGTTCGTCGTGGATGAAGGTTTTGGCATTTGAAGCAGGAAGAAAAGGAAAAATCCGTGTTAATACAATATCTGCAGGTACATTTGACTTATGATTGTAAGTTTGTAACGTTATTTCAAACATTGTGGAACAAGTTTATGTCATTGCCTAAATTGTGAAATCAAATATCCACATTAAATTATATAAACTTTTGCTAGGTCCATTGGGGAGCCGAGCTGCAAAGGCCATAGGGTTCATCGAGAAAATGATAGATTACTCATACACCAATGCACCTCTACAGAAGGAGCTGCGAGCTGGTATTTTTGTCGATTTCTTATGCCTATTATCATCCATTAATTGATTCTCCTGAATACAAATCTATGTTCCATTTCTTATTTATGATACAGAGGAAGTAGGAAATGCTGCTGCCTTTTTGGTTTCTCCATTGGCTTCTGCTATCACTGGCTCTGTCGTTTACGTCGACAACGGCTTGAACACAATGGGACTTGCCACGGACAGCCCGGCGTTGTCGGGGTAATCCTTCGACACAGTAGGCATGAATTTGCTTCGCCGAAACATGCTTCTTTTTTGCTGCTTGAGTTTTACCATTCAGTAGGGAGTTTGGATTGAGAAAATTGGATTTGAGGGTGTAGTGCCAGTGTTTATTTTGCTCTGTTTTGTTGGAACTTGATTTTGTATTGATAGAATAGAAGTTGAAATAAAGTGAATCCACTGATTTGAATCAGAACATGTTTGATAGATGGTTGTGGTCAGCGAAAGATGCACCCCTCCTATGATCTTCAATTATGTTTACATGCCTTGACTGCAAGTTGCTTTCTAACATTCAGGAGCTTTTGCTTCTTGATCAGTTATATCCCTGTTGGGGGGCAAATATTTGTATGTTTCTTCATGGCCCTAAGGAGCTGACATTGAACATGAGGCGGCAACAAGTAGAGACACACAAAATCGATTGTGTAAGACGATATCGAAGTAAAGAGACAACATCAGCTGTCTTATTTTTGGGACTTTGCACCTTCATTTTATAAGGGTTCGTGGCTATATATCTGGCAAGAAATGGAGGGACATTTTCAAGTACTTAGAAGAGCAGTCCTCCAGTTATGGAGGGTAAATGTTCTTATTCCAGAAATTGGAAAAGCATGAATGCACCGGTACTGCCTCATACTTAAAAATTAAGGTTTTTTTCTGTGATATTTATGTGGAATTTCACAAATTTGAAATGTGATTTCTTTTAGCACGACACTTTAATTTTATAGTAGTATCTTTCCATCATTTGACCTAAGATAGATATGAATGGAGGCAAAGAATCCATGTAGCCGATCCTACTTAATGTGGGAAAAAGCTTTGTTGTTGTTGATCTTTCCATCATGATACTGTGAAATTTATATCAGGAAAAAATAGCAGGATTATGGGATTGGTATAAATGTATGGCAGGTTCTGTAAATTTATAGCAAGATTCTAAATGCCTTATTTTTGTGAATCTTGTCATAACTTTAAGCCATGTTATAAATTTACAACATCCACTGCCATTTTGAAAGATGTTTAAAATCATCTTATATATTTAGAGCAATTCCAATGTCATGCTGTAAAACTTCAAATTATGCTAAAAACGTTCATGCTTTAAGTTGGAAATATCTTGTTAAAAGATTCTCCCTCTTCGCCAAAATTTTAAACCACCCAACTAAAAGCTTCTCATGTGATGTTGTATGTTACAGCACAAAGATATGACTGCAGTTAATATCGGAATTGGGTAGGTTTTTGGGTGTTTGACTATTTCCCTGTCTAAAAGCTTTTCAAATGGCCAAGATGCATTCGAATTTCCGACACATGACCAAGAATCACAATGTCTTAATATTAGTTGGAAGCATCAGTTGTTATGAACTAATACATCAACATTAATAAATTGACATGAGTAAATTAGAGAAAATGTGAATTTGTTTGGAGATTTTTACACCCATAATCCTGAGTAATTTTGTAATAACATTCATAACTTTGCATAATCACAAATTACATGAGAAACGAGTAATGCTTATCTCTTACATGACATAACCCTGTGTTATGTTCCGTTGAGATGTCGGTTATATTTGACGGTTTCCGTTTAAAAAAGATAAAGTTGCCTTTAGTAGTCATTCTTATTTGCAAATCATGCCATCACGTTCTCTCTCCATCACTTTGGAGGGGATGGCGGTCATCACGCGCAAGAGCATCCGCCTCCTGACGCGACAGGCCATCCATGCACCTCCCCGGACCCTGATCTCCTCCCCCCCGCTCCCGGTCGACTTCTGCAACCCCGATCCCTGCAAGCTCCCCCGGACACTGCCTACAACCGCGTCCCCCTCCCCCCATCACCGTCGACCTCTGCAAGCCAGCTCCCCGCCCCTACCGATCCCTGCAAGCTCTCCCCGCCCCTGTTGGTCCCTGCAAGCTCGCCCCCCCCCCCCCCCCCCCACACACACACACAAACACACACCCTTGTCTCTGTTAACTCTCCCTCCAAGCTCCCCACACCCTCATCCCTGTTGCAACCTTCTACCACCATCGGCCGATGTTCCTTCACCACCTGTCCTAGCCCCCACCCTAAATTTAAAGCCACGTTGGTTAAGAGAAAAGGATGTGATTTTTTTATTTAGGTTAATCCTAGCCATTAGATCGTTGATTGGTTAGATTAATTTAATCATTTGATTGAATTAATGAAGTAAAGTAACATAATGTTATGGATGTAAGACGACACACTTATTCAGGGTCCCGAGTGTAATTCGCGATTATGCAGGGTTATGAATGTTGTTACGAAATTACTCAGGATTATGGGTGTAAAAATCCCATTTGTTTGCCCCACAAGTAATGTGTGACATGTCCATCTTGCATGACCATATTGCAAAGCTAGATCACACCTAGCTGATCAACTATGCAGTATGCACCGACTCGAGCAAGCGATTCACTTGTTTAACATGCTATAGTGTCAACACTTGTGCTTTGTTCCATGCATTCTATCTCCGCTCGAGCACATCGGCCGGTGATACCATCCATTCTATCACATACTAGCTATCGTCCACCCGACGAGGGGAATGTGTCATATACATATCAAATCAAAATCAAGTTGAACTATTGAGCACATATAAAAGAACTTGGATTCAGCCCTGCCGATAATTTCATATTCAAACCCAATCAAAACTAGAAACCAAAAAATCATCTCTACAGGATGCAGGCGCTGTTCTTTGATACAAATTCCTAATCGTGAAACTCTATAAAGAATGATACAGCAAAAGGTGATACATCAAATTTCTGCATATAATCACAATAGAAGATGACCAAGGAAAAAGAATCACTCTACAGAGAAAGATGCTAACGCTCAACGTACCCTTTAAACACATCAATCAAAGATCTATGTGGCAGGTTCTGGTGGTGGGATAGGGACATTGTCCGGTACCGGTTTCTCCTCGATGATATTCTCTTGTGACGGAGTGGCAGTCTCCTCAGTTCCATTTTCCTTCGGAATCAAGGCTCCATCTCGTTCGCCTTTGGCACTCTCTTCTGTTGCATCATCTGGTTTTTCAGCAGTATTTTGTTGTGATTCAGCGGAGTCGCCTGAAAGTACAGGAACACTGGCTGGTTCTGAGGTCGGAGTGGCGGCAGAAGGCACGGCAGCTGGCGGTGGTCCTTCAATTGCTAAAGGCTTCGCCGGTGGCTGTTGCTGGCCCTGTCCAGTGGGGGTCTTTTTTATGGTAATGGGAGGAGCTGACAGGGAAGGCATTCCGGGAGGTAGGATTTCTATAGGTGGCTTCTTTGCCGCATCTGCGAGGCTTGTCAGCTTAGGTTCCTCCAATGATGCCAGAAAAGCTGCCGTGGCATCAGTCTTGACGGAACGTGCGGGCTCGAGCTCCTTTTGTAGCACAGAGTTCCAGGATTGGACTAGATTCTTCAGTGTGGGACGGCCATGAGCCTGGAAAATAATGAACTTGAGATTTAGGTGAAGGTAATAGATACAACCATAACAACCAATCCTTATCCAACTTTAAAAGGATTTGGTTATATGAATCCGTTGAATCAACGTATCTGACTAAAACAAGATTTAAATCTAGAGAAACCATATGATTCTGAATAGTTTCTGGCATTCCCCTTCCAATGGATAGCCAAAAGGTTTCAGATGCATAGCGGAAAAACAAAGGCTGACTAATGCAAAATACGAATCAAATGCAACGAGTAAGTGTTGCCTAAACAAATTCATCTCAAAAACATAATGGCCATGGTGTGAATTGAAACATCGCAAGATTAGAAACCAGCCGTGGCAAATCCATTTCACACAAGATAAAAGCGAACCCTTTCTTTTAAGATATTTTTATTGGAAAAAGCACACACGCCCCAATACTTTTTTTAAAGTAAAGCCCACAATTCAATATTTGGCGAAGTGGACATACCAGAGCTCACAGGATAGACAATGTGCATGTCATGCATGCCAGCGGGGAGATTACCAATTCTGTTCAGGTGTATGATATTGCCCATTATATCATATATTGGCATTATAATAGATAACACGGGATGTATTTTTTTGTATATATTTTGCAACAGAAACCTAGTCGCACAGCCATTAAGAGTCGAAGGACTTACATGAGCATGAAGGACCGCCTCAGCAAGCATCCCAGTGTCTTGCCATGCCTTCTCCATCAAGGCATTGTCTCCCAATACTGCTGCCGAAAATGCAGCTTCACGGCCTTGTCCAGATGATATAAGATTATTGATCAAAACCTGAGAAGACAATCAGGTAGCAATTTTTTAAAAACGCACATCATTTTTAATACAGATGGATTTGTTGACTATGTAAAGGCAGAAACAAAGAACGCCTTACCGAATCATTTAAATCATTATCAGCCCACATAACTCCTTATTTAAAGAAAATGAATAACTACATCGTTTTAGCAACGTTATATAAATAAATGCTAGTGATAAAGAAATATGGGCACAGAAACAGTAGTAATTGTTATAAAGTCGCATATTGACTATAACTATATATCTTAAACTTGTCATCGAAATTTGATCTAATGTCAGTGAAAAAAATGAGTTTCCGAGAGAACATTTATGTACCCAAAAATCCAACTTTACCAAGCTTGTATTTTAATCCAGCAGATTAATTTTGTCACATACAAGTTGGTAATCAAGCAATTGCTAGCACATTCTCTCTTTCCGACACGAGATCTAGCACTAATTTCTAAAGCAGTGAGAAGACAGCACTTCAAAGTACAAATACACACCGATAATCTGGTTAGCTCTCCATGATTTGCAAGGCGAAGGGCCACTCCTCTTATCACCTGGCCCTGTAGTGCACCTTTTACAGACCCTGCTGCAGCTAACCTTTTAAGGGCTTCACGAGCAATCTCTGTTTGCCCAGTGGCATCAGCAGCATCAACCAAGTCCATAAACTCCTTGGCAAATTTAACAATTCCTTGAACAGCTTCAACCAGGTTCTCCTGCTTTGCAGCCGCTAAATTCAGAAGTTCGGTTACATCACTCCCAGCATTCTCTTGCCCAAGGCCCCTGCTGTTACTCATCGTCAACAGGCATTGTGATGCCCTCTTCAAATCATTGCTTTGCATTGCCAAGTCAAACTCCAATCTGAATAAAGAAATCGATGTGAACTCCAAGCTTAAAAATATTTTGTTCACTCTAGAAAAAGCACTGTGCTTGACTAAGAGAACATTTACGTGCAAAATAGAAAAATGAAGCAATAAACAGATGACTTGTAAAATGACAATGTTTTGTTGTGAAGATCATTGTTCTCTCGCTAAGACCTTTTGGATATTCCAGGCAAGTGAAGTGCTTCCGTTGCATATCCCATCCCTAGCATGAACTGTGCCAAGTCATCGTGGTGCTCACGGGCAAGTCTAGTAGCCCTGCATATCATGCCAAGACATTTAGCCCTACGAGCATATTGGCTAATCACGGTATGATATCTACAAGCAAAATAATCCCTCTCCATAATTACCATTTTACAGCACTGACAGCGTCCCCATAAGCAGCCAAACAACGACAACGGATTCCAGGATGGCTCAGTGATAGAGCATGCGCACACATGTACCTATCAATTATATATCCAGCAATAAAAGAGAGATTAAGGAGAAATTACATAAAGCCACAAAAGTTGGAGTTAATATCAAAAGGTTCCCAAAAAATTGTAACATTTTGGGCCTGGATTTCAATGTCAACGGCATTCTACTTTTTCAAAAATGAAAAAACTAATATTACACACACGGTCTACTGTAGGTTTTGATCTTTGATTGTATTTATTATTAGAAATTTATACATGTGCCCTTCGGAAATTTTCCAATACAACTTATGCCCCTACCAGTTTCATACACGATGTCCTCTAGAACACATCGTTATTCATACTTCTATCCCTACCATCAACATATGTGGGCCAAACTACTAGAGATAACAGTAAAAAAACTACAATGCGATAAAAATAGTTATAAAATACATTCCAAACTATACAATATTTATTTATTCTCCTCCGACCTCTTCATTTTCTTCACTTATCACCTACCTTCTTCTCTCTCCTCCCCTCTCTCTCACTGAATCCTTCCCGATGACGAAGACGATGAAAATGGCAGGCTGCAGTGATGGTAGCCATGATGATGACAGTGGTAAGGATAAAAACAAGGACACCGATGGTAGCAACAGTGACAACGATGACAACAAAGGGGCACATCTCATGATGAGGAGCAGGGATTGCAGAAGGGGCACGTCTCTTCGACAGTTGAAGTTAAATTCTAATTGCAAATGGAAAAGCTCACCATCCCAATGCTAATTTTTAGTAAATCTAAGCTTATTGCGGAAAACACATAAGTTCGTGGAGAAATATAGAGTACAATTGATAAGGGGTTACTTCGATAGTGACACAATCCTGTCGATGGTTGGATCTAGATTCATATTTTTGTTAAATTTAATTTAATTTTTATTGCATTGTTAACATGGTTTAAAAAAACGCGCCTCGAGGCGCAAAGGCGCTCGAGGCGAAACGGGGCGTTGGGAAATCGCCCTGAGGCGACCGCCTCAGACCCCCTGGCAGAGGCGTGCGCCTCGGATGCCTGAGGCGGTCGAGGCGAGGCGAGGCGTTGAGGCGGGGCGAGGCGCAAGGTGAGGCGTCAGGGGCTTTTTCAAGTATTTTTTTAAAGAAAAAATTATCCTATTCGTATTTTCATATGTTTATAAAGGTTTTGTTGTTGAGTATATATTTATGGAAGATGAATGCTTAAATTTGACCTCTTTCATATTCATATGCTTAAATTTAACCTCTTTCATATTCATATTTAACATTAACATGTCCAATTATTTCCATAAAGTCTTACTATTACACCTTTCCTTTTTGATAAAAAAGTTAGTGATAGTTATAGCCAATGGTTTCCTTTTGATTTGGTAGAAATTTAGTAGAAAGGTTTATGGCATTAACATATCATTTTTTAGTGTTCTTATCTTAATAATATCATCGTATATTACATTGTTATATACTATATGTTTGTCAGATTATAATAATTCACCAATAATTATATTTATTATATGTTTTATAATTATTTTTCTATACAAACTGAGGCTTACGCCTCGACCGCCTCGAGGCTACGCCTCGCCTCGCTTCCAGGGAAAACGCCTCGTTCCGCCTTTCGTTTTTTCAAACCTTGATTGTTAATGTTCTTGGCAGTGAAATGCTCTCTATGCCATAAAGAACATATGCCAAATTGATGGAATCTCATTAAAATTTGTGTTCGGTAGTTGTTAATTACAGGGTCATGTTCACAATTGTATATTTTGCTGCAATAATTTGACTCGAGAAAGTCCAAATACATATTTGTAAAAATACTTTGTTAATTAAAGTTCAAGCGGATACATGGCAAGTATCTAAGTTGTGTAAGATACCATAAACCATTTCTCAACTTGTAGAGAAAATTTCATCATTTTTCAATAGAAGACAAAGTGTGAAGTTCGAAAAACACCTTCACTGGAATATTATAATCAATAATTAATTAATCACCGACCATAGCAAACAGTTGTCAAGAAAAAATTAAAAATTTAATGAGTAAACATATACGCAAAGTGAATACTTTTATGGTATAGAACTACAAATACAACCAGTATATGAACATGCAGTTGCACAAAAGACGTTTATTGAACACACAACTAGAATCAAATTTAGATTTTTCATTGGAAGTAGTTAATTAGTAGGTATGCATCAAAGGAGCGTATCAATTATTGCTGTCCATTTAGGAAAGTTAAATTGTTCTCAATTGAAAAAATGTATTTGGCTGAGATGTCTTACCTATCAATGAGCCACAGCACTCCATCTCTGACACCAACAACTACTAGAGGTCCTACAGGTCGCTTCTGTTCTGCAGGAAAACGAGTTACTGCCACAGACACCCCTCCCCCAGCCACAGCCACCTCATTCGTTTTCCGTTCTTCTGTCATCTGTGAAACTGCATCATCCCCCTCTACTCTGGACTGCTTTGGCAAGGATATGAAAGGGGGTATGGAAGGTGCATGCTGAAATGAAGCTAACCGAACAACCTGAAAGAATTTAAAAGGAATATATATATTTTAAGAAAGAAGAAACTCATATCTTCCACATAAGAAAAGTATACAACCTCATTTCCGTATTGTCACTTTAATGAACAAAGGGGTTTCTTTAGCAAATAATGGCAAGGATAAGGGATTTTTACGCATACTCCTGTACAGTTTCATATTTATATGTTGAGCCTCGTATAATGCATGTTTACACCCTTGTATAGTTAGTCCTTGTTACATGTAAACCCTTGCAGTTACTTTACTGCACTAATCTAACCATTCATCTAACAGTTGATACCTTATTATTATTTTATCCATACTCCCTCTCTCCTCACATCATCCCCCACCACATCATTTATCCCCCCCCCCCCAAACTCCTTTGCCACTACGATCCTCATTGAATTCTCCACTGCTGCCGACCACATCAGCACAACAACCAGCACCACCGACCCGGATCCCATCTTTGCCCCCTCCCCGACCCTCATGTTCCCCAATATCATCGCTCAGGCCCCCAGCTTATACAGAGATGCTCTATACTATAAAGACAATGTTACGTTCCAGTCAGAGACAATGGAAACAGCAGAGATATCTCCATTTTTACTGATGGAGTTCGAGGACCCTGAAGAAAGGAATTGTGGTTGACAAACGAATAGAACAGGGGGAAGTTGTAGTGAACATAGACCATGTTCCCGATAGCCTCGATAATAGGCTTGGCCTTAGGTATATGCATCACAGAAAAATATCATATTCCTCATAATGCTGATATTTCTGAAGGGGTTGAGTTCATAGACATATGTAGATACCTTGTCATCAAACATAAAATACATAGTGATTTTATCAGTTGTGCCCTCCTGAGATATTGCAATATCAGTTATGCCCCTCCTTTTTTGCAATATTAGATGTGCCCATGACTTCTTGTTCTACTACCACTTGTGCCCCTCAGGTTAGTTGTCGTCCATCCCCATTCGAAACGGAGGTTAAGTTGGTGGACACAAGGGGAATTAGATAAAAAAATTGAGGGTAGAAATGTCTGTTTCTATTCCTTTTCTTCATCTCCCCCAACCTTCCCCCACAAACAAAACCCAATAGAGGACCAATGACCCCTCTTTCTCCTCGTTGTGAAGGCTCCATCGAAGCTACTGATAGGCTTGAGCCCCGTCAAGACAGAGAAGCTCCCCGTCCCTCCCTTCTTCATGCTCCTCAACTGCAAGGGAGGGACCGCAACTGAGACTGAGGGAGGCCCCACCCTCGCGCCTGCTCCGGCCTAGTGCCCGCCCGGAGGCGTAGATCCACTGACCTCGTGGAGGACCTCATTTCCCCCAAGGTCACCTACATGGGTCAGGTACACATCCACAAGAAGATGAGAAAGAACATAGAGACCACATTCACCAAAGCACCAAGAAGAAGACCAAGCACAACATGTGCCCCTGGAGATCTCTGTTCCACAACCTCTTCTCCATTGCCACCGCTGCCAAGTGACTCGCGACAGACGCGGTTGGTCAGGAAGGACCAGAGGCATCTCCTCGAGAAGGAAGAACCCAAGAAGAAGCCATTTCTGGAGGAGAAAGCTACTCCCGATCCACCGACGGCTCCACCCAAGAACGCTCTTCTCCTCATGAGGTGCAAATCCGTGCCTTAGAGGGGCTCCATCCTAGATTTCTGTTTGTGGGTGCCTAAGAAGAGCCCAAGGAGGAGGAGGTTGACCCACCAGAGGCGAGGAGCAATGGAGGAGAGCTAGGGGAAAGTTGAAGGGGAAGGTGATGATATTGGACTCTCCTTCGTTTTCCTCGAGGCCTCCGGTCCTGACAAGGTGCAACTCGGAGCCTGCAAGGAGGGGAGAAGAAGTTGTTGGCTTTGGCAGATGAAGCCTTCCCACCGCCACTGTTGCAATGAGATCTACCCATCTCTATGTTCTTAATCTTGATGTCCATCTTCTCGTAGTTCCGATATGAGTTTTTTGTGATTATCAAATTTTGGAGGGTTAGGATGCCACACATATCAGGGTGGAGAGGTTCAAGGAGGAGGAAGAAAGGAGGTTCGACCATAATACCCTTTTAACCACACCATGGTTCGGACAAATCATGGTTTAGTTCAACTTTTTGATGGTTAGTCTGACAAAAGGGCACAAGTGATAACATAATAAGTCATGGGCACATCTGATATTGCAAAAAAGGGAAGGGCATAACTGGAATTGTAATATCCTAGGAGGGAACAACCAATAAAATATCTAATACGTACTGTATATGAAGGCATTAGAGGCACCATCGCGATGGGAATCCCTTCCAACCGTAATGCTGCTAACTCACCTTCTAAAGACCACGATCGGCGTCCTCTCGCCAAGCAACTCCTCTTCGAATTGTATAAGGTCCCCCTTCCACCCACGAAGGATGTCACATATCTCCCAGTAGAGTTCCTGACATGAATATCTGACAAGCTAACCTCCTGCAGTCTCCTCTAAACAAAACTACCACAACCAATGAGCTTAGTCTCCTGCAACAAAACTACATCTGTGACCCATTGTGAGAGTACGATCCATACTTGCCCTTTTCTAGTTCACCTAGACCCCATATATTCCAAGTAAACACCTCCATTTTGGAGAACATGCTGACCCTTCTTTCGTGGAAAGCCATACCGGCAGCCATTTCACCATAAAAGTTGTCAACACTTGCACCACTCGTCTGGTGATCTATCTTTCCTACTTGCACAGAACTGACCAAGGTCCCCTCTAGTACAAGCCCAAGTCCTATTCTCATTGCCGCTACTCGCAGCCATCAACTCTTCTCTCTACAAATCCTCCCACTTTCTCGCCTCCTCTTCCTCGAGAAAACCATCTCTTCCATTATCTTCTCCCTAACCATGTCCAATCTCTTCCCCTTATTTACTAATCGTCGTGGCCGCAAAATCCATATAATTGCTCCTTCCAACCCACCTTAAACTTAAGACTTCTCCCTTCATTTCTTGCTCCCTCTTCGTCAACTGTAGCCCTTTTTAGCTCCCAGTCCCTCTCCTTCAATCATAGCCTCATCTACCCCAATGAATTTCCCATATCCACTGCCTAGGGACCAACTCTTATAATCCCACCTGAATCACCCTCATTTCACACAGACTTGTGGTTGTCATCTCCTTCCACAAGTCCATCCACAGAGCACTCATAGGTGGATGCCTCTACCATTCTGCCTGCCCCTCCAACTCCTGGCCTTCCCCTCTCACTTTAAGTTTACTTTTAAAGAAAGTAGAGAAAAATAACTGCAATTTGTTGTAGAAAAAAATATACGACTAGTTGGCCGATTGAGCAGGAGGCCGACTATTGACTGATTAGCTCTTATTCAGACCCCCCCCCTCCCCAAAAAAAAATCCGTTCAGTTTAGTCCCAAGTTGGAAAGTGAGCAGTGATATATGATGCTATATAGAAGACCTAGATCTCAAGCTTCTTTTTATAGCAAGAGGACTTTGCAAAGGCACGGTATAAATAACTCCAAAAAGGTACATAATGTAAAAGGGGAAGACAGTTGGACAATATCACGAAATTCGGGAAATATGTTATGGAATATTCCGTCAAAAATGTTATGTCGCTGATATTCCCTGAATATCGAACGTTATATCAAAATCCTGTAAATGGAAACAACGGGGTTTCTGTCGATATCAGTGAGCTGGGAAACTGAATTTCGAGCAAAATTTTACTGCTCACTGATGTTAATGGCCATGTGGTATGTCTAAGAAAGATTTAGGTGGATAGTAGTGTGGTTCGAAAGGAAGCTCGTGATTGCACATTAGTCTTCTTCCAATCCATCCTCTACACTTGGCGTCAGGATCTACTACCACCAATCTGGCAACTGTTGGAAGTAAAGATGTATATATGCAACTTCTATACACAGAAAGTTTATCAAATTGAAGGTTGCGAAACAGGCCAGGATGAACCCAGTACTGCTCAGTTTCTGTGGAGAGGAGATAAGTTCAGAAGGGAATGGACAACATATAAAACAATTAATTCAGCAATCAGAGAAACAAAGGCATCCTTAAGGAATCTAATGACAGAGATAACGCATGCCGTGGCACAGCCCACAACAATGGCCAACATGCATAGATCCTGTACTTATCTGGAGCTGACATTAGCAAAAAGCTTCCTTCAAACATTTCCAAACCTGTGCACGTCAAAGAGACTAAACAATGCACACTCTTACCATCACAATAGATGGAAAAAAGGCTCTAAAGGATGGTAGCTTATTTGAAAAAAGGAAAATAAAGACAAACTTTTCCCGAGGCAAATGATAATTCCTTGCAACAAGAGAAATTGATACATTAAGAGAACTGAATTATTGGAAGATGAAATAGCATAGTATCATTCAGAAGCAAGCATGTTAACATTCAATAAACTTGGGATATCAATATCCACTGGAACTAGTAACAACAAAGCCGTGCAACCGAGAAAGAGATATAACCTGAAGCATTGGAGGTCTTAACGGGATCCTTTCATTAGTGGTTACTTGTGGATTCTCAACTGTTATCAAAGCTAACTCTCCATGCTCAGCAACAGACCTAGCTCGCGCTTCTTTCGCTTTCATTTCCTCCTTCCTCTTTATTGTTTCCAGATCAACGGGTGCAACTCCAGCATCCACAAAAACACACCTAACAAAATTTGTTTCCGGTTAGATGATAGAAATCGTTTATATCTTCAAACCATATTAATGCCAAAACAAATAAAAAATGCAAGTTCTGTCCCCTTAAACAGTCAATTTCAAATGACTGACATGTAAATATTTCTAACTCTAAAGTGCAATACATCATGTCAAAATTTTGCTAAAGATATATAGAAGTGTATGCCATGCATGACTAGCATGTCTGTCGAAGCATAATAACACCTATAGGTTTGATGTAATTAAAATAAATATGATCAGAGCGTCCTATATGTTGGCAATATTATCCTATAAGAGATAATTAAGGTCCGTAATTAAAGCTAATGACCAGAAGACTTTGAAATTAGTGTCTCGTATACTACTACAAGCACAAATAACATACAAATTAAAAGTGGACAACAACCATTCATGACATGTTAGCTGGATGTTTCAAATGAAATCTGCAAAAAGTAGCAGCATCTTACTCAATAGTAGTGGGCGTAGCAACAAATAATTGTCTGCGATGCCATACACCTCCAGTGGCACAAGGAATTGCCACATCTCCAAGATATCGATATTGTGGCCGTAGAGAAGATATGACAATATATTGGTGGTATGCAAATGCACAATACTCAACTGTCTGATCCCATGCAGCCCATTCTGGTTGAGCAAGAAGGCCACTTACGGGTTGAAAAGTTTCCCAGCTGCAATGGAAGAAACATAGTCATGGTAAAATATGTTAGAACACAACAATAACAGCATACATTCATAATTAGTGGGTTAATTAAACGTAAGAACAACAATTCAGCATTTTCATCATAAAGTACGACATCACAATATGCTATTGGTCAAACCCACTACATACAGAACAAGCTGACAGCATTCAAATTAGCGGAACCTCAAAGGCAATGTTTAAATTGTTGTTAAACCATAGACGAAGCCCGTGCTTTATGGCCCCTGTGTCTTACATGATGTACAGTGGAGGTACTATTTAAAATTTCGGTCAAGAGAAACACCCAAACTTAATGATGCCAGAAGCACCATACTTCTAAACAGTCGACCTTTTTAGCTGTCATTTAAAAAAAGGCAAAAAAAATATCAAAAGGATTGAACTCTTTGAAAAGCCAAATGATGGCCGTTCAACCTGAATTTATGTAATAAAAATAATGTGATAAAAATGAAAAATAGGCAACTATTATACATGGCCTTCCCATGCAAACACCGACAACAGAGAAGCGCTGAATGCCAAAATCGATGAAGACCAAGGAAGGGGAAATGGTTGTATTATGTAAGGCAACATAGAAATTGGATAAACAGTGCCACGACTATTTATAATTACACTATATGTTTGAAAGGGTACTGAATCAAGAGAAGAAAATAAAATGTAGAAAAGACTGAAGCTATATCAAAGGTGCACAGACCCAGAAGTTTCTACTCTCTCTCAAAGTTACTTCTACAGTTATTGTGGAGTTAAACCCACGTCCAACAATAACCACTAACCTGGTGTTCTCACATGGATACAAAAATAAATAGCTAGTTTGAGTGAATTCCTTGACAATTTACGCTGATGTATTAAAAAGGGATTTTATCACTTGTGCCCCTCCGAGATATCGCAATATCAGTTATGCCCCTATCTCTTTGGTAATATCAGTTGTGCCCCTCACTTTTTGCTATTTTATCACTTGTGCCCCTCGGGTTAGTGACCGTCCATCTACAGTGCAAACGGACGTTAACTTTGAGGATATAAGCGGAATTATTTTTTAAAAAAAGGTTATGTGGTCATTTCTTCCTCCTCTTCCCCAACCTCTTCTTCTTCCTCCTCTTCCCCATCTTCTTCCTCCTCCTCCAACCTCCTCCTCCTCCCTCTCCACCCTGAGCTCCCCGCAACCCCTCCCCTCCCCGGCGCCGCACCTCCTCCCAGCCCGCCGCCCCCTCCCCTCCCCGACGCCGCCCCATGCGCCCCCTCCCCCTGGGCTGCACCTCCTACCAGCCCCGCACCTCCTCCCCTCGCCGGCGCCGCCCCCAGCTCCCCCTCCCCCTGGGTTGCACCCCTCCCAGCCCCGCACCCCCTGCTCCGCACGCCCCGCTCCCCCTACCCCGCACCCCCTGCTCCGCACCGCCACCTCCCCTCCCCGGCGCTGCTCCCTTGGTCCCCCTCGTCTTGGGCTGCACCCCCTCCCAGCCCCGCACCCCCTGCTCCGCATCGCCACCTCCCCTCCCCGGCGCCGCCCCCTGGTCCCCCTCCTCGCACCTACTCCAGCAGCTGCAACTGTTGCTGCTCGTGCTGCTGCCGCTAAGGAGGAAGAAAAGAAAGAGGAGCCTGCCGACGAGTCTGATGAGAATTTGGGTTTCAGTCTTTTTGATTAAACAAACTATTGAAGTTCATGAGAGTTATTTCGCAGAGTTTTCTTTTGCTTCAGATTTAGTTGGTTTTGATTGGACGCTCAAATGTTCAATCGGACGCAGAAGAGGCGGAAGCAATCGGACGCGAGGGCGAAGGCGCCGCTCGTGTCGTGATTGGGGGTGATGAAGAGGTTTGCCTCCGGGAGGAGCTGGGCGTCGCTGGATGGAGATGAGTTAGAGAGATCCGGACCGTTGGATGGGGGCAGGAGAAGGATGGACCATAATACCCTTCTTAACCACACCATGGTTTGAATAAACCATGGTTATTTTAATTTTTTGACGGTCAATCTGACGGAAGGGCACAACTGATGACGGAGCAAGAAGTGAGGGCACAACCGATATTACCAAAAAGATAGGGGCATAACTGATATTGCAACATCTCGGAGGGGCACAAGTGATAAAATCCCTATTAAAAAAGGTGGGCTTGCAATAATATTTAGAGTTGGATGCCATTGGTTTGACAGTAAAAAGAAGTACAAGGACATTCCGGAGAATAACGCCCACTAAAAAGGGCTGCGGAAGAATCAGACCACTTTGAATCTATGTAAATAGAGCAATTAGAAATAAGTATATTATATATTATGAAGAGAGACGACAAAAAAATTAATGGTGACAATCTTCATTATAATTGCACCTGTACAGCTGAAACTTTTGCGGAGCTGATTCTGATATTCTGACATCCTCTGGGGAACCAAAAGAAGAAAGAGCCCCATTATTACCAAAGCCTGACAATGGCATAGTCTGCATAGAGGGAATTGCCGATGCAGAAACAGTACTAACTCTCCTTGATGTCCTATAGGCAACACCAAGAAGTGCACCACCATGCAAACCAATAACCTGCTAGAAGATATACTGTTGAATATCAAATTCTTTAGAGCCAATGCCACAAACCAACATCTTTTCGTGAAATAACAGTGGATACATAAATTGGACAATCAATGTTCCGTATACTCATCTCAGGTCAGGGAAAAAATGCTGGAGAAAGCACACACAAAGCATGATAACTAAATGGTCTTTGTGGTTTTGAACCTCACATGATAAAATTTCCATCTTACTAAACCATGTGTGAGAAGTGACTATAAATCTCTTGAGAAAATGTCCAAACCATAAGAATATCCAAACTTCTGATGGATAAACCGAAGGTACTTTGTTATCAGCAACATAACTATAAAAGGAAATTCTACAATAACTACATTTACAGGAACTTGAACAAACAGAGAATATAAATGAATTAATATAAATATGTTTAATTTATATTAATTAATTTATGAGCATATTCTATCCAAATGAATATTAAAATATGTCAAAATCTAAAGCTGAACGAGACAGCTTGCAGTCTAATTTTGGGTTTGCAAAAAAAAAGCATCCCCTTGCAGTCATTGCAAGCTTGCAAACCACCAAGCATTTTTCCAACCTAGGCGGGTCTGCAACCAGACAACAAAAATAAATAGTATCCCAGTCTTCTATAATGTATGACTGCACTGACAAAACATTAAAAGAAGTAAAATCAAAATCATATATGCAACTACAAGTAAGGTTTAGGATGAGTATTTTCTGATACACTTCTATGGTAGACAATATGGTTGGTTGAAGGTTGCAAAGAAGACAAACAGGAGCATATTTGAGACTTAAAAAAACTATGCAAAGACCATCCATGCAGATAACTCGATTGACAAACATGGTACCAAAAAAGAAACTTCTTACTGGTTCACTACGGCCTTCTATGGACCTTGTCATAACATGTGAACTTCCATCTTCCAGCAGGATTCGCACTTGAACAGTTGCTGAAGAAGCTGCACTGGCAGCTGCAGCTGCTGCTTGTGCTGCAGCAGCTGCTGCTTCTTTCGCTTTTCTCGATGAACCTCCCTTAACTATGAGAGGTACTCTTGGGGCGATAGCAGTCTCCACCAAAGCATATCTGTCACGGCATGTATCCCATGCAAAGAGCCGTCCTGTCCCTGAGTCCACCACTGAATAATCACTGACCTTATAAACAGCGAAAGAAGGAATATCGGGCCATACTATAGCCACAAACCTGCATGAACGATGCACAAAGAGTCAGCTAGAGACTACCCAGAAAAAAAAAAGACAAACCAAGCGACTACCCAGAAAAATTAGACAAACCATGTTTTGCAGGAAAGCTCCTACGTAAACGGATACATGCTTAGTATCAAGTAACAAAGAAAGTAACCACTGTGGAAGTTTATATAAATCATCTCAGCCAAAAGAAAATAGGATTTTCTAAAAATGGGAAAGCCAATTGATAAAATTTCACAACAATGACCTCAGAGTGCCAGTGGTCTGCTTCATGTGCCTTAAATGCTCGTGATGTGGACCCATAGGAATCAGACTCAATATCAGATCCCAAGCACCCCCATCCCCCTAAATCCATGCAGGTTCACAATGGAATGGATGCTGCTTACCATATATACAATAATAAATTCACTTATTATATTTAAGTGATTTAATGTTCATCCTTAATTTATAGATTAAGACCCAAGGTCTAAATTTCAGAGTTGAGTCACAATTTCTGCAGATAACAAAGCATACATTCATTAATTAAGATGTATCCTTATTTCCTCCATTTACAGGTTTGTAGCCTGGTCTAACTTGATTCCAATCACCCTCAAGAGAGCCAAGAAATTAGGTTCTGCATCCTTCAATTCATAATGAGATTGCATTAGATGTTATAGAACCACTGGATGATTTAAGTTTACCATTTTTCAGTTGGAATTAGGTTTTCAGGGATCACCCAGAACCTGAATAATAAACCCAAAGAAGGGAGTCACATGGCATAATGGTGAAGCCTTCTCCCACTATAAGTGGGTCAGCTACATGAATTCTTGCTCAATTCCATGTTGAAAGATTCGACTAATTTTTACGCTAGCTGTCGACTACATAACGCAACCCCTACAAGGGAGGATTTGAACCCTGGTCTTTTGGGTGATAGGCATGGTGCACTACCACCAGACCATTTAAGTAGGTCACATGGTTGATTTAAAACAATCTGACCCCCATCACATTTTTTAGGAAAAAAACATAGTACAATGCATTACAAGTAAAACAAATAGAAGGCTACAATCCATATTTAAGCGTGTCTCTTTGAAATGGAGTACAAATATAGATCATGCATAGTTTGGACTATCATGGATTGTGTTGATATGCCTTGAATCCTAACCATTTATTCTGTTGAACCATGTTGATAAACCCTGAATCCTAACCATCTGATTCAGATGGAAGAACCATCTGATGGCCCTCCCTGCCACCATACCCTACGGTATGGGGGTCTCTCTGTCTTATATGGGTATTCGGATCTGTCTACTTTGGAATCCATTTTGTACGGGAATAGTATATAAACTTCCTAGGGTTAGGGCTCTAAACATCCTCTGTAATTTCTTCTCCATATGATGAAAATCGATCGCTGTCGCCTAAGCACGTAGCCCAGTTATGGATGAATTTGTGTTTTCGTGCTTGCTTGATTGATCGTGTTTGTGCGTGATTTTGTGATTCACAACAAATCCAATTGAAGAACCGTCTTATGCACCCTCCACTAACATCATACCTACCAGCACGATCACGGGGGATTCGTTTGCATCCAGGATCTATTTGTATCGGGAGTTCTATATAAATTCCCTATGGTTAGTGTTGAGATATTTATCTCTTTATTGTTATCTTGTAATTTTCTATTTCTTTTGTCTCTTTATGTAATTTTTCCCTTAGAGCTTTTCTCCTCTATAAGAGAGCTCTAGGACTATGGTGAATGCTCTCTTTCATTTCAATCCTTTCCACATGGTATCAGAGTGACGATCCTAGACCGGAGCTTGTGCCCTAGAATCCAAACCCTACCAAAAGCCCTAGAGCCGTCACGCGGTCGGCGTCGTCGCCAACAACCGCTGCCTACAGGCAGCCAACCGCTACCCTCGCAGTCAACAGCCGCCGCACACAGCCAGCCAGCTGCCGCCGCCCTCAAGCGCAAGGGCGCCACTGTGGCTCCCCCCGAGGGCCCGAGTCTGGAAAGGATGCCCTATCTTGGTTCTTATGGGCTCGAATAGGTCTGATTTGGTTCCTAGGGCGTGGTTTTTTATCTTCTAAACCATCCTAGGTACCTAAAGAAGCTATTGTATGTTACTATTACCAGACCTAATATATCGTTTGTTGTAAGCAGGGTCAACCAATTTATGGAGTAGCCTAGGCATGCTCACATGGATGCAGTCAACATGACCTTGAGGTATCTCAAGTCTTCTTCAGGTGCAAGACTTCTATTCAGGACAGACACGTCTCTTGCAGTTTCAGGATGTGCGGATGCATACTATGCTGGGTGTCCCAAGTTCAGGAAGTCTACTTCAGGCTTCACTGTGTTTGTGGGCAGCTCATTGGTTTCATAGAAGAGCAAGAAACAAACAGTTGCGGCCAAATCCAACGTGGAATCAGAGGATAGGGCCATGGCCCAAGGAAGCACAAGAATGATGTGGGTCAAGTCCGTTCTGAGTGACCTAACTATTGAGGTGCCTCTTCCTATACACCTCAAATGTGATAATCAAGTTGCTCTATTCATAGATAATAATCCAGCCTTCCATGAAAGAACAAAGCACATTGAGGTTGACTGCCACTACACATTTGATTTGACTCAAAAGGGGTTTATATTCACTTCTCATGTTGCTTCAGGCGATCAGATTGTCGACATGTTTACCAAAGCTCTTGTAAAGGGGCCTTTTCACCATTGTTGTTCCAAGCAGAGCATGATAGATATATATGCTCCAGCTTGAGGGGGAGTGTTGAGGTATTTATATCGATTTATTGTTATCTTGAAATTTTTTATTTCTTTTGTCTCTTTATGTAATTTTTCCCTTAGATCTTTTCTCCTATATAAGAGAGCTCTAGGGCTACGGTGAATGCATCCCTTTCATTTCAATCCTTTCCACAGTTAGTATTCTCTGTATCTATATTTTCTTCTCCATAAATAGTGATACCGAACACTGGTGCCCAAGGACGTAGCCCAGTTACGGTGAATCTTGTAAATCCATTTGTTTGCGTGTTTGCATGATTGATCGTGTTTGGTCGTGTTTGGTCGTGTTTGCTTCTGCTATTCGCAACATATTGAAAGTCATTTGGGGTTATAACTTTGTTGATATGCCTATGACTTGGCTTCATAATATACAACTGGTGCCAATGTATTTTTCAAAATCTTAACAAGGGCCTAAAGTCAGTCGACTTGAATGTGTTCTTTTTTCTCCCAAAAATCAGCTCGTTTGCTTGAAAGTGGGCGGCAGTTGTGGCATCTAATTTCCATGGCAGAGTGGGTAAATACCAGCAAATTGTTAACAGATCTCATCCGCTTGTTTGCAATATTCCAAGGTAACAAGGACACCAGCAACATATATACAGAGTAGATTGGACTTCTTGTCAGAGCTAGCATTCTGACCAAAAGTAAACCTACTTAATGTGGGATCTTCCCTTGAATATAAATATAATTTTCTTTAGATTAAAATTTTAAGTATTCAGACTGGACCAACCATCCAATTTAAAACAATTATATGAGAAACATGAGCTTACTTTCCAGAGCTGCTCACAGAAAGAACAGAATATGAATCATGTGGGGCAGGTGTGCTAATGTGCTTTTTCGCCTGTTTTACATGCAGCGGTTCCAGCGACTCCCCTCTGGACCTTCCTATTTCTTGTGCGGGGCCAGTACCATTAAGAGAGGGATTGGCAGTGTTTGACAACTGAAAATTCAGTAATTTGAGTTCACGTTCAACTATGAATACCGCAGAATGTTCCTTGCTTCCAGACGGTGTCGGCAGCGGAGTCACGGCAGGAAGAGATTTTGGATCAAATTCACTGAGAATGACACCTATATTAGTTCCGGTGGCAACAAGATGTGGCTGTAAAGGATGTGCAACCATGCAATAAACCTACAAAAGTGTGTAAAATCAGATATGTGATTCAGATGTATGAAACCACCGTACTTCTAACAAAAAAGACATCTAATAGACATGAAATCCTAAGATACAATATACAGAGGGAAAATTGCCGACTAAAAGCATCAAAAAAGCTATTATCTCTTATATATGCAATATGTATGGTGTTAAACTATTTCTTCTATCATTACACCAAAATTGGCGTATGGTAATGAATAATCTAATAGTCACTGTCATAACATTTTTAGTTCATATATAAAAATGAATATTATTCATTGCCTAATTTTTAAATTTTCTACAAATACCGTATTCATTACTATTTGCTATATCGCCAACGATTCATATAATCACTATCTATTAACTTTTTTAATCATTGCTAATTAGCAATGTTGGTACAGTTTTTTTAACAAAAATGTCCATGGATAATCATTGTTATATGAACCTTTAACTATTATATGATATTTTTGCGAAATTACAAGGAAAAAAGATTATTTTGCTATGAAAATTTTACCTTGTTATATATTCAATATAAGAAGATATGTCAATGAACATTCAAATAGTTCATCACCATAGGCCAATTTTGTTAGTGTATACAAAGTAATATGAATTTGATTACTTAGTTTATCAATGTTTAATTTATAGCTTAGATTTTCCTAAAAATACTATACAAAAAGTAGTTTCCTAAAAATACTTAGTTTATCAATGTTTAATTTATAGCTTACTCTTTGGTATTCAGGTAAAGATAAGGGCAGAAACGGTGTTGGAATGGTTGTTCATAAAGATTTGAAGGATTGTGTGGTTGAGGTGCAAAGATTTGGGGATCGGATTATTTTGCTAAAGTTGGTGCTTGAAGAAGAAATTCTGAATATCATATCAGTTTATGCACCGCAAATTGGTTTAGATGAAAGGACTAAACAAGCTTTTTGGGAGGATCTGGATAAGATTTTACAAGGAATCCCACAAAGAGAGATGGTTTGCATAGGTTGAGATCTTAATGGACATGTGGGAAAAGATGTTTCAGGGTATGCAAGTGTGCATGGAGGACATGGTTTTGGGGATAGAAACGAAGAGGGAAAAGTCATTCTGGATTTTGTAACTGCATATGATCTTTTCATAGCAAACACTCTTTTTAAGAAGAGGGAGGAGCATTTAATTACTTATAAGAGTAGTTCAACTAGAACACAGATAGATTACTTTGCGTTGAGGAGAAGAGATCGATTGTGTTGCAAAGATTGCAAAGTAATCCCTGAAGAGAGTTTGACAACCCAACATCGCTTGTTAGTCTTGGATTTACAAATAAAAGGGATGGTAAAGAAAAGGAAGGTTCCTAAGATCACTAGAACTAGGTGGTGGAATCTTCCGCTGAAGCAATCACGCTTCATGGAGAAGGTTTTAGAAGACTTATCTTGGAATTGTAGCGGTAGTGCAAACGAGATGTGGGAGGCAGTAGCATCTTGTATCCGAAAGGTAGCCAAAGAGATGCTAGGCGAGTCAAAAGGAGGAGCTCCGGGTCAAAAGGAGGCTTGGTGGTGGAGTGAAGGGGTGCAAGAGAAGCTAAAAATTAAAAGAGCTTGCTTTAAAGCTATGTCTAAGGATAGAACAGAGGAATCTGTCACAGACTATAAAATAGCGAAGAAGGAAGCAAAGAAGGCTGTAAGTGAAGCTAAGTCAAAAGCTTATGAGGTTTTGTATAAAAATCTCAAATCTAAAGAGGGCCAGAAGGAAATATTCAGGTTGGCCAAAGCAAGAGAAAGAAGGACCAAAGACCTTTCTCAAGTGAGATGTATTAAGGACGAGGAAGGTCACGTGCTTGTTACTCAGAAGCATATAGAGACTAGATGGGAGCAGTACTTCCATAAACTTTTCATTGGAGAAGGAAATAGAGAGATCACTTTGGGTGATCTAGCTAGTAGTGAAAGTTACTTGAATCGTGCATGCTATAGACGAATACAAAGAAAAGAAGTAGAGGAGGCTTTGAAGGTTATGAGACCTGGGAAAGGTGTTGGACCGGATGACATCCCTGTAGAAGTATGGAAAGTTTTAGGTGAGCGTGGTTTGACTTGGCTTAAGAATCTATTCAATGTTATTTGGAGAAGCAAGAAAATGCCTGAAGATTGGAGGAGGAGTATCGTGGTGCCTCTTTATAAGAACAAAGGAGACATTCAAAATTGTTCAAATTACAGAGGTATCAAGCTGATGAGTCACACTATGAAAATTTGAGAACGTGTGATCGAAAGAAGGTTAAGGCAAGTTTCCCAAGTAAAAGAAAACCAATTCGGATTCATGCCAGGTCGCTCAACTATTGAAGCCATCCATTTGCTGAGGAGAACAATGGAGATTTATAGAGCTAAAAGGAAGAATCTCCATATGATCTTTATTGATTTAGAGAAGGCTTATGATTCCGTCCCACGAGAGATACTGTGGAGAGTTTTAGAGAAGAGACAAGTACATGTCCTATACATTAACCTCATAAAGGATATGTATGATAGGGCTTTATCTTGTGTAAGGACCCCGACGGGGAAGACTGACTATTTTGATATCAACATTGGTTTACATCAAGGTTCAGCTTTGAGTCCATTTCTTTTTACTTTGATTATGGACGAGTTGACAAGTCACATTCAAGATGAGTTACCTTGGTGTATGTTATTTGCTGATGATATTGTGTTGATTGACGAGACTAGAGATGGAGCAAATGAGAAGCTTGAGGTTTGGAGACATGCATTGGAGACTAAAGGTTTTCGTATAAGTAGGGCTAAGACGGAATATATGGAATGCACCTTTGATGGAAGCAATGGTGAAGGAATCGAGGTGAAGATTGGTTACGATAACATTCAGAAGAGAGATTCTTTTAGATATCTGGGATCTATTTTGCAACATGATGGGGAAATTGATGGAGATGTTACTAATAGAATAAATGCAGGCTGGCTAAAGTGGAGAGGAGCCTCCGATGTTCTCTGTGATAAGAAAATTCCTTTAAAAATTAAAGGAAAGCTTTGCAAAGCAGCCGTGAGACCTGCTATGCTTTATGGTTCTGAATGTTGGCCTGTGAACCATAAACATGTGCAGAGAATGGCTGTAGCAGAAATGAAAATGCTAAGATGGATGTGTGGACATGCACGTAAAGATCGGATTCGGAATGATGCAATCCGAAAGAAAGTTGGTGTAGCTCCGATCGAGGATAAGATGCGAGAAAACCGCTTAAGATGGTTTGGTCATTTGCAAAGAAGGTCAACTGATGCACCGGTTAGGAGATGCGAGTGTTGGGATGTTGAGCCGACTAAGAGAGGGCGAGGACGGCCCAAGAAGTGTTGGAAAGAGACTATACGAAGGGATCTTAGTTTTTTGGATATAAGTTCGAGATTGACCCAAGACAGATCTGAATGGAGGCGAAGAATCCATGTAGCCGACCCTACTTAATTGTGGGAAAAGGCTTTGTTGTTGTTGTTGTTGTGTACTATACAAAAAGTATTTATTCAAAGACAGATAATGAATGTATGTAATGCATCATACTTTTTAACTAATAAATATCCACGCACCTCCTCATCTATGATAATTATGCAATGCGTTTTTATCAAAGTCATTTTTCGTTTCAATTTTCCATCACCGTGAAAAAATAATTCCTTACATTTAGATATTAGACCTTTCTAACATAAATTAGGTAATATCAAAACAAATCCATACATATAATTAGTCAAATTTAATTATAAACATCATAATGTATTCTTCATATTTAGTTGAGTTTCATATCTACAATAACTCTATACTTTTAGTTTTTTAAAGATAAAAGAATTCTTCAACTTTGCACAGAATATTGCAACTGATTAAATTACTGATTCACTTCCAACTAAAAACATATGTGAACTTCTTACAAAATATGATATATAATATAATGTTTTCATCTCAATAAAAGCAAAAAAACTTAAGGATGGATATGAATATATCAATAGTATGTCAACATAGTCATCCTAAATAGGTGACATTAAATATCTTAATCATATATGATTTAGTTGATTTCAAAATTTATTAATAAAAAAATATTGTGAGGGATCGTATATACATATGGATACCGACCAATCTATTGTTGATTTGATAAAATAGCTTATGTGACAAAATATCTTTATATTAGTATGTGATCCCTCAGTAAAATTTCTTGTTCCACCCCTGAGCATCAGGAAAAGTTAAAAAGAGACCATAGTTTTTGAAGAATGCATACCCTGAGTTTCTTGTTAGGTGCTAAAGCCTGTGCAGGAATAAGTGATGATAATTCACACAATGGTCGAGTTAGAGCTGAATATGTTGGATGCTCAATAGCCCTGACGAAAAGAAAAAGAAACTAATCCTCCAACATGGAAAAGATGAGGAAAACCATAATTACAAGTATTATACTGATATGAATAGTGAGTAGTATTAACATATAAAATAAAAACAGTACCATATATGCGAATCTTTGACACAGGTAAGAATGTCAAGATTTGGAGCTCGAGGGTGACACCAAGATGCCACACTGTGGCAAGCAAGCTTGGGAACGGGCTTGATGCGCCTTAGCTCCTGAGAAAGAGAATTGTCCAGTTATATGATAATGAAACATCTATATTTGTGTGTGGCAACTAGAAAAAAGTTACATCGGAGTAAAAACCAGAAGATTTAAGTGGAGAAGACCTTAAATGAAACAGTATCCCAGATAGCCAAAGTTTTATCTGCCCCAATTGTAATTAATTGTGGAGCAGTCCCTATAACCCTGGAAAGCTCCACAGCGATCACTCCTCCATCATGAGCCTAGAACAAATAAAAAACCACATAACAAATGGTTGGTTAGCTAGTAAAGATGAGAAAAAATCTTGTGAAAAAGACGCATCAGTTTCAATCAAAATAAATATAGCATTCACATTCTTTTGGACAAATAATATCTAGGTTGTTCCACCTTCAGGCTAAGCTTTGGCACTAGGTCACGAGAGTCCTGGATATGGTCCGCACTCCAGATTATAAGTAATCCATCACTGGCACCGGAAACTAAAAGTGCCTGCAAAAGAAAGCAGATTAACAGGAAAACATGTAAAAAGATTCATAAAAACCAGATAGGTACCCATCTAACATGATTGTAGTATAGTATAATATCTAATGGTTGAACTGACATGAGAGGACGAGCTTTGATAAACTTCTTGGTCAACGATACCAAGGGGAACATGGTTCTTAAAGTTTGTTGATGATTTTTCGAGATCTAATAGTGGGGACTGGGAGCTGAATCATTGGGATGTGCCTACATCCATCCTGCTTTCCATTGAGTACATTGAAGGTGTGCCATCAAGTTGCAAAGCGAGAAAAGCGACTTTCTCGCTTCCCCGAAGCTATATATTTCCTTTATAATATGATAGTTTTTTATCAACTATACCTCAAATCAAAATTGATTGTGTAAGGAGAAGTGGCAAGTGCATGTCTTGTACATTAACATCATAAAGGATATGTATGATAGAGCTTCATCTTGTGTAAGGATCCCGTAGAGATAGTTCGTAGTTTTATTATCTCTTTATGTAGTTTATCGTTATTTCTTTATCTTCTATAGACCTCTCTGTAATTTACCCTTTAGGTCTCTCCCTATATAAGAGAGCCTAGGGTTTTCTGAATAAGCATCTAAGACTCTTTTCCCAACATGGTATCAGAGCCGCCCTAGGGCTCTATACACGCCGCCTCTCCTCTCCCCACCCGCCTCCCTCCCCTCGGCGCATCTCCGCGCGCCTAGCCCCAGCCCACCGCCTCCCCGGCTCGCCGCCAGCAGCCCCCAGGCGTCTCCAGCCCACCACCACCGCTTCCCCGACAACCGCCAGGTCTCCAGCCCGTTGCCAGGCCGCCGCATGCGGCTCCCAGCGGTCCCAGCCACTGCCTGCGGCTGCTGCTTGCTGTCGTAGGTCCCAACCAGTCGTCGTAGGGCTGTAAGCCTTCTCTAAGGCGTGCCCTAGTACTCTACTCGTCCGATATATGGGTTTGAGTGCGTAACGTCTACCTATGCACTCAAATCCGATGCAGTTGGTGTAGACATTCATCATTGTGTCTATATACCCGTGTTCTTCTCCAACATGCAGTATGTCAGAATCGAAAGCCGATATGCCCTCCACCGGCGCATTCAAAGGTCCTGCGCCAATAGTGAAGATGGACGGGTCTAACTATGAGCTCTGGGATATGCAGTTCATGAGTCTCATGAAGTCTAATGGTAAGAAACACATTCTTACCGAGGATGAGCCTGCAGAGAAGACAGGGATATATGCCTCATGGGAGGCTGATGACGCCTACGCGAAGGTCTGGTTGTCCGGTACATTGACGATGGAGATTGTGAACGACGTCCTCCATCAGCCCACTGCCAAGGCCATGTGGGACATTCTTGCCGCTACATATTCGCAGGTGCGAAATGAGACAAAGATGTTGCAGCTTCAGCATGACATTTTCACAATGAAGCAGAGCGACAGACCTCTCCATTCCCTATACACATCCCTAAGAGGGATGTTTGAGAAGTTATACAGTACCATTCCTCTCACTGCTACTCCTGAACAGCAGAAGACGTTTCGGAATGCCACCATGATGGGTGTTCTACTTGCGGCTCTTGATCCTGAGTACGATGCCGCCCGGTCCCAGATCCTAGCTGATGCAGTTATTCCTCCAGTGGAGGATGTTTACAGAAGGCTCAGTCGCATTCCAGTTTCCTCCAGCTCTTCTACTCCACCCCCATCTGCGATGGCAGTCTCGCGTGGGAGAGGTGGACCGCCTTCTGGTCGTGGTCGTGGATGTGGCCGTGGACCCCAGGGAAGGGGTGGTCGCTTCAGTCAGACATGCTCCTATTGTCACCGCACAGGACACTCAGAGGACACATGCTATTCTAAGCATGGATTTCCAGCATCGGCACGTGTTGCAGAGCACTCCCAGTCTCCACTAGCCTCTACTGCAGATAATCGATTTGACGAACTTGTGGCCCGTCTCCGAGATATTATGCCACATGCTTCTGGTGATTCGTCTGGTGGTTCCTCAGATATTGCTGCCACTGCCTCTGCCAGTTCATCCGCCGCTGCAAGCACCTCAGGTAGATCTACTGCATTCACAACACCTCATGATATATCTGACTGGATTATCGATTCCGGAGCCACACATCATCTCTGCCGAGATAGAGGTAGATTACAGGCCTACAGGGACATTCCTCCCGGCCATTCAGTGCAGATAGCAGATGGTACCCATTCGCCCCTTATTGGACAGGGGGAGGTCTTCCTATCCTCCACTTTGCAATTACAAAACGTCCTGCATGCTCCTGAGTTCTCAATGAAGTTGCTATCTATTAGTCAGATTACAAAGGATTTGAATTGTCGTGCTATATTTGACTTGTCTTCTCTCATTTTTCAGGACATACTCACGGGCAAGGTGATTGGCTGTGGCTCTTAGCAGAATGGTTTATATCGACTGGTTCGGGATTCCTACGCTGGCGTCTCCTCTCATTCTGCTGGACCAGTCTCTCCGTACATTTGGCATCTCCGGTTTGGTCACCTTCCACTTTAGAAAATGCGCCATCTTCTGCCTCAGATCTCTCCTAGTTCGTCGTTTCAATGTGAAGCGTGTCAGTTGAGAAAGCATCACAGGTCAAGCTTCCCACGTCGTCTGAGTCGGAGCAGTAGCTCCCCTTTTGAGTTGTTACATATAGATATATGGGGTCCGAGTCGTGTTCCCGATCATTAGGGGCATAGGTTTTATCTTGTGGTAGTGGATGATTTCTCTCGTGTGTCATGGGTCTTTCTTTTGAAAAATAAATCTGAAGCAGGAAATGTGATCAAGAATTTGATTAATGAAGTGCACAATATTTTTTCTTCCTCTGTCAAATATGTTCGGACGGATAATGCCCTTGAATTTTGTACACGCTCACTTTCACAATTCCTTTCATCAAAGGGTATTATTCACCAAACCACTTGTGCATATACCTCACAACAAAATGGTGTGGCGGAGAGAAAGCATCGCCATCTCTTAGATATTACTCGAACATTGTTGATTCAGAGTTGTGCCCCTATTTCATTATGGGGCGATGCTGTTCTTACTGCTTGTTATCTGGTCAACCGAATGCCATCCTCAGTTCTTGGTGAGAAGATACCTATGTCCCTTATTTTTTCAGACAAGGAGTTATTTTCACTGACTCCACGTGTCTTTGGTACTGTGGCTTTCGTGCATCGTCTATCTCCCGGACTTGACAAACTCTCTCCTAGAGCAGTCAAGTGCGTCTTTGTTGGTTATTCCAGGACTCAGAAGGGCTACCGGTGTTACGATCCTGCAACTAAAAGGTACTTCGTGAGTGCTGATGTCACTTTCTTTGAGTCTGTCATGTATTTCTCTCCTGCAGGTGACAGAATGGTACCATCCACTACCACTGATGATATCTATGTTCCTCCACCACCTACATTGAGTACACCTGAGTCGTCCCATGTGCTCGTCTCCACGCCAGCACCACCTCCACCACCTCCACCTCCACCCATTCCACGGCCTATCATATCACCGTTACCTAAATTCTATACACGCCGGCAATGTTGTAAAAGTCACCCGACTAGCCCGACTAGTAGGTCCGACTAGTCTAGTCAGTGGGGTGGCCGACCGAGTACCAACTAATTCCGACTAGGTTTACTAGTCAACCAATTTTTGCTTGGAGATACCATATATTTTTACTTTTTTTGAAGCAAACTTATTCTAATACGCTTAATGTTTTATTTAAATTCAATTACTTCTTCTGATACATTATAATAGTAAAAAAATATAAATGCATATATAAATCTATGTAAATATATAATAATATATGTATAAAAATGATTTATATATTTAAAAAATCCGAGCCGATTAAAGCCCGACTAAATCCGATTAATCGCCCGACTGCCGATTAATCCTTAGTCAATGACTCGACCGACCGAGTACCGACTACCAACTTTTGCAACCTTGCACGCCGGTCAGGTTCTGCTCAGACTACACAGCAGCCGATCATCACGCCTCAGGTATGTTCAGATGGCATTACTACTGACGGGTCAGGTTTGGTACATGTGCAGGATCCTTCAGTACAGGCAGACACTAGCCCATCCATTACAGCAGATGATGATCTTGATCTTCCGATTGCTATTCGGAAGCAGAGGAGGCAATGTGCCTCGTATCCATTTGCTTCACAGGTTTCTTTTCACCGTCTCACTGGTGATTTTCAGAGATTTGCCACAGCCTTGTCTTCCGTGGATATACCACGGACATATCAGGAAGCTTTGCATAATGAATGCTGGAGATTAGCAATGGAAGAAGAAATGAGGGCCTTACAGTCTCGTGGCACATGGTCTTTGGTCCCTGCACCTTCTGATACATCCGTTGTGAGCTGTAAATGGGTCTTCACTGTCAAATATCATGCAGATGGCACGTTGGATAGATACAAAGCACGCTTGGTCGCCCGTCGGTTTACACAAACCTACGGTGTGGATTACATGGATACTTTCTCTCCAGTGGTGAGACACTCTACACTTCGTATTCTCTTATCTGTTGCTAGCCCCCCGCTTTTTGTATTTATAGTTTAATACTAGAAATAAAAGGTTAAGTTGTAAATAACTTGTAAAATTTGCAGAACACCCCCTGATGTTTGTGTATTTACTTTTTAGTCCCTCCGCGCCTCACGTGCAGCACCCACGAGAGGCGCGTGAAAATTGCACTTAAACCCTGCCGTGTTTTTGTAATTGTGAAATGGTCCTGAAAATAAAAGTTAACGTTCATTTTTATTGACATGCAACCAGTAGGCCAATATAAAGTTTAATTCAATTAAGATATCAAATGGAGTCCAAAAATTCTAAAAATTGGCCAGATGATTAATTATGATGAAAATGATCTGCCCTAATTTTTTTGGAATTTTTAGACACTGAATGAATTTACTGTGAATTAAATATGCAGACAGGGTGATTTTCACTATTTAATTTTTAATAAATAACAAATCACAATTTTTTCAAAAGATAAAATTATCCTAGATAGCTCTAAAGATAAGGAATCCAGGAAAATTGACAAATCTCACAACATCTGATAGGGCTACACTTGGAGTCAAAGGAGTTGACTCCAGGTCAATGGGAGAAGACTCCCCATCGGTCCAACTATACCGGAAGAAGACAAAACAAATTTAAAAAATATAGATAAATAAGAATAAAATAATAAATGAATTAATTAAATAAAATTTATAAAATAAAATTATTTATTAATTTATGGAGTACTTTAATCTGATTTTTATTTATTTTTATGGATTAATTTATTATAAGTTATTATTTACAAGTATAGTTATAGGTATATTTGCTTATATATTGTATATTTTAATTTTATTTTTAAATTTATGTGATTGGAGCATATCTCAACTAGATGTCAAGAATGCCTTTCTGTACGGAGACTTACAGGAGGAAGTCTACATGCAGCAACACCTGGGTTTACTGCTGAGGGGGAGAAGCAGATGGTCTGTAGACTTCACAAGGCGATATATGGCCTCAAACAGAGTCCGAGAGCATGGTTCCAGAAGTTGTCTAACCTGATTGAGCAACAGGGATTCAAGAGGTCAAATGTCGATCACTCATTGTTTGTCCAGAAGTCATCGGCAGGTACGGTTGTCATTATGGTCTATGTGGATGATATTCTTGTTACAGGAGACGATGTTCAGGGCATAGAGAGGGCGAAGGCATTCCTAGGCCGTCAGTTCGTTACAAAGGATCATGGAACCCTAAGATATTTTCTGGGGTTGGAATTTGCAAGGAATGCACAAGGCTTGGTGATGACACAACGGAAGTATATTACGAACTTCCTGATTGAGACTGGCATGGATGGGTGCAAACCATCAAGTATTCCCATGGACCCCAGCATGAAGCTGTATGATGGTGATACAGATGAAGTAGATAAGAGGAGATATAGAGAAATGGTGGGAAAACTCCTCTACATTACCATTACTCGTCCAGACATTGCATTTGCAGTTAGCAGGGTGAGTCAATTTATGGAGCAGCCAAGACAGGTTCACATGGATGCTATACACATGATACTGAGGTATCTGAAGTCTTCTCCAGGGTCAGGGCTGCTATTCAGAAAGGGCACAGACTTATCCGTCTCAGCGTGTGCAGATGCAGATTATGCAGGATGTCCTAAGGACCGAAAATCAACCTCAGGGTTTGCAGTATTTGTTGGAGGCTCTTTGGTTTCTTGGAAAAGCAAGAAACAAACTGTTGTGGCAAGGTCCAGTGCCGAATCCGAATATAGGGCCATGGCTCAAGCCAGCACGGAAATGATGTGGGTTCGTTCAGTACTAGAAGATCTACATGTAGCTGTGCCCCTACCTATGAAGCTTCAGTGTGACAATCAGGCAGCATTGTTTATTGCCAATAATCCAGCTTTCCATGAAAGGACCAAGCATATTGAAGTTGACTGCCATTACACGAGGGACTTGATCCAGAGAGGATTGATATCTACTGCACATGTGAGCTCAGGAGATCAGACAACAGATGTATTCACCAAGCCACTGCTCAGAGGATCGTTTCAGAGATGTTCATCCAAGCTGAGCATGATAGATATCTATGCTCCACCTTAAGGGGGAGTGTAGAGATAGTTCGTAGTTTTATTATCTCTTTATGTAGTTTATCGTTATTTCTTTATCTTCTATAGACCTCTCTGTAATTTACCCTTTAGGTCTCTCCCTATATAAGAGAGCCTAGGGTTTTCTTAATAAGCATCTAAAACTCTTTTCCCAACAGATGCAGTATGGGAAAACTGACTATTTTGACATCAACATTGGACTGCATCAAGGTTCAGCTTTGAGTCCATTCTTTTTTACTTTGATTATGGACGAGTTGACAAGTCACATTCAGGATGAGATACCTTGATGTATGTTATTCAATGATGATATTGTATTGATTGATGAGACTAGAGATGTAGTAAATGAGAAGCTTGAGGTCTGGAGACATGCTTTGGAGAGTAGAGGATTTCATATAAGGCTAAGACTGAATACATGGAGTGCACTTTTGATGGAAACAATGGTGAAGGAATCGATGTGAAGATTGGTGATGATAACATTCAGAAGAGAGATTCTTGTAGATAGTTGTCATCTATTTTGCAATATGACGGGGAATTGATTGAAATGTCTATTTTGACATCAACATTGGTCTGCATCAAGGTTCATATGAGGGGAAGATTGGTTCATATGAGGGGGATGTTCTGAGGATAGAAATTTTAGAGGTAATCAAGGAGTTCAGTTTAGGAAACAGCGGTTTCGAGAAGATTAACCATGCTCTGTTTTTCTTACTACCGAAGAGGGACACCCCGGATAGTGTGGATGATTATAGGCCGATAGCGCTCTCGATTGCGATATACCTAATTGTCGCCAAAGTCTTAGCGAACAGACTCAAGTCCGTGTTGGGCTCAGTGGTGATGGAGGAGCAGTCGGCATTCATACCGGGGAGGCAGATGGCAGACGGGCTCGTTATAGCGTCCGACATTTGTATGGATTGGAAAAGATCAGGAACAAAGGGAGCAATTTGGAAGATCGACTTTGCCAAAGCCTACGAATCGGTGAATTGGAAGTTCATATGTATCTCTTTACAAAGAAGAGGGTTCCCGGAGCTGTAGATTGATTGGATGAAGAGATGCATCACTACCTCCTCTTTCTCGGTCTTGGTGAATGGCACATCGCAGGGGTATCCGACATGGCTACCCGTTAGCCCCGCTGCTATTGGTTCTGGTTGTAGACGCCTTGGCGATCCTATTTAGAGAGGCGTTGGAGGCGGGATGGTGTGAAGGTACCGTAGGGAAGAGCTATCCATTGCCCTATTGCAATATGCGGACGACACTATTATTTTCATGGGGGGAAATGTCAAGCAAATCTCGAATGCGGTTCAGTTGGTCGATATCTTCTGTGGCATGGCGGGTTTGTAAATAGACAAGAACAAATCAGTGGTGATACCGTTTGGAATGGGAGACGACGAGCAGAGCAGGGTGGTTTCAGCTGCGGGGTGTCCCCACAGGAACCTCCCAATCCGGTATCTTGGTCTGCCCTTGGTTGTTGGAAAATTAAAAAGGGCAGACTGGGAAGACGTTATTATGCGGATAGAACGGAAATTGGCGGGTTGGAAGGCAATTACCCTTTCCAAAGGGGGTAAGCTCGTTCTCCTGAAACATCTACTTTCGACGATTCCGGCTTTCTTTTTCTCCAATAGATGGATGCCAACGGGGGTTAGAAGGAGGATCGACTCTATTATGAGGAGGTTTTTTTGGTCCGATGGAGGGCAACAGAAACACGAAATGCACTTGGTTAGCTGGGAGGATATGACAAGGAACTGCAAGGATGGCGGGCTGGGAATCCGAGATATGGAGAGCATGAACAAGACACTCATCTCAAAGTGGATCTTAAAGATTTGGGGCTCATCTGCGTCTCTTGCGGTTAGATTATTATGGAAAATATACGGAATTTCAGGCCGGTTTGAAGCGAACAGGATCCGATTCGAATCATCACTGTGGGCGGCCATCTGTGTTGCCCTGTCGTAGCTTACCTCTAAGGTTCTCCCAAAGATTGTCAATGGTACTCTCTTTCGATTCTGGAGGGATGATTGGTCTGCGGGGGGCAAGCTCGAGGACAGATTTCGGTAGCTATTTGCTTTGACGGACTCAAAAGAGGCGACTATTATGCAGACGTTACATGATGGTAGCCGGGCACCAACATTTGTGACGCATCTTTTAGAACAGCGGTTGGAGGAATTCTTGTCTTTGCAGGCGACACTACCACAAGTGAATCTATCATCAGCGGACAGAGACCATTTCGAGTGGCGGGGCGACAAGTTTACTGTCAATAAGGTGTATGAAGAATTCAATAGACGAGAATTTGAACAGGAGCGAGATCTGAAGGAGGACGTCAAATTTATTTGGGCGGCAAAGATCCCTAGCAGAATCAAGATATTCCTGTGGTGTCTGAGAAGGGGCCGCATATTGGACAAGGTGCGCAGAGGCCGTTTGCTGGGGCTAGCTGACTCCATTTGCGACAGATATGGGGACATGGAGGAAGATTCTGACCACATATTTCTGAGTTGCCAGGGCTCGGCTGAGATGTGGACACGAATCGGAATTCCCTGGCTAAGCACGGAGAACCTTTCTGAATTCTGGAGCTCGATTAGGCGGGTGGGCAGCGGCAGCTCGGATGATATCCAGAGGTCGTTCGTAGCTTTATGGGCCATCTGGTTAGGCCGCAATGACAAAATATTCAGCAACCAGGGATTCTATGTGGAAAATGTTGCAGCGCATTGTACCTCGTTGTGTAGATCGTGGATGTCGTGTGTAGTGTAGATCGTGGTTGCCTTGTTGATAGAATGGGGATGCCGCGTTTTTTTTGTAAACATTATTTTTAACGTTCTACTATAATATAAACCTGGTGGGGACCCGCACGATGAGAGTCCGCCCGATCTTTAATAAAAAAATCAAAAAAATCAAGGTTCAACTTTGAGTCCATTCTTTTTTACTTTGATTATGGACGAGTTGAAAAGTCACATTCAAGATAAGATACCTTGGTGTATGTTATCCGACGATGATATTGTATTGATTGATGAGACGAGATGTAGTAAATGAGAAGCTTGAGGTCTAAAGACATGCTTTGCAGAGTAGATGATTTCATATAAGGCTAAGACTGAATATACGGAGTGTACTTTTAATGGAAACAATGGTGAAGGAATCGATGTGAAGATTGGTGATGATAACATTCAGAAGAGAGATTCTTTTAAATAGTTGTGATCAATTTTGCAATATGATGGGGGAATTGATTGAAATATTACTAATCAAGGTTGCAAAAGGCGGTAGTCGGTACTCGGTCGGTTGGGTCACTAACTAAGGATTATCGGCAATCATACGACTAATCGGATTTAGTCGGACTTTAATCAGCTTTGAATTTTATGATTATTTTAAATATATAACTCATTTTATACATATATTTACATAGATTTTGTACATTTTTATACTATCATAATAAAATAAAAAAATAATTGAATTTAAGTAAGACACTGAGCATATTATAATAAGTTTTCTTATAAAAAAAGAAAAACATATAAGAATACGGTATCTCCAAGCAAAAAATTGGTCGACTAGTGTACCTATTCAGAATTACTCGGTACTCGATCGGCCACCCCACTGACTAAACTAGTCGGACCTACTAATCGGGCTAGTAGGGCGACTTTTACAACCCTGTTACTAATAGAATAAATCCATGTTGGCTAAAGTGGAGGAGCCTCTGTTGTTCTCTATGATAAGAAAATTCCTTTGAAAATCAAAGGAAAACCGTGAGACCTGCTATACTCTATGGATCTGAATGTTGGCTTGTGAACCATAGATATGGGCAGAGAATGACAGTAGCAGAAATGAAAATACTAAGGTGGATATGTAGACACACGCGTAAAGATCAGATGCGGAATGATGCAATCAGAAGGAAAGTTGGTGTAGCTTCGATCGATGATAAGATGCGAGAAAACCGCTTAAGGCGGTTTGGCCATTTACAAAGAAGGTCAGGCCACCAGTTAAGAGAGGGCGAGGAAGGCTCAAGAAGTGTTGGAATGAGATTATACAAAGGGATCTCAGATTTTTGAATCTAAGCCTGAGAATGACCCAAGATAAATCTGAATGGAAGCAAAGAATCCATGTAGCCGACTTACTTAACGTGGGAAAAAACTTTGTTGTTGTAGTTGTACACCTTAACTCTAAAGCTTCTCAGATTTGTATCAAGTCAAAGACGCTAAATTGTTTTTGAAATTGCTTGATGAAGTTATGAAGGAAGTTGGGAAGAAGGATGTAATTCAAGGGATCACAACAATGCCTCAGGTTATAAAGTTATAGGTACTAGGAAATATGTTGACTGAAAGGAGGAAAATCCATATGGGACTACAAGAGCTACACGCTGCATAGGTTTAATGTTTGAAGATAGGCTCAAATTACCACTCCAAGTTTTCAAGTTCATGAAGGCAAAAAATATTATTAAGGTCAGCCATTCTTAGACTTCAGTTATAATGATAGAAGTTATGCAAGAAGTGATTTGGGTGAGACATGTTATTGCTCAATTTGCCACAACATTTTCTACTTTACGGAGTTCCTTTGGAGCAAGGAATTCCCTTGAGTGTTTTTAAACTTTCAAAAAAGTGGAAGAATAGCCCACATGCTTCTCGACTCCAAGGACAAAGTGTGTGGAGCACAATTGTAAGAAACAAGTCCTTTTGACATGTTGTTTATGTCCTTAACACCATGAAATCGCTGGTTGCAATCATGAGATTGGTGGATTCTAAGAAATCCACCCATGAGATTTCTTTATAAAGCTATGGATATAACTTGGGTGTGTAGTATGTTGATGATACACATTTTTTCGTTGAGGGCGGATGTGAGGAGGTTAGGGCCTTGATTACTGGACATTTTTGGGGAGCTTTTCAGGTTGGCGGAGAATAAAGCCAAGTCAACATTTCTATCTATTGGGTTCTCAGTATCAGACATTGAGGTTTGCGTAGGGATAATTGATACGCCTTGGGGTGCCCTCCTGGTTTCTTACCTTGGATTGTCCCTGGCTTGCAGCTGCTTGAGGCAGTCAAATTTGATGTTGGCCATTGAGAAGCTAGAACGGAAGTTGTCAGATTGAAAGGCCTCTTGCCTCTCTCGTGGGGGGAGGTTCCTTCTTTTGAAGGAAATGTTGGTGGTGTCTCCCATCTTTTCCATCTCTTCGTAGGCCCTACCTATGGGGATTCATAACCGTATGGAGTCATGTATGTGATAGTTCTCCTGGAGCCCGTCTAATGGGCAGTCGAGAAGTGTTCACTTGATGAATTGGGAGCATGTCACTCCCCCCAAGGAACATGGGGGACTGGGGGCCCTCAAACTGGAAGCGATGGATAAGGCCCTTCTGATGAAGTGGGTAGTAAGGCTGTGGGGCAGGGGGAGGACCTCACTTGTAGACTCCTTCAGAACATTTATGATATTCGAGCATAGACTGTAGTAGATTTGTCCTCTCAACGTCGTTCCTCCACATTTTGGAAGGGGATTTCTTTGGTAATGTAGATTTTGATGGAGTATATGTGCTCGATGGTGGGAAACGGGAGTCTTTCCTTTTCTAGAAAGACAATTGCACCGGAAATAGGCAGCTACATGCATGTTTCCCTCGCCTGTTTGCAGTGGTGGAGGACAAGGAATTTCCAGGGATGCTTGGGTGGATGGTCAGTGGATGTTGTAATTCTCCTCCCTGCAATCAGATCATTGCTTTAAGGTGTTTCTATAAAAGACGTATTCGTGAACAACATCGTCTCAATAGGGATTCAGCACAGAAGGAGATTGTACGCCTAGATAAGCTTGAAGATGATCGTGAGCTGAGCACTGAGGAAGTGGATCAAAGGAACCTACATCTGCAAGTGGTCTTCCTTGAAGATAAGAAGAAAGAAGTTGAGTGGAGGCAGAGATCGAGACAACGTTGCCTGAAGGAGGGTGACAACAATACACAGTTTTTCCACTCCATGGCCAGCAACAGAAGATGCAGGAATTATATTCATAGCCTTAATGTTGGCGAGGAGGAGGTTAAAGGGGACAGGGAAGTGAGAACTGCTCTTCAGAGACACTTCTATAGTCTTAGACTCTTAGTAGGACAATTCATCGGTCTGGCTGAGGTTGGCATGGTAGGGGTCAAAGTGGTCTCAATGACTCAAACCGAGATGCTCATTTCCCCTTTCACGGAGGCAGAAGTTAAAGATGCAGCCTTCTAATTGAATGTAGAAGGTTCTCCAGGGCCAAATGATTTTTTGATTTTCTTCTACATAGAGTTTTGGGAGCTGGTCAAGGAGGATGTCTTGAGAGGTCTGCGGGATTTCAGAGAAGACAATCATGGCTTTGATCGGATTAACAAGACACTATAGTTTCTGTTTCCCAAGAGGGAGATCTCCACAAGGGTAGAACACTTCAGACCCATAGCACTCTCAACTGGATTCTACCTTATCATTGCCAAGATTTTCGCAAACAGGCTTCGCAGAGTACTAAATGATATAATCTCGCAGGAACAATCTGCCTTCATATCGGGGAGATGCATAGTTGATGGCTGGGTGTTGGCTTCCAAGATTGTCCATGATTGGAAAAAGAATTAGTCGAGCGGTATATTGTTGAAGATGGATTTCTCCAAAGCATATGATTGTGTGGATCAGCGTTTCATGTAGGCATCCTTAGTAAAGCGAGGATTCCCATCTGTGTGGATCTCATGGATGAAGAGATGCATTACGACGGCGTCTTACACTGTGTTAATGAATGGAGGATCGGAGGATGGTTACTTCCAACTATAATGCAACGTCCGTCAGCGATGCTCTCTTGCCCCTCTTTTGTTTGTGATTGCGGTAGATGCGTTGACTGTGATGATGAAACTGGCAACAGATGGCAGTCTATGTGCAGGATACTCGAAGGAAGACATTGCCATATTGATTCTCCAGTATGCAGATGATACAGTGATTTTCATTACTGGTGGAGTGGAGAATATAAGAAGGACGACAACTATTATGGGAATTTTGGCGATATCTCGGGGAAGAAGATTAATAGAGAGAAATCCACATTTATTTCTTTCAGCTTAGAACACGGAGAGATATTGGAGATTGGCGATTGTTTACGTTGCCCGAGAGGCATTCTACCCGTCACGTACCTGGGACTCCCTCTTGTTGCTGGTCATTTGCGTTCGACAGATTGGAAGATGGTTCTTTCCAAACTAGAAAACAAACTAGTGGGCTGGAAGGCAAAAATATTATCCAAAGGAGGGAAGGTGATTCTCCATAAACATGTACTTTCAACCATCCCTATCTTTTTCAGATCTACTAGACTCATTCCTATTGGCGTGCGAAGGAAGATTGAAGGTATGATGAAATGCTTCTTTTGGTTGGATGGTAAGCAGGATAAACATAATTTTCATCTTGTTGATTGGGAAGTGATGTGATGCAGCACAAAATTCAAATATAGGGCGTGATGTTTTTATTCGTTAATTTTATTTACGTTTATTCGGATCGTCGTATTCTTTATTTAAATAAAGAGATCTTGTCTGATCTCCAAATTAGTCAGTCAATTTTAAATTTGAATTCGAATTTTGAATTAGAGTCAAATTAGGATAATGTAGATTTGAATCTCGATTTAAATCAATTAAGATCGAGTCAGAGTTCAAATTCGCTTTCTATTTTTGTAATTCCACCTCTATTATATAAAGAGGTTGGCAGTCTATTGTAAGGGACATGTCCGATTATATGAAAATTTGAGTTTATCTTTTTTCTCTCTCTCCCTTGGCGCGTTTCTTCGCGATTCCTCTCCCAAGTCCCGCACAACCGGCGCGTTATCTTCTTCCTCATTCTCCTCTCTATATTTCTTCCACCAAAATTATTTTCTCTACCGTTTTGAATTTTTCGACTGCGTCAACTGGTATCAGAGCATGGAAACCGAATCGTTCCTACGATTCGACGATCATGTTGAGCATTGGCGTTTGCAACTCAATCTCAGTGGCATATCTCACGGTTCGCATGCTCGTTCGTGGCAACGAGCGTTCAAGAAATGCCTTATGTCAAGCATCAAGGTTCAGGCATGGATGGACACAACATTCGATAAAGATTCATACGATAACAACAAAAATCAGATTGCTGGACCTGTTGTTCAATCCAACTTCGGCCACGAATATGGAGGTATTTTCATTCAAGATGAAAATTTATTAATACATTTGTTGCGCAAGAAGAAAACGAAGACCAAGGGCCCATCTTCGACGAAGATCCTACGGGAGAAGAAGATGTATTTGTCGATTTCTGTGAGGTTGTTGTCGCTGTCCAGAAACAAAACTTTTAAAAAAATGAGCCTATATTTGATGAGTATCCTTCGGAGGGCACACGAGATGTTGTAGAAGAGGGATTTGATCCACCACAACCCCTTTGTGAAGACACGTTCCACCTTCACCTCTCCCGATGGGGAGTTAGAAGAACACTCCACAGATGGAGGAGCTTCAGGAGATGTCAAGGCAAACCCCGCACCCGGCCCCGCTGTAGAAAGAACTACCACCTGTGTGTCTTGCGAAGTGGCCATTGCTGTTGTGGCGCGCACTTCAGGCGCGGTCTTCACCGCGCACATGAGCTGGGGTGGTATCACATCCTCCCTCGGCGCCGCCTGACCGTCTGGAGCCCTAATCATGGGGCACGATGCCGCCACCGCTTCTTCAAGCTATTGGGCTGGATTCGTCGTCACTTGGTTCACAATCACCACCATCTTCCACATAGGTCGAACACCCGCAGTGGATGCTCCAACAGGACGCCTCATCGTAGCGCGTCATGTTGGAATGGCGAGGACAATAGCCATTGCGCTCACATCGGGCGCAGTCGTCACCACACGCGCCAGTGAGGGACACCGCACCGCGTTCCTCAGTGTCGCCTAAGGCTTCACTTCCAGATGTGCAGCCGCCGCATAATTCCACCCAACCCAGGCCACCGCCACTGCTATTTGAGAAAAGTCAAAACCCTAGCGTAGGGTTCCTTTTCAGGAGGAGTCGAACCCCACAATAATAAGGATTGGGAGTTGTTCTGGAAAAATTACAATGAAGCCTCCCCTCACAAAAAGTTTTATATTAAGGTTGGAGTTGGTGGGAATTGGGGAGGCATTCCTTTAAATGAAGGGGTAGAAAAATTGCATTCCTACCCCCTGGAGTGAGAAAACTTAAAAAAAGGTGCTGAGAAAAAACTAAGGCTGCTACCTTCTCCAAATAGGAATAGGAGTATGGGATTCATCTATATAAGGACCCTATGGGTTAGTTCATTGCCCACATCCCCTCTCATCCTAGGTTTGTGCCACACATTTGTTATGGGTTCTCCGAAGGCTATGTTGTCCATGCCTCATCAGTTTTTCGATCACCACAATAAGGAGACAAAGCTCATGGAGACGCCGCCCTTTGCGCCACATATGTTCTTCCAACATGAGGTTGCCGACTCCAGCCACCGCACCAAAGCCATCTGGGTTCCACCGTTTGCTCCGCATCTATTTTTCCAAAAGGCGAACAAGACAATTGATATCAAATCGTCAAGCTTCGAAGAAAAAGCAATTCGTCAGGAGACGAATTTTCAAGCAGGGGAGAATTGATGCAGCACAATATTCAAATATAGGGCGTGATGTTTTTATTCGTTAATTTTATTTGCGTTTATTCGGATCGTCGTATTCTTTATTTAAATAAAGAGATCTTGTGTGATCTCCAAATTAGTCAGTCAATTCTAAATTTGAATTCGAATTTTGAATTAGAGTCAAATTAGGATAATGTAGATTTGAATCTCGATTCAAATCAATTAAGATCGAGTCCGAGTTCAAATTCGCTTTCTGTTTTTGTAATTTCACCTCTACTATATAAAGAGGTTGGCAGTCTATTGTAAGAGACATGTCCGATTATATGAAAATTTGAGTTTATCTTTTTTCTCTCTCTCTCCCTTGGCGCGTTTCTTCGCGATTCCTCTCCCAAGTCCCGCGCAACCGGGGCGTTATCTTCTTCCTCATTCTCCTCTCTATATTTCTTCCACCAAAATTATTTTCTCTACCGTTTTGAATTTTTCGACTGCGTCATGATGACACGAAAAAGGGATGGTAGACTGGGGATACTAAAGCTTGAATGCATGAATAAGGGTCTCCGCTCCAAATGAACTCTCAGGTTATGGGGTGACAATGAAGACTTAGTCTGCAAATTGATGCATAAGGTTTATGAAATCCATGACTCTCTGTCCACTACTCCTATTAGATACCCATACTCGCGCTGGACTGATATTCACGCAGATTCTTCCAGACTTGAGGGAGGTGCTTTGCCCGGTTGTTGGAAATGGTGAGACTTTCATATTTTAGTTGGACAATTGGACCGGTCTGGGTACACTTAAGGATCGATATCCGCATCTTTTTCCTCTTGCTGAATATCCAGAGCCTCAACTACACGAGGTGTGGATGTTAGGAGCTTGGTGCCCATGCTTTACGATGAATTTCTCTGAACAAAGGTTCAATGACTACATGGCGTTACTTGAGGATGTGGTTGATTATGAGAGATTTACGAATGGCATAGATCAATTTATTTGGGTCGATGGTAATTTTTCGGTTAAGAAGGCTTACCATTTTTGCATGCAACCACATTTTACCGCAGGATCACCGCACTGGCGAGTACAGATTAATCTGGAGGCAGAAAATTCCACAAAGAATAAAGGTTTTCCTCTAGCTCGCTAAACATGGCAAGCTTCGATAGATTCCTCCAAACGAGGGACACTTCATGTGGAGATGTGATGAGGATCAAGAAGACATGGGACATTTATTTTTCAGATATAGAATCTAGAGAGCGATGTGGGATAGAGTTAAAAATTCCCTGGTTGTAGACAGAGTGTGACACCGCCTCTAGGACTCGATTATGAGGATATGCGGGAGCTCACAGGAAGATGCCTCACCAGCTTTTGCTTTTCCGTAGGCTCTATGGTGTGTTAGAAATGAACTTATTTTTAACAGACAATGATTTTATTGAAAATGTAATTAGTCATGCTAGAGGTCTTGTCTCTAGCTGGTCACATGCATTATCCTATTTTATTAATTTAATAGAAGCTTTGTGGTGAGTCCTACCTAGGGACCTCACCCTCTTTTGCATTAAAAAGGGGTTTCTACAATTGTTGGAGGATATTGTGAGTGCGCCAGGGCCAAGTGAGGGGCGAGATCACTGGGTGTGGCATGATGGTTTTTTCTCTGTCAAGATTGGGATTGGCTCGGCTTCGAGCAATACGGAGAGTCAGTGCAACACGATTTGGACTCTAAGAACTCCTATGAAGATCAAGATCTTCCTTTGCCTTTACAGGCTCGACCGATTACTTACAAAGGCCAGAAGATATGTGTTCTGTCCAACTGATAACACATCTCGCACCATGTGCAGTGCCGCGGTGGAGGATTTGGACCATCTTTTCTACTCTAGCACCCACATCTGGCACATCTAGCAGGAGGTAGGTGTTCAATGGGTGGATCTCACCTCTCACATTCGGTTTTGGACCTCTCTGATTTCCAATCAATTCAGGCACATGATAGAGCTATTGTGATCGATTGCCATGGTCTGGGCCAAGGTTCAGAAAGTTGGTATGCGGTATTCATTCGATCAGACGGTTTGAAGTGAGTAAGTGGGTAGGCGGAAGTATATGCAGAAGTATATGCATATTATGCGGTTTTATAATATTTTAATTAAAAATAAATAATAAATATAATAATATCAAATTTTAGAGATGTATGTTACAAAAATATATCATATAGATGAAATACCTATGGCGAACTTTTTTTGCAAGTACACCCTCTCAAAGTACCCATCTAGCATATAATATTGTATGAGAAAGCGTATGTTAAAACCACTTCCAAGTGAACCTACCAATGTTCCCTCTACCTATGCACTTGCTCAAGTATAAGTTTAAGATCATTTATACTAAAAAAGGAGACATTATAAGTATTCCAAAAATTCCAATGAAAATGTATTATAGATTAACCAGAGTCCACAAGATCAAATGTAGAATGTAACTGAATAATTCTAAAAACTAACCAGTTAACCACTAATGTAATTGGTAGTTTTATGTGGTGTTTCTCAGGAAAATGAATGCGTATGCACTGCAGAAATAGTAGGTGATTTATGGAAAATATAGCAATCAATTGAACCAAAATTTCGGTTGCATTTTTCGATAGATATAACAATCAACTCAACCATAATCGAAAGATATGACACCAGTTTATTGTAATTTTTTTATTTAAGAACAGTAGAGTTGGAATCAAAATGAACCACTCATTCGAGAACTGGAGCATAGAGGGTTGGGGAATCGAGGATCGGGGCTCTCATTTATCGGGTGGGGTTTTTTTTTTAGGGTTGGACTGGGTTTAGGTCCTAATATAATGCGGCCGCATAAGCGGTATACTCAACCGCATATGAGCCTTTCCCGAATATTGAACGAATATAGGATATGCGGTTCGCCAGAGAGACTGCCTCCGCATATGCGGCCGCATATGTGCCCGCCTGGCCCGCCTTTCTGAACACTGGTCTGGGCGATCCGGGTGTCACATAATGGCTTCATCTTCCGTAGGGACATATTTTATATAGACAATGTTAGTCATCTTGCCCGATCTGTTCTCGAGACATGGCTTTTGTAGCTGTATCTTTTTACTATTCTAGTATAATATGGGGCAGACACCTCCAATGTGTTTCCCCATTTTTTAACTCAAAGAAAATAGCATGGGTGTGCAACATTTAGGTGCCCACACTTTTTGCCCACGAAGAAATGATGGGGAGAGGTGGGAGGAGGCTGGCATATACTAGGGAGGTTATCATGGGCAGCATCCACATAGGCATTAGGCTATGGAAGTTACGATTTTTTGAGAGACAAAGGAGTTCCACACCGGCATCCTTTCCCCATCTTTCTCAAATGATTCCCGTGCTCCCTTCAGCACGAGATCATCTACATAGGAAGAACGGAGGTGATAAAAGAAGAAAATGAGAGGGATTTCATAAAAAATTAACATTTATTAGGATTGATGTTAAAATTTATTGCATAGTTTTAATACGAATGATCAAACTGTTATAATGGGCATTAACAGCTAAGACATAGTCTAAGGCGGCATTTTGTAGGGGACATGGTATAATTAGGAAGTATACAGGACATAGTGTAAATATGCAATTGTACGGGTGCATTTGTGTAAATATACCAATAAAGAATGGGCGGGAATTCACTCTTTGTCAATCACCCATCAGCAATTTTCATCAAATTTCCATAAACGGGTAAAATTCCTGATCTGAATTTCCCTTGACCAAATATATGATACCTAGATTCCAACATTGTAATGTAGGACCAGACTGATGATGCAGAATATTAGAAATACTTAATGTTTATCAAATGCATGATTAGTTTTTTGAACCAAAATGCACAATTAGTTAATATTAACTCCAACTTTTGTAAGCAGGATAGAAGATTATAAACAAAAGGATTATAAACAGGACAAGGCCCACTAGGCATCGAGCATAAGGTTCTCATCTGAGACCCTCAGGAAATTGTAGGAAATTGTAGACATGATTTATCATCAACGAAGTTGCTACAATGTAAACATGACAACTGTCCTATTGGTATACAATATAAGCTTGACAAGGGCTCAACAAAAGAAGCATGGATCCAGAAAGAATGTGACAAGGCTAAAATGTACCTCTCCAGAAGCTGCCATGAATGTCATCAAGCATGTTATAGACCCTTTGTGACCACCAGTATACCTTCGGACAAGCTGAAATACAACTCCGCTTTAAACTAAAAATGTTCACACCCTGCAGTTATGTGTGTTATATACAGTGATTAAAGGGTACCTTCCAGGTTATCATTGACAGTACTCTAATGACCCCATCTGATCCACCAAAAGCAACTAAAGGGCCATCACCAGCAGCAGATCGGGAAAGAAACTCCATACTACAACAACAAATTTATCTTTTACGGTAAACAGATAAATTTATCGACAATCTTTTAATCAAATGTATATAATAATGAATACTTTTGTAGAATACATATATACCTATTTGGAGGTAGACATAAGCAGTACCACATAATTTGCAAATTTACTCAATGAAATAAAATTTTGGAAACAGTTTTTTTTAAATGTACTTCTTTAAACTTCATTCTAGACAACATAACAAAGCATGTCGAGGAGAAGAAGTTTTGGTGCATACAATGTATAAATGAAATTTATTATGGTGGATGAAATGGGACTTATGCAATCAGAAAGAAAGTTGGTGTAGCTCCGATCGAGGATAAGATGCGAGAAAACCGCTTAAGATGGTTTGGTCATTTGCAAAGAAGGTCAGCTGATGCACCGGTTAGGGGATGCGAGTGTTGGGATGTTGAGCCGGCTAAGAGAGGGCGAGGACGGCCCAAGAAGTGTCGGAAAGAGACTATACGAAGGGATCTTAGTTTTTTGGATATAAGCCCGAGATTGACCCAAGATAGATCTGAATGGAGGCGAAGAATCCATGTAGCCGACCCTACTTAATTGTGGGAAAAGGCTTTGTTGTTGTTGTGGGTGAAATGGGACTTAATAGTGAGTGCTGGAAGGTGGCCTTGAACTTTTTGATGAATCAAATGAACATATAGAATGCAAGTTCCATGGAGATACAATTGACATAGGTGAAAACTAGACCACATTACATTTCAAAGGAAAAAAACATCTACAATATGCATGTGGTACTATTTATACAAAAGCAAGACATATCAATCAATTTGTTTCACGTGCAATTGACGCATGGTTGTCTGAAAAGAAGAGATCTGGTTATGCTTTCTGTTTTTTGTGAAAGGAAAGAGAACATTCACCAAAAAAAAGTATGCACCCAAAAACTGAGTGTTCACCAAAAAAGTATGCGCCCAAATACTTCATTTATTCACTAGATTAAGGGTAAAAGGCTACAGGAAGATATATATTACAAAGACCTTAGCATACTCAATGACATTCTCCGCATAAATTCTTTCTTGACTCACCCCATTTCTAGCCAACTATAGAGACCACATTAAGGCCAGCCCAAAGCCAACATTCTTTCCTGTTGGAGAATGTAATAGAGTGGTAATTGGATCTCTCCAGGATCCAATTATTACCCACTCATATTTAGTCTCACATCAACTATCTGTGGGACTTTGGTATGTCTGTGGTACTATATAGGGAGCCACACACCCTCTCTACTCATTGAGAAATTTAATAGAAATAGACGACCCTTAGAGGCCCTCTCCCATGGCTTCATCCCGCTCCTTAGGGAGTAGGGTCCCACGTAAAATCATGCGCTCATGTTTATTCTTTCTTGATTTCTTGCCCTGTTTATCTATTCCGCTTCCACATTCTAGATTTCAACATGGTATTAGAGTAGTCGATTTTAAGGATTATTTTTTGAATATCTTTATATTCTTAAAATTTTATGCTGATGTTTTGTTCGAGTTCAAGAAGAGAGTTAGGGTTTTCTGGAACCCTAACTTGTGTGCAAGTTTGGAAGATCGTCATCATTGCCAAGTTCTACAATTTCTTCTTGGAACCCTAGACCTTCAGACATGATCCGCCAGGAGGTCTTCTTCTTTATGGTATTTATAAACATTCTCAACTCATCACGGATGATCCGTGATGGTCCCAGATCCCTTGACATATCACGACCGAAATGTAAGACTCAAACAAAGTATGAAGTGGTTGATAGTCCCAAGCAGCTGCCCCTTCAATAGCTGCATCTTGGTCCTGATATCGTATTCCAATACAATGCCCTTGGCATCTTAGATGATTTTCTTTAACTTGCAAAAGAGTTACATCGTTCAGGCGTTCCCTGACAACCAAACTCCATGGTTTCAGTTGGGATTCCATCTTCAATTGGAACACATTAGTAATCGACGGTGATGGTTCTTCTTTAGGCGACAACGGCGAGATCTCCGCAGTCTGACATGCCTCCTTGCTTTCATCTATAGGCGGCGGTGCCTGATCTCCCTCGCAACGCCACCTCCAAGTGCCTCTAAGATCTGACTTTGATCCAGTAGAGTCCTTTCTCCAGGCACGATCTTCAGCCTCCCCTCACACGTAAGTTCTTGCACAGGAGGCAGCGATCTCTCCTTGCGATTCCAGGTGACCCTCTCCTCCATGTGCAAGTATAGGTGGCGGCAATCAGGCAAAGAGCTCCATCATTAGGAGGAGCGGCTCCTGCGTGAGAGGGGCTCCCACTTTGGGAACCCTAATTACAAACATGAGTGCAAATACTTCAGCCCAATGTGCCCAATAAAAAAATCAGCCCAAGTGAAATGGGGTTTATTTTAGGCCCAACAAGCCTTGTATCAAAAGAAAGAGAGAGACAGAGGGAGAGCATGTGTGCATCGTGAGTTTGAAAGGAAAAAAAGGATGAGGGAGAAAGATTAGACCCAATTGGGTTGCTGTTGTGTTTCAAAAACGGATTTATTTTGGAAAAAGGTGCGTACAAAAAATGTACATGGAAAAGAGGGAGACGACTGAAAAAAATAAAAGAGAACCGGAAAAAAGAGGAACAGCTAAGCAAAAATGATATGTGAAAAAAAAGAAAAGAAAAAAGAAGAAAAGCACAAAAAATGCATGTTTTGTTTCTCCTAACTTGATGTTCCATGCTCTTTATTCTATCAAGTATGGGAGAAAAGGGGAGTCAGAGATGGATTCTTCAGGATTTCTACCACCCATCCACGACTGACAAGCCAACACTCCAGATTTCTACACATCATCCGTCTTCACGAGGCATCGACTTCTTTGTCAGAGCATATACTTCTTTTACTACCCGATTACTACTCCGTGCTAGACTTCTTCTATTGCAACTCTTCCCCATGAACAACAGAGATACATTCCGGTGACCTGAAAGTCATAGACACGTCCTCAAGCGAGGTCTTCTACCAGCAACAGACATATTCTTCTCGTGGTGTATCGTGAGAAGATGTGTTGTATACTTTTTTTTTGTTGCAAACTGCAGCTTTCTCAGCTCCAGCTTGAGGAGGAGTATTGGAGAATGTAATAGAGTGGTAATTGGATCTCTCAAGGATCCAATTAGCATACATTCATGTTTAGTCTCACATCTACTATATGTGGGACTTTGGTCTGTCTGTGGGGCTATATAAGGAACCCCACACCCCCTGTACTCAATGAGAAATTCAATAGAAACATACGACCCTTTGAGGCTTTCTCCTGTGGTTTCATCTCGCTCCTTAAAGAGTATGATTCCACGTAACATCTTGCGTTCATGTTTATTCTTTCTTGATTTCTTGCTCTGTTGATCTATTCCACTTCCGCATTCTAGATTTCAACATTTCTCTTTCAGCGCTCCCTTTGTTTCGAGCCTATAGAAGTTCAAAAGTTGCAAGCTCCATCTGTACCAATCCCAGTTTTGGAAACCATATCCCCAACCTCTTTAGACTTCGTGCAACCAAAGAACCGGTGGCCCACGACTTTAACCTCAGATGATCAATACATACATGAAGCATTAGCCCCATGAAAGAGCCTAGCATGGTGAACACATGTCATCATTATTCCACATCCCAAAAGCTACAAGAACACTCTCACCTGAGTTGGGAAATAACCTCTGGCAGTCTGAGTGCACATTCCCTAGGGTCAAACAATAAGATTCCATAAAGGACCTTATAGGCCTTCTTAACAGAAAACATACAGTCATACCAGGTCCAATGGTCCATACCAAAAAAGAACGAGTAGCGGTCAACTAGAAAGTCCGTCACAGAAATCAATGCCTCAAGTTTTTGATCAGATAAATAAGATACGGAAAGACGAACGAATGCTCTGCCATCCAAATTTCCTACAGCTCGAGCCTCTTGGTATAACGCCAAGTCAAACATCCGAGGGAAACGACCCAACAAGGGCCCATCCTCCATCCAGTCATCAGGCCAGAAGCTAAAGCTGCATCCATCCCCAAGAACGACCTGCAAAGAAGGTATAACTTTGGGAAGCACATAAAAGATACCCCTCTAGATTGCCGATAGAGATCTAACCGACCCCATAACCTAAGAAAATCGGAAGAGACTATAGATCTTCTGAACCAATTAACAAGGTAAATCTGAACAATCAACCCATACATCGCAGATCCATTTAGAAAGAAGAGACGTATTTTTTCCATCGAGCTAAGAACACTTAGCTCACCATCAGCCTTCTGCAATGTAACCATCTTACACACAACCAATGAAATTCTCAGGGAATCACCCTAGGTGGATTAGAAATATCTCTCCATCAAGACTCTACAATGTCGTTAATACAGACGAAAAAAGCTGGAGGAAAGAAAGAACACAGGCATAGCAAATAGAATGAGTATGCATAGTTGAGTCGGTCTTCCAGGCTTCCAACCTGTCAATCTCCTCTCAATCTTCTCCACAGAGGCAAACCAAGATACAACCATGGCAAGCATGCCATAGAAGTCCACCAAAACTCGCATAACAAAACCTCACCAATACTCAAGTCGTAAGGCACACAAGCATGTTTACTTTTACTGATCCTCGAGCATGATATGTCACTGAAAAGGTCTATAACTGCCAAGGAACCTGTACAACTCAAGGCCCACCATCTACTAACATGATCGTGTCGTTAGCGTACTGCATAATAAATAGATCTATTCTCGATTGTATTCAGCGCCTTAACCACCTCTCATTGCCCTACCCATCATGACAATCGCAGTATCAACCACCACAACGAAAAGGAGAGGTACAAGTAGACAACCGTGTCTCATCTTTTATGAAGTTGAAAGAGGCCTCCATGAGAAAAATCATCGGTCAGAATTGTACAAGAGGTCGTGATAATGTGTCGCTTGACTCACTTCATCCAGGACAAAGAACCACGACGATGCAAAGAAGCCCATATAAAGCAACAATCCACATAATCATAGGCTTTGGAGAAATCTACCTTCCATAGCATCCCCTTGACCTTGAGCCTCTTCCAATCAGAAATGATCTCCGTAGCCACCACCACGATGTTCATCAATTGCCTTCCGGAAGGAAAGCAGACCGAGCCGATGAAATGACACCTCTAAGACCACTCCCCCCCAAGACGATTAGCCAATATCAAGGTTGTAGAAGTTGGTAGTCGGTCGGTCGGATCACTGACTAAGGATTAATCGGTAGTCGGGCGACTAATCGGATTTAGTCGGCATTTAATCGGCTTTGAATTTTATGATTATTTTAAGTTTATAACTCATTTTCATACATATATTTACATAGATTTTGTACATTTTTATACTCACACAGGAAGCAATTGAATTTAAATAAAAAATTAAGCATATTATAATAAATTTGCTTATAAAAAAGCAAAATATAAAAAAATATGATATCTCCAAGCAAAAATTGATCGATTAGTGTGCCTAGTCGAAATTAGTCGGTACTCGATCGGTCACCCCACCGACTAGACTAGTCGGACCTACTAGCTGGGACAGTCGGGTGTCTTTTACAACACTGGCCAATATCTTTGCCATGATGTGGTAAGTTCAGATAAAGCAATGGGTGAAACTCCTCAACCTTGAGAGAGGCATCTTTGTTAGACAAGAGAAAGATGAATGGATGATTTAGCCTTTCAAAATCAACATTGTCGTGGCCAAATTCCATAATCATATCAAAGACATTAGTTGCAACCATGCCTCAGAACTCTCCCTCAATCAGAAAGACAAACGGTTCTGACCACCCATCATCTTTAAACCGAACACACCATTACAGACCTCCTGCAGGCCAAAAGGTGAGTCAAATCCTTTGCATCCATTATAAAAGTCCATGTCACCCAAAATAGAGTCATCTACACGTTGAAGAGACTGTCTGCTGATAGACATAAACTGTTCCATAACCACCTCCGCAACCTAATTTTCATTGTGGAATACCTTGCCACCAACCTTGATGGAATGGATAAGGTTCCTTCGACGCCTCCTAAAACTATAAGCTAATGCATGGAAAAACTGGTTTTTCTGTCTCCGTCCTCATTTACTTTTGCCTCGATCTCTGATTCCCCTCCATTTCTCTCTTTCAATCATCCTCCTATATAATCTTCTACGAGGTGTTGCGACTAAGAAACTTATCCAAGTATAGATCATGCTCATCCTCCAACCCATCGAGTTCAACACTCTCTTCCCACGCAAAGCGCGCCTTAGCTCCCTTTGAGCCCGAGATTCACGTCTGAAAGTAACCAATATCGTACGTAGCTCGCCCTATTTTAGGCAGTGCGTTTTCCATTTCAAAGAAGGAAAAACTCGGTAATATACCTCATGGAAGCGAAATGTCATTAATATATCGTTTCACCAAAATGTTCTTTACTTAAATACTGAATATATCTCTTTTATTAGATGTCCCGGATATCAAAATATTCCTTTCAAAAAAAATAAATCAAAGTATCGATGTCTATATTTTCTTTTATTTCAAGATGCAAAGTCTCTTTATAATTCTAGCTTATATCTCCTGATTTTTTTTAAAAAAATATACCTCCTCATGTTAGTGATATGGTGTTGAAAACATTGATGAATATCACCCAATACATTACCAAATTATCTCATAAGTGGTTTTTGGTTGATTTGGTGTGATTTTATTATGTTACACGTTAATGTATTCAAGTATGTTCTCAGTTTGTATAGTTTTTTCCTTTTTCTTCCTTTTGGGAAAACCAAAGAACAGCAACTAAGAGATTAATGGTTATCAAAACAATCATTAAAAGATAGTTAAAGTACACTAAAGATAAGAACCGTACAAATCAACCCTCCCAAGATCCCAGATGACTTTAGTAAAGAATCATAAATTTTTTCGCATAGGAACAAGAAGACATGAAAGTCATGTAGTTTCTTTGAATCCATATCACCCCAAAGGGTATCGATGCGTAAGTCCCTCCCCTTCAATCCTTTCTGATGGGTACCCAAAAAAAATCCCAAGATGTGGGGTTCAATCATGAAATGTTTGCACTAGTCTAAGTGATGAATTTTTCAGTTTGTGTTTCCATTTCTATAATGGTTACCAAGAACCTTCTTGTTGTTTCCCATTGCCTCTCTATATAAGGGAAGGGTAGGGTTCCTTGGAAAGAACATATCTATACAACTTTCTTAACTTGACATCAAAGCGGAAGTTTTGGGCTGATGATCGATACACTCCTTCCTCTCTTCTGTGATTCCCTTCTCCTTTAAATAAAAAAAGTATGCATCAAATACGCCACATTGTTGAGTCAAGTTGCTCTCAATCTTTACAGTGCTCGCTACCACCACATCAGACAATGCTCCGACGAGCTGCCCCAGCGGGGTATGTTGGTGGTGGTTACCAGCATCTCTCACTATTGTTGCGATATTTGTATTATTTATTTCCTCTGTCCTGTTTATGTTATTTACCCATATAGCTTTTCTCCTATATAAGAGAGCTCTAGGGCTGAAAATAAATCATCTTTTCATTCTACAATTCCGCATGGTATCAGAGCGACGGTCCTAGACCGGAGCCTGTGCCCTAAATCTGTACCCCCCACCAAAAGCCTCGCCGTCGCCGACAGTCCTGAGCCCTATCGTCACCGCCGTCGTGCTTCTTCCCCCTCGCGCTTCCTCCGCGCTCACCTGCGCTCCCTCGCATGTACTCCCGTGCGCGGTTGTGCCCTAGCGCGCATTCTCGCGTGTGGTTGTGCCCTATCGCGCGCACCTTGTGCCCGTGACTGTGATCCTACCCTCTCATGTCCGTACGTGAACGTGTGGGCATCTCTGAGAACTTGTGCCCCACGCGCCCTCTCGAGGAAGGTTACAACCTAGTTCTTTAGAGACACTTTTGAGATATGAAAGGGATTGTGGTATGAGTCTACGCCCACAATCGCCTTCACATATGTCCTCGTAGACATTCTTGTCAACAACATGTAACTCCGGTCTATAGAAAATCAGTGTTGTCATGTCGGACAACAAGACAGATGTTCCATCCCTGGGTGCCTTCAAAGGTCCAGCACCCATGGTGAAGATGGATGGAACAAACTATGAACTGTGGGCCATGCAGTTCATGAGTTTGATGCAGTGCAATGGTAAGAAGCATATCCTCACACAAGAGGAACCTGTTGATAAGACTGGGGTTAATGCCTCATGGGAGGCAGACGATGCCTATGCACGTGTGTGGTTATCTGGCACGGTATCCATGGAGATAGCCAATGACATCCTGAGTCAGCCCACGGCAAAGGATATGTAGGATATACTTCCTGCTACATATTCCCCTGCAAAGAACGAGTCGAGGATTCTGCAGCTTCAGCACGACATCTTTACTTCAAAGCAGAATGGTCATCCTTTTCATACCATGTATACCTCTTTAAGGGGTATATTTGAGAAGTTACATGGTTATATCCCATTGACAGCTACACCAAAACAACTCAAAGCATATAAGGACTCAGTGATGACATGAATATTTCTAGCAGCACTTGATCATGAGTATGATGCGGCCAGAGCACAGATTCTTACAAAGGCCTCCATACCTCCTATGGAGGAGGCATATCGTAGGTTGAGCAGACTATCCATATCTCCTGGTGGATCTCAGACATCCTCAGCCATGGCAGCATCCCGTGGTAGGGGAGGATCTTCACAGTTTCGAGGCCGAGGTGGCCGTGGCAGGGGAGGGGGTAGTCGACCCCCTAGGCAGCCATGTACTTATTGTCGCAGAACGGGTCATACTGAGGAAACATGTTATTCCAAGCATGGGTTTCCTACTACTACAGCTCGTGCTGCTGAACAGACTCAGCAGGAAGGGAGTTCTTCTCATGGATCTAATCATAGGTTCGATGATCTGGTGGCGCGACTCAGAGAGATTATGCTGAGCCATGAATCAGCGGGTCCTTCATGATCTTCAGAGGTAGCTCCATCAGCCTCAGCATCCGCTTCAGGTATAGCATATGTTGTTACTAGCTGTTACAGGGCAGATTTATCAGAGCGGATCATGGATTCAGGAGTCTCTCACCATCTATGTGGTGACAGAAGTCAGTTGAAGTTTTTTCGTCCGTCTCAGACAGGACGATCAATGGTGATAGCTGATGGGACACAATCACCCATTACTGGTCAGGGGGAGGTGCATTTGACCCCTGCATTACGGCTTCAGAATGTCCTTTATGCTCCTGAATTTTTAATGAATTTACTTTCAATTAGTCAAATCACTAAAGATCTACATTGTCGTGCCATATTTGATCCATCTGCTCTTGTGTTTCAGGACATTCTCACGGGCAGGGTGATTGGAACTGGCCATGAGCAAGGGGGTCTCTACAGACTGGTTCATTCTCCTTATGTTGGTGCTGCTTCTCTTCATGTTGGATCCGTTTCTCCTTACACATGGCATCTCCGGTTTGGTCATCTTCCTCTACAGAAGATGGTTCATGGTCTTCCTCAGATTTCTCCTCGTTCCACCTTTCAATGCGAGGCCTGCCAGCTTGGGAAATATCACCGATCTTCTTTCCAGAATCGTCAAAGTCCAAGTAGTCATGGTCTGTTTGAGTTGCTTCATTTTGATATTTGGGGTCCGAGTCGTGTCCCAGATCTTCAGGGACACAAATTTTATCTAGTTGCAGTAGATGAGTTTTCCAGATTGTCTTGGGTTTTTCTCCTTAAAAATAAGTCTGATGCTGGTCCTGTCATTCAGTCCTTTATTAATGAAATAAAGAATATTTTCTCTGCTAGAGTTAAGTACATTCGGTCTGATAATGCTCTAGAATTTTGTAGTACTCAACTTTCTCAATTCCTTAAGTCTCATGGGATTGTTCATCAGACGTCATGTGCATATACCTCCCAACAGAATGGAATGGCTGAAAGAAAGCATCGCCACCTTTTGGATGTGACTAGAACTCTCTTGATTCAGAGTCGTGCTCCTCATTCCTATTGGGGAGATGCGGTTCTAACTGCATGTTATCTAGTCAATCGTATGCCTTCATCAGTGTTAGGGGAAAAGATCCCGTTCTTGATTGCGTTTCCTGAGACGGATCTTTTCTCCCTTACACCACAAGTCTCGGGTCGATCGCATTTGTCCATCAGTTCTCTCCTGGTCTTGACAAGCTCTCCTCCGGAGCTGTTAAATGTGTGTTTGTGGGGTATTCCAAAACCCAAAAGGGATCGTTGTTTTAATTCGGAGACGGTACTATGTCAGTGCTGATGTCACCTTCTTTGAGTCCATTATGTATTTTTCCCCCACAGGTGACAGACTTACTCCTTCAGAGAATGGAGAAGAGATCTACATGCCTCCTCCTCCGTCATTACCGTACTCTCCTCCATTACCATCACCATCTTCTCCAGCATCACCTACATCAGCACCACCACCACCGCCGCTGCCACCACCACCACCACCGTGACCTACGTTCTTTCCTCAGGTCTACCAGAGATGACCCCCTGCTCCTGCGCCTCTTCCATCATCCGGCACGCCTGAGGTATGTAATGAGCATTTGAGTTCTTCTAATGGCATGGGTGATTTGCATGTTCAGAATGAGGTACAGGGCTGCGATGATATCACTACTCCTCATGTTGATGATTTAGATGTCCCTATTGCTCTTCGGCGACAGAAACGTGCCAAGACAATGAATCCTAAATATGGGATGGACTTTGGTTCTCATGTTTCCTTGGAACGTCTGTCCAAGGATTTTCAACACTTTGTAGTCGGCCTGTCAACTATAGAGATACCACACTCTTATCAGGAGGCACTACAAAGCACTCAGTGGCGCTTAGCGATGGAAAAAGAAATGGCAGCGTTACGGTCGCGTGGTATGTGGAGTGTAGTCCATCCTCCACCAGGTGCATCTGTGGTTGGCAGCAAGTGGGTCTTTACTGTGAAGCATCGGGCTGATGGTACAGTTGACAGATACAAGGCAAGGTTGGTTGCTCGTAGATTCACTCAGACATATGGGGTGGACTACCAGGACACGTTTTCCCAGTGGCACGTCACTCTACCCTACGGATTCTTGTTACTATTGCCGTGGTACGAGATTGGCCTCTTTTTCAATTGGATGTCAAGAATGCCTTTTTGTATGGTGATTTGCAGGAGGAGGTCTACAGGCAGCAGCCACCTGGGTTTGCTGCTGAAGGGGAGTCTAGTATGGTATGCCGTCTTCATAAGGCTATATATGGCCTTAAGCAGAGTCCGAGGTCTTGGTTTCAGAAGCTCTCAGATTTGATTGAACAGAAGGGATTTGTTAGATCTACTGCAGATCATACTCTCTTTATAAAGAGAAGCCACCAAGGTTGTATGGTCATCTTAGTGTATGTGGATGACATTGTTATCACTGGTAGTGATGAACTTGGCATTCAAGCAACGAAGGATTTCCTTGGACAGCAGTTTGTCACCAAGGACCTAGGGACGCTCCATTACTTCCTTGGATTGGAATTTGCACGAAATCGGCAAGGTATGGTTATGACACAAAGAAAGTATGTTACTGATCTGTTATCTTAGACAGGTATGACAGGATGTAGACTAGCTACTACTCCTATGGATCCCAATGTGAAGCTTTTTATGACGATGGGTCTGATGAGGTGGACAAGAGACGATACAGAGAACTGGTGGGGAAGCTATTATATGTTACTATTACCAGGCCTGATATATCGTTTGTTGTGAGTAGGGTTAGCCAGTTCATGGAGCAACCCAGGCAGGCTCACATGGATACAGTTTTTATGATCCTGAGATATCTGAAGTCATCTCCAGGCATAGGTCTTCTGTTTAGAAGAGATATTTCTCTCTCAGTTATTGGATGTGCGGATGCAGATTATGCTGGGTGTCCTAATGACAGAAAGTCAACTTCAGGCTTTATTGTGTGCATTGGCAGTTCACTAGTATCATGTAAGAGCAAGAAACAAACAGTGGTTGCTCGATCTAGTGCGGAATCAGAATATAGGGCAATGGCATAAGGCAGTACTGAGATGATGTGAGTTAAATCAGTCCTGATTGATTTAACTATTGATGTACCTCTACCTATGCATCTTAAATGTGATAATCAGGCAGCTTTGTTTATAGCTAATAATCCAGTCTTTCATAAAAGAACAAAGCACATTGAAGTGAATTGTCACTATACTCGAGATCTGATCCAGAAGGGGCTCATTTCAACGTCACACGTATCATCAGGAGACCAAGTCACGGATATGTTTACAAAGGCTCTTGCTAGAGGCCCTTTTCACAATTGTTGTTCCAAGCTGAGCATGATAGATATATATGCTCCAGCTTGAGGGGGAGTGTTGCGATATTTGTATTATTTATTTCCTCTGTCTTGTTTATGCTATTTACCCATAGAGATTTTCTCCTATATAAGAGAGCTCTAGGGCTGAGAATAAATCATCTTTTCATTCTATAATTCCACAACTATCATCATGGTCTCCAATATGGAGTGACCTCAAAGAGGAGGCCCAAATCCAGGCATGGTCACCTCTGCGGAGCCACCACAGTTGCAACACCACCATGACTCAAATTAGTGGTTGATGACACTTCGATTAGCTATTCTTTACTGGCTCCCTCACCATTAAGTAGACACGATCCAATCTACCCATCAGGGCCACGCCCACTGTTGGAACTCTGATGGGCACGCAGCAGAGCTCTTGTAATCATTTTTCAGAATCCCCTAATTTGACACTGTGTCATTCTGAAGCTGTTCGTATACACCATCGATAGTGTTTGTTCATCTTTGAATTGACTTCGATTTAAGGTTTCCCACTCCATGATCCAAGTGTGCTCATCACACATCACCTTCTCTTGCCACCGACAGTTGATTCAGAATATAACTTCTGGTTCAAGATCTGTTTCAAGAGGTGTAGAGCCTCCCCACATTGCACTAGTCCCTTGTGATGAAGTTGGATGATACCCACTATTCTCAGTAGTCTCATTTATTCCTTCAGTCGCTGAGAGGCAAGAGGAGTGTATCCTCATAACACCAGTGCAAGAAAGAAGGATTGCCAAGAAAACTTCTCAACATGGAAGGACGATGGTTAGATTGTGGATTAGGTTTGTATCATGTTGAGGATCATTAAGGAGATCATGTACTATCAAACTGCCAAGGAGATGCGCCAAGAGAAGAATGTTAGCAAGGCTCTTCGAGTCCATCATACTACTCCACATCTTTGTCAAGAAAGCATGCCTTTGGCACAATTTTGTACTACTTCAAATGGTTGCATTTGAGCCCATAAATTCATTCACCCCGATTTGTACATGCATATCGCAAATGTTTCCTCCGGTAGACGTCCGCCTTGAAGGAGGCACGGTCGGACACGTCCTACAAGTTTTGATCCTTAATTTGATTGTGTGGACAGATGCTTATTCTAGCATAGATGCCCACGTTGGAAGAGGCGCATAGCCATTAGAGTCACCTCTTCACCACCTTTACCCGTAAGAAGAATGCATATCGGTACTTTGGTAGTTCCTTAGAGTCAGTAAGCTAGTGTGTTTACCATTCGTGGTTGTGGTTGTGATGGATAATCCAGAGAACATGGTCGACCTCAGTAAGTATACGCTGGCAGGCAAGTCCATGTAAAGGAAACATGTTGGGTAAGCATGGTCGATCGACCGCCTATAGTACACCATGTAAGGTTGTTACTGATGATAATATATATTCATGTGTTAGTCTCTCATATTGATTTTGAAGATTTACTCCAATATTTCATGGGTATGGCACTCTCCTTATCCACTTCATATCTTACGCTTCTTCCATTAGATCGTCTAAAACAATATCCTGTGTTGGCCCTTTAGGTATACCTCTTACGTCGTATGTATGTTCCGTGAGATGATAAAGAATGGCCTGCAGATTTGGTTCTTTGAGGCACATTTCTTGTTATCTAGTCAGTTTTCTAGCTTTCATGTTGTGACACCAGGATGGATTGTTATTGTAGCATATGAATGATACTCGATTATTAACAGCAAAGAGGGCATGCAGTTTACCCTTACATATGATTGCATGATGTTTTACTCTCAGTTTATTGCATGTTAACACTACCAAAATTACATAGGAGCAAAATTACCGAACCATTTTTTATCGTGTAACTCTTGCCTTTAGCAGTCTCATTGTGTACGGTTAATCACTTTACCCATTAGAAATGTCAATATCTACCAATGGTATCTTCACTCCGAACTTTTTTTGAAAAGGAAGAGGTGTAAGCATGAGGTGAGTCACTTTGGATATTTATCTCTTCAAATATCCGTCATGTTATTCCCATATTCCTAGCACCACAATGTCAATGGAGACATGTCAGTTAGGAAAGCATCGTCAGAACTCTTTTCCATCAAGTCAATGTCGTGTGTCTTCATCTTTATTTTCGTTGTTGCATTTAGATGTCTAGGTCCAAATCATGTACTCGATAATCAAGGACACATGTTTTATCTTGCAATTGATGATCATGACTCGTCTTTCATGGTTGTCCTTACGGAACGTTGAGTCAAAAGTTCCTAGTGTTATCAAAAAAGTTATTGTGGAAGTAAAGAATTAATTCCGCGCACTCGTGAAAACAATTCAATTTGATAATGGCTTGGAATTATATACTTCTCGAATGAACTATGTTCTAAATTCAAAGGGGATCATCCACCAAAGTACATATGTTCACACCTCCCAACAAAATTGGGTGGTTGAAAAAAAGTATTTATGTTCACACCTCCCAACAAAATTGGGTGGTTGAAAAAAACATCATCACATCCTTGATGTGGGGCGAACTATGTTTCTCCATTATATTGTACTATTGAGTTATTAGATGACGATGTTCCCACTGGATGTTATTTAATCAATCGAATGTCTTTCTTTATTTTGGGTGAACGAGTTCCCTTTCGCTATTTGCTTCCTAATAGAGAAACTGTTCATGGTCCCTCCTAAAGCTTTTGTTTATCTCCATTGTTCATATAATTGAGGCATGTCATCTTGATTACTTTAAGACTCAAAATGGGTACTATTATGATTCAAAAAATCGAGGGCCATTATGCCAGTGTGATGTCATTTTCTTTGAATACATGCCACGTTTACTCTATTATAGGAGCCACCACTAATACTCCATATGTCCGTGAAGTGCATATATTTCTTCTTCTACTATCTAGTGTCTCGTCTTCAAGCTCAGGTTCACCTCCTTCCCTAAACGTCTCCACAATTCTTCAGGTTTTTCCTATAGTTTATGCAAGGCAAACTCATAATCGTGTCCCTCTGCACTAACCTCACATTCCATAGGTAGTATTCAACAATTTGGTTTTATCTGAGGTCGGTGATGCAAATGTGACACGAGAGACTCTTATTCAATCTAAACGTGATATGGGTTTTGGTCGGTCTACTTTTTTGTGCAAATGTAAGAGACGATGCATCGTTCACCCTGTTGCCAAGATTGTTACTTTTCAGCATTTGGTGCCATCCTACCATGGATTTTTGGGGTCCTTGTTCATTATATTCCTATCAAGCATGTAATCAAAAGTGGTATGTCGCCACGGAGGGTGAGATGCCTACACTATGCAGTCAACATAAATGATCTTTGGACGATCCTCCCACTGATGTCGCTATAGTCGGGTGCAAGTGCTATTCACTATCAAATACCTCCTTAATGGATCCGTTGAAAGAAAAAAGGCTCACTTGGTCGCGAAGGCTTCTCGCAGACTTATGGAGCAGAATCTTCGACATATTCTATTTGATGACTTGTCTATTCATTTTATGCATTTTTATTTTTGTTGCTATAGAAATAAAAAATATAAATAAGAAATCAAAGAATAAAAACAATGCTTGGATTTACGTGGAACCCTTCTCTTAAGGAGCATGATGAAACCACGGGAGAAAACCACCAAGGGCTTCATTATGTTTCTCAAGAGATGCAAGAGGTGTGGAGGTCTTTATATACCTCCACCATCACATCAAAATCCTACTAATAAGCAATGTCGTTCTAAAAAGAGCGCAAGATAATTAGATCTTTCCAAGATCCTATTTCCCATCTAAAAATATACTCTAGGACTCCCTCTCAAGCTTGAGTTGAAAAAGATGCAGTGTTATAAAAGAAAATAGTCATATAGCTTTCCCCAATACGTCTTCTAAGATGGGATGATACCCATTAGAAGAAGTCGCTGCTAGGAGGAGACTCATGCTTGAAGTGAATCTTGACAAAGACATTCAACTTGAGGTAGATGGAGTACATTGTTGATCTTCATGCAATCAACTAATGGCCAACAGACTTATAAATGATTTCAAGCAATTATAGTAGAAGTTCATCCGAAGTAGCGGCAATTTATGTCAAACATCAAAGTAGAGTGATCCTCTCCCATATGCATATCTCGAGAAAGTGTCCCTCCTATATAGAAACACTAAGAAAATGGAAACTTCCATACGGAAGTGTCAAGAGTAACTTCTCTTATATTGGGACTTTGAAGGTTTGTAAGAGTGAGTTCCTCTTGTATAGTTATATATGGACCCCAAGAAGTGGGTTCTCTCACATAAGAACCTCAAAGAGGATATCTCATTCTTGGAACCACAAGTTGAAGAGAGTAGACAAATGAAGTGTCTAAAAGGCGATATCAAGTCAAAGGATATATAATGCATACCCTCATTTTCCTTTTCTCACATACTTGCCTTAAACATGAGAGTAATCAAGAAAGTCAGGAGAACAAATGGGGTAAACAAAACTTCTTCTTCCCCTTTTTTCTTCATAATCTCGCCTCATTTTTCCAGCCATTCCTCTTTTTATGTTGGCTGGTTTTTTTTTCCATATCATTTTCCAGCCATTCTTTTTTTCATGTTAATTGCCGTTTTTCGGTTGAAATGGCATTCAGCCCTTCACGACCCAAACAAAACTAGTTAGTGAAATACAAGATAAACTAGGCAAAAGGCCCAATAGGTGACCCTGTTGTTGTTATTTTCCTGTTCACAGCTCTTCAAACGTTTTTCTATTAACAGCCAGCGACCCAAACATAAAGCAAACTCAACAAAGAAAACCGATGCCCTACGAGCTTTTGCTTTATTTACTTTAGGTTTCCCCACTGTTGTAAAAGTCACCCGACTGGCCCGTCTAGTAGGTCCGACTAGTCTAGTCAATGGGGTGGCCGACCGAGTACCGGCTAATTCCGACTAGGTACACTAATCGACCAATTTTTGCTTGGAGATACCATATTTTTTAATGTTTTACCTTTTTTATAAGTAAACGTACTATAATATGCTTAATGTTTTATTTAAATTCAATTACCTCTTATTTTTATTATGATATGTAGAGATAGTTTCTAGTATTAATAATTGTTTTCGTATCTTGTTGCTATTTCTCTCTTTTATTTAGACGTCTGTGTAATTTACCCCTCAGGCCTCTCCCTATATAAGAGAGCCTAGGGTTTTGTTCTATGGAATATAATGAAGACTCCCTTTCTTCTAACATGGTATCAGAGCCGCCTTAGGGCTCTCCTCCCTTCCCCACCCGCCACCCCTCCCTCCTTCTCTCTTCTAGCCGCTGCCTGCGGCACCCAGCCCCTCCCTTCTTCTCTCTTCTGCGGCATCCATCAGCCGCACCGCTCCTCCCAGCGGCAACCAGCCGCTAGCGGCTCTCAGCCGCCCTCCCCAACGGCTCCTGCCGCCCCAGCCAGCAGCAGCCAGCCGCCCTAGCGGCCTCCAGCAGCCCTAGCGGCACCCACCTGCCGCTTCCAGCCATCCCAGCGGCATCCAGCACCCCTCGCGGCACCCTCCAGCCGCTCCCACAGCCCCAGCAGCACCCCTTGCCGCCCCCACTGCCCCAGCGGCAACCCCATCTGCCGCCGTAGGGGTGCCAGTGGCCTCCAGTAGTACTTAGGCGTCGTTCTCGAGGACTTTCGAGGGCTGTAAGCTTCCTTGGAGGCGTGCCCTAGACTCCTCTTTCTCCGGTTTATGGATTTGAGTGCGTAAAAGTCTACACACGTACTCAAATCCAATGCAGATGGTGTAGACATTCAACACCGTGTCTATTTTCCCTTCGTCTTCTTCGAGCAGCAGTATGTCAGAATCGAAAGTCGATTTGCCCTCCACCGGCGCATTCAAAGGTCCGGCGCCAATAGTCAAGATGGACGGGTCTAACTATGAGTTATGGGCTATGCAGTTCATGAGCCTCATGAAATCAAATGGTAAGAAACATATTCTTACCGAAGATGAGCCTGCGGAGAAGACAGGGATCTACGCCTCATGGGAGGCTGATGACGCTTACGCGAAAGTCTGGTTGTCTGGTACGTTGACGATGGAGATAGCTAACGATGTCCTCCATCAGCCCACTGCAAAGGCGATGTGGGACATTCTTGTTACTACGTATTCGCAGGTGCGAAACGAGACAAAGATGTTGCAGCTTCAACATGACATTTTTACGATGAAGAAGGCCGGCAGACCTCTCCATTCTCTATACACGTCCCTGAGAGGGATGTTCGAGAAGCTATACAGTACCATTCCTCTGACTGCTACTCCGGAGCAGCAGAAGACGTTTCGGAACGCCACCATGGTGGGCATTCTACTTGCTGCTCTCGATCCTGAGTATGATGCTGCAAGGTCACAGATTCTAGCAGATGCAGTTATTCCTCCAGTGGAGGATGTCTACAGAAGGCTCAGTCGCATTCCAGTTTCCTCCAGCTCCTCTACTCCACCCCCATCTGCGATGGCAGCTTCGCGTGGGAGAGGTGGACCGCCTTCTGGACGTGGTCGTGGACGTGGTCGTGGACCTCAAGGAAGAGGTCGTGTCAGTCAGATGTGTTCGTATTGTCACAGAACTGGACACTCGGAGGAGCCATGCTATTCAAAGCATGGGTTCCCAGCATCGGCACGGGTTGCAGAGCATTCACAGTCTCCATTACCGTCTGCTGCAGATCACAGATTTGACGAACTTGTGGCTCGTCTCCGCGATATTATGCCACTTTCTTCTGGTGATTCTTCCGGTGGCTCTTCAGACATTGCTGCCACCGCCTCTGCCAGTTCATCCGCTGCAGCCAGTAGCTCAGGTAGTTCATCAGCACACTTACATTCTCATGATATATCTGACTGGGTTATAGATTCCGGAGCTACACATCATCTTTGTCGAGATAGAGGACGATTACAGGCCTACAGGGATATTCCACCCGGCCGCTCAGTACAGATAGCAGATGGTACCCACTCACCCCTTGTTGGACAGGGGGAGGTTTTCTTATCCTCCACTATGCAGCTACAGAATGTTTTACATGCCCCTGAGTTCTCCCTGAATTTGCTGTCTATTAGTCAGATTACAAAGGATTTGAACTGTCGAGCTATTTTTGACCCGTCTTCTCTCATTTTTCAGGGCATACTCACGGGCAAGGTGATTGGTTGTGGCTCTGAGCAGAATGGTTTATATCGGCTGGTTCAGGAATCCTATGCTGGTGTCTCCTCTCACTCCGCTGGACCAGTCTCTCCTTACATTTGGCATCTTCGATTTGGTCACCTTCCAATCCAGAAAATGCGCCATCTCCTGCCCCAGATCTCTCCAAGTTCGTCGTTTCGCTGTGAAACATGTCAGTTGGGAAAGCATCATAGGTCGAGCTTCCCAGGTCGTCAGAGTCGGAGCAGTAGCTCCCCTTCTGAGTTGTTACATATAGATATATGGGGTCCGAGTCGTGTTCCCGATCACCAGGGACACAGGTTTTATCTAGTTGTAGTCGATGATTTTTCTCGTATCTCTTGGGTATTTCTTTTGAAGAATAAATCTGAAGCAGGAGATGTTATCAAAAATTTGATTAATGAAGTGCAGAATATTTTCTCTTCCTCAGTCAAATATGTTCGAACTGACAATGCCCTGGAGTTCTGTACACGCTCTCTTTCTCTATTTCTTTCATCGAAGGGTATTATCCACCAAACCACGTGCGCATATACATCCCAACAAAATGGTGTGGCGGAAAGAAAGCATCGCCACCTATTGGACATTACTCGTACCGTGTTGATCCAAAGTTGTGCTCCTATCTCTTTCTGGGGGGATGTTGTCCTTACTGCATGTTATCTAGTCAACAGAATGCCGTCCTCCGTCCTTGGAGAAAAGATACCTATCTCTCTTGTTTTTCCAGACAAGGAGCTCTTCTCTCTGCCGCCACGTGTCTTTGGCGATGTGGCGTTTGTCCATCGTCTATCTCCTGGCCTTGACAAGCTCTCTCCAAGAGCAGTCAAGTACGTCTTTGTCGGTTATTCCAGGACTCAGAAGGGGTACCGGTGTTATGATCCTACAACCAACAGGTACTTTGTTAGTGCGGATGTCACCTTCTTCGAGTCAGTTATGTATTTCTCGCCAGCTGGGGACAGAATGGTACCATCCACCACCACTGATGATATTTATGTTCCACCACCACCTACTTGGAGTTCACCTCAGTCGCCTCCTGTGTCAGTTCCTCTGCCAGCACAGCCACCACCACCACCCCCACCTCCATCCGTTCCACAGCGCGTCATATCACCATTTCCTAACCATTATACGCGTCGGCCACGTCCTGCTCAGACGATAGATCAGCCAATCACTACGGCTCAGGTATGTTCAGATGATGTTACTACTGACGGGTCAGGCTCGGTACATGTGCAGGAGGACTCATTACAGGTGGACCCAGATGATGATCTTGATATTCCGATTGCTATTCGGAAACAGAGACGGCAATGTGCTTCCTATCCATTTGCATCACAGGTTTCATTCCACCGACTCACAGGTGATTTCCAGAAGTTTGCCACAGCACTGTCTTCCGTGGCCATACCACGGACATACCAGGAAGCCTTGAAGAGTGAGTGCTGGAGATTAGCTATGGAAGAAGAAATGGGGGCTTTGCAGTCCCGTGGCACATGGTCTTTAGTCCCTGCACCTCCTGATGCATCCGTTGTGAGCTGCAAATGGGTCTTCACAGTCAAATATCATGCAGATGGTACGTTGGATAGGTACAAAGTACGCTTGGTCACCCGTGGATTTACACAAACATATGGGGTTGACTACATGGATACATTCTCTCCAGTGGTGAGACACTCGACTCTCCGTATTCTCCTGTCGGTTGCAGTGGTTCGTGATTGGAGCATTTTTCAGCTAGATGTCAAGAACGCATTTTTCTACGGGGACTTGCAGGAGGAAGTCTACATGCAGCAGCCACCTGGGTTTACTGCTGAGGGGGAGAAGCATATGGTCTGTAGACTTCACAAGGCAATATATGGCCTCAAACAGAGTCCACGAGCGTGGTTCCAGAAGCTGTCCAATCTAATTGAGCACCAGGGATTCAAGAGGTCCAATGCTGATCACTTGTTGTTTGTCCATAAGTCCTCGGCAGGTACGGTTGTCATAATGGTCTATGTGAATGATATTCTTGTTACAGGAGACGATGCTCAGGGCATAGCAAGGGCGAAGGCATTCCTAGGTCGTCAGTTTGTTACAAAGGATCTTGGAACCCTAAGATATTTTTTGGGGTTGGAATTTGCAAGGAATGCACATGGTTTGGTGATGACACAACGGAAGTACATTACAGACTTCCTGGTTGAGACTGGTATGGATGGGTGCAAACCATCAAGCATCCCCATGGACCCCGGCATGAAGTTATATGATGATGATACTGATGAAGTGGATAAGAGGAGATATAGAGATATGGTGGGAAAACTCCTCTACATTACTATAACCCGTCCAGACATTGCATTCGCAGTTAGCCGGGTGAGTCAGTTTATGGAGCAGCCAAGACAGGTTCACATGGATGCTATACACATGATACTGAGGTATCTGAAGTCTTCTCCAGGGCTAGGACTACTATTCAGAAAGGGCGCAGACTTATCCATCTCAGCGTGTGCAGACGCAGATTATGCGGGAAGCCCTAAGGATAGAAAATCAACCTCAGGGTTTGCAGTTTTTATTGGAGGCTCTCTGGTGTCTTGGAAAAGCAAGAAACAAACGGTGGTGGCAAGATCCAGTGCGGAATCCGAATACAGGGCAATGGCCCAAGCCAGCACGGAAATGATGTGGGTTCGCTCCGTATTAGAAGATTTACATGTAGTTGTACCTCTACCTATGAAGCTTCAGTGTGACAATCAGGCAGCATTGTTCATTGCCAACAATCCAGCTTTTCATGAGAGGACCAAGCATATTGAAGTTGACTGCCATTACACCAAGGACCTGATCCAGAGAGGATTGATATCCACGGCCCATGTTAGCTCCGGAGATCAAACTGCTGATGTATTCACCAAGCCATTGCTCAGAGGACCTTTTCAGAGATGTTCATCCAAGCTGAGCATGATCGACATCTATGCTCCACCTTGAGGGGGAGTGTAGAGATAGTTTCTAGTGTTAATAATTGTTTTCGTATCTTGTTGCTATTTCTCTCTTTTATTTAGACGTCTGTGTAATTTACCCCTCAGGCCTCTCCCTATATAAGAGAGCCTAGGGTTTTGTTCTATGGAATATAACGAAGACTCCCTTTCTTCTAACATGATAGTACAAAAAATGTACAAAATCTATCTAAATATATGTATAAAAATGAGTTATATATTTAAAATAATCATAAAATTCAAAGTTGATTAAAGTCCGACTAAATCCGATTAGTCGTCTGACTTCCGATTAATCCTTAGTCAGTGACCCAGCCGACCGAGTACCGACTACCGACTTTTCCAACCTTAGGTTTCCCAATGAGGGAACCCATTCAATCAATGCGGTAAACCCATTCAATCAATGCTACCGCAATTGATAGTGAATGAACGGCAAAATATGCTCCAATACCATGTAGAAAACAATAGTGCGGAAGCGTATCAGATATAAAGAAATATAAAACATGGAATGAACACCAGGATTTTGTGAAACTCTACTCCCTGAGGAGCAGGATGAAACTATGGGAGAAAGCCTCTCAACAGGCCGGATACTCTATTATTCCTTTCTCTCAACTGATACAATGGGTGTGAGGCTTCTTATATATCCCCACAAATAGACCGAACTCCCGCTAACAACCGATGTAGGACTAAACCTATAGATGTGATAATTGGAACCTACAAGGATCCAATTACCCATTTATACATGCGATGCATACTCTAACACCCCCCCCCTTCAAGCTAGAGCATGCAATGCTCAGTTTGGACAAATAGAAAAAAATCGCTCACTCACAATACAAGATACTACGAACAATATCAACTCAACGCATGGTCTATTGGGAGTATGTTGAGGATTTTTCTTCTCATGTCATGTTGGTGAGGATGAACTAAAGGATTGTAGTGTGAACTGAAATGTGTCTCCTCGTCGTAAAACATGTGCTATGTATTGCGTCTTTCAGAGTCATTAAAACTGAAATGAGTCTCCACATGGAGAACTTTGGCTCGCAACTACTCCATCTCTCTGAACGGCCAAATTGGAGAAAGCTATGGAAACATCCTTGTCGGAGTCTACAGACACTGAAGAACGGAGTCTGAAAAGAGTCTCCTCATTGAAGAACTGGGTATCTCCCATACTTGCTCAAAGAATGGGATTTCTACTCGGGAGTCCATATGAATCCACATGAAAACCCTAAGCCCAAAATGGCTCAAAGAATGGGATCTTTATTCTGGATCCCTATGGTGCACATGAAAACCTGAGTCCAAATCAAAGATGGGGACCTCTCAAATAATGATCGCACACATGTGCGCATCCAACTGCTAGAGTCTGCAATCTGGACGTCCAAATCTGAACTGAAGAGTCTGAATCTGTCATGTAGAATTCTATATAGTACTCCCCCTTTCTCCCATACTTGTCAGAAAAGATGTCACCGACCAAGTTGAGATAAGACATGAAGATGGAGAAAAACAAAAAAATCACATAAGCAGGTCTCTCTCCCTTTTTTCCAATCATTTTCTCCTCTTTTCTTTTTTTAAATCATACTCTTTTTTTCTTTTGCGTATGGCTTCTTTTCTTCTTTTTTGTACGTGCCTTTTTTTCAAAAAAAATCATTTTTTTAACTATTGGCCTCTTCTTTTTTTAAAAGCTTTTTTAAACAACCCATTAGGTACATAAGCTTCTAACTCTCTCGCTCTTTTTTTAGCCACAACAGTTGTAGGGCCCAAGTTTAGGCCAAAAAAATTAGAAGCCCTTTTAATAAGAGAGATCGGTTCCCTCTTTCTCTTCCAAAGATACAACTAGGATTCTAAGGGGGAACCCATCACCGTCTCTATTGCAATGGTCGTCGCCGCCGAATGTTTTTGAGAGGGAGGAATTGCCAACACCGTATACGCAAGGAGGTACGCCTAGAGGTGTGCACTGCTTGGAAATCTCATGCGCAAGTAGGTAAGAGGTTGCAATTTATTAGCGGTGTTGGATGCTCGAGCTGGTCTGCACGCCTAAAGAGGCACCACCTGCCGAGGATGGGATCATCGATGCCCATCTGGAGATCGGGGCCAATGCCTGGACTGGTAGGCTCATGCGAGAAGGGTCTGTGACCGCTTGGATCACGATGGGCTTGTAGATCGTCATGGTGCCCTCTCCAGAATATCGATGGACTTGCGTGAGAAGCTTGCACCGATTTGGAGGTGCTCGCACCCCTTCTTCTTTTCTTTGATTAGCATTGATCTGGGGTTGCCTGGAGCATGGGCTCTGTACGCGAGGTTGTTTCTTAAGCAATCTTGTCGCTCAAACTAAGGTTTCGTTCAGATAAAAAATTGCTTCAGGTGCTTGTTGGATGATCAATAAATGGCTCTTTGTACTGCTGTTAGGGTTCCATGAACAAGATGTGGCTTGGAGATCTCGAACTCGTTGGAAACCCTGGTTTTTGTTTCTTGAATGAACTCCAAATCTTGTGCATATACACAGAACATAACTTGAATATCTTCATAACGTTGAACGAATCATGTAGAAACGGATATGCAGATCTTACACATGATACCATGTAGAAAACGAATACAGCTTGGAGATCTAGGGTTCAATGAAGAAAACCACCACATGTCTCGAATCGATCCATTCATAATTTCCAGAACTAATCTTGAATAAATAAATCTGCAAGAAAACTCGGAATTGAATTGCAAAACAAACCGATCAGATTGGCATTATTGAGACGGCGGAGAATTAGGGTTTCAAGAACCCCTTGAATTGAATCACGAGCATAAAATAAATCCTCGAGAATCGAACCTGCTCTGATACCATTTAAAAATATTATCTGATAACATATAGAAATTGATAGTACCGAAGCATATCAGGGATACAAAATAAAGAACAATGGAAGAACACCGAGATTTTACGTTGGACCCTACTCCATGAGGAGCGAGATGAAACCACGAGAGAATGCCTCTCAACAGGCTGGATACCTTATTATTCCCTTCTCTCAACTGATACAATGGGTATGGGGCTTCTTATATAGCATTACAGACTGACCGGAGTCTCACTAGCAGTTGATGTGGGACTAAACCAGCGGATGTGGTAACTGGACCTTGGAGGGATCCAATTACCATTATATACATGTGACCCATATTCTAACAAGAACCTCTCTTCTCGTGGCCATCCTTTTCATGTTGGTGGCACGATCTTTGTCATTTGGTCTCAGTTGGATCCACTCTCATCCTTTGCCTCTTGTGCCTGGACCCTACATTGTGCCTCTAATCTATTCGAGTACCGCATCTCCAACTTCACTGCCAGGGCTCTCATTTTTTCCTTTTTCTCAGCCCCTGTTTTTCTCAGTCCATTCCTGTTTTGTATGAACTGGTTCATATCTATTATTTGTCTCAGGACCTTCTCTCCCTTTATCTTTTTTTTGACTTAATTACAGTCCCAGTAGCCCATCAGATCCGAATAAAAAAGGTTTGGTCAGGAAGTTCTCAGCCCCGCCCTCTTTTTTTCATCCTTTAGGGTTTCAGTCCATCTCTCTATTACCCCCGTGGGAGTCCATGAGTGTGGGAACCCATCACCCCATCGTTGTCATTCTTCTGGTTGCAGATTTATCCACAGAGAACCCATTGCGCCGCCTCTACCTTTGATATGTCTCGCCCCTGCTTTGCAACCTCTTCTTCTTTTTGTACATGTCCTGGATATCACCTTGTGGCTATCATTGTCACCGCTATATGCGAACTAGAGCCACTTTTTCTCCTATCACCGGGTTGGAGCCCATTGCCTGCTCCTGCAAATATCGCCCTTGCCGAATGTCGAGCGCTAATCTCCATGAAGCTTCCTCAGTGTTGCCATCTCTACGGGCAATAATTAGATATCGTCACATGGAGCAGCTCCTCGTTGCCTTTAAGCAGCATCAAGTCGATGCTGGTTGCATATCTCCTTGCCCATAGACATCTTCACAGAAACAAAGCAGATTCCTGCAGAAAAATTTGTGATAAAAGACTTGGGCGCTCCTAGATACTTCATTAGGATTGTGATCACTAGAAGCAAAGATTAGGTACTTATGTCACAATGAAAATACATCATTGATTTGTTGCAGAAAACTAGGATGTTTGGATCAAAGCTAGATTATATTCCCATGGAACCAAAAAAACACTTCCACAAGGTAGATTATGAGGCAGTTGATGCACAACAATATTGATAACTTGTAAGGAAAACTGTTGTGCCAGAGTGACTCAACAAGATATTTACTTTGTTAGCAAAGTTAGCCAGCTTATGTCCAAACTCCTCAAAGTACATTGGAATTTTGTAATTATGATTTTCAGATACCTCAAGTCATGCCCTAAAAAAGAGCCCCTCTTCTCCAAATAAAGCAGGATATTTGTCATGGTCTATACAGATGTTGACTATACTAGATGCCCTTTTGATGGGAAATCTACTACATGCTTTTGCACTTATGTGGCTGGCAATCTAGTTACCTAGAGAAGAAAAAAACAAACATTTGTGCCGCACTCGAGGGCAGAATCATTATATTGGGTGGGGACAAACCAGTGTCGGGTAAGTGTAGGTGTGTTCGCTCACAAGTGGCATCCAATTAGGTGGCAATGCCCAGCTTAAAATATGACAACAAAGCATCCGTGTTTCTAGCCAATAAATAACCCTTCCTTTCATGAGTATAAGAAGCATGTTGAAGCTGACTACCTCTATACCTAAGGCATGATTTAGAAAGGGAGATATACACAAACACGTCTAATATTTGTCCAAAGGACCAAGTTGTAGATATCTTCAAAGAACCAGTTTGAGCAATGATGTTTCAAGCTGAAGATAATTAACATCTCTGCTTAGTTTGAGGTTGTGTTAAACAATCCAATTTTTAGTCCGGTTTTGGCATTTTTCTTTTACAGTGGTTCCCAAAGAGGATCTTCTCGTTATTTTTCCTGCATACCTCTCTATATGGAAGGCCTAGGCCCTAGGGTTCCATGGAAAGAACATACATAAAATAATGCTTCTCAGTTCTGAATTGTGAAGGAAGGCTGCAAAAAAAGATGATTGACACCTTGAACTGCACGAGACATGAAGCCCACTTCTTTTAATCATCCACTCATATAGACCTCGATCAATAATATTTTCCTCCTTGACAGCTACAATAAAACCTTAACAGTCGAAGGATCTATACTAATCAAAGGAAACAATAATCACAACACAAATTAGACTAAACTGACTCGTGATAGAAATGTAATTTGTTTGTCGGCACAAACAACTAGAGACTATCACCCCCCTCCACCACACACACACACAAATATACAGACACCTACTCATATTAGCCCCTCCCTTCTCATAACAATTCCATCTTCCCAAGAAAACAAGGAGCCTCGAAAAGCCAACAAAAGGTTCTAAACCAGGTGCCAGTTCCACTATCAATCACAAACCAACAACCTTCACAAAAAAAACAACGAAAAACCTCTTCCACTTTAAGAGGGATGGGGTACATAAATTTTTTGCTTCCCAAAAAACCTATTTTAGGTCAATTATAGGCTTAGATCATAGTCTCATTCCTGCATTATCTGATACTTCCCAACCATTGTTGCAAAATTCGATATTCGGTATTCAGTCGGAAGCATTGTTTTAAAAAGTGTGCCATGAGATGGTAAGGCATAAGCCTTGAGGCGTTTTCTTGACATAAAAAGGCATCGAAGTCTAGGCGTCACCCAGAAGTTGTGAGGTATAAGCCTCAGGGTGCTGGTGAGGCGACACGGTATATGAAGTAGTGAGGTGGTGCCGTGGTGGTGAGGTGCACACCTCAGCCATCTGAACTAATTTTATGATATTTTAGCTATTTAAGACCACAACTTCTCAATTGAAGAAGCTTCTCATCCATCTACTACAATAAAAGTTCCTAATATAATCTTTAATATTTAAACTATTGTGTAGTAGCAATTGAAGTGTGAAGAACTCAAGCATCTAAGTAGAAGTTTTGAATGAGATCAATAATTTGTCATTATTGCATACCAATTTCAATATCCATCTATTGTACATATACCATTCATCCAAAACATAATCAATCAACACAAAAATGTTCCTACTTTATAACCTTCTAGCAAAAAAGAACAATAAGTAAGCATCTTCTCTTTAATATATAGGATTACATGATTATATAATTCTTGGTACATTTTTCTTACTTTGGATTGTTTATCTTATTTCATGCACTGACTATTGATATAAGTATGGCTATGATTAAGAAGTATCTCTTTCAATATACACTTTGAACTAAATAGAAAGTTTATTAGTGGAAACTCAGAATATATGGGGTGTAGTATAATAGCAATTAAGGAAGTTGAGTCATTACATGATATATACTAATGCAAAATAGAGAAAAATGATGTATAGGTAGGTAAATATAATAGTAATGCATTAATATAATGTTTAGAATGATGTGTAAGTGGTTTTCTCATAGTTTATTCTTAAATTCCACAATATTTATGGTTTGTATTCTCTTATTTTAGTTGTTTTCTTCTTAAATGTCTCGACCATCTCGAGGCTTATGCCTCTCCTCGATGATGAGAAAATTGCCTCACTATGCCTCATTCTTTTTAAAACCTTGGTCGGAAAGATCATTGAATAAAGAATAAAAGGTATTCAGGAGACTGCAACAACAACAAATCCTTTTCCACATTAAGTAGGGTCGACTACATAGATTCTTTGCCTCCATTAAGATCTATTTTGAATCATTCTCAAACTTAGATCCAAATAACTAAGATACCTTGGGATCAAGGAAGGAAATATCGATATCGATATCGTTTCGATACAATGTCGATACTGATATATCGCCGATATATCGGCGATATATCGACGCATATCGCCGAAACCCGGTATCCATTAGGCATTTTCTCCTGTCGATACCCGATATCGTCCATATCGGCGATATATCGGTGACCTGTCGATACCGATATATCGCCGATATATCGACGATATATCGCGATATGGCGATCCCTGCTTGGGATAGTCTCATTCCTTAACTTATTGGGCCTTCCTTGCCCTCTTAGCCGGTTCAACATCCCAAATCTCGTATCCTCTAACTGGTGCCTTTGCCCACCTCCTTTGCAAATGGCCAAACTACATTAACCGGATCTCTTTTATCTTATCCTCTATTGAAGATACACCAACTTTCCTTTTGATCACATCAATCAGAATCCGGTCTTTTCGTATGTACCACACATCCACCGTAGCATTTTGATTTCTACTACCATCATTCTCTACACATGTCTACAGTTTGCATGCCAACATTCATATCCATAGAGCATAGCAGGTCTCACCGCTACTATGTGATACTTTCCTTTAATTTTCAAAGGAATTTTCTTCTCACATATAATAGTAGAGGCTCATCTCCACTTTAGCCAGCATGAATCTATTCTATGAGTAACATCTACATCAATTTACCTACTATGTTACAAAATAGATCCCAAGTATCTAAAAGAAAGTATTTGAGTGATAATCAAATGTTAAATATTTTTAATTATTTTTAATACAAAAAGTGCGTTTAATACATATAATCTTATATATTTATTAGTGTATTGTCATTAATTAACAAGATAAAAATAAAAGGCAGTGAAGATCATACTCTCAGCAATTCATGTGTTCTACATGTTTGTACGCCTTCTTCCTACCGGTATTCAGCATCATGCGCATGTTCCTTTGGACAAATCGGGCCAAGATGGCTCGGGAGTACATTTACCAGATTAGGAAACTGTGACGCTACCAAAGGTGGCTGGTGGTCTTGGAATCTTTTGTATGGAGCCCATGAACGAGGTGTTACTTCTCAAGTAGGTCAACAGAATCTGGGACAAAAGTGAAGATTTATGTTGTAGACTTATCCATGGTATATATGACATCGGGGTTCAAGATAACTTGTCTGAGAATCAAACATACTACTCTTCGACCTTTTGGAAAGAAATACGGTATGTGATGCCACAATTTAATGATCTTGCTTGGTTCTTGGTAGACGTGATTGCTTTGCTTTCTAGACTGACAACTAGACTTGTAATAGACCCATTTCAACTTGTTTTCCACGACTCTTTGCCATGGCTGCAAACCATGAGGCACGGGTCGCGGACTACTAGTCAGATGGGAGTTGGATCCCTCTGTTCTTATCAGATTTTTCAGACCAACGATTAGAGGAGTTCCTTCATCTTCTGGCATCTCTGAGCGATGTGGACGACCCCTCGGAAGAAATGGACCATTGGGTTGGGAAAGATAACATGTTTTTGTTGAAGCGTGGCTACAGAGCGATGGACATATCTCCACATTCATGTGCTAACATTCTCATACGTGACTACAATCTTATTTGGAGACTCAAGCTACCATCCAGAAATAGTATTTTTAAGTGGCTACTGAGAAGGAAGCAGCTTTTGACGAGGGACCATTGTTCTAGAATATTTGTGAGCATACCCAACCGGTGCCCTTTGTGTGATTTGCAAACAGAAACCATAAAACATCTCTTCTTTCACAGTGGAAGTCCTCCCCTGTATGGCACGAACTTGGATTAAACTAGTTGAATTTTCAGAGTATTGAGGCATTTTGGGATTCCTTAGATTTTTTTAAGCCAAAAAAAGAGGGAAACACACAATGGCATTTTGGGATTCCTTAGATGCAGCCAAGAATCATCCCGGAGCTAAGCTTCTTCTACCAGTAGCAGATTTGGACTTTGTGCTAGCTAGAAATGGTGCAGTCTTTGTCTCGCAATGTTTTTATTTTGAAAATGTAATCTATCATGCCAAAACTCTCCTCAAGTCACAGCTCCTATAAGTATTTCTTTCTCACCTTTTTTAATATAGTTGGGCAGACACCTTACCATGCTTCCCCCTTTTTGGAATAAAAAAAAGATAAAACTAAAAGTACCAGTTGAATTGCCATCAAATTTTACACATCTAACTTTTACTTTACATCAAAGAAAAGTACGAAAAAGATAATACATATTATGTTTTAATACTCGGTAAACTATTCGGCATGTTCAGTCACCCCACTGAATCGAGTAGTCATACAAACTAATTGGTCCACTCAAGTGACTATTGCAACACTGTCCCCAACCCTTTTTAGAAGATTACTAACTTCCCACACCTTCAAACTAGAGCATTAGATGACCTTTTTAGATATCCATGTCACCTTAGATTGATTCTTTCATTTTATCTTCTATTGATGTCACATAAATGCTTTTTCTAATATTATTGTTACAAATGTGATCCTTCTTTGTGTGGGACTACATCAGACGAAGCATCTCCAACCAAGTGTCTGACATGAAGTCCATCTTTCTTGAGAATAGAGCTCCCAATTTGCTAGCTCCCAACCAATCGAGCAGCAAAAGATGAAAGTCTTTATCGTTCTCCAGCATCCTCCTCAACGGTCCAACCATATCAAGGACTTTATCGTTCTCCAGCATCCTCCTCAACGGTCCAACCATATCAAGGACACTTCATGCCTGAAGAGCAAAGCCCTTGACGATAGCGTGACACTCTCCTCATATCCAAAATCTTGTGAAGAAGATGATGCGGAAAAACGCCTCTTTAGCAAAATAAATGGCCTAGTGCATGTGGTCTTGATTAGTAATTCGATGCAAACTGAATTAATTCTTTGGACCTTTGCTTCCATTTTGAAGCAAGCACAAGACCCACTTTGACAAAACATTATGTTGCAAATCTTTGCATCTTGTAAAGCATTATGTTAGTCTCCTCACAAATGTTAGCATGCAAATAAAAAAGCATATTGGACAAATCTCATAATCTACGCCCTTCACATCATATAAATGATTAAAATATTATAGATGCTTTAATCATGAGAAGTTTGTTCATTTTGAGCCACTTCCATATATTTTCATATCATGAGGTATCGAACCTCAATATATCCTTTTTCAAGATTTGACATTGACAATGTGAGATCGATACCAATATAGGGTATCTTGGTATATAGCAACAATTCCTTTATTACTCCCGAAGATATGCAAAATGTACACACAAGGAATCCCTTTATAATATGTCTATATCAACTCATTTTATTAATTGGGGTTTTCCACATATCTTAAGATCCACATTTATAACCAAGAGAATACATTCTAACCAAGTAGACTAGCTTGATGCATTATGTAGGAGACAACCAACATGCAATACTCCCTCAATGAAGCTCATAGCATTCCTATTTAACTAAGCAAACCACAGTGATGCCACTGAACACAACATCCTTATTGTGGCTCGAATTAACTAAATATGTTTAGACACATCCCTTCAAAAGCTTCTCAATATAGTGTCAATAGAGCCGCAATACTACCAAATCTTATAAGCACAATACGAAGCCGAAACCAAGGGGGACGGAGCATGCCACATTAAAAATCAAGTCTTGAATTATTGTCCATGACCATATACCCTAGAACGCATTCTTTTTAATCCAAACATTATTGATTCGGTAAAATATCAGAATTGCCATACTGTCTTATTTCATGAGTTAAAATATATCATAAGTAAATTATTTCTGTAGAAGAGAAAGCCGTCATGATTTAGCATTGACGATATCATGAAAGAGCATCATCACATACTATTCGCATTCTTTTCAAAAAAACATTAAAATTCAATGACTGAATCTAGATTTTATTCAAGGAACGTACTATTAAGCAATTCCAAGTTCAATATCGATCCCATGGCAGTACCTAAATAATGAAGTAAACTACCGATCCAGTCTAGCATTTCATCCATGAATATCTACCTTATGAGTTATTATGTAAGTAAAATATTAAAACTCATAAATTATGAGGAATTGGGTTTCCTATGTTCTTGAACCTTCCTAGACATACAACTACCATCTTGAAAAATAACAATGGTATCGACAAACTAAATCAAAACATATGTGATAAACCTTTACCAGAGAAGAGATCTATTGTCAAGTTCCTGCTTTGGTACATCACGTCCTCGCATAGTTACTAGATCCAAGAATATGGCCTTGTTTTCACAGCATATTACTAAAAAATGTCTTCCTCTAGTGGATGGAGCTGGAGAATTAAAGGCAGAGGAATGCTGATAGACCGCGGTAGGAGCCTCTGCAGCTGCAGATCGGTTTCGCCAAAGTTGCCAAAACCGAGCATCATCATCATAGAAGCTGACCTGCTTAACACTTGAACAATCACATTGGACTGCTGAGTACATTGAAATTCATATTGAAAAAAAGAGCATTGGAAGAAAGATAGAAAATTAGATCGGAAAAGAGAATCTTACCTTCCTCCTCGTATAGCCTCCATAGGTTTTGTTTTAATATCTAAAATCAACAGTGCAACTATGTTAATACATCACATTCACAAAGTTTATAAATGTAAAAATGGACGAAAATCGCAATATATGCAATCATCTTTTTTCTGCTTCAAAATCTCACCACAATTCAATGTGCACAATCTAGTCTCTCATGCCACCCAATCCTCCCCCATACATAAAAAGGGGGAAAAAAGAACTTGGATTTCCTTTGCTCAGTCTCTTTCATTTCAATAAAATAAAATACATTTTTGGTAAAAGGATTGCAAAGAAGCGAAATATCAATCTAATATATTTAAATCAGTATACTAAAAGAAAAATAACATAATATTCCTAATAAGTATTTTAGAACATGTGTTCTACTGAGTATTACGTATCCTACCCAATTTTTGTATGGCATATCTTTTGAGAGTTATTTTATCGTGTTCTATTAATGTGTTTTGTTTTCTTTCTATATCTATTATGTAATTGCCCTACAAGGTTTCTCCTTTCTATACAAGAGAACCCTACGGCCAGATGAGTAAACAACTACATATCTTCTTCACATGTTATTAGAGCGATAGTTCTAGACCAGGGTTCTGTAACTCTAGTTGTCAAGCACCCACCAACTCATTATGAGATCTTGCGCGGCCGTGCATTGCGTCACCCAGGACTCATTGGGGCACAGTTGGTCCTTGCAACAGCCCCCAGCGGCGGTGCCTAGAGGCCCTCGGCCTCGCGTGGTCACCAGATCCGAATGTTGGAGACCCCTTTGCAACCCTAGGGGCATGCACGGTGATCCTTTTCAGCCATGTGTTCCCATTTTGCCGAAAAAGGGTTGTTCAAACCCTATTTCAGTGCTGCCCATTTCGAGGAGTCAGAGGTCTGATTCTCACGAGTCTGCACTTCTCTAGTCTCAAAACGAACTGATTTTGATCCATTTCCGGTGAAATCGGACTTCTAGACCATCTATGAGACCTGAAGCGCTTCCATTGTTGATGGGAACGGTTGTGGCATGAGTTTGCACACACAACTGATTCTCTATATGTCTGTGTAGATGCATTTGCTCCAGTTTATTGCCCTAGTCTTTGTCTATTATCAACATTATGTCAGAAAATAAGATTGAAATCACATCCTCAAGCGCTTTCAAAGGTCTCATGCCCATCATCAAGATGGATGGGACCAACTACGAGTTGTAGGCCATGCAATTCATGAGCATTATGCAGTGCAATGGAAAGAACACATTTTGACTTAAATAAAAGATGGGGCGAACACCGGCGAGTCTCCCCCTATTTCAGGCTTTCAAAAAAAAGAACACATTATAACATAGGAGGAGCCAACTGACAAGATGGGGCCTAATGCCTCTCGGGAGGCAGATTAAGAATCCGCAAGTTCATTTCATATTCAATTAATATTGAATAACTTTAGTTCGATCTGTAGACTTCAGATCGAATTTCGTTTGGACGCAATCGTTCAAAAGTCGATCGCATCGTAAATTCATAATGTATGCCATCAAAAAAAGTCAGGACACAAAATCGGAAACTCCAAAACAAACCGAAACCACTCAAAAATTTGATTCGATGAAACAAGACCAACGAAATCGACCGTTCTTAAATCGGAGGTCGTATGATATTTTAAAATCACAAAATTTAGTCATAAACCAAGAATGTATCTCGAGAATTTAGGGAATTCATACCCGATCCAAAGTATATGAATATTATACTCATATTGATCGTCGTTCAGAGACAGTCAAAATTAGATATTGTGCACCTGAATCCAAGACTCAAGATACGAGTGTGGATGACTTTGTTATCTCAAATAAATGAGAGAGAAAATGATTAAAAAAATAAATAAATTTCTGTTCTCTGTACAGTTGTACAGACTACACAGACAACAGCCATATGGCATTTAAGTCCTTTTTCCACTTGGTTTTTTTATTTCCACATAACTTTCCAAGAGTTTTACTTGATTATATAAACACCATCTTCCCTCTAATTTTTCTCCCAAATCTCCACCGAGAAAGCCCCCCCTCCCTTCCAAATTCCAGCAAAAGGGAGCTCCAACCCTTCTCTCTCTGCTGGAGGGCAGGGAGCTGCTGCTTCTCTCAACCTCCTTTTTGCTGCAAATTGGGCCACAACTGCAGCCCCTTAGCTCTTCCTGAAGCTACTACCACAGCCCAGTTGTGTTGTTGGCTTATTCCCTTCTAGTCAAATCTTGGAGCTGCTGTGTTCCAGGATTTCTGGAAAGTTCTGCATGCAAGATCAGTCCAATTTCTCCAAAATTAGATCCAAAGATGTACAATCCTATTTCATTTTTCTTTGTTGCTATGCATGTAATCTTTTCATTCTCTTCTTCCCTCTCATTTGTTGGGATGAATACATCAGAAGAAAATCTTGGAGTTGTTCTAGTAGGTTTGATTAGGATAGATCTATGCTCTGTTGAATGTTTCTATTATATTTTTTATATGGTCCGGCCAGGCATATGTTGAGCTATTGATAGTGCTTTCATCATTTTAATAGTGTTGTTCTATCTTTCCATAATATATTAAGCTCTGCTCTTATTGGTTATTTCATTTATTGTTACTTATAATTATAGTTTTTATCTAATAACAGTAACAATTTTATTAGACATTCGTTTCACATATCATCAATGCATGATGAATGATCGTGTCTGATCTGTATCTAACTTGATTTCTGATTTTGCATCTAATCGTCTACATCCCTAGTTATGACAGATCATTTTGTAGGAAGCTCATCGTCAAGAGATACAAGAAATAAGGATTTTTACAGTGCAATTAATTAAACCTCGGAATTGATATCAATAAATTAGACTTTCCATATAGGTACATCTTTACCTGCTAGGTAAAAGCATATAATTCACAAATTATGTCTCAACATGTCGTTTCAGTAAATCAAAGTCACCAACTTGTCAATGTTGCTACTTCCCCATTTTCAGCCTTGGTTCTAAATACCGAGTCAAATGAAATGTTGCATGAAAATGTAATCTTGGGCATCGAGTCGGTTCGGGCTGGCCGTTTGACTACATAAAGTTTACTTGACCTACAAGTGTTAAGGATGAAGTCCAATCAAGTTCATTTACCATCAAGTAGAGCTTGGCCCACTTATTAAATCAACTTGGACTCTGAGATATTATAATTTATAATGGCAAACAATAGATCAGACCAATTCCCAATAGTAAATTTCTGTCACATAATAGGTGAAATTTACAGCAGTAAACATGATGATGTACATAGTAGTTTTCTAAAGCAAATTGACTTAAATAATTCTATAGGAATCATAGTTGTAGATGTAGTGAGAAGATTCTGTTTTGGGAAGTTCCTGTATTTTGAGATGCAAATTCTATAATATTGTGTGACATATCAGAATGAGTAAGGTACTCGTCGCAGAGAAGAAGTTTGTTACATGCATGTGTATAATCACGTGACTTGGAATTGTTATTTTTCTTGTTATTCTTGATGTGCTAAACAATTGAAATTTCTCTTGTATGATTAGTTGAGATTTTTCCTAATGGGCATTTGGATGATAATATTGGATGAGGCGCAAGCAATAGTTATTAAAAGTGGGACATGGATGTTTTTCAAATTCGGGAGCAAAATGGAGAGATAATAATAATTCTATCTGGACACACAGCAGTCATGTTCAAATAATTTTTAGGTAGGGGCATACGTCTTGATCTAATACTAGAATAATAATATAACCTTATTCAATTAGGGATTCATATTTCCTACATTGGTTTGCCTTCCTCCTGGAAATTATTCTTGCTTTTGTGTTATTTTATCCAGTCTAAACCTCAAATTGTAATCACAACAGTTTATGCGTAGTCCTTATCCTTATTAATACTAGTATTCTCATTAAAATATGAATTGAATCTGTAATCATGTGTATCCATAGGTTGTGAATCAATAATATCAGACATTTTGCAGGTCGAGGTGCCCCTTACACCTAACCTTACGCATGGCCTTAAATTCCGTCGATATTCGGTCGAATTTCGGTTTCGGTGGGTGACTGAAGTTCGACCGAAATGGCCTATATCGGCCGAAATTTGAGGGCCTTAGTTCAAAAACGTCCGAAATGACCGAAATTTCGGTCGAATTTCGACCGAAATTCAGCCGAAATTCGTTTCGGCTAATCACCAAAACGAAATCAAAATCCAACATTTAGGGTTCGTTTGGTTGCAGGGTTGTGCAGGGTTGGGTTGGGTTGGGCTGAGTGAATAGTAAACTGTGAGGAGGGGGTACCCCTGTGAATAGTACCCTAACCCAACCCAACCCTGCCCAACCCTGCAACCAAACAAACCCTTAAGGTCTTGACCTTACGAGGGTGCGGTGATCCACAGTTGGGCGGGAAGATAGGAAGCCCAGTTAGGGCAGCGGCCACCTAGTACGCGTGTATAGGATAGCAATCCTTTTACGATTTTTATGCGAGCTCGCGGTGTTTTACGCTTTGTTAGAATCTCGATTTTTGACCAGTTCAGCTGACCCTCTTTCTTAGGGTACCTAGGCTGGGAGGGCCCTCGGTTTTAGTTTTCTTACGAGCTCGTTTGCCCATACCGATCGGGCTAATTTTTGGAGTGACTTTTCTGGAAAGTCTCTCCCACCCGTCTTAGGGTCGTAGTTTTAGAGTAGGTCTAGCCCTCTACTGGATCGCACTTCCACTTAGAGGTGAGACGGAAGAGCCTCTTAAGAGACTTCTTCATTGCTTAAGTTTGGTTACCGTTCTGTCAATAGGCTTGACGATGTTTTACAATTGAGAGTTTGGTTACAGTTGAGTTGACTACAGTTGAGATTGGTTATAGTTGAGCTTGAGGCAGAAATCATCAATAATCATCAATCTCCGATATTTAATTAGAATTTAGAGCTATTATTACAAATGTTAGGAAAAGCTAGTGGACATGTTGAGAACTTAGTTAGGAAGCATTATACCCCAACTGCATGCCTATAGAGGCACCCCAACCCCAAGGTTTTCTTCATGTCTTAGAGTTATAGTGCGAGGTCATACTCAGACCAAGACTACATACTATCCACTAGACTTTAGAAATTAGATAGAAATAAAGATCAGATCAGAAACTCATCATCCTCAATGCCAAGATCCATCAACATGATCTCTAAGTGATAAAAAAGATAATAACATACATATGGATCATTATTAAATATGAAATTGTTATATACAGAAAGTTATGGGGTGATGGGTGATATGAGGATTTACATACAAAATAGTTTGAAAACCAAACTTTCATGTAAGTAGCTTGCTAAAATTAAATTTCAATATCTATCTACTTGCTTTCTTTTGAAGCCACTAAAATTTCCTGCTATATTTTTTATATATGCTGGATTAAATCAATAATTGTTGACATTCTTTTGTTCCTTGCATATGTGGCATGCAAAGTGTCTGCATCGCCAGTTGATTGGTAGATGATCCCGAGCTTCCGCTGTTACGCTCGTCGGTATATATCTTGTTGTTTTTGTTCAGATAATGTAAATGCTTTCTTTCTCTTCTATATTTTGGGATACATGTACATACTGCAGCTTCTTTTGTCACATGTAATAGTATATAGAAATTATTGAAATGTGAATTGGTGACACTTGTTGGTTCTGTGGTTGTTTCCATCATTGTGAATGTCGCTTCGAAACACGAAAATTTTTTCCTCAATTCCGATAACATAATGTGAACCATTGTGAATATAATACATCGAGTGATGTATAAATGGATAACCCGATCTGCGGGCGGGCATCACAGTTTGGTATCAGAGTAGTGGTACCCCAATACACACATTCACAGTATTGTAATTCCAATCGCATTAATCTCGGATAGCAATAGTCTTCCAATCTACTAGACTTTAGAAATTAGACAGAACTAAAGACCATATCAGAGACTCATCATCCTCAATGCCAAAATCCATCAACATGATCTCTAAGGCCCTGTTTGGTTGGAAAATAAGCCCTGGAATAAGGGGTCAATTCTCCTCCCGACACGGTTCTCAGTGGTACGGCTACTTTCCCCATTATTCCATCTTATTTAACTTCTGTTCCTATCTTTATCCCACCTTACATACCTTTATTTCACCTTATTCTCCTTATTCCTATCCTCCAGCCGAACAAAGAATAGACCCTTTTGGTTGCAGGGTTGGGCAGGGTTGGGCCAACCCTGGTTACTATTCACAAGGGTACTTCCTCCTCACAGATTACTATTCACCCACCCCAACCCAGCCCAACCCAACCCAGTCCAACCCAGCAACCAAACAGGCCCTTATTCTCCTTATTCCCCATCCTTATTCCCGCTTATTCCCGAACCGAATGGCCCTAAGTGATAAAAAGAAAATAACCTGCATATGGATCATTATTAAAATATGAAATTATTATATACGAAAAGTTATGGGGTGATGGGTAATCTAGGGATTTACATACATAATAGCTTGAAAACCAAACTTCATGCAAGTAGCTTCTAAAATTAAATTTCAATATCTATCTACTTGCTTTCTTTTGAAGCCACTAAAATTTCCTGTCTTTTTATATATATGATGAATTGTATTCAACAATTGTTGATATTCTTTTGTTCCTTGCATATGTAGCAGTCAAAGAGCCTACATTGCAGTTAATGAGGCAGATGATCCCGAGCTCCTGTTGTTACACTCGTCGTACATATGTTGTTTTTGTTCAAATAATGTAAATGCCTTCTTTCTCTTCTATATTTTGGGATACATGTACATACTGCAGCTTCTTTTGTTACATGTAGTTGTATATGGAAAGTAGCAAAATGTGAATTGGTGACACTTGTTGGTTCTATGGTTGTTTGAATCATTGTGAATGTCACTTCGAAATGTGAAAAATTTTCTTTAAATTTCGATAACATAAGCAATCCATTGTGAATATAATACTGCGACTGATGTATAAGCGGGTAACCCGGATCCACAGGAGGGCGTCACACTGCTACAGACATGTCAATAAGTGGTGAAAGTGGCTGGAGGATGTTGCTGATTAATTTGAGAACTCTAAATTTCCTCTTCCAAAGTATTTATAGGATTAGATCCTGCGACTATCAACCATGACATAGCTGTCTAAGGCTAAAAAAGATACGTGTTACTTTATCCTCCTATAGTGAATGGATTTTGGACAGTGTAGTGCCAAAGACCATATGATAAGGAATGCATGGTACTTCGAGAAGTACAATTTGAATTAAGTCGTAACCATGTAGCATTTGTGGATAGGTCCAAAGGTCATCATAGCATATAATTATCACTACATATGACCACTTTATGTTACCCCGTGCTCTTCATGTCACAAATCTATCCTTTAGCTTTGCCTCTATTTGTAAGTACACAAAAGACTTAAATTGCAGTCCGATTTTTTTACAAGTATCATCATGTGTTACCCTTGAGCCTTGCCTCGATCTAACGATAGGATTGAAGATTGGGATTGGTATGGCCTCTAAAGATCTTTACGAGCTACCTGCAAAGATTATTGTCACTTTGATATCAACTATCTCCAATAGAGAAAATTGGGAAGATAGTTTACGATGATTTTATTGCGACATTGCTACCTTCATGTTATAGCCTTAGAAAAACTTTTTTCATGCTTTAAACTACATTCGTTGTGAAGCCTCTCAACTGCCTAAACATACCAAAGTTCTTATGACTGAAGAAAGGCTCTTCTACTTTTGAATTAGTTTCATCAGATGTTTTGGTTCAGTGTGAGTTAAATCTTTTCACGGCTGTAGATACTCTATCACAAATATCGATGATTGGGTTAGATGTATGTTGATTTATTTATGAAAGAAGAACGAATCTGACATTATTATGATTTTTCGAAATTTATTGATATAATGCACAATTATCTTGACGCTTCTGTGAAGTCTTGTGCTAAGATAATGCTATTGAGTACTTAGATCCTTAGGGGGCTTCTTGCAAAAACAGTATCATTTATGACACCTCATAGAGATACACTACTAAACAAAATGAGGCTTCTGAAGAGAAAATTGACACCTCCCTGGGTACAGTCAGAGCTTTGCTTTACTAAGGTTATCTGTCCAAACAACATTGTCCAAATGTGATCTTCACTAGCACTTGACAAATCCCTTCCCTTAAGCATGCATATGGGACTGATTATTTTAATTACTTTTTTCTGTCCAGGGAACCTTTTGAATTGCTTGCGAGTTTTTGGATGCATGTGTTTCATTCATTATCTCACTCTTAGAAAGGAGAAATTGGACATGTATGTTATCAAGGGCAATTTTCTGGATATTCTACGGCTTAAAAGGATACAAGTGCATTAATTCCCTTACTGGGCAAGGATATAGTACCAAAGCTGTTAACTTTTTTGAGAACCAATTGTACTACATATTGTAGAGAGTTCTCATTGAATATTTCTAATACTCTATTCAAATGAAGAGTTCCCTTCCTTTATAGGGAAGGGACAAAACACAAAGACGCCCATTGGGGTAAGAAAAAGAGAGAAATTAAACAAATTCAAAATAAGCTCGCATATTCTCCGCCAACTTAGAGCATATATGTCCAACATGTTCAGATTGGAGATAAATATGGTGAAAGGAGATCGACTCAAAGCCTTTGTAAAAAACATCTGCATTTACAAACTAACAGCTCAGTTTTGATCAAGGTTCGAAAAAAACTAAAGGCGGAATGAGGGATTTTCCTCATAATCGAGGTGAGGCATAACCTCAAGGTAGTTGAGGTGAAAACATCAGTTTATAGAGAAAAGTATGCATAAAATTTTAATTATATATATATGTCAATGTAATTATATATCCTCTGCCCAACATATAATACTTAACACTATAAGATACGATGAAATAATAGAGATAAGAATCCCAAATAGAAGATAGAACATCATATCACTTTCTACGCATTTTTATCCAATCAAAAAGGAAATCATTGCCAATAAATATTGTGAAAGAACTAAACAATACATGTCCATCTTTTGAAATATTGTCGTAATTAAAAGTACGATTAATATATGTCGAAATGGTAAGAGTTTGTTGAAATAGCTGAGCATAACTAATAGTAAATATGAAGTTATGGGCACGAAAGAAACATCGGATTTAAGCCTTTATCTTGTATAATCATTATCCTAAACAAGCAGATATTTATAAACTTCTCAAACTATGAGGTAAACCATTAAAATCATAAAAAATACATCAAAAAGAAAAATGGGATTTTTACACCCATAACCCTGAGTAATTTCGCAATAACATTCATAGCCCTGCATAATCATGAATTACGTTTAGGACCCCGAATAAGTGTGTCGTCTTACACATATAACCTTCTGTTACTTTACTTCGTTAATTCAACCAGATGATTGAGTTAATATAACCAATCAACGATCTAACGGCTAGAATTTAATCTAAATAAAAAAGTAATATTGTCTCTTTCTCTGGAGCCATCCCCTGCATCCATTGTGCCACTAAATTTTGGTTGACGAACCTGCACGCGGTCGGAAGGGAGTTTGTGGAGGACAGCGACAGGAGTGGGGGAGAACGATGATAGCAGGATGCGGCCTCGGCGATGGTGGAAGGTGGGGACGGAGATGCAGGAGTGGTGGAGGAAAGCAGCAGGATTCAGGGGGGGGGGGGGGGGCGCTTCCGTGCCTCTGAGTGGGATGCAGTTCGGTTCACAAGGGGGAGGGACCTGAGTGGTCAGTCGCGGGTTGGGGGGGGGGGGGGGGGGGGGCTTTGGTCAGTGCCGAGGGGTGGTTGGAGGCTTCACCGGTCGTTCGCAGGAGCCGGCGCGGGGGATTGGAGCTTGGGCGGGCAATGCAGGTGGTGCAGCTCGGTTGCCGCGAGGGAGGGGGGGCTTGCGGTCGAGGGGTGTGGGGTTTGGACGGTGGGAGCGAGCTTGCTCTTGCAGGAGGTGGGTTCGAAGGGGATGGAGCGAGGTCGACGACGGTCGGAAAGGGATGAGCTCGGCAGCGCTCGACGCATAGTCTGAGGGGAGGTGGTGCTTGGTCAGGAGAGAGGGGAGTGTCGATGGCATGTCTTGCAAATAACAATTGATATTAAGGGCAGTTTTGTATTTTTTAACGGAAACCGTCAAACATAACGGGCATCCCAAACGAAATATGACACAGGGTTATGTCATGTAAGAGTTAAGTATTACTCAGTGTTTCTCATGTAATTCGTGATTATGCAGGGTTATGAATGTTATTGCAAAATTACTCAGGATTATGGGTGTAAAAACCCCAAAGAAAAAATACCTCGGAAAACACCTCGACCGCCTCGAGGCGGAACGCCTCAGCCACCTGAGACGCATGCATCACTGGACTGGACCAAGGCGCACGCCTCGAGCCTAAAAAGGATTGCCTCGCCTCGAGGCTAGATTTTTCAAACCATAATTATGATAGAACTATTCTGGATCATGTCCCGGTTATAGGGACAATCTACTTCTACATGTTTGTTACGTTCATGGAAAGCTAGATTTTTGACAATAAACATAGTTGTTGATTTATCACACATAAGGCTAGGGGGTCAGGCAAGTGGATGTCTCTCAAGGCTGACTTAATCTACATAAACTCTGTAGTAGCTTCCATTGCATTGTACTTAGACTCAACACTGGAGCAAGCAATGACAACTTTCTTCTTACTTCTCTGGGTAACAAGATTCCCACCAATATAAGTGCAGAAACCAGTTGTGGATATCACTCGGGCATCCAGCATAGTCGACATCAAAATAAGCTAAAATTTTAAAGAATTTCGACAAGTAAAGAGAAGTCATTTTACATGTACAGACTTCAAATATCTCAATATCATCATCAGAACATCCCAATGGACTTGGCAAGGTTTAGCCATGAACCAACTTACTTGACAACAAATGAGAAATCAGGACGAGTAAAAGTAACATATAGTAGCATGCCCACTAGACTCATGTACTGGCGTGCATTGACATACTCAAATGGGTCTTCATATAATTGTGTATTTGGACCAAGGGAATAGGTGCAGATTTAACTCCAAGCATTCCAGTCTCTTGTAACAGACCTGTAACATACTTTCTTCTTTGAGAAAGAATCGGCCCACAAGCATTTCTAGCCACTTCAATACCTAAGAAGTAGCAAAGTTCCTCCAAGTCCTTTGTAACAACTGTTTAGCCTCGAGGCTAAATAGGACCGCCTCGCCTCGAGACGTACGCCTCGATCGCCTCGATGCTAGTTTTTTCAAATCATAGTCCACGACAGACAGACCGACACTCCAGACTAATATTGTTATCAATCATCTTTACCGAGTATCAACTACTTCGTCGGATGTCTTTCCATGACTTATACTCGTGTTGGACTTCTTCTACAGTGACTCTTCTACAAGAATGACATGATCGTCACAGACCCATCCTCGTGCGAGGTCGTCTACCAACAATGACTACTTCAAGCCGATGTCTATCCCTGTCTCTCTTAGATGTATCGTGTGACGACGTGTTATATATTTTCTTTTGTTGCAAGTTGCAGCTTTCTCGGCTCCAACTCAAGAGAAAATGTTGGAGTATGTAATAGTAGGGTAATTGGATATCTCCAAGATTTAATCACCATTACTCATGTTTACTCATTGAGAAATTCTAATAGAAGATCCAACCCTTTGAGTCTTTCTCCTGTGGTTTCATCCCGCTCCTTAAGGAGTGGGGTTCTACATAAATATCAAGATGTTTGTATTTTATTTCTGACTACTGATTTTACTTCCACGTTTTATTTCAACAGCCCATATATATGTGTGTGTGTGTGTATCCATGATCTTCACTGCTCATATTTTTCATGATCTTCACTGCTCCTATTTTTATAGGAGAGACTTATTCATAAGGCAATAAAAATGAGCCAAAGATTACAATATGTGTAGCCCAATTAAAGATCTAAGTAATGTAGTAACATAAACTACCACCTGGCTCCCTAATATAAATAAATAGGAATGGAACTTCCGCAGATGATATGCATTGAATAGCCATGTCCGTTTCCTATTCCCCAAACCACTGTTAGTCTTCTTAACAAGAATTCCTTGTCTTTTCTGTTTGTCCCTTTGTTTTAAGTGCTTTGTTAGCATACTGACTATTGTATCTCAGTTAAACTTAAAACAGAACACGATGTGAAGCCCATTTCAATTCCAATTGTAACGCCTCTCTATCTAACAAAGGAAGACAGCATCCCCTTGTTTTACACCCAAAACATCACAAAAAATGTCACATAAGAACCTAACTATCTAGTTCCTCCAGAGCAAGTTTTTCATCTTCTTACCGAGGATAATCCCAATTAAGGGGGTTTCTCAATATGTGACTATACAAAATGATGCATCATAGCCACTGCAGTCTAAGCCCCGTCCACCTCTACGGTACTTATCAGCGCCCATAGCTCCCAGTATTCACATTCCAATGCATCTTACAAATAAATTCCCATCATTGCACAATATGCATTGAGTTGATTCATTCCTTCACCCACGAATTACCATTTCATCCACGTCAATTGCAAACTGGTCCATACATGAGCTACTCGAAACCATCAAACAACACCAGTAAGTTAGAAACTCCAGTTCATAATGCCAGTAACTTAAAATGCAAACACCGCGCGCAAAATTCACACCCCATAAAATTTTTCAACCCCTTCCAAAACCCATCCTAAATCCCAAACTTACTCCTCCTAAAGAGCATAATCCCATCAAAGATCCCAATTTCTTACCTGAATCCCCTTCCGCGAGCTTCTCCAGCTTCGCCCCGACAAGCCGCCTCTGGTCCACGCCACCGGCCTTCAGTTCATAGATCACCTGACCAAAAAAACATCGAAAGCCACCAAATCAGCGCAAAAAAAAACGGGCGCCCGCATGCGAAATAGAACCCAAGACGGCCTTGATCACCTGTCGGTGCTCCCAATCCCATACGGAGACACGATCGGAGTCGTCGGCGGTGACGAGCCACGGGTGGGTGGGGTGGAGCTGGATCTTCACGATCTTGTCGTTGGTGGGGCGGAAGGCCCTGAGGCGGAGCATCTCGGAGCCGTAGATGTTCGATCGCGAGGTGAGAGAAGGCGAGATCTGAAGCTCTCGTGTCTCAGATTTGCATTGGTGTGGGAAGAGCACGGAGAGTCGACGAGCGACCGAGGAGCTCCAGACTCCAGAGGTCTGTTTGGTGTGTTCGCGCTGGCGCTTGGTGGTGCGGTTCAACAGGGTTGGGCCGGGATTGGGATTTTTGGGCTTGGCGGCGCGGAAGGGCCGGTCGAGCCCTGGTCCGAACCCATCACTAGGGTGGTCGTTTTGGGTTGGACATGTTTGTTTTCGGGTCGGCTGATTCAACTCAAGCTTGAGTTGAAACTCCTATTCTTTGCTATTGGAACTTGAAGACTATTGAGTTGTTTGATAACTCCAGCTTGTTGGAATTATCATATGTCATATGTGTATCGTAGTGAAATTCAAAGTTAACTTATGTATGATCTTTCAAATAGATTTTTAGTCAAATTTTCGTTGGTGGTGTATGGTTATGTTCAATTCTATCGTTAGATCAAAAGAAAAGCTGTCAAAAATGGACCTGAGTTGTGAACCTTCTGTTGGCTGATCTAGAAGCATGGAAGGAAATATCGTGATATATCGGCGATATATCTCCGATATATCGATATTGAGATGAGACTGGTATCAGTATCGATATGATGATATATCCTCCTTTTCAAGCATTTCCTTCACAAAAATGTGTCGATATGGGCGATGTTTCGAGATATATCACCGATATATCATCGAAATATCATATCGATATGATATCGATATCGATACGACCTTCCATGTCCAGAGGTATGTTTCTATGGGAGACCACTGCTTTTTGTTGACTCTCCGGTGAACGCCATATGCTTTAGTCAGAGAAAGAGCCCCGAAAGGAAGAAGGAAAGGAGAAGAAAGGGACCATGTTTTTTTTTCCCTCCTGTCTTCTTCCTCGAGAGACTTGATTGCTCTCTCCCGCAACCTTGCACATGATCTTCTTTCTTCCACCAAAGCATAAAGGGCACGAGATCTCCTTTGATCCTTCTCATGCCATATCTGCAGGCGCGGACGTGATGCCACTCGGCGCATGATGTGAGGATGTCTTCCACATGGTAACATGGAAGGCATGCGTGCATTAGGAGTAGGAAGGTGAGGAGACGGGCATGGCATGGGGATGGATGTGTACATACATGTGATCCCCCGTCAGTCAGCTCTGGAGCACCTCAGGCAGATACGAATCCATGAGATTCCGATTCACCATATCAAGTCCCCATTATAATCTGTTGTGGTCCAAAATCCATTTCATCTCCACCCATAAAGGGCCTCTGTAGCCATTTATGTGGTCCAATATTCATCATCCACTTCACTTGTCTAAGTAGTTTACTAGATATAGAGCTATGTGTGTACACTGTACATACACACAGAGATGTATGCATATGTATTACCTAAAAGTGGGCTAGATGTATCCAATCCATTTTCATAACCTTTTGATCTTAATCTGATGGTCCAAAAGCAAGCTAACCGTTAAACTTTCTTTTGAAAAGAGAAAACATATCATGTCTCTTAATTCTCTCATCACATGCTATAAATGTCATCTAGGATAGAGAACATTACACTGAACCACAACCTGATCCGGGAGAAAAATAATTGAGGAGAGCGAGAAATAGCATTAAGGAGTGCAAAATAATAGAAGGAAGTAGAAATTTACAGGGAAAGCAAAAAATAGCAGGAAGAGTAGAAAATGGGAGGGAAAATTGGAAAGAAGAACTAAAAAATGGTGGAAGAATAAAGCTTAGAAGAGGAAGCTAAAATAACAGGGGGGATGCACAGAAAAATAATATGAAAAAGTAGCAGGGAGAATGGAAATACAAGAGGAAATGGATCAATCTATTTTCCACTTTTCATAGTATTTTCCGCTCCCCATGCTATTTTCTGCCCTCTCGTTATTTTCTCGCCCTCCATTTTTCTACTCATCCTCATTATTTTTCACTCTTTGTTGTCTTTTTTTTCTATTCACCATGTGTTATTCCTCATTTCCCAGTGTTATTTTTATTCGAATAGAAAGAAACTTAAATGTGATTTTATATATCATTTTTGACATTTATAGCATGTGATGTAAAAAAGGAGGAAAGTGGATTTTGATAGTTTTGATAGGTGATGTGGACATGCTTATTCTACGAAAAAAACCACGAAATAACCAACCTTACAGAAGATCCGATCATGCAAGTGAGAGACACATGGATTCTTAATACACACAAACATACATACATAATTTACATATATATATAGGGGAGTGATCATGTGAGAGCAAAAAATTGTGAGAGGCATGAGAACAGTGATTCTGTACCACTTAATTTTTTATTTTATTTTTTATTTATTTTGTATTTTATAATTTCTATTTTATTTTTATTTTATTGTTAGGAGTATGTACCAGTGTTTAAAATACATTATGCACAAAGTATGAATTAAAATATTTAAATATACATATTTACAAGTATAGGTACTATCTAGTTGTACAATACACTCAAAAAGCCAACTTTCACGTTATAATTCTAAAATTTATGAAATCACCCTTATTTAAAATATAATTTAATTTATAGTCCAATAAAGTTTTAGAAGAATTCGAGTTCATATGGAGCCGGAATTGATATTTTAAGTTCTTATTTTGTGGTTTTTTATGAGTGATATTATTCACAATTTGTACAACAATTTATTTTATAAATATTTTTATTATTTATAAAATAATTTTATGTACAACTTTTATTGAGAAAATAATTTGTTTTGATGTCTTTTTATTGATGATAAAATATAGTAATGATATAATATAATGCATAGTGATGAATTATACAAGGACTCTATCTCCCCCTACTTTATTCCTTGTCGATCAGGTCAATGATTGACCTTCTCTCGAGGTTTGGGTCAAACTGTACTTATTATATAATTACATCCTTCTTTTCTTTTTCTTTTTCTCTTTATTCTTTTATTTTTGAAAAAAGGTGTTAATTATTCATTATTAACAATAGTGTGTACAATGGTAATTTATTGGATTTACACATATTCACAAGTATTTTTGCTAAAAGACATGTCTAAAATAAAAGAATAAAAAATGAGAATCGCATATTCATCACCAGCTCATAATGGTTGCATCCTTGTATTCGACCCTGGGACCTATACCAGGTTAATTACTAATAACAAATTCATTTCTCTGGTGATAAAATTTTTAATTGTATTGGGAAATTTGCGGGTCACAGTGATGCCTTCTTCACTTGTTCATATTTTATAGAATAAAAAAAATCAAAAAATGTCTAGATTCCTACCGAACACCATGGGTTGCATGTGACAGTTGCGTGATCTTGGGGAAAACATAGTATTTTTTACACGTGTCGATTTAGATGAGTGTCTCTTTCTCCCAAATCAATCGATGAAGATGAGGCCATCGTATGCATTGGGACATGATAGGTATCCCAAAATGGTTGATGAGGGGTTTTATTATGACATGTGGCAATGCCCCTCTATCAAGCAGGGAGGATAGGAGTGTTCAGATTAGGGTTTTTGCTAGGTATGGGAAGCGGGAGGATGATTGGGGTGTGTTTTTTCCCAATGTTCGATGGGAAGGTTCTACCTCTTGGGAGTCCATGGGCGGGGGGGTGGGTTCAAATTTTTGGCTGGGTATGATTCCAACCCACCAGGAGAGGATTTTTGGAGCACTTATGTTGTGCAGGAGAGGATTTTTGAAGCACTTATGTTGTGCATCAAATCAACTGGCAATTCTGAATTGAACTCGACTTTTGTAATTGCTGGAAAAGTGGAGGTGAAAGATGGATCAAGGCCACCCAAGAACGATATCTGATGGAGATCGTGTCTTGAGGTTGGGAAAGGGCTTTATGTTGAGGGACTAGGGAGGCATTGGTTTGAGGAGTCAATGTGTTTTTGGTTTAACAGGTTTGGGAACCATCAACTTAAGCTTGCATCTTGGAGCCGTCAACTTAAGCTTGCGTTTGAGGAGTTTTGCCTTGGTAAGGCATATGATGGTATTGGACTTACATGAGGGGGGATTGGATGCAATGTACTTGATAGCCACGGTATGGTTTGTCGGGGTTGTTTGCAGTCACCAATGGGTTCATGCTGAGGCTTGTTCATGGTTGCTGAGTCTTTCAACAAGGCTTCTATTTTCTTCTTGTGAAGGATGGGTTTCCTGTAGCCCTTGCAACCCATGTCTCGAGGGTTATGGTGGGCAAGGGCAGAGCCAGAAAATTGGTATAGGTGGGGCCAATATTTAATCAATAAAAATACATATGTAGATATAAAAAGATACTACTGTTATTGTACATGCTTATTATGTTTTAGAATTGATGGATAAAGTCTAAGAGAAACATACATGATTTATCGAATCTGCACTCAACGATTTTTCATCATGTAGAAATCGTCAATAACTTATTCTACAATGACTTCTTCTTATGTATCCTTCTCGATGTAAGTAATCATGCTTACTATATTTCACCTTATAAACTTTAAATAAAAAGTAGACAACTCCCATCTTGAAACTATTAACGTTAAAATTTTATAGAAAGGAATATATATTATTTGACATTATTTTCATTACTATATTTGCTTAGCATGGATTTCATGTGTGCAACTAGAATTGCACATGCAAAAAAATTCTCCACCAATCAAGAATATTCTCTGTAATGCAATTAAGTAAAAATCTCTCAAAATAAAGTCTATCATAATTCGGGTTATCAAAGCATTAAACTAAGTTTTATGTCACACTTTAAGATATTTAAGTCCAAAATAAATTTAAGCAGCTTAGTACTGTAGTGATTTACCAAAATAATGGAAAGTAAAGGATATTATTCTTTTCCATTTGATGTCCTATCATTTTAATTGTATATGGTATTTATTAGTTTTATTATATTTCCTTCACTTTCTATCATAACTAAAAAATCATATTTTATTTTTGAGTATTTTTTTATTTGTAGAATCCGACCCTAGTCCTTTAAAGTGGGAGTCGATGCTTCTACCACCAGACCATTAGAGGGGTTCCTTATTTTTTAGTATAAGTATTTTATCATTTATGTACTGATTAGTCAACATAAAATAAATCGTGTCTCAATTTTAAAAATTTATGCCAATAGTACCCTCCATCGTTTACAAAATGAAGGGAAAAAACTTCAGCATTATTTTTGAAATTCAGATAAGAAGAGATACAAAAAATATTTCAAAAATCCACTAGTTTTATGTAATTAGATGGAGATAATATCACTCCCACTATCAATCTCAATATTCTCAAGAACATGAAAGAACAGAGTCAAACATAGAGCGAAGATATAGTTTATTTTTGTTAGATAAAAATGGTAGAATGTGAGAAAATAATATGTGTGTACCAATAAATCGACGACGGGTGCAGACATAACCATGTTAATGACGGAAAATCGGTGGTGCCAAGTTGTCGACGTACCAGAATGATGAAACTACACTGCCCGTCGAGTTCTCAACATGCTACTGATAGATGAACGTCGAACTGTATATGTATGTTGGCTACAGCTGTAAGCAGCCTGCTAATTTGCGAAGTGCTACTGCTAAGGTGTCATACTCAGTGAGTCCCCAATGGATTGATGGAGACGAAAATGTTGTCTGGTCATTACCGGTTAAGGGTTGTTTCTTGAATTTTTTTCAAGCCAAAATAATCGGATAATGGGGAGATGGGAAGTTGAACCGTGCTATGAAAAAGGATGGTTGGATGTGGGTCAATTGGAGGGGTCTTAACATGTACAGAAAAGGGAAATAGGAAACATGAGGAAAGGTTTAATATTTTCTTCATTTTGGGAGGGGGGGCATGGCCCCTACCCGCTTCCCTCTACCTCCGCCCCTGATGGTGGACGTGGGGGGTGGAAATGAGTGGGGTGGGGATGGGGAGCGAGGAGTCGAGGTGGTAAAGGAGGAGTGGAGAAGAAGAGTTGGCGGAGAGGGAAGGGGAGCGGAGATAGGGCTTATCTTCATCGGGAGGTAGTCGGAGTCCAGCACGTACAAACAAATATACGAGCAAATCATATACATATCAAAACACAACGTCCAAGTAATCAAAGTCCAAACAGTGAAAAACATGGGTCGTTAATCGTTATGTCAATGCCAAAATCACTAGTTTTCTCCACCACTTTCAAGAAGGGCGAATAATCCCATCCTATTCTGTGAAACCCGTCAAACTAACACTCGAACCCATTGGTCCAGAAACATTAACAGTCTCTCTCGTTGAGTCCAAGCTATCCCTTTGTCTCGTGCAGAGTTTTCCCAGAAAACACGAGATATCTAGAGAGAGAAAGTGAAAGGTAAGGCATCGTCGTCTATCCGTGACACATTTTGCCGTGTATCCACGTCCCCATGCAGAAAAAGCGACGTCACTTATTCGTATCCAACTCACCACACTATAGATAGAAACTTATTGGGATAAATATCTCCATCCTATTCCTACCTCTCTCGAATCACAAGGCATCCTTTGCATGGATAATAAAACGTGCCACCAACTTCTGGAAAGATTAGAATTCACTGGTAAAAGATGTCTACAAGATTCTCTCTAGAAGAGAAGAAGTTTGACTTCAATTCACAAGTTAGGTTAACTTTAAATATATATGCCTTATTACTCGTATATATAATTATCATATAAATGAAAACGTCTTGACGATTGGAACGCATTTTGGTTGGTTGGTATCTCGTGTTTTTAATCCGAGAAGGAAAGTGCTAAGAAATGTTGGTGTGTTCTGTTCCTTTTTGTTTGGATAAGGGGCATGCAATTATCCAAAGAAAGGAAGATGAAGAAAGAAAGTACGACTTTACACCAAATTTTGCTTAAGATAACAAATAATTTTTATTTACTTTCATACCATCCGCAATTAAAACTATAACAACGAATATTATCCATTACTCCATTCTTTAAATTTGCAACGAATATCATGTTCGTTGTTGCTTTCATAGCAACGATCGTATAAAAACGGTCATCCCTCGATTTTTTTTCTTCTAATCATTGTTAAGTTGGCAATGGTTCATACAAATTTTAACGAATAAGACAATAGATAAATCGTTGCTATACGAACCTTTAACAACAAATATGACAACGTTGCTATAATTTCAGGAAAGCATATACAAACAGAAAAATAAAGATATGTAATAATTCAACAATTTACGTATTCACTGCTCACACCATTTTATCCTTTTTCTCTTTCGCGAAACTAATACGTAGGAGCTAGGGATGAAAATGGTCGGATACGGATACGAATATAGGGTAAATTTTAGTGTAAAATCGAGTATTAAAGATGACTAATGGAAATGAAATGAAAGATCAATAAACACTATGAATCATCAAAATTTAGCGCATTTAATTTGATGTCAAATCAGGAATTAAATATGTCATTAGAAAGAGGATAAAATTTGCAACAATGACATTGAAATCATGCGAATTGGACTTAAGATGCTCAAGATATTGAAGAAATAGTGCAAGGACATAGATGTAATAAAAATGTATTGAAAATAAAAGATAAATAATCCCAAATAGGCCCCTGGAGGGACCTATTTGCAATTAGATAAAATCGGTGGGGCTTCTTGCAAAAATGTCCAAGCGCGCACGTGAGGTACGCACGCCTGGACTTGGATGTAAATATTCTAAGAACTCTGGGCGCTTTTTGTAAAATGTCCAACTCCTCATGTGATATGCATGCGAGGAGCCAGGCTTGGGGGAGGCACATCTTCAGGAATGATGTGACATGACCTGATGCTTCGTGAGAGAGCGGCTTGGTGTCCAATCCTACAGCTCGGAGAGGCGAAGTGGCGTGACCTAGGCCGTTGGATGGCTGCCGCGAGGCACCATCCAACGACACCTGGGCTTCTCCTCCGTAGAGGGGAGCCGAGGTGTAGGTTGGGCTCCAACGAGCTCACCAGAGCCCCACCGGGCTCCCTCACACTCGTCGAAGATCCGTAGGCCTTCGTGGCAACACGACAAGCATCGCTGGCGATTGGAGAAGCTTCCAAGCTAGCTGAAGATGGTGGTCGACGTAGCCTCACCAGAGATGGAGGTCGAGATCGGAGATGAAGTGCGCATTATGACCATTGAAGCATTTGAGTCCTGTAGTGGTTAGGTATAACTGAAGCATGCATTCGTGAAGTGAGTGAGAGCGAAGTAGGGGTGAGGCAGTGATGAATCCACGATTCATCGCCTTTATTCTTTTATTTTAGCGTCTTTTCTTTAGTCAAATACCTGTAAATAACCATTAATTTCATAAAATTACCATTTTGCATGCATTTGTTAATTATGCATTTTTAACACTTTTTGTACATAAATAAAAGAATAAAGAAGAAAAGAAAAAGAAAAGGAGGTATTTATGCAATAAATACAGACTGACCCAAACCCCGAGAGAAGGTCAAGACTTGACCTGATCGACCAGGAATAAAGTAGGGGGAGATAAGGTTGTCTGTCAGAAAATCCAAAAAAATATCTTGTACATATTTTTCATGTATATTTGTATAAAACTTACATTATTTTATTTGTATATAATTTGACCTCAAATCACTTATTTTTATAAATAAAAGTTGTGAATAAAATTGTGTTATAAATAATAAAAATATTTGTAAAACAAAATAATGTATATATTGTAAATAATTACACCCAGAAAAAGCCGTAATGCAATAATTGAAACATCAATTCTGGCTCCATACGAGCTCAAATCGAACCAAACTCACTTCCATAATACTGTAAATTAAATTATCTTTTAAATGGTTGTGGTTTTGTATTTTTTGGAGTTACGGTTAAAAAGTCGGTTTTCTGGGGTGTATTGTGCAGTTTACCCATATATTTGTGTATATAATTATTAATATTTATTTTTACTTAATGTATATATTATAAATATTATTTTCAATAAAAATAAAAATTAGAAAAAAAATTAATTAATTGTATAAAAATTTGTTTCCTTATTTGCACCTATGTACATTATATTATATGTATATAATATATGTATGCCACTAACTTCCATTTATAAAATCCACCAAAAAATTTTAATTACCTAACATTAATTAATTAATTTAAATTAATTCCGAATTTTGTATTTAATCATTTGATTTTATTTGATTTATGTGACTTAATAAGCTACCATATATACATGATTTGATTTCGTACCTTTAATAGCCACCATTAAGGTGGCCAATTAATTTCCAATTAATTTATTAATTTATTTAATTTATTAATTTCGAATTTCGTAATTATTTATTTAATTAATTAATTAATTTAATTATTTTATTAATCCATCCAATAAACACATTCCTTTTTTGTAAATATTTTCCTTTTTTGATTTTTTGCCTCTTTTTAATGGGCTCCTCCTCCGTCATTCACATTTGATCGATCTTTGGCGGAGAGGAGCCCGGTTTCCGAGAGGTTTCTTGTTGAAGAGGGTCCTAGCCTCCGATCCAGTCGGTGACAGAGATTTGTGCTTCGTCGAGGCCATCATGGCTTGTCCGATCCCCGAGGTGAGATCCACTTTTACCTGTCTTTTTCTCTAGGTAATCGTAGATTTAGATTTTGCGTAGGAATAGGGAGTAGTTTTTAGATTAAAAATACCAAAACATTTCTCCACATAATTCGCCTCTGACACCGATTTACCATCTCATCTCGTGATCTCCACATTTCACCTTCTACCTTGCACAAACTTCCACCTCCGACCACGTACGGTGGCCGGAGACTCGGATCCATTCCTCTCATTTCCACCGGATCCCCATCCACGCCTCCTATTATTGTGCATAAATAAAAATAATAATAAAATAAAAAATAAAAAAATCATATAAGGGTTTTTCCTGTTCATCTCACATTTATTTTTTGCAGGAAAAACTTAAAAAAAAAATTCGTTGTCTTTTCTCTCTAACGATTGTTTTGCAGGTATAATAAAAAATTTGCATTTGTTTCTAACGGTTGTTTTGCAGGTTCATAAAAAATAAAAAAAGCTAAAATAAAAAAAATAAAAAATTAGTTTCTGTTTACACTTTCTTGTTTACATCAAAAAGGAAATTAAAAAAATCTCTCATTTATTTTTAATCACAGCATAAGAAAACAAAAAAAATATCAAAAAAAATATATTATAGTGGTCTTTCTAACATTTTGTTTTGCAGGAAGAAAATAAAAAAATATTAAAAAAAAATTTTACAGCTTCTGTTTATCTGTTAAAAAAATAAAAAATTTTCTCTTATTTCTGTTTACAATAAAAAAACATAAAAAACATAAAAAAAATAAAAAATAAAATTGCAAGCAGGCAGCGGCCATCAGCCCCGCCGCCCGCAGCCCCATCACGCAACCGCAGCCCCCATCGGCACCGCTGCGCCACCAGCCACCGCGTGGTCCCGCCTCCTCAGGCGCACCACCACGCGGGAGCGGCTGGCGCCCCCACCTGCTCTTGCCATCGCGGCCTCCCGCCGCCGCCACTGTCCAGCCGGGCCGCGCATCCCAGCCCTCCGTCCGCCTCCGGTGCGCCGACCGCACTTCAGCGGGCGGCGGCGCCTCCACGCGGCCCCCTTTCTGCTCCTGGCCGCACCTTCTCCATCGCGGCGCTGCAGCGCGGAAGCCACCACGTCGGCGCGAGCCGCTCCGCGATCAGCCCTCCAGCCGCGCGACCCCAGCCTTCAGGCCTCCGCGCCCATCTCGACCTTCCAAAGCGGCGCCAGCGTCCCGCCTTCGCCACGCGCCTCCCGTGCCCAGCGGCTCCTCCTCGACTCCTCCCAGCGCGGCGGCGAGGCCCGCGCCGCCTTGCTGCGCCCAGTCCCGCGCCGCCCCGCTCCTCTCCTTGGTGTGCGGCGGCGGCCTCATTCCATCTTTCGTTGGAAACGAAGGCTAAGGATGCCCTAAGATTCCTTTTCAAATAAAATATTGGGCCAATTACAACAAGGCTCCTGGAAATTTTCATAAGTGCGACCTTGCTTCTTACTGGGTAATCTACAATCTTTATCCTTCACTTTAAATCTGTTATATTTCATTGTGAAAAGTTTAACTATTTGCGATTAAGCCCCTGTACTGCAAACTTTAACTTTGCATGCCCTTTGTGGTTAAATAAATGTTTTTATTGATCTGAAAATTTTGTAAAAATTTGTAAATAGTCCTGTTATGTGCCTCATCATTGTATAAAATTTTTATAGCTTTTCGTTGACTTTTAATATATTTAAAAAAATAAAAAAAAAATAATATCTTTTGTTTGCTGAACTTTGAAAATTCATAAAAATTCAAAAAAGTGCCTAAAATTCCACAAAAATTAGTGTAGGTGTATTTTGAATTGTTTTAATTTCTAACCAATTTTTGTGCATTTTTCTTTTATAAAAATTCAAAAAAATTACAAAATACGAAAAATCTTATAAAAATTATAGAAAAGTGTAGAAAAATCCAAAAATAGTGATTTTGATCTCTTTTTGTAGATATTGCTTTGAACTTTATTTTAAAAATAATTTAAGGAATTTTGAGCACAAAAAGAATTTTTAATTTGCAAAATACTCCTGACTGTGTACATTTTATTTATTTTCCACTGTTTCATTTTTAGAAAATAACAAAAATATCAGAAAATTGCGAAAAAATTACCAAAAATATTTTAAAATATATAAAACACAAAAACATTTTCTTTTTTATTTTCTGTGCATTTTTTATTATTTTAAAAAAAATACAAAAAGAGTGTTGCGTGTGCTTTTTATCATTTGTGAATATTGTTCGTCTTTTCAAAATTAAAAAAAAAAATAAAAATTCAAAAACCACTAAAAAATTAGCTTTTCTGAAATTTGACTACTTAGTTTTTAAATCGTGCTCCTTGTGTTCGACCCTGTTCGCTATACCAGGTAAAAAGAATAGTGAAAGACCGCGTACATTATTTTATCATTCTATCTGTTTTGAGTGGTTTGATTATTTTTCTCGATTGACCGCGCTTGGTGATTTGGGTCACAACGACCCTTTGTTTATTACATACTTAACCCGATTGTCAGGCGCGTCATCAGGCAGGAGCCTGATCGAGCAGAGAAGGCAGAGTCTCAAGTGGGTTCCTCCGCTGTGAGGGCGGAGAAAAGGAACATAGCTATGGGAGGTTATGACAAAAGGAGGAGGTGGTTGAGACCCCTGCGAAGATCGAGGAGGTCCGACGAAGGTGATGGTACTATGATCAGGAGCTGAAGATGAGTATGTGCGAGTGATTAAATGAGAAAGAATGGAGAAATATTAAGAACAATGTACCTGGAGGATTTGAAGGGGAAAGAAGCTGCAGATGTGGAGCTTGGGATGGGTGCCAGATGGTGCTCCGATCATCACTCAACAAAGGCATCTAGGCCTTGGAGCTTAGCGGCTGCAGGACACACCGCAACACGGCCATGGAGGTCGTGGGTCGACACCGGAGCTGAGGCACCATTGTGCCCCTCACTCCAGCCTCCGTCTGTCACATGGAGGAGGAGGAGACTAGGGACCATGCTCGTATTGGTGGACGGGGGCAGATGGAGGCACATCAGTTGTTTTATAGGAAGAGGTGGGCGGAGGAAACCGAGTGTTACTGGGGATTTTGCAACGGATGGAGGAGTGACCGGGGAGTGATGGAGAAGGAACTGGGGTTATGCGAGGAAGGTGGAGGAATTGGCTGCAAGGTGGTGGCATTATGGAGCAGGGAGATGGCCGGGGGTGAGGGCTAAAAATGGAAGGGTGCGGGTGGATCACGAGTCATAACGTCAGGGAAAGGGGGTGCGCTGGAGGTTGACAAAGCAGATTGGATCGCTGGATCATGCGATCCAACGACCCAGATGAAGGCACCGCCAGACACACCAGATCAGATCCTTAGGATATGATCTAGCAGTGAAGGTTGAGGTGGGAGCAGGCAGTTGGATCTGATCAGAGGTCCGATCCGACGATGGAGAGAGAAGGCGGTAGTGGAGGGTCAGATGGAAAGGGGGAAATGATCTGACGGCTGAGGTTGACTAGGTGATGTGGATATAGTAGGGTCGTTGGATGGTACAACCATCCAACATCTGAGATCAAGGCGTACAGGAGCGGTGAGGATCTGATTTTAAGATCATATCGGATGGCTAGGGGTGGGGCGTAGAGGAACGGTCAGGATGGAGGCGGGGAGGGATGGTCTAATGACCATGAGAGGGGATGAGTGGCGAAGGGAAGTGCAACCGCGTGGGCAGCCCAGAGAGTGCCACGTGACCCAATAGAAAAATCAGAAAATAAAAAAATAAAGATAAATAAAAAAGAAATACAACAAGGTCGAAGTAGAAAAAAGTCGAAACATGAATTGTAGATCTCGATGAGATCTACAAGTTTCATGTTGGACAAAAAGCCAAAAGAGGGCATTTGTACAAAAATATTTTTGGGGTGCATTTTTTAAGGGTAAAAACACAACTTTGGGGTTTTGATATTTTTTGTTTTTTATTTCTTTTAAAAGCTAAAACATTTATAGATAATAATTAACCTGATTTTTATGGATTTTAATAAAATAAAAAAACAAGGAAAATGGTTAGTAATTAACTACAATGAATATAAGTTAATTATACACAATTTATATACAAATATAATACAAGTTAAGATTAATGAATTATTAGTGATTTTTTTGATTTGTTTAAGCTTGGGGATTAATAATTTGTTTTTAGCATGATGAATCTGGCATTCATCAGGAGCGATACTCTGGTTTCCAACGAAGGCGAAGGTGGAAACCTATCCTAATCCTGCTTTGATGAGCAGGATCCAGGGGGATCAGGTGGCGCCGGAAGATGGTCGACGGGGGATTCGATCGATGCAGGTAGATAAATGAAATGGATTGAATTAAAAGTGGAAATGAGGGCGAGATAAGAGGTACCTGAAGCTTCTAATGGACTCAACAACGTCAGGCGAGGTGGATGGCAGGGTTGTGGCATCGACCGGGCTGCAAAAGGTCTGGAAGGTTGCACGCGACAGAGGAACTCCGACTACGTTAGAGCTGCGGCCAAAACGACCACCAAGCTTCGCTCCAAAGGTCTCTTTGGAAGCATGCCACTCTTTTGGAGGTGGCTAGGGAGGAATGAGGCCACGAGGCACAGGCTAAGGAGCTAGGGTGGTGGAGATGATGATTTATAGGAGTGCCATAGGGTCTAGAAAGACCGGGAGATTTTGTGAAACCCTAGGAAGATCTGATTCCTCCTAGGGATCCGCGAGGATCGTGGATCCTAAGAGGTGAATCAAGCATTGAAATCAAGGTGAATGGCGGTCGGACTCGACCGGTAAAAATGGAAGAAATCCAGTCCGACGACACATCTAACGGGTCGGGTCTGGTGGAGGAGAAGGTTGGCCTGGGTTGACCAATCAGAAAATTCAAAAATAATAAAAATCAAAGAATAATAAAAATAAATAGTAAATGAATTTAAAATAAAAATGGTAAAAATAAAAAATGTTTATCCATGATTGAACCCTTCCTCCAAAAGCCATGACCGCTCAAATCAGAAGAAAGTATTATCCTCGTCTGCACCTCAGAAGACCACAGAATCGACGTATGTCCGAATGAGCTCGGGGCAGCGCCCAAGCCCGAGATAGAGGGAAGAGCTCTGTCGCCTCAGGCGAAAAAAGAAATCTGTTCAAATGGGATCTTGATCTAACATTACGCCACATGTAAGCGCTTCCTGACTGATAACAGGCCTGATCACTCGGGTATAAGGTACAGAAATGGGTCGTCGCGACCCAAGCGACCAGGCGATGTGTATCAAGAAAAATGAACCACTCGATATAAATAAAACCAATCAAAGCAAGGAAGCAGTCATGCTATATGTTTAACCTGGTATAGCACCCAGGGTCGAACTCAAGGAGCACTGATTGACCGAAGGCCTACGAAGTAGTAAAAACAAATAAAATAAAAGACAACATATTTTTTAGTGGTTTTTAATTATTTTTATATTTTTTTAGATTTTTAATATGTAAAGAAAATAAGAAAGCACAAAAACAAGCACACTTCAACGATTTATTTAATGCATTAAAAATCAACCAAAAATTAAAACAAAAATATTTTTATGTGTTTTATAATTTTTTATGTTTTTGGTGAATTTTTGGGATTTTTCTGATATTTATTTTAATTTCTAAAAATCAAACAGTAACAAAAACAAGGGGTACTGTCCAGCCAAGCCTAAAGTCCCTAGATAAAATACCTAAGGACCTCAAAAAGGGGCCTGGAGGTAATTTTCCAATAAAATAGATGAAATAAGGAAAATTTAGGTACCAGATTTATTGTTTTTGGATTTTTAATGTATTTATTAGAATTTTTATGGGCTTTTTGGTGTTTTTAAGTTTTTAGGGTTTTTAGGCAATGAAAAATAGCCAAAATTGGCTAGAAAATCAAGGAACACAAACTAAACAGTAACTAATTTTTATAGAATTTTTAGAGGAGTTTTTATATTTTTTGTGAATTTTCAAGTTAAACAGTAACGAAAATAAAGGTTTTTGAATTTTTAAAAATAGCAAATGAAATCAAAAATGTCCTCAAAAATCCTTCAAAATCCTACACCATGGCAGGAGCCATGTGTCAAAATCTCATTGGATTTGGAGGTGATTTGATATTTTATTCAAAAATAACAAAAGGGTACTGTGCACAGGGACTGGAATGCAAATACCCAAAGTTCTGGGGGTCCAGGTGCAAAATACCCAGCAAATCACGCGCCAAGCGCGTGCCTGGGGCACTCAGGGACCTATTTGTAACAAAAATAAGTCCCGAGGACTTATTGGTAACACGTACCAAAAGTCCAGGGGGCTCAGTTGCAATTTACCCAAAAAATAACGCACATGCGTAAAACAACCACGCACAGGGGTATAAATGCAATTAATCAAAAAGTTTTATTCATTTCATAACAGCCAGAACTACAAGGGCATCTACTGCAAATACATCAAAAGAACACGAGTCGAAGCACGTGACACACTACACACAGGGGCATACATGCAATAAGAAAACAAGACAGGGTCCAAAATGTAAACGTACCAACGTAAATAAAATACGAAAAATATTTACAGGACTGAAACAAAACAAGACTAAAGCTAAGGGCCTAAGGGATAAATTACCCTTTATTAAGTTGGCCGTTGGATGGGCGCCACGTATGCTGATGAACGGCTGGAAATGGGTGGCGCCCAACGCTGATGTCCCTCGGGTTGATCGATCGGTCCAGGCGTCGCCACGTGGGAGATCGAACGGTGGAGAGGTACTGTGGCTAAACCTCGGGCATCGATGGTCCAGATCGCTCCTCAGATGGATCTAACGCTGCTGGTGGCTCCTGAAGCGGACGGTGGAGATCAAAACTGGAGCAGGAGGGAAATCCAACGGCTGCTGGAGGTCCTCGAAGAACAAGAGGCCGACGAACTTCGCCGGCCTAGTACGCGCGCTCCGAGCCTCCGCGGGGGCTTCTGATGATCGAGGAAGCTTCGCCTTGGCCTCCCGCGTCTGTGGGACGTCTCCGATGAATCAACGGAGCTCTGTCGACTCCGGCGGAGAAGAAGCTCCAGTTCTCAAGTAGGAGGGCCTCAGACAGCCCTCGATTGACCTGCAAAACGCAACCAAAGAGCTCCTGGGTCGAGGGCAAACTGCCTCGACCCCGTTAGCGGTGGTGCAAGTGGACGGTGCGGTGGTGCGGGCGAACCCCGGCGATGCGACGGCGAAGGGGTTCGAACCCCAGCTCCTGTGCGAGCTGGGTTGAACGGAGGGGCGGAGAAGGTGCGCGGGGGAAGGGCGAACATGATGGGGGATTCTGATGATCGAACAGAAGGGGAAGATGGCCGGAATCGATGATGGTCGGTGACGGCGAGATTTGGGGCTAATCCAAAATTAGGGAAAAAGAAAGAACTGCAGGTCTACCTAGGTGAAGGAATGGGCTGTGGTCGAGCTTGCGCAGCTCTGGGTCTTCGCCTCAAGGAACGCCGACGTCCGAGGCTCGAGCTCCAACTCAGGGCGGAGCACGGCGGTGATACTCGCCGGATCGATGGTTTTCACCTCCTCTCCTCGTTGCAACAGGTCGAGGCGCGAGATGTCACCTCTCTCTCTCTCTCTCTCTCTCTGGAGCTCACTGGAGAATGAAGCAAATGGCCAAAGATAGAAGAATTAGGTCGCCGGAGATGACTTTATATATGGCGGGGGATCCGAGAAGACAGGGGTCGGGCGAGATGTGGTGGCGCGCGGATCCCAAGATGGACGCCCGGCGAAGGTGTCGGATGTGAGAGGTTCGAAATGGAGCCGGGGTTTAGGGAAATGGGTGTCGGGTCGAGCGGGCGAAATTAGGAGAAAACGGGTCGGGCGAGGAGGACCCGGCTCTGGTGGTCCTGGGGGGAGAGTTGACCGGGGGTCAACAATCCCCCGTGGACCAATCAGAGCCCGCCAAGCTTTGAGTTTTTAATTTATTTATTTGAGTTAGAAAATGACCGAATTTACAAAAACTTAAAACATGAAAAATATTTATTTTATTTTTCTCTATTTTTTTGTGATTTTTAATTAATTTTTGGAAATAAAATTAAGGTATTTACAAGGTAGGGTTAGATATAGGTATATATACATTATATAGGCTTTTGATTTTTGATTTTTAATTATTATTTTTATACAATTTTATTCCCATTTTATATTTAATTTATCTACATTATAAAATAAGGAATAAAAGGGTATTTTTATTTTATTTTTATTATTTATATACATAGGAAAAATAAGTAGATATGTACACCTATATACATGGTATATGTACAATGTATTTTTGTATTTTTAATTTTGTTATTTTTATTTGATTTTTGTTTTGATTCTTTTTATTTTATTTATTTACAATATATAACATAGAATATTTACAAAAAGTTTGGAAAATAATTTTATTTATTTACAAGGTTACATAAATATATAAAGGCATGGTCTATGTACATGATGAAAGGGTATTTTTGATCTTTTTGATTTTTAACTTTTTATTTTGTTTTTATCTTTGATAAATATATACAAGCATATTTTTGGTGAGGAAAAATATTTTTATTTTATTTACACAAATATTTACACATGAGCCCCTATCTCCCTCTACTTTGGCTTTTATGCGGTGAGGCCCATGCTGAGCCCTCCCTTAGGTTAGGTTGCTCAATATTTATTCTAAATATTTCCCTCTTTTTCTTTTTAATCTTTATTCTTTTATTTTTGCACAAAAATATGCTAATTATAGATTTTTACACAATGCATGCTTTTGGTAATTATTCCTATTTACACATATCTACATGCATTTGCAAAGGTTTTTGTAGCTAAAATATAAGAATAAAGAGTGATGAATGGGTATTCATCACTGACGCATCCATGATTGATCGCCCCCGCGCATGAATAAGGTTTGCAAATGCCTCAGAGCCCAGGTCACGTCCTCCACGCCTAGGTCGGTCCTCCGGGAGGAGAGTTAAGTTGAGATCTCCTCCAACGATCCATAGGTCATCCTCCAAAATTGATGCCACCTGGTCCCGATCGGTAGAGAGTGAGCCACGATCGTTTCCAATGGGTCCATACACGTTTGACACCGAATATGATCTCCGTTGCTAATTCCATAGTCCAAACCCATCTTGGATTCATGTAGCAATGAATATGACATCCGTTGCTAATTTCAAAAAGAAAAGTTAGTTTTACAAAGAATAATATTTGTTGGTATATATTTAACATCGGAAGATATGACAAGAAATGCTTAAATTATTCGCTATCTTAACATGTTCATTGTTGCTTTCATAGCAACGATCGTATAAAAATGGTTGATGAATACACATTCATCACTCTTTATTCTTTTATTTTAGCTACAAAACCCATGCAAAACACATGTATATTCATGTAAATAGCAATAATTACAATTCAGTATGCATTGTGTAAATATGCATTATTAGCATGTTTTTGTGCATAAATAAAAGAATAAAGAAATAAAAGAAAAAAAAGGAGATATTTAGAATAAATATTGAGCGACCTAATCTCAAGGGAGGGCTCAGCATGGGCCTGACCGCAAAAAGAACCCAAGTAGAGAGAGATAGGGAAGCTCATGTGGGTGTATATATACCTGTGTATAAATAAAAATTTTTTCCTCTAAATAAAACAAAAATGTATTTTTTGTGAATATGTATATATTTGTAAATATAAAATTAAAACAAAAATGAGAAAATTAAAAAGAAATTAAAAACCCTTTCATCATTGTATATAAGCCTGGTAAATAGAGACCACATATCTATTTATTCCCCTTTATAAATAAATAAATAAAAATCCCATAAAAATATGTACATAATCCAAATTCTATAATGTAAATAAATAAAATAAAAAACACAAAAATAAAAATAAAATAAAAAGAAATCAAAATCAAAATCAAAATCAACATTGTATATAAACCGTGTATGTATATAAATAAAACTATGTATTTACCCTATGTAAATAATTAATAAAAATAAAATAAAAATACCATATTATTCCAATTTGTGTTATTAATAAATAAAATAAAAAATTGGAATAAAATGTACAAAAATAAATAATTAAAAATCAAAAATAAAAAATGCAATATTGTATATACCTATATATAATAATATTATATTGTATATACATTATTTTTATTTCAAAAAAATAAATAAAAATCACTAAAAAATAGTTTAAAAATAAAGAAACATTCTTCATGTTTTGAGTTTTTCGAAAATATTTCATTTATTATTTTTTATTTAATTTACAAACATTTAAGAAACGGAGGCATGTGATTGGTCCACAGGGGATTGTTGACCCTCGGTCAACTCTCCCCCCTGGACCAGTCAACCCGGATCCACTCGCCCGACCCGCCTTTATCTGAATTTTCCCCAAGTGATCCGAGACCCATTCGACTAAACCCCGGGTCCTAATCTTTCCTGATAGATCCGAGACCCACGCCCGAGGTGGATTTTAGGGGTTCGTGCATCGACATGCGTGCCCGATCCTCATCTAGCTGGACCCCCTCGCACTATATAGCTGAAGCTCCAGCCGCAATTCATGCCATCTTTGGCGTCGCTTCTTCCACCCAGGACCTCCACCCGAATCCCGAGAGTGACAGCTGTGGACCGATGTGTTGCAGAGAGGAGGAGGAGCTCCTCGCCACTGATCCGGCGAGCTTCTTGCCATTGTGCACCGCCCAGAGCAGCGCCCGAGCCTCGGGCCTCCGACGACCCTCGAGGCAACGACCAAAGCTCCGTGAGCTCATCCCCAGTTGATATCCTTCACCAGGTAAACCCGATTCCTTCTGGTTTCCCTCAATTTTCAATTTCGCCCAAATCCATCTGTCATCGTCTCCGATCGATTACTCCCACGTTGTTCATCATTTCATCCATCCGACACGACCATCACACTCACGACATCCCTCTCCACATTCTCCGTCCCTTCGCTCAACTTGGATTGCCCCAGAGCCATGAATCGATCTCCACCGCCGCTGCCTCGCCGGAGATCATCCGCCTTGCCGCACCCGACCACTATTTCTCCCCTAACTGGGTCGAGGCACTTTGCTCTCGACCCAGCAAGCTTCATGTGTTGTTTTTCAGGTCAGAAGAGGCCCATCAGAGGACCTCAGCATCCAGGCACAGGAGCCCAGCTCCGCCTTCATCGCCGGAGCTCCTCGGAGCTTCCCGACGTCATCAGAGGAGCCCATCATCTGCGGGAGGCCGTAGCGATTTTGTTGCACCCATTTGCAGCCCCCGAGGAGGACCAGCGCAGCCGTGGTGCTCCGGCAAAGTTCTTCGGAGCCTTGTTCTTCCAGGACCTCCAGGAGCCATCCGTTTCCCCTCGCCGCTCCAGTCTTGATCAGCACCGTCTATTTGAGGAGCAGCCCATCACCGTTCGATCAAGCCGAGGGTTGATCATCACCGTCATATCCAGCGAGGAGTGCCCTTGATTCCAGAGCGTCAGGTCTTCCACGTGGCACCGCCTCAGCCATCCAAGTTAATAAAGGGTAATTTACCCTTAGGCCCTTTTCCTTTTTGTTTTTATTATTTAGTCTTGTAAATATAGAACCTAGTTGTTTTTATTTTTGGATAATTGCACTTAGGACCTAGATGTTTATTTTATTTGTGTATTAGTCCCTGTGAGTGTGGTCACGTGCTTCGACACGTGAGAACTTGGTGATTTTGCAATATATTCCCTGTAGTTCTTTTATATTATGTTTTTGAATGATTTAAAATAGGAATTACAGTTCAGTCCTTCCGTGCCTGAATCACGTGTGTGGCGCGTGTTTCGTGGGATTTTTGTGATTTTATCCCTGAGCTTACTTACCGTGTTATTGATTGACCCCTGGACTATGTTTTTATTACATTAAGGTCCCTATGCACTGTGTGTTTGTTTTTGATTTAAATAAAATATCAAATTTAATCCAACTCGTGTGAAAATTGGACACGTGGATTGATAATCCCGGAATTCGATGCGGTTATATCGACTCACAAGGCGAGTCAACAGTCGGTGTTTGACCACACAAATTCCGAAATTAATCAACAATTAACCCACACTAAGCTCAATAATTAGAAAGAAATGTGGAGTTAAAATTTATTTTTAACTCTGCACAAATGGTGTATAGTGTCAAGTATGCAGAGAGTTCGAACACAGGGAACAAGCAGTGTAATTCAAGCAAAAATGCTAAAATGTGTGAGTGTGTGGAGTGTCTACACTAAGCAATCAAGCAACTACAATTTTTGTGGGTTTTTAATTTTTAATTTTTTTATTTAATTTTTAATTTTGTATTTTGATTTTTGATTTTCTGATTTTTATATTTTATATTTTATATTTTTTTTATTTCTTTTTCAATATTGGAAAGTAAAGGCAATATAATAAAAGGCAAGCTAAAAGATTTATAAAAAAGTGCAAAAATACTCAAAAATTCGGGAATAAAATGTTTTTGGTATTTTTAAGGTTTTCTACTGTTTTTGTGATTTTTGGGGGTTTTTCAAGGGGTTTTTGATATTTTTAATTACTGAAATAAGAGAAAACAGTGGAAATAATGCTGGCTATGACAAAAATAGGACTTAAAAATAGCAAACAGTAGCTCAAAATTTTCACACTATTTTTCAAATGAAAAGGGTGAAATAAGGAACAAACAGGAACTGAATTTTTGATTTTTGAAGTTTTCTACAATTTTATATATTTTTTTGAAGTTTTTGAGTGTTTTTAAATTTTTAGTGTTTTTCTTTTGAAATTTTTAATGATTTTTGGACTGACACTAAAAGATGACAAAATAGACACTAGGTAATTTTTTTGGAATTTTTGGAAGGGTTTTAATATTTTTTTTGGTATTTTCTAAGGTAGACAGTACACAAAAAGGCTGTTTTTGATTTTTAATAAATATGAAAGTAAAATAAAATCAAAAACTAAATAGATGGCGTGAAAGTACACGTGTCCAGGAGCTTAAGTCTATTTTTGTGGAATTTTTGGGCTTAAAATGATATCTCAAATAAATACAACAAGCATCAAAGCATTAAACAGTCCTGGCAGGGGTATATGTGCAAAATATCAAACATCCAGGGGCAAACATGCAATTTTCCACAAAAATATACACTTTATATTCAATTTTTGGCACCAAAAGACAATTACAAAACCCGCCTGGGCCTAATCGAAATTTTCCCACCAGGGCGCGTGACTTGCACGCGCCTGGGAAGGACTGGAATGCAATATCACAAAAGCCTGGGGGTCTCTTTGCAAAATAACCAAAAATATTACACGTGCTTCGAAAGTTTTAGGACTAAAACGAAATAAACAAACAACCGAGGGTCCTTCTGCAAAATGCCCCCACCTCACGTGTACAGGTCACGTGAGGTGACGTGGCGGAGGACCTAAGTGCAAATAAGTAAAGTTCGGGGGTCTCGATGCAAATATTACAAAATATTTACGCTACAGACGAAAGTTTAAAAACTAAATATTAAATACAAAAGGCGCGAGGGTGTAGATGCAAAATACCCTCGACGCGACGCTCCGATGATGACGCGTGGCTCGCATCCAACGGCTGGGCGACGGGGCGCGATCCAGCGGCTGGAGGCGATCCACTTATCCACGTGGCGTGTTCTGGGCGAGCGATGACGGTTGGCTTGTGCGGCCTGGATTAGATCTTCCTTGGTGGATCGGACGGTCGAAGCGAAGGATGATCCAACGGCCAACACGCGAACTGGAGCTGCGGCTCGATCGGACGGTGGAGACGCGATGAGGAAGAACAGGGACGAAGGCCGGCGAAGGCGAACTTCCCCGGCTCCGATCTCGCTTCTCCGGCGATGAATAGGCTCCAAAATGGAGCTGCAGACTCCTGGGAGGTCTCTCTATGGACTAGATGGCTCAGATTCGCCGGAGGAGCATCGAGGTGCGGGCGCGAAGGCGGCGGAGCTCTACGCTCCAGGTATCTCCGGCGATGAATCAAAACGGCCTTCCAGGTGCGTTCAAAGCTCCTTGACCTGCAAAAAGTGGTGAGAAGGCCCAGGGCAAATTGCCTGGGCCTCGCGGAGACCTAATCGAAGCGCGAAGGGGAGTGGTCGACGGTGGCCGGAGGTGCGCTCCGGCGAGGATGTTGGGATTGGCGAAATACGCGATGAAACTCACAATTTTTTTGGGGTTTTTGATCCTTAAGCTACCAGGAACTAAATGCACTAAAGAAATATGCGGGTGGAAGCCCTCGATGGGCGGAACCAGAGGATGAAGGGTACCTCGACGCCGGCGGTTGGCGGAGGTGCTGGAGTCGTCCTCGACCTCGTTCGCCTTGGCTGAGAAGCTCGCGGCGGAGCTGTCACCTCCAGCAAGGCTCAGAGCACTAGAGAGGCGGAGAGGGGTGGACCAAGGGGACTCAATTCGAAATGGAAGGAAGGGGGTCGGTTATATTTGGTTTGACTAAGTGGCTGAGGAGCCCCAAAGATCAAGGTGCCCTGACCGCCACAGTGATCCAAAGTCCAAGGTTTCACTTGGACTCGATTCACCGCATAACGAGGAAGAAAAGATATGAAGAAATCACCACGAAAAAATGCAAGGCACGGCTGGAAAATCTCGACAAAAATGGGTGAAAACCCAGGTCTGACAGGCCACAGGCGGGGGAAGGCAGGCAGTTGACCTAGGGTCAATGCTGACTGCCTCCTGGTTGGTCCACGTGGACCAACCAGGAAAAACCCCGCGAAAAAGTTTTGAAAATTCAATTTAAAATAATAAATGCTCGAATTAAATAAAAGTTATAAAATAAAAAATGTTCGAAATTTTATGTAGTATTTAATTTTGATTTTTATTTATTTTTATGGCTTATATTTTTACAAGTTACCTTTTTAACCCTATATAGGTATAATACCTATGTATTTTAATATTTTATTTTATTTTATGTATTCTTAATCTTATTATTTTTATTTATGATTTTGTAAAATTATAACATACTTTTATATACATAAGTATATTTTTATTTTATTTTTCTGAGATGTTTTGTATATTTAATAAAATACAAGTGTATTATATATAGGTATAAGTGTATGCATTATGCCTATGTATTCTTTATACAAGTATTTTTATTTTTATTTTTCTTTGCATTTTATTTCAATTTTAATGCACATATACAGTATAAGTAATATTTACAAAATTATAAAAATATAAAAATGAATAAATAATGAATAAAGAATAAATTGAATATTTTATTCAGTACAAGTATACAATGAGGGTCCAAAACTCAACTTTCAAACCGTAGCTCCGCCAAATGCGAAACCACCGCCATTGGATAGATTATTTTATTCTATATACAATTAAAGGTGAGTACACTGCATTTGGAGTTGCCAGTTGTGAGATACAGGTCTGGGAAGTTGGGATTTTGGATTCTTATTCAGACCCTATCTTTTTGTCTCTTCATTCTTTTTCTGTGAAATCAATTTTGTATTTTTCTTTATTAAAGTATCTACAACTTTCATGTACAAAGTTTCTTTATTTGAAGTGTAAAAAGTGGAACCAAAAATAGGTCCCAAAATGAATAAAGAATGAATATAAAGTATAGGCATTTTATCTGTACTTTGGCCCTTATCTCCCCCTACTTTATTCCTTGTCGACCTATTCATCAAGATGCCTAGGTCTCGGGGTTTAGGGTCATAAAATATTTACAATATTTTATTCTTTTTCTTTTCTTTATTTATTCTATAATTTTGGCCTTAATTACAGTAATTTACACACTGTTTAGATGCACATGCATGAATGCTAAGATGCTCTATTTAAGGCTATTTACAGGCATTTGCTAGGGTTTTTGGTGCCAAAATGATAGAATAAAGATGATGAAATGTGGATTCATCATCCCCCTATACTTTACCTTTGCTAGTCCCTAGCAAACACTTATGCAATAAGTGCAAAAAGAAAAACAAAGAAAAGAAAAAGAAGAACTTGGATTTTATCTGATTGTCAAACTTGTCTTCACAAAATCAAAGTTTGGAGCTTAAGTCGGACCTTCGGAATTTTAGTGCGGGCGGAACCTTAGTGAGAACCGTGTTTGAAATCCAACAGTCCTTGAGAATCTCAAAACTCTGTCCAAGTCTCCTCAATAGCCAGGTCAGAAATATCTCAATTCATACGCAAACCCTTACGACTATGAATCTGACTTGTACAGTGTAAGTGATGGTGGCTCTCCCCAACTAGAATGACAAAGAAACTGACTTCTCCAGTATGACAACCCAGTGATTCCCCAATCCAGCAACTCCATCCTCGAGGAGCGGGGTATTCCCTTCTAAGTTCAAGTGGCAACCAGCTCAAGAGGAGGGGGTGAAGAGAAGATTGGACGGTAGCCAGTGTAGCTACCTATCCTTGGATGCAAGACCAGTGTAGTCAAGTCATCCTGCTGCAGGCTCACATATTTGACTTTGGAACTCAAGCTTGCTTATTGACTTTGTACATACTTGCAGGCTTTTTATTTTTTTTGTACATGCCTGAACCTTTTTTTTTAATACTATTCACAGCAGCATTTACATAAGGAGTTTTTCCTCTTGAGCCAGTAGACTATCCCTCTTTTGAAGCTTTATCGCAACCCACAACCTCCTGTCTTTAGACTTCCTAATCACTGGACGGGTTGGGGTGCACTTCCCTCCCTAGAGGAGGACAAGTGTTTCCACTTGTGTGCGTCTCATACTGGCAAATCCAATCCCCTCACCACTCCAGCTGAGTTGAGCCATGTGAAAGGTGCAGGTGTCCAAGTTAGGTCATTATCAACAAGAGTCGTGCGTGTGCTTCGAAATACTCTACTTAGGCAGTCAAGAATCCATTGAACCAAGTCTCGTGATCCTCAAAGAATTAAGTCAACTAGACCTGAAGTACCTCAAACCCAGTTCCTATAAGGTTCCTGTTATTAGGTAGATCTTAAGGTCCAATCAAGCTCCAATCTCCGGATTTTACTTAGACTTGTTCAACTATCAAACTCAATCCGAAAAATGCTCATGCTATGCAATGCAATGCAGAAAATATTTTTGTGATGCAATTTTCCAAGATTTTGAACTTTTTATGGATTTTTGAAAATATGATGATGCATATGCAGATGCATTTTTTTTTGTATTTTTCAAGGATTTTTCAGATGTTTTTGGATTTTAATTTTTGCAAATGTTTTTGGGAATTTTTGAAAGCAAAAAGATTTTGGCTGAAAACAAGGTGAAAACTATGTACACGGGAGTGCTTCTTATATATACAAGAAGTGGATTTTAAGAATTTACAGGGTAAGTGATCAGTTTTATACAGATATATATATAGTGGATTTTTGGTGTGATGTGAATATTCCTCAAACTTATTTGAAAACAATTTACACACAATTTTTGAAAACTATAGTCCAAAATAATTTTTACAAACATTTTACACACATTTGAAAACATTTTGCAAAGGCTTTCAAAACAGTATATATAGGTTTTTCAAATCATTTTTGCAACCATTTTTCAAACCATTTTGCAAATCATTTTTCAAACATTTTTATTTCACACAAAGAAAAGAAGTTTTACAAAACACACATTTTTACACAGGTTGAAAACACGAAACAAAATATTTTCAAAATAGTTTTCAATAGATGTTCACAAAGATTTTCAAACCATTTTTCAAACATTTTGCAAAAAACATTTTCACCTGATTTATTAATCAGTAAATACAAAAAGAATTTGAGGAATAACCACATCTTTTTATTAAGACTTTTTAATGAATTTTAAAGAATTATTAGCCATATTATTAGGAAAAATACGAAAGTACGAGTTATGGCTAAAGTATATACGTAGTATATACGACCCCCCTATACTTAGCTTGAGCTATGTCCTCATAGATCGGAGAGAAAAGAGAAGACATAACTCGTACTAAGTACAGACAAGGCTAAATAATAAAGAATAAATGAATGAATCAACGAATGAGAAGTTGACCGTCCCCCCTATACTTAGGATCAAATAATCCTAAGTATAGCAGGCTGCACACAAAGCAGGGAGGGTCAAGGGTGGGAATGAACAGATCGTACTCAGATTGTCTCCCCCTATACTTAGGGTAAGATATCCCTAAGTATAGACAAGAAGAGGAGACAATGGAGAAGATCGAAAAGAATAGATGAACTCGAGGTGCCAGCCCCCCTATACTTAGGACAAAGTACGTCCTAAGTATGGAAAACTGTCTACAAGGGCGGTACCTTTTTGATAGATAAAGAAGATAGAAAAGGAAAAGTAGAAAAGAAGAAAATAAGAAAATAAATCAACGGACAACAGAGTGATATGAACAGATGGATTTGTACAGCGGAAGATAGAATTGATCATCATGTATGAGATGTAGATGATGAGAGTCAAAGGACACATCTCATACCAGAAGAATGGGGGCAACGTCAATGGTCGGCGGATCATGATCAAGATATAGTTTCAAGCGTTGACCATTGACGCGGAAGGTAGAGGAAGATGACGGTTCAGATATGTCGATGCTCCCATTGTCATGTACCTTCCTGACCACATACGGTCCTTTCCACTTGCTCTGTAACTTCCCTGGAAATAACTTTAGCCTTGAATCAAACAACCATACTCTCTGATCTGGCTCAAACTGTTTATGGCTGATATGCGAATCGTGCTATGTTTTCACTTTCTCTTTGTACTGTAGGCTGTTGGAGAAGGCTGTATCTCTCAATTCCTCCAGGGCTGCCAATTCTGCTCTTCTCTGGTCTCCTATACTCTCGGGATCTAAAAGCAACTCAGTAACTGCCCAAAAAGATTTATGCTTGATCTCCACTGGCAAATGGCACGGCTTGCCATAGACGAGACGAAAGGGAGATGTTCCCAATGGATTCTTAAAAGATGTCCGATAAGCCCACAAGACCGAGTCCAAAAGCTGTGACCAATCCTTTCGGTCTGGGCGGACAACTTTCTGCAAGATAGTCTTTATCTCCCTGTTCGATACTTCGGCAAGACCATTAGTCTGAGGGTGATAAGGAGTGGCAACCCGATGGTCAATGCCGAACTCGTCTGCAAGGGCCCTGACTTTGTCATTGATGAAGTGAGACCCCCCGTCTGAAATCAAGACTCTAGGTACCCCGAACCGTGAAATGATATTTTTCCTCAAAAATTTGCATACGGTTTTAGCATCTGCGGCTCGGGCGGGGATGGCCTCAACCCAACGGCTGACATAATCCACAGCGAGCAAAATGTGCTCGAATCCCTGACTCTTAGGAAAGGGGCCCATGAAATCAATCCCCCATGCATCAAAAACCTCACAGAAGTGAATGGGTTGCATGGGCATCATGTCTCTCTGTCCGCAGGTTCCCATTTTCTGACAATCAGTACATCTCTTCACGAACTCATCAGAATCCTTGAAGAGAGTAGGCCACCATAGGCCGGATTGAAGCACCTTCTGTGCTGTCCTTTTTCCAGAATGATGTCCTCCTGCCTCAAGCTTGTGGCAGTATGTGAGGACGCTATGCTGCTCTTCTTGAGGAATGCACCTCCTCCAGATACTATCCCCTCCTTCATGATAAAGGACGGGATCCTCCCAATGGTAAAACTTGGCCTTAGCTAGGAAGGTCTCAAGTTTCTGCCTGGGCCAACCCTGAGGGACTGTCTTGGCAACAAGATAGTTTACAAAGTCAGCATACCATGGGAGTGAGGTGACAGCCAAGATCGCCTCATCTGGAAATGTCTCTGTGATAGGTGCGCTGGGCTCAGATTCCTCAAGATTCTCCAATCTGGAGAGATGATCCGCCACCACATTCTTGACTCCAGGCTTATCCTTAATCTCAATATCAAACTCCTGGAGTAGAAGGATCCATCTGGTGAGACGTGCTTTGGCATCCTTCTTAGCCATTAAATACCGGACGACGGTATGATCAGTGTAAATGGTAACTCTAGATCCGAGAATATATGATCGATACTTATCAAGAGCGAAAACTACGGCCAGCATCTCTTTCTCAGTCACAGTGTAATTCCGCTGCGCGGCATCCAAAGTCCGGCTGGCGTAGTGAATGGCAAAAGGTAAACCATCCCTCCTCTGTCCAAGCACAGCCCCAACGGCAAAATCTGAAGCATCCGTCATGATCTCGAATGGGAGAGACCAATCGGGTGGCTGAAGGACAGGAGCCGAAACAACCATGTTTTTGAGAGTCTCAAAGGATTCAAGACACTTATCATCAACAATAAACTCGGTGTCTTTAGTCAGCAAGTCAGTAAGCGGTCGGGCAATTCGACTGAAGTCCTGAATGAACCGTCGGTAGAAACCAACATGCCCCAGAAAAGACCGTAACTGACGCAGATTGGACGGCGGATTGAGTTTTCTGATGATATCCACCTTAGCCGGATCGACCTCCATGCCCCTGTTGGAGACGATATGACCAAGGACCGTCCCTTGAGTCATCATGAAATGACTCTTCTCCCAGGATAAGACAAGATTGACCTCAATGCAGCGCTTCAGCACACGATCTAGGCAGTCAAGACAAGCGTCGAACCCGTCGCCATAGACCGAGAAGTCATCCATGAAGACCTCTAAACAGTCACCCACCATGTCCGAGAAGATGGACAACATGCACCTTTGGAATGTCGCCAGAGCGTTACATAGACCGAAGGGCATCCATCTGAAAGCATAAGTCCCAAACGGACAGGTGAATGTCGTTTTCTCCTGGTCTTCGGGCGCAATGGCCACTTGATTATATCCAGAGTACCCATCAAGAAAGCAGTAATGACTCTTCCCGGCTAACCGCTCGATAATCTGATCAATGAAGGGAAGCGGGAAGTGATCCTTCTTGGTGGCCTCATTCAATCGTCTGTAGTCCACACAGACCCTCCAAGAAGTTGGTACTCTGGTAGCGATCTCCTCTCCAGACTCATTGACAACTGTAGTGATACCCGTCTTCTTGGGTACCACATGAAGTGGACTAACCCATTTGGAGTCGGAGATGGGATAGATAAAATCAGCGCTCCACCACTTGGAAATTTCTTTCATGACTACGTCTCGAAGATTCGGGTTCAGCCGTCGTTGGAACTCACGCGATGGCTTAGCGTTATCCTCAAGATAAATGTGGTGAGAGCAAAGATTTGGGCTCAGCCCCTGGAGATCAGCTATACTCCAACCGATTGCCTTGCGGTTTCTTTCAAGAACCTCCATCAGACGAGATTCTTGTTCTCCAGTCAAATCTGCGGAGATAATGACTGGGTGCATTTCTGGCTCTCCAGCAAGGAATCTGTACTTCATTGACTGCGGCAGAGGTTTCCGTTCCGGACAGCTGGGAGGTGGCAGATCTGGCTTCTGATATGTCTGTGTAAAGGCGACCAAATCTGCATGGGAGAACTCTCGCTCTGCATGAATTGCTGACGAAGGGCGGCCTGATGGATCATCAATAAACTGCACTGGCTCGCACTCTGTCATGGCTGCTGGCTCAGAAGGAATCAGACAAGGCAAATAATCATCAAAGTCATCCCAGTCAATGTCTGAATCCGAGGGATCAGAAGACGATGAGCAAGATTGAAATTCCTCAGCACCACTCATCACAACACTGTCAGCCTCAGAGATATCCTCGTCCAGGGATGTGCTCTCCCGGCTCTCGACTGCCATGAGCTTGAGGTACAGTGAATCTGTAGGCAAGGCGAGGGTCGATGCTACGGGATCTTTCCAGTTGGATTCATCATCAGTCATCTCGAAATCACAAACCTGGTGGATGTCTAGCTCCTCCTCTGTCATCTGCTCGGCTTCGCTGGACTGTTCTGAGCATTCTGCCTCTCTGGCTCTGATCTCTTCGATCGTCTCTATTTGTATGGTTTCGCCCTCTACGCGAAAACATACCTTCCCACTATCATGGTCGGTCACCGCCTTGGCTGTGGCCAAGAATGGACGTCCGAGAATGATGGGGGCATCAGTTACCGACTCAGGGATCTCCATGTCCAACACAACGAAGTCCACGGGGAATTTCAGGCCCTGAATGGTAACGACCACGTCTTTCAATAACCCCTTCGGCCTCTTAATCGACCTGTCAGCAAACTGAAGGACGGTTCTGCTTCGAAGAAGAGGGCCAAACTCGAACTGCTTGAGTAAGGCTGGTGATGAATACCCATTCATCACTCTTTATTCTTCTATTTTAGCTACAAAAACCTTTGCAAATACATGTGGATATGTGTAAATACAAATAATTACCAAAAGCATGCATTGTGTAAAAACCTATAATTAGCATGTTTTTGTGCACAAAATAAAAGAATAAAGAGCAAAAAGAAAAAGAGGGAAATATTTAGAATAAATATTGAGCAACCTAACCCAAGGGAGGGCTCAGCATGGGCCTGACCGCATAAAAGCCAAAGTAGAGGGAGATAGGAGCTCATGTGTATATACTTCTGTAAATACATATTTTCCTCACCCAAAAATATGCTTGTACATATTGTGTGTATATTTTATTAAAAACAAAATAAAAATTTAAAAATCAAAAAGTCAAAAAAAAAATACCCTTTCACCATGTGCATAAACCACACCATTGTATTTATTTAACCTTGTAAATAAATTCAATTATTTTCTAAACTTTTTGTAAATATTCTATGTTACATATTGTAAATATATAAAATAACAAGAAACAAAACAAAAATCAAATAAAAATTACAAAATTGAAAATACAAAAATACATTGTATAAATACCATGTATATAAATGTATTCAACCATTTATTTCACCCTTGTATATAAGTGATAAAAATAAAATAAAAATATTTTTTTATTCCTCATTTTATCTTGTAAATAAATAAAATACAAAATGAGCATAAAAATACATAAAAATAACAAATAAAAAATCAAAAATAAAAATCCATATAGTGTACATATACCTATATATATAGCTACCCTATTTTTATTTCCAAAAATTAATTAAAAATCACCAAAAAATAGAAAAAAATAAAAGAAAAATATTTCATGTTTTGAGTTTTCTTTAATTCGGCCTATTTCTACCTTAAAATAAATAAACAAAAATCAACTGCACGTGGCAGCTTCTGATTGGTCCACGGGGGACTGTTGACCCCGGTCAACTCCCCCGCGGACTCCTTCCTTTTCTGGAAGAAGCGCGCCACCCCATCTTCTCCGATTTTCCCACGCGGCTCCAGGCTGTCTCCCACGCATATCCCATGCCCGGATTCTTCGCCGTTCATCCCTCTCCCTCGCCGGATCCTTCGCCATGAAATCAACGCTTTCCATCGCCGTCTCCACTCAACCCTAATCGACGCTGTCACTCTATATATTCTCACCTCCGCCGCCTCCGCGCCCCATCTTTGGACCATCTCCTTCTCCCCAGTGACCTCCATAGGCATCGCGAGAGTGACAGCAAGCTTTTGCTCTTGTTGCAGTGAGGCGAGGAGGCGAATCCTTTGATCCGGCGATCTTCGCCGCCGCTGCTCCGCCACCAGCGTCGAGCATCGAGCCTCGGGCCGAGACGACCCTCGAGGCTACGACCAAGAGCACCCCCTGCTCTTCCCCAGTCTTTCCGACCACCCAGGTAGAACCTTTAGGCCGTAGGATAGCTTAGATTTCAATTTTTAGTTTACTGTTCGCGTAGCTCCGCCGCCGTCGCCAGCCACCTACGACCACCCATCTTCCATTCCGACACCGCCATCATCTCCGCCAGACCTCTCCGCACCTTCTTCACCCCTCCATACAACCCAGATCGCACAGGATCTGGGAACCGAGCTCCTTCGCCGACCACCCTCGCCGGAGCTCCCCATTTCGACTCACACTTCACCTTCACGCCGCCTAACCGGGTCGAGGCATTTTGCCCTCGACCCGCGAAGCTTCTGAACTATCTTGCAGGTCAAGAGGAGGCCGTCTGAGGCTTCCCGACATCTTCCCAGGAGCTTCTTCTCCGTCGACCTCGCCGGAGCCTTCCAGGGCTCGGCCGGGGCATTGGAGACCCGTAGCAGCTGCGCAACTTCACGCCGGATCTTCTCCGACCTTCAGGCGCAGCAGAGGAGAGCGGAGACACCTTCACGAGGCCGGCGAAGTTCGCCGGCCATCAGTTCTTCGAGGACCCTCCATCGCCGTCAGATCAGCCTCATCGCTCCAGATCAGATCTTGGCCGTCCGATCGAGGAGCTGCTTCCACCGTCCGATCCGAGGAGACACCATCTGGAGCGCCTACCATCTGCAGCCGTCCGATCTACACGTGGCGCGCATCCAACGAGTCCGCTTAATAAAGGGTAATTTACCCTTAGGCCCTTGTCTTTCCTTTATTTCGTTTCAGTCCTGTAAGTTGTCGAGTCAGTTATTTAATTTTGGGATAATTTGCATGTGGGACCCTGCTATCTATTTTATTTGCATTTATACCCCTGCCAGTTGAGATCCACGTGCTTCGTCACGTGTTATGTTGGGATATTTGCATAAGACGCCCTGTAGTTCTGAATGTTATTCATTGAATAAAAAGTTTTGTTTATTTGCAATTATACCCCTGTGAGCATTGTTTATACGCATGTGCGTTTTATTTTGGGTAAATTGCAATTGGGCCCCCTGGACTTTTGATACGAGTTATCAATAGGTCCTTGGGACTTATTTTTCTTACATTTGGGTCCTTGAGTGCCCCAGACACGTGCTTGGCACGTGTTTCGCTGGGTAATTTGCACCAAGACCCCAGAACTTTTGGGTATTTGCACTTAGGTCCCTGTGCACAGTGCCCCTCCTTATTTTTGAATAAAATATCAAACGACCTCCAAATCCAATGAGATTTTGACACATGGCTCCTGCCATGGTATAGGAATTTCTATGATTTTTGAGGACATTTTTGATTTCATTTATTATTTTTAAAAATTCAAAAACCCCTATTTTTGCTACTGTTTGACTTTAAAAATACCAAAAAAATATAAAATCACTCTCAAAAATTCTAAAAAAATTAGATACTGTTTCTTGCTTGTTGATTGATTTTCTAGCCAATTTTGGCTACTTTTCATCACTTAAAAACCTTAAAAATTGAAAAAACCCTAAAAACCCATAAAAATTATAATAAATTAATTAAAAATCCAAAAACAATAATTAGGGTGCCTAAATTTTCCTTATTCTTTCTAGATTATAGGAAAATTACCTTTAGGGCTTTTTGAGATCCAAGAGTATTTTATTTTTGGGTCTTAAGCCTTGCTGGACAGTACCCTTTGTTTTTCGCATTGTTTGATTTTTAATAAATAATTTACCCATTAGAAAAATTCCAAAAATTCACCAAAAACAGTAAAAACTTGAAAAACCTAAAAACCATTTTTCCTTAATTTTTGCATTATTTTTTGAGTGTTTTATAAATTGTTGAAGTTCCCTTGTATTTGCCTTCTCTCATTTTCTCATCTTTTAAAAAAATTCTAAAAATTATAAAAACAAATAAAAACACTAAAAAAGTATTCTCTTGGATTTCTGACTACATCGTAGGCCGCAAGGCCAATCTGTGCTCCTTGTGTTCGACCTTGGGAGCTATACCAGGTTAATCCTATAGCTAGATCACTCCATTTTGTGTTTTGATTGATTTTATATCTGTGAGTGGTTGATTTTTCTTGATTGACTTAGTTGAGTGATAGAGGTCGCAACGACCTAATTTTCTGTACCTTTACCTCTGTCATTTGGCCGGTCAACAGAATGGCGCTGTTGCCGGGGAGCACGGCTTTGTAGACAGTTTTCATTCTTCTATTTTTGTCTCTCTATATTATAATTGTTTTCTGACATTCTCTCTTGGATTTTTGTGCGAGGTACTGCTTGGACGACTTGGAGTTACTATTTAGAGGACCCGCGCAGGAGGAAGAGAGAGAGGAGAAGAAATTTTTATTTCAGAGAGAGAGAGAGAACAATTTTTGTAATAATTTAGGACTTGGACTTTGAACTGTGGACATTTGTAACTTAGCGGGTCTGTTTCGCCGAGCACCGGTGTGCTCGGGGGACCCATTTGGATTTTCGCGGCTTTTATCGTGGTTTTTATAGCTAGCTGCCTTTTCCGGTGTTTCTCGCGGTTTTAGCCCCTAGACATAGGAATTTTGATTGATTGTGACGTAAATTTTAAGGCCCAACACCTAATAGAATATCTGTTCCTATAGAACGTAATTGGACCTTAATAAAATTCATTGAAAAAGTTAGTTTAATTGGATTTGAGACCACGTGCCGTGAGGAGTCACATACAGCGCTGGCAGGACCCGTTGTGGCGGGCACCGAGTGACTCCCAAGATCGGACTCCGGACTCGATTCGGTTAGCTAACTATTGTTCTTCACGATCGATAGAAGTTGCTTGTCTAAGGCCGGTTTTTCCCGCTGCACCATTTAGGTAGTTTTATTCTGTCTTTAAATTCTGCGCGGATCACTTGCATGTAGAGTGCTGGAGACAAGGTACGCATTTCTTTCTCTGCATGCATCATTGATTTCTTCGCGCATCGGCTTTTTCGTCTTCTCCCTCTGTTTTTGGCTTAATCATCAGGAGAATCGGAAAAATCGTTAGGCCACTTGTATTTATTTTGAAAAATTAATTAAAAAGAAAAACAAAAAAAATTGGGACTGGATAACATTATTGACCCTAAAAGACACTCACATTAAAAATTTGTCTTGGGGAGAGCAACCCCCTCATTGTATGGTTTGGATGCGCGAGAGAGTGACTCGTACCCTAGGTAGAACCCTCCGGTGTTATTTCTAGCTGACTACCGACTCTTCCGTGCGGGCCAGTCGGTTGGAGTAGCATCGGGTATCCTAACAGGTCACGTAAGCGCTCTGATATCTTGTATGTTCACCAAATAAAATTGACAAGATAAATTGACCGATCTTTCACGGTCTTCGGATTGTGTTGCGTTGGTGAACCGGGGGTTTGCTTTGCGATCATATTTTCTCCAGATACCATCCGCCCAACTCGCCAAGATCAAGATGATGGGTAGACGATCTCTTAGGCAGCCTCTGGCTGCACCGCTTTCAGGCGCGTCTACTCCATCATCTAGGTTGGCCCGTGAGAGTCGAGACCAGCTCTCCGGGCCCGAGTTCGATTCCACCCTGTTCCCCCTCGATCCCCTTTCTTCTGCTACTGAGAGACATGAGCCCGAGGAAAGACGAATTAATTTGACAGAACCTGAGTTAGGCTCATCTGATTTTGCAGACGTCCCTATGGCCGGAGCCGGCAGTTCAGACGATCGCCAGCCCGAACATTTTATCTTAGACCAGGGAGCGATTAACTCCACCCTGATCGCGTCATTAGAGACAGTTCAGCAACAGTTACGCGATCAGGGGGCATTCATGATAGAGATGAGGAGGGAGTTGGAGAGACTCCGAAGAGAGCGAGACGAGCCGAGCGAGCCGGAGGACATTCCTGACGCTGATGCAGAGGCAGCAGCCGCAGAGGCAGCAGCCGCAGCAGCGGCAGCCGCCGCAGCAGCAAGACCGATGCGGGAGCTTCACAACCCCGGATCTACACTGATGCACCAATGGGTGGTGATACCTGCTATCGTGGGGGATTTCAAGTTCCCTCCGAACACCCTGCAGATGCTTCCTCATTTTCACGGACTCGCCACTGAGGAACCCCACCTCCATCTCCAGGAGTTTCTGATGATCTGTAGCACTGTCCACGACCGTCGTGTGGACCAAGATACGATTCGAATGATGGCCTTCCCTTTTTCACTGGCAGATAGAGCAGCCGCCTGGCTGAAACATCTAGGGAAGTTTGTTTACACCTGGGAGCAACTCCGCACCGAGTACTTGAACAAGTACTATCCACTCGGGCGGACGAATGCAGCAAGGGCCCTGATTAACAACTTCTCCATGCTCCCTAACGAGCAGTTTCACGAGGCATGGGAGAGGTTCAGAGAGCTTCTGGATAGATGCCCACACCACGACATTTCGAAGCCGAACCTAGTTCAAAGCTTCTTTAGTGGGATGACGCCAGAGCTTCAGGGTCTGGTGAATGCTTCTTGCGGCGGGTCCTACTTTGCCAAGGACCACAACCAAGTCTGGGCCATCTACGAAGAGATGGCAGAAAATTACATGGTGATGTCCCAGACTCGGTTGTACACACAGAGATCTCAGCAGCCGCCAGGACCCGTGCAGTATCAGCGGATAGCACGGGTTGATGCAGGTCCATCCAGTTCGTCCACAGTTGCAGCCGCACAGGCAGAGTCGGCCGCTGCGGACATGGGGATTATCAGCGAGAAGTTGGACCGCATGGAAATCATAGAGAAGAAGCAGTGCCAGGGCATAACTCAGATGGAGCAAATGGCACAGACTCTGAGCGACATGAAGACCCAGCTCTTGTGTCTTCAGGAGGCACAGACGGCTCCTCAGCCCCGTCTTCTGTCGCGAGGCGATTCCGGCGGCAGCCGCAGCTCGTCCCAGCGCTCCAGCTCCTTGCAGCAGCCTAGACAAGTTCACCTTGTACAGGTGGAGCCGTACCAGCAGCAGCAGCCCTCTTACCAGTCACCACCATCTCCAGACTTACAGATGGTGGTATATCAGCCGGATCAGCCTCTGGATGTACTCCCACCAGCCCCTTACGATGCGGAACCGTTGATGGATGTCAACGGGATTTGGTATGACCGCCCTCAACCTGGAATCCGACGAGACCATCCCGGATTCAGGTGGGGGAATGGGGGTAACCAGTCCCAGCAGCAGCCAGCCGGTCAGGGAGGGCAGTACTCCCAGCAGAGAGATCACCAGCAGCCCCCAGTGATGAATACCCATTCATCACTCTTTATTCTTCTATTTTAGCTACAAAAACCTTTGCAAATACATGTAGATATGTGTAAATACAAATAAATACCAAAAGCATGCATTGTGTAAAAACCTATAATTAGCATGTTTTTGTGCACAAAATAAAAGAATAAAGAGCAAAAAGAAAAAGAGGGAAATATTTAGAATAAATATTGAGCAACCTAACCCAAGGGAGGGCTCAGCATGGGCCTGACCGCATAAAAGCCAAAGTAGAGGGAGATAGGAGCTCATATGTGTATATTTGTAAATAAATAAAACTTTATATTTTCCTCACCCAAAAATATGTTTGTCCATATTGTGTGTATATTCAGAAGCTATTCAAAACAAAATAAAAAGATAAAAATCAAAAATTCAAAAATACCCTTCTTTCACCATGTGTACAAACCATCATCTTGTATTTATTTAACCTTGTAAATAAATTCAATTATTTTCTAAACTTTTTGTAAATATTCTATGTTACATATTGTAAATATATAAAATAACAAGAAACAAAACAAAAATCAAATAAAAATTACAAAATTGAAAATACAAAAATACATTGTATAAATACCATGTATATAAATGTATTCAACCATTTATTACACCCTTGTATATAAGTGATAAAAATAAAATAAAAATATTCTTTTATTCCTCATTTTATCTTGTAAATAAATAAAATACAAAATGAGCATAAAAATACATAAAAATAACAAATAAAAAATCAAAAATAAAAATCCATATAGTGTACATATACCTATATATAGAGCTACCCTATTTTTATGTCCAAAAATTAAATAAAAATCACCAAAAAATAGAAAAAAAATAAAAGAAAAATATTTCATGTTTTGAGTTTTCTTTAATTCGACCTATTTCTGCCTTAAAATAAATAAACAAAATTCGGGCACACGTGGCCGCTCCTGATTGGTCCACGGGGGACTGTTGACCCCGGTCAACTCCCCCGCGACCTCCTTCCTTTTCTGGAATACGTGCGCCACCCCGCCTTCTCCGATTTTCCCACGCGACTCCAGGCTGTCCCCCACGCATATCCCATGCCCGGATTCTTCGCCGTTCATCCCTCTCCCTCGCCGGATCCTTCGCCATCAAATCCATGCTTTCCATCGCTGTCGCTCCTCAACCCTAAACGCCCCTGTCACTTTATATATTCGCACCTCCGCCGCCTCCGCGCCCCATCTTTGGACCCTCTCCTTCTTCCCAGTGACCTCCATTGGCACCGCAAGAGTGACAGCGAGCGTTCGCCTTTGTTGCAGTGAGGCGAGGAGGCGATTCCTTTGATCTGGCGAACTTCGCCGCCACTGCTCCGCCACCGGCGTCGAGCATCGAGCCTCAGGCCTTGACGCCCTTCGAGGCTACGACCAGGAGCAAGATCAGCTCCAGCACAGTCTCCAGCATCCATCAGGTAACCTTAGATCCTTCTAATTTCTTCCAATTTCCGATTTCGCCCAAATCGACCTTCCGACGCATTTCTCCGATTCCGACCATCTCGCGCTACATCTCGACAATCCGACCCGATCATCATCTCCGTCGTACCCTCACGCACCTTCTACGCACCTTCACTCAACCCAGAACGCATAGGATCTGGGAGTCGAGCTCCATCGCCTCCGCCTCGCCGGAGCTCATCCGCCCCACAGCACCGTCCACCTTCACCCCGCCTTCTTGGGTCGAGGCAGTTTGCCCTCGACCCGCGAAGCTTCTTGTCTACTTTGCAGGTCCAAAGGGAGGCGTCTGAGGACTCCCAACTTCAAGCCAGGAGCTTCTTCTCCGCCGACCTCGCCGGAGCCTTCCAGGGCTCGGCCGGGGCATCGGAGACCCGCAGCAGCTGCGCAACCTCACGCCGGATCTTCTCCGACCGTCAGGCGCAGCTGAGGAGGACCGGAGTTCACGCAGGACGTCGGCGAAGTTCGCCGGCGTCGAGTTCTTCCTCCATCTCCCAGAGCCGTCCGATGAGGCATCCGCTCCAGTTCTAATCCTAGCCGTCGATCTGTAGAGGAGCAGCAGCCGTCGATCCATCTGAGGATCTCATCTGGACCGTTGCAGCCGAGGAGAGAAGCACCCGAGCCCAGCACCGTCAGATCATCCACGTGGACCTCCCTCCGTCGTTCGATCAGGCGAAGCTTCTCAAGGTCAAAGGCGCCGCTCATCGCCACCATCCGATCTTCCACGTGGCGCCTATCCAACCGTCGCCAAATAAAGGGGTAAATATCGTAGGCCCCCCTCTTAGTTTTTCATTTCCTGTTTAGTCCTATAAACATTTTCAGAAACTTTTTCACGAAGGGTTATTTGCACTTGGAACCTTGTGCTTTATTTTAATTGCATGTATGCCCCTGTGTGTGTGTGAACACGTGCGTCGTCACGTGTGTTTTGGGCTTTTTACACATCTTGTCCTGTAGATCCGGAGTGTTAATGAATGCATGAATATTTTTGAATAATTGCATATATACCCCTGTGAGCATTGTTTATGCGCATGTGCGTTATTTATTGGGAATTTTGCAACCATACCCCTGGGCTTTTGATACGAGTTATCAAATAGCCCTAGGACTTGGTTTTTATTGCAATTTGGTCCCTGTGTGCCCCAGCCACGCGCGAAGCGCGTGACTTGCTGGGTATTTTGCACCAAGGCCCCCAGATCTTTGGGTATTTGCACTTAGGTCCCTGTGCACAGTGCCCCACCTTTATTTTTGAATAAAATATCAAACGACCTCCAAATCCAATGAGATTTTGACACATGGCTCCTGCCATGGTGTAGGAATTTCTATGATTTTTGGGGACATTTTTGATTTCATTTATTATTTTTAAAAATTCAAAAACCCTTATTTTTGCTACTGTTTGACTTTAAAAATACCAAAAAAATATAAAAACTCCACCAAAAATTCTAAAAAAATTAGATAATGTTTCTTACTTGTTGATTGATTTTCTAGCCAATTTTGGCTACTGTTCATCACTTAAAAACCTTAAAAATTGAAAAACCCCTAAAAACTCATAAAAATTGTAATAAATTAATTAAAAATCCAAAAACAATAATTAGGGTGCCTAAATTTTCCTTATTCTTTCTAGATTATAGGAAAATTACCTTTAGGGCTTTTTGAGATCCAAAATTATTTTATTTTTGGATCTTAAGCCTTGCTGGACAGTACCCTCTATTCTTTGCATTGTTTGATTTTTAATAAATAATTTACCCATTAGAAAAATTCCAAAAATTCACCAAAAACAGTAAAAAACATAAAAAACATAAAAACCATTTTTCCTTAATTTTTGCATTATTTTTGGAGTGTTGTATAAATTGTTGAAGTTCCCTTGTATTTACTTTCTCTTATTTCTCTCATCATTTAAAAAAATCTAAAAAAAAATATAAAAACAAATAAAAACCATAAAAAAGGACTCTCTTGGATTTCTGACTACATCGTAGGCCGCAAGGCCAATCTGTGTTCCTTGTGTTCGACCCTGGGAGCTATACCAGGTTAATCTTATAGCAGGACCACTTCTCTGTATTTTATTGATTTATCTTCATCTGTGGTTCATTTTTCTTGATTGACACATTCTGAGCGATTGAGGACAACGACATTGTGATTTATTTTCTACCTCAGTGGTTCGGGAATTTTTGTGTCAACACCCAGCATACCAGCCATCATCCTTCGTACCTCGTCCCTACCAGCAGCAGGGACAGAATTGGAGACGTGAGCATCAGGCTCACCAGCAGCAGCATCCTTCCTCTTACCCCTCTCAGCCGCAGCAACATCAGATCCAGCAGCCTCATTACCAGAGAGGCAACCCGTCGGGCTCCCATGAGAGCCCCGCCATGGATGATCTAGCCCGCCTCTTCACAGAGCAGCAGGCTACATTTAGACGGGAGATGGACGAGTTCCGCCAGGAGATGCGGGACCTGATGAGAGGGAAGGCCGCCATCCCTGCACAGATCGAGCCTAATCCGAATAACTTGAAGAGGAAATCTGAGCAGGTAGTTCACACTGAGCCTACCACTTCTAGTGACTCATTTGATGTTATCTCGTCGAATATATTTGATGCTGATTTTGTTACACTTAGGAGCGGTAGAAGACCAGCAGGCGGCGCCTCATCTGAGCGACAACACGAGGATCCATCTAGAGCGCCAGATGAGGAAGAGGAGAGCGGTACTGAGGCCGCCGTTCCACCACATCGAGGAGGTGGTACTGACGCCACCAGCCGAGCAGAGCCAGCTAGAGGTGGTACTGATGCCACCAACATTTATTCTGATAGAAATGTTGTCTTTCCTCGCATGAATGTATCTCAGAATTCTGATTTGAATAAAGGAAAAGGTTTAGTTTCTTCTGATCCCACTGTGGTGAATGATGTTTGTGAGGATCCGATCATCGAATCATCTAGGCCTATTCCTAGTCCTTCATCTGAGAAGGACCCTGTGATCCCCTTTCCTAGAGCCCTTGAGTTAGGGAAGGGGAAGAAAAAAGAAAAAGATCCAAAAAAAAGAGAGCAGGAGGAGTTCAGCCAGGGCATGATAGACCGATTTCACATTCAGCTGACCCTCAATGAGGCTTTGCAGCACATTCCTCTTCTTCAGCGATCCCTAAGAGATAGGACCACAGTCAGGAGGAAGAAGAGGAGCAAGACCGCAGAAATTCATGTGCTAACAAAAGCCACGTGTTACGCGATCCAGAACCATCTGCCGACTAAGAGGCCAGATTTAGGGGCCCCGTATGTCAGATGTCAGATTAGTGAGCAGAGGTTCGACCGTACTCTCTTAGATAGCGGATCGTCGATCAACCTTCTTCCGGCAGCCCTTCTCGACCACTTAGAGTTGGGCACTCTTAGACAGAGCAGGACATACCTTCAGTTTGCTGATCGGTCTGTCAAGAGGCCAAAGGGGTTGTTGCGAGACGTTGTCGTCACGATTCAGGGTTTGCAATTCCCCGTGGATTTTGTCGTACTAGACATGGAGACCCCTGACTCGTTGACCGATTCCCCCATCATCCTCGGTCGCCCGTTCTTGGCCACAGCCAAGGCAGTGACTGACCATGACAGTGGGAAGGTATTCTTTCGCGTCCAGGGAGAGAGTATACAAATAGAGACGGTTAAGGACCACAGAGCCAGATCCAGATCCCGCTCACATGGCAGTACAGATTCAGAGCAGCTGACAGACGCAGAGCCAGACATCCACCAGGACTGTGATTTTGTGATCACAGATGATGAGGCAATTTGGGCAGATCCTGCAGCACAGACCATCCTCTCATATTCAGATACAGCTGATGCAGAGATGATAGCAGAGGATAGTCTGGAGAGCACAGCCCTGGTTCAGGATACTATTGAGTCAGCAGAGTCGGACCTTGATCGCGACACGATTTCCAGTGATGGTGGTACTGAAGCCACCCTGCTCTATGGTGGTACTGATGCCACCGAGTCTGATATAGATCCCTCGGATTCAGAATCTGATTGGGCAGATTGTGATGATCAGATGCCAGATCTGGATCCACCTGAGCCTACAGATGAGGAGGAGGTAGAGGCAGAGCAGACCAGAGACAATGTAGAGGACCCGCCTTCTCCAGATCCAGTTTGTGAGAGTTCGTTATCACTTTCCCAGGCAAATTTGGCAGAATTGTCTGCATACACACATCTTCTTCAGAAGCCAGATCTGCCAGCACCCAGCTGTCCAGAGCTGAAGCCGCTCCCTACTTCGTTGAAGTATAGATTCCTTGCGGGAGAGTCTGAGATGTACCCAGTCATTATCTCTGCCGATCTGACTGGAGAACAAGAATCCCGTCTGATGGAGGTTATTGAAAAGAACCGCAAGGCAATTGGATGGAGCGTAGCAGATCTCCATGGGATTAGTCCCTCGTTGTGCTCCCACCATATCTATCTCGAGGAAGGGGCGAAGCCGTCGCGTGAGTTCCAGCGGCGACTGAACCCTAACCTAAGAGAGGTTGTTATGAAGGAAATATCAAAATGGTGGAGTGCAGATTTTATTTATCCCATTTCCGACTCCAAGTGGGTTAGCCCCTTGCATGTGGTGCCCAAGAAGACGGGCATCACGACTGTGATCAGTGAGTCGGGAGAGGAGATTGCTACACGAGTACCCACCTCTTGGCGGGTCTGTGTTGACTACAGGAAACTCAACCAGGCCACCAAGAAGGACCATTTCCCCTGCCTTTTATTGATCAGATCATAGAGAGACTGGCAGGGAAGAGCCATTATTGCTTCCTAGATGGGTACTCGGGGTACAATCAAGTGGCCATCGCTCCTGAGGATCAGGAGAAGACCACCTTTACCTGTCCCTTCGGTACATACGCTTTTCGACGCATGCCATTTGGGCTATGTAACGCCCCTGCGACGTTTCAGAGATGCATGCTGTCGATCTTTTCGGACATGGTAGGGGAGTGTTTGGAGGTCTTCATGGACGACTTCTCGGTTTACGGCGACGGATTCGATTCCTGTCTTGACTGCCTAGACCGAGTGCTCCAGCGATGTATTGCTACCCGCTTGGTTCTGTCTTGGGAAAAGAGTCACTTCATGGTGACTCAAGGGACGGTGCTTGGCCACATCATCTCCAACAGAGGCATGGAGGTTGATCCGGCCAAGGTCGATGTCATTAGGAAACTCACACCGCCGTCCAATCTGAAGCAGTTACGGTCATTTCTGGGGCACGTTGGTTTTTATAGGAGATTTATTCATGATTTCAGCAAGATTGCCCGACCGTTGACTGACCTCTTGACGAAAGACACCGAGTTCCTTGTCGATGACAAGTGTCTTTCGTCCTTTGAAACTCTCCAGCAATGTGTGATTGAGGCTCCTGTCCTTCAGCCACCCGATTGGTCTCTCCCATTCGAGATCATGACAGACGCCTCTGATTTTGCCGTAGGGGCCGTGCTAGGACAGAGGAGGGATGGAGTGCCATTTGCGATACACTATGCTAGCCGCACATTGGATTCCGCCCAGCGGAATTATACAGTCACAGAGAAGGAGATGCTAGCAGTAGTGTTTGCCCTAGATAAATTCAGATCATATATCATTGGATCTAGAGTGACCTTGTACACTGATCACACCGCCATCAGGTACCTCATGTCAAAGAAGGATGCCAAGGCCAGACTTACTAGATGGATCCTTCTACTCCAGGAGTTCGACATTGAGATCAAGGATAAGCCTGGAGTCAAGAATGTGGTGGCGGACCACTTATCCCGATTAGAGCAGCCTGAGGAGACAGAGCAGATTGATCCGATCAGAGACACCTTCCCAGATGAGGCGATCCTTGCTATCGCCTCACTCCCATGGTACGCCGATATTGTGAACTTTCTCGTTGCTGGGAAAGTCCCACAAGATTGGCCCAAGCAGAGGATTGAGACCTTCCTTGCGAAGGCCAAGTCCTACCACTGGGAGGATCCCATCCTTTACCACGAAGGAGGGGATAGCATCTGGCGTCGGTGTATTCCTCAGGAGGAGCATCATAGTGTCCTCACTTACTGCCACAAGCTTGAGGCAGGAGGACATCATTCTGGGAGGAGAACGGCACAGAAAGTGCTCCAATCCGGCTTGTGGTGGCCTACACTCTTCAAGGACTCTGATGAGTTCGTGAAGAGGTGTACTGACTGTCAGAGGATGGGCACTTGTGGACAGCGTGATATGATGCCGATGCAGCCCATTCACTTCTGTGAGGTTTTTGACGCATGGGGCATCGATTTCATGGGTCCATTCCCTAAGAGTCAGGGATTTGAGTACATTCTGTTGGCCGTAGATTATGTTAGTCGTTGGGTTGAGGCTATCCCCGCCCGAGCCGCAGATGCGAAGACAGTTTGCAGATTTTTGAAGAAGCACATCATCATGCGGTTTGGGGTTCCACGAGTTCTGATTTCTGATGGGGGATCTCACTTCATCAACGACCAGGTGAAGGCACTTGCTAGCGAGTTTGGCATAGATCATCGTGTTGCTACACCGTATCATCCACAGACGAATGGTCTAGCCGAAGTGTCGAATAGGGAGATCAAGAATATTTTGCAGAAAGTCATCCGCCCTGACCGAAAGAATTGGTCACAGCTTTTGGACTCGGTCTTGTGGGCATATCGAACGTCTTTCAAGACTCCATTGGGTACATCTCCCTTTCGGCTCGTTTACGGCAAGCCATGCCATCTACCTGTTGAGCTGAGGCACAAGTCACTCTGGGCAGTCACAGATATTCTTATGGATCCAAATGGTATAGGAGACCAGAGGAGGGCAGAGTTAGCCGCCTTGGAAGAGCTTAGAGATGCAGCTTTCTCAAGCAGCCTACATTATAAGGAGAAAGTCAAAGAGTGGCATGATTCTCATATCAGCCACAAGCATTTTGAGATTGGACAGAAAGTATGGCTGTTTGATGCAAGGCTCAGATTATTTCCAGGGAAGCTACAGAGCAAATGGAAAGGACCCTATTTGGTCAGAAAGGTACACGATAACGGTAGCATTGATATATCTGAGTTATCTTCTGAGAGTACCTTCCGAGTGAATGGCCAGCGGCTCAAACCATTTCTAGATCATGAGCCGCGGGACGTTATTATTGCTGCTATTCATTTTGCGTGAGATGTGGTCTCTTGACTCACATCCTTTGCATCTCATGCCTGATTTTCACTGTTCCTCCGCCTGTATAGATCCAGTTGTCTATATCATTCTATTCTTTAGTCCCACATCCCATCTCTCATCTTATGATTATGCTATACTTAGGGTGTACTTTACCCTAAGTATAGGGGGGATGTCGGACCTGTGAGTATTCTTTTCATTCTTTCTGCTCTTGTTTTTGCTGCCTATACTTAGGGATATTTTACCCTAAGTATAGGGGGGGCAGATTCTGTATCTTCTTCACTCGGCTTTCCCTTCATGTACAGCTTTCTATACTTAGGATTAGTTAATCCTAAGTATAGGGGGAGACCACCGAGCTCCTCTCATTCTATTCATTTATTAGCCATTCCTTTTCACTTCCCTTTTACTAAGCACGAGTTATGTCTTCTTCATCGCTCTTGATCACTCTGAGGACATCGTTCGAGCTAAGTATAGGGGGGGTGTGTATATATTTCATATATACTTCAGCCATAACTCGTACTTTGTGTGAGTGTGTTAATAAATAAAATGGCTAAAAATCACAAAAATTTAAAAATTTTTCATGTACATAAACCTCTTTTATTCCTGCACATACATAGCTAGTGTACAAAGTATTTTTGTAAAAATGATTTCAAAATTCTTTGGTGTAAAGCTTGTGTAAATATTTTTGTATCAAAATTATGTATATAGTACAAAAATTTTTCCAAAATGTTTTGAAAATCAAAAAGTTTGCAAAAATCTTGTGTAAATGTTTGTAAATATCTTTTTGCAAAACTTGCACTTCATGCATCATTCATTCATGATTTCAAAACATTTTTTTCAAAAATTTTGCATGATTGTAAAATATTTGTAAATAGCATCTTGTGTACATATATGTATATAGTTTTTCCTGGATGAGAGTTGACATTTAAACTAAGCCTGGAATTAAATTGAGAAATGGAGCTTGAAAAAGATCTTAATCCACTTAACTTCAAGAGGAACCTTGTAGGACTTAGGGTTAAGGCTTTTCAGGTCCATAAGGACTTAATTCTTTGAGTCCACTAGGCTATGAGCATATGTCATCTTGATGAGCCTAAGTAGAGCACTTAACAACACATGCATGACTCTCAGAGACAATGGCTTGACTTGCACCTGCACTTTACACATGGCTCTCCACGGATGAGGTGGTGAGGAGGCAGTTTCCTTTGGCCTGGGGTAGCATATGAGGGTAGTACTTCTAGGCGGAACCTCTCTTCTTCTTATAGTGAAGGAAGTGCACCTCAACTTGGTCTAGTGGTGTTGAAAGCTAAAGACAGAAGCTGTGGGTTGCAATAAAGCTTCAAAAGAGGGATAGTCTACTGGCTCAAGGGGAAATTTCTTATATATGCTGCACCATGTAGATATGTTGTACAGAAGTTCTTGAAAAAAAAATGCAAAAATGCAAAAAGAACTCCAAAAAAGTGGTGGGTCGGATTGAAAATTTAATAACCCCACCGGAGTATAAAGCAAAAGCTTATGGTATCCATGTTACATCTCATGAAGCTTGCAGCGGGAGACTTAGCTACACTGGCTAAGCTTCCAAAACTCTATACTTCTACCCCCTCTTCTTGAGCCGGTTGCACTTGAACTTAGAAGGGAATACCCCGCTTCTCGAGGAAAGAGTTGCTAGACTGAGGCATTAGAGTTACCAGGTTGAGGGAGGTTGTTTCTTTGTCACTTCTGAGGTGGGGAGCCACATATCACCTACACCGCAAGGAAAGAATCATGGTCATTAGAGTTTGTGTATGTAGACTTGTTCTGATCTGGTTTATTGAGGAGTCTTGCCCATAGATTGGTGGAACTTGGAGTCTGTTGAGTTTTAAGCTTAAGTCCAAATAAGGTTCCGACACATTAATAATCCAAAGATCTGCTCGAGCTCCATATTTCAATTTAATGAAGGAAAATTTAATAAGTCAACCTTGATCCATGTACATCCTCTTTTTCTTTTTCTTTTTCTTTCTTTTTCACTTCTTTTTCAAATAAGTGTTTGCTAAGGGACTAGCAAAGTTAAGCATAGGGGGGTGATGAATACCCATTCATCACTCTTTATTCTTCTATTTTAGCTACAAAAACCTTTGCAAATACATGTGGATATGTGTAAATACAAATAATTACCAAAAGCATGCATTGTGTAAAAACCTATAATTAGCATGTTTTTGTGCACAAAATAAAAGAATAAAGAGCAAAAAGAAAAAGAGGGAAATATTTAGAATAAATATTGAGCAACCTAACCCAAGGGAGGGCTCAGCATGGGCCTGACCGCATAAAAGCCAAAGTAGAGGGAGATAGGAGCTCATGTGTATATACTTCTGTAAATACATATTTTCCTCACCCAAAAATATGCTTGTACATATTGTGTGTATATTTTATTAAAAACAAAATAAAAATTTAAAAATCAAAAAGTCAAAAAAAAATACCCTTTCACCATGTGCATAAACCACACCATTGTATTTATTTAACCTTGTAAATAAATTCAATTATTTTCTAAACTTTTTGTAAATATTCTATGTTACATATTGTAAATATATAAAATAACAAGAAACAAAACAAAAATCAAATAAAAATTACAAAATTGAAAATACAAAAATACATTGTATAAATACCATGTATATAAATGTATTCAACCATTTATTTCACCCTTGTATATAAGTGATAAAAATAAAATAAAAATATTCTTTTATTCCTCATTTTATCTTGTAAATAAATAAAATACAAAATGAGCATAAAAATACATAAAAATAACAAATAAAAAATCAAAAATAAAAATCCATATAGTGTACATATACCTATATATATAGCTACCCTATTTTTATTTCCAAAAATTAATTAAAAATCACCAAAAAATAGAAAAAAATAAAAGAAAAATATTTCATGTTTTGAGTTTTCTTTAATTCGGCCTATTTCTACCTTAAAATAAATAAACAAAAATCAACTGCACGTGGCAGCTTCTGATTGGTCCACGGGGGACTGTTGACCCCGGTCAACTCCCCCGCGGACTCCTTCCTTTTCTGGAAGAAGCGCGCCACCCCATCTTCTCCGATTTTCCCACGCGGCTCCAGGCTGTCTCCCACGCATATCCCATGCCCGGATTCTTCGCCGTTCATCCCTCTCCCTCGCCGGATCCTTCGCCATGAAATCAACGCTTTCCATCGCCGTCTCCACTCAACCCTAATCGACGCTGTCACTCTATATATTCTCACCTCCGCCGCCTCCGCGCCCCATCTTTGGACCATCTCCTTCTCCCCAGTGACCTCCATAGGCATCGCGAGAGTGACAGCAAGCTTTTGCCCTTGTTGCAGTGAGGCGAGGAGGCGAATCCTTTGATCCGGCGATCTTCGCCGCCGCTGCTCCGCCACCAGCGTCGAGCATCGAGCCTCGGGCCGAGACGACCCTCGAGGCTACGACCAAGAGCACCCCCTGCTCTTCCCCAGTCTTTCCGACCACCCAGGTAGAACCTTTAGGCCGTAGGATAGCTTAGATTTCAATTTTTAGTTTACTGTTCGCGTAGCTCCGCCGCCGTCGCCAGCCACCTACGACCACCCATCTTCCATTCCGACACCGCCATCATCTCCGCCAGACCTCTCCGCACCTTCTTCACCCCTCCATACAACCCAGATCGCACAGGATCTGGGAACCGAGCTCCTTCGCCGACCACCCTCGCCGGAGCTCCCCATTTCGACTCACACTTCACCTTCACGCCGCCTAACCGGGTCGAGGCATTTTGCCCTCGACCCGCGAAGCTTCTGAACTATCTTGCAGGTCAAGAGGAGGCCGTCTGAGGCTTCCCGACATCTTCCCAGGAGCTTCTTCTCCGTCGACCTCGCCGGAGCCTTCCAGGGCTCGGCCGGGGCATTGGAGACCCGTAGCAGCTGCGCAACTTCACGCCGGATCTTCTCCGACCTTCAGGCGCAGCAGAGGAGAGCGGAGACACCTTCACGAGGCCGGCGAAGTTCGCCGGCCATCAGTTCTTCGAGGACCCTCCATCGCCGTCAGATCAGCCTCATCGCTCCAGATCAGATCTTGGCCGTCCGATCGAGGAGCTGCTTCCACCGTCCGATCCGAGGAGACACCATCTGGAGCGCCTACCATCTGCAGCCGTCCGATCTACACGTGGCGCGCATCCAACGAGTCCGCTTAATAAAGGGTAATTTACCCTTAGGCCCTTGTCTTTCCTTTATTTCGTTTCAGTCCTGTAAGTTGTCGAGTCAGTTATTTAATTTTGGGATAATTTGCATGTGGGACCCTGCTATCTATTTTATTTGCATTTATACCCCTGCCAGTTGAGATCCACGTGCTTCGTCACGTGTTATGTTGGGATATTTGCATAAGATGCCCTGTAGTTCTGAATGTTATTCATTGAATAAAAAGTTTTGTTTATTTGCAATTATACCCCTGTGAGCATTGTTTATACGCATGTGCGTTTTATTTTGGGTAAATTGCAATTGGGCCCCCTGGACTTTTGATACGAGTTATCAATAGGTCCTTGGGACTTATTTTTCTTACATTTGGGTCCTTGAGTGCCCCAGACACGTGCTTGGCACGTGTTTCGCTGGGTAATTTGCACCAAGACCCCAGAACTTTTGGGTATTTGCACTTAGGTCCCTGTGCACAGTGCCCCTCCTTATTTTTGAATAAAATATCAAACGACCTCCAAATCCAATGAGATTTTGACACATGGCTCCTGCCATGGTGTAGGAATTTCTATGATTTTTGAGGACATTTTTGATTTCATTTATTATTTTTAAAAATTCAAAAACCCCTATTTTTGCTACTGTTTGACTTTAAAAATACCAAAAAAATATAAAATCACTCTCAAAAATTCTAAAAAAATTAGATACTGTTTCTTGCTTGTTGATTGATTTTCTAGCCAATTTTGGCTAGTTTTCATCACTTAAAAACCTTAAAAATTGAAAAAACCCTAAAAACCCATAAAAATTATAATAAATTAATTAAAAATCCAAAAACAATAATTAGGGTGCCTAAATTTTCCTTATTCTTTCTAGATTATAGGAAAATTACCTTTAGGGCTTTTTGAGATCCAAGAGTATTTTATTTTTGGGTCTTAAGCCTTGCTGGACAGTACCCTTTGTTTTTCGCATTGTTTGATTTTTAATAAATAATTTACCCATTAGAAAAATTCCAAAAATTCACCAAAAACAGTAAAAACTTGAAAAACCTAAAAACCATTTTTCCTTAATTTTTGCATTATTTTTTGAGTGTTTTATAAATTGTTGAAGTTCCCTTGTATTTGCCTTCTCTCATTTTCTCATCTTTTAAAAAAATTCTAAAAATTATAAAAACAAATAAAAACACTAAAAAAGTATTCTCTTGGATTTCTGACTACATCGTAGGCCGCAAGGCCAATCTGTGCTCCTTGTGTTCGACCCTGGGAGCTATACCAGGTTAATCCTATAGCTAGATCACTCCATTTTGTGTTTTGATTGATTTTATATCTGTGAGTGGTTGATTTTTCTTGATTGACTTAGTTGAGTGATAGAGGTCGCAACGACCTAATTTTCTATACCTTTACCTCTGTCATTTGGCCGGTCAACAGCTGCCGGAAGGAGGTTAATTGAAGAGCCGCTGTCTAACAGAGTACGATCAAACTGCTGCTCCTGAATCTCGCATCTGACATAGGGAGCTCCTGCGTCTGGTCGCTTGGCTGGCAATGTGTTCTGAATGGCGCAGCAAGTGTTGTGAGTGAGCATACGGATTTGATCCCTGTGCCTCTTCTTCCTTCGGACAGTAGTTGTTTCTTTCAAATTCTTCTTGAAGAAGGGGATATGATCAAATGCTTCTCGTAGAGTCAGCTGAATATGAAATCTGTCAATCATCTCGTTGCCGAACTCTACCTGCTGATTCTTTTTTGGATTTTCTTTTTTATTCCCCTTCGCTCGGCGGAGTGCCTCAGGGAAGGGGATGGTAGGGGCCTCCTCAGATGGAGGACTAGGAATCGGTCCCTGTGCCTGTGAAGACGGAGAATCCATACAATAATCATCATTCATCACATATGGATCCGCAATTTGAACAGAAACCTTTCCTTTATTCATATTTTTCTTTTTGTTTTTGTTCCCACAGTCTTTAGATACAAAATGTGGTAACATCACAGATGGCTCAACAAAAGTGGATGTGGTGGCCTCAGTACCACCACTAGCACCGATCTTCGCGGCATCAGCACCGCGCTCTGGTTCAACATCCAAAATGGTGGCATCAGCACCACCGTCTGCATCTGGTATCACGACGGCATCAGCACTGTCGTCCTGGACTCCATCATTGGTGGCATCAGCACCACCGTCTTCAACATCATCATTAGCGGCATCAGCACCGCTCCTCTGCTCCTCTGGCGCTCCTGGTTCGGCATCGGGTTGTCGCTCAGAAGAGGCACCGCCGGCTGGCATCCTACCGCTCCTAGTAGTAACAAAATCAGCATCATAATAGGAATAAGATATGTCATTCAAATCATCACTAGGAGAGGTGTCCTCTGTGAACTCAACCTGCTCAGATTTTCTTTTCAAGTTATTAGGATTAGGTTCGATCTGAGCGGGTATGGCGGCTTTGCCTTTGATGATGTCCCGCATCTCCTGCCGGAACTCATCCATTTCTTGCCTGAAAGATGCTCGCTGTTCAGATAGCAAGCGGGCAAGATCATCGAGGGCTGGGTTCTCATAGGCTTGACCCTGAGAACTGGATGTCTGTCCCTGCTGGACATGGGGCTGCTGCTGCTGGTATTGCTGCTGATATTGGGGGGGAGGCTGGTGATAAGATTGCTGAGGCTGCTGGCGCTGCCTCCACTGCTGTCCCTGATAGGCGGGACGAGGACCACTCTGATACTGCCGGGGCTGGTTGTACTGGGGCTGCTGGTGTTGTTGTTGTGGCTGGCCGTTCTGCTGTCCTTGAGCAGGAGAATGCTGTTGGGATGAGGATCCACCATTACCCCAACGGAATCCGGGGTGATCCCTACGAATTGCGGGCTGAGGGTATCGGTCATACCAAATCCCGTTGACTTCCATCAACGGTTCCTGCTCGAAGGAAGGTGGAGGTAGAACTGCCAGTGGCTGCTCCGGCTGATAAACCACCATCTGAGTCTCCTGAGATGGCGGTTGCTCTGGATGGTACTGCAGCAATGGAACCGGCTCCGCCTGGATATGGTTCACCTGGCGGTATGAGGTGGAGGCCTGGTTGGGATTGCTGCTGCTGGAAGCAACCTGTGACCTGGGAGGCTGTTGGGAATGGGCTTGTGCCTCCTGAATACAGAGAATTTGAGTCTTTAGGTCACTCATGGTTTTTGTGAGAAGGTCCATCTGGGCTAGACCTTGGTTCTGCTTCTTTTCCAGGATCTCCATGCGGTCCAGCTTTTCACTGATTATGCCCATGTCGGCTGCTGCTGATTCTGCTTGGGCTGCGGCTACCGACGTTGTGCTAGGACCGGCATCGATGCGGGCGATCCTCTGAAATGATCCCGCTCCTTGCGGGGGCTTCTGCTGAGTGTAGACTCTGGCCTGGGTCATCACTGTAGAGTTCTCTACCATGCCTTCGTAGATGGCCCAGACGTCGTCTTCTCCCTTGGAGAAATAGGATCCACCGCAAGAGGCGTTCACAAGCCCCTGCAGCTCCGGTGTCAGCCCACAGAAGAAACTCTGCACCAGGTGGGGCTTGGAGATATCGTGATGTGGACACCGGTCTATGAGCTCTCTGAATCGATCCCATGCTTCATGGAACTGTTCATTTGGGATCATGACGAAATTGCTGATCATTGCTCGAGCTGCGTTTGTCCGGCCGAGAGGATAGTATTTCTTCAAATAAACGGACCGGAGATCTGCCCAAGTGTCGACGAATCGCCCTAGATGCTTGAGCCAATATGCGGCTCGATCAACCAATGAGAACGGGAAGGCGATCATCTTGATAGTGTCCTCGGTCAACAACCGATCGTGGATAGTGCTGCATATCATTTCGAACTCTTGGAGATGGAGGTGCGGCTCTTCGGTCGGCAGCCCATGGAACTTGGGAAGAAGCTGGATCGTGTGGTGCCGGAGCTCGAAGTCTCCGTGGATTGGTGGGAGTCTGATCCACCGGTGAGTGAGGGACGAAGCTGGGTTGTGCAGTTCCCTCATGATGGTCTGTGGCGGTCGCTCACCGTCTGGATCGCCTCCTGCATCGGGTTCTCCTCCTTCTCCGCCACCGCCTCCTCCAGGTCTGTTCTCTCTCAACTGTGCAATCTCTCTCATAAGGTCACCCATGAATGTGCCCTGGTCACGGATCTGTCTCTGCATATTTTCCAGGGACGCTAGCAATGAATTGTTGATGGCCGCCTGATCAATTATGAAGGGAGGGTGATCGTGGTCATCTGGGTGCTCGCCTCTGTCTGCCATTGCTTGATTCTCTGAAAATGCAAAAGAGGCCATTTCAGGTGCTGTTGAATGAGCTGAGCTCTGCGATGCACTGAATTCTGACACAATTGGACTGAGGGAAGGAGAATGGGAAGGGTGGTCGAGGGGGAACAGGGTGGATGTGAACTCAAGCTCGGAGAGCGGGCTCTCCGAGGCATTCCTAGATGAGTAGGGAGGAGTGCTGGATAGCGGTGCCGACAAGGTCGGCCTAAGAGATCTCCGTCCCATCATCTTGATTATTTGGAAAGAGTGGGAAAATGCAAGAAAAGAAGATGAAATGCAACAAAATTGTGCACAATTGTGCGGTGTTTTTGATCTTGACCTTAATAAATCTAACAATCAAACACAAAGCAAGGGTAAGTTCACCAACTCAACTCGTGAAGCCGTGAAGGTTCGGCTTTTATCTTGTCAGTTTTAGCTTGTTTTTCAGGTATTAATCTTTTCACGAGTCCTTAGAGCGCTACGCCTATAGGAGAGAGAGTACTGCCAGGAAAGTGTCCCCGTACTTGTCCTCCTCCTGTGTAACCTGTAACTTGCGCTTTTTAAGGTCCTTGTAACCCTTCCTGGATCCCTACTCAGCCAAAGAAAAGAGAGAGGAAGCCGATAGGCGAAACCGATACTTCGGACCTCGCTCGCAACGGAATCACCCGTGAGCGTACAAGGTCCTACTCGGACGCAGCCGGTGAGACAGACACACCCGTGAAGGCGTGGCCTAGGCTCGGTACTTCGGACAAGATCGGCGCTCACACAATAGTGAGTCACCAATGGCGACCAAGTCCTACTCGACTACGTACGATAGTAGCGCCAATACTTCGGAAATCCAGGCGATACACAAGGCAGCCACAAGTTGGGTTTTGGGCTCTAATCCTTACGAAACGCTCACCTCACTTGGAAGGAGACCTTCCCATGCAACCTGAAAACAAGTGAGGGTGTTACTCTCCCCAAGCAATGAATCCAATTACCGATTTTATTTTTGGTCAAGTTTTCTTTAGCAGTCCCTTTTTTAATTTTTTTGGTGTTATCGCTTCTTTTGAGTCAATTCAAACAAGCGCCTAACGGTTTTTGTATTTTTTCCTTTATCCTACTTTGTTCAAAAAAACAGAGGGAGAATAGAGTCGGAAAAGCCGTGCAAGTCGACACCAAGGTGGAAATCTCACCTTTGTGCCTATATGATGCGTGCAAAGTAAGAGGACTTATAGAGAATCCCAGCTCTCTCCATGCGGGATGCAAAGCAGAATTTTTAAACCTAATCTATATGGCGAAATGCAAGGCGGAAATCGTCCTAGTACAGGCAACTGCTAGCGTGAAGAACCACAAGCTAGCTAGCAACTCCTAATCCGAGTGTCCGGTCTAGGCTCACCCCTCCTCTGCCCAACACATTTGGGGTAGGAGAAAGCGCTTGTTCGGGTGTGAGCTCGCGGCGCGTGGATTTGGAAGCTACTAACTAACTGTTTAATTAGTCTAAGTCCAAATACGTATCTATAGGAACATGCAAATATAATTAAGTGTTTGGACCTATTCTAATCGAGTCAAGCAGACCTAGAACTAAGAGCTCAATCCACAAAAGAAAGTGAAAAATGAAAACAAAACCGGCAAATGACAGCGATGAAAACTCGTCAAAACTGCGGTGAGCCCCCGGGTGAACAAACACCCGGAAATTAGGCCCGAATGTCTAAGTGTCCAAGTCCAAGTGTACCTGTATTATTACAAATTAAATAAATCACTCTCTCTCACAAAAAATAAATGAAACTAATCTAAGCACCCTCTCTCTCACTCCTTGCTCTCTCCTGCCGGCTAGGCTAAGAATAGCCGGCTCCGCTTCCCAAGGATACGTCGGGTCACCTAGGCGATCCGCCTCGCTCCGCGGTCCCTCGCAAGAAGACAAGACAAGAGATGGTCAGATAGCTCAACAAGATATATCAAAATGTAAGAGATGAAAAATGCTGCTATGGTAAACAATCACACAATCAAACAAAAATGTGAACTACAAGCTGTTGCTCCCCGGCAACGGCGCCATTTGATAATCCCGGAATTTGATGCGGTTATATCGACTCACAAGGCGAGTCAACAGTCGGTGTTTGACCACACAAATTCCGAAATTAATCAACAATTAACCCACACTAAGCTCAATAATTAGAAAGAAATGTGGAGTTAAAATTTATTTTTAACTCTGCACAAATGGTGTATAGTGTCAAGTATGCAGAGAGTTCGAACACAGGGAACAAGCAGTGTAATTCAAGCAAAAATGCTAAAATGTGTGAGTGTGTGGAGTGTCTACACTAAGCAATCAAGCAACTACAATTTTTGTGGGTTTTTAATTTTTAATTTTTTTTATTTAATTTTTAATTTTGTATTTTGATTTTTGATTTTCTGATTTTTATATTTTATATTTTATATTTTTTTTATTTCTTTTTCAATATTGGAAAGTAAAGGCAATATAATAAAAGGCAAGCTAAAAGATTTATAAAAAAGTGCAAAAATACTCAAAAATTCAGGAATATAATGTTTTTGGTATTTTTAAGGTTTTCTACTATTTTTGTGATTTTTGGGGGTTTTTCAAGGGGTTTTTGATATTTTTAATTACTGAAATAAGAGAAAACAGTGGAAATAATGCTGGCTGTGACAAAAATAGGACTTAAAAATAGCAAACAGTAGCTCAAAATTTTCACACTATTTTTCAAATGAAAAGGGTGAAATAAGGAACAAACAGGAACTGAATTTTTGATTTTTGAAGTTCTCTACAATTTTATATATTTTTTTGAAGTTTTTGAGTGTTTTTAAATTTTTAGTGTTTTTCTTTTGAAATTTTTAATGATTTTTGGACTGACACTAAAAGATGACAAAATAGACACTAGGTAATTTTTTTGGAATTTTTGGAAGGGTTTTAATATTTTTTTGGTATTTTCTAAGGTAGACAGTACACAAAAAGGCTGTTTTTGATTTTTAATAAATATGAAAGTAAAATAAAATCAAAAACTAAATAGGTGGCGTGAAAGTACACGTGTCCAGGAGCTTAAGTCTATTTTTGTGGAATTTTTGGGCTTAAAATGATATCTCAAATAAATACAACAAGCATCAAAGCATTAAACAGTCCTGGCAGGGGTATATGTGCAAAATATCAAACATCCAGGGGCAAACATGCAATTTTCCACAAAAATATACACTTTATATTCAATTTTTGGCACCAAAAGACAATTACAAAACCCGCCTGGGCCTAATCGAAATTTTCCCACCAGGGCGCGTGACTTGCACGCGCCTGGGAAGGACTGGAATGCAATATCACAAAAGCCTGGGGGTCTCTTTGCAAAATAACCAAAAATATTACACGTGCTTCGAAAGTTTTAGGACTAAAACGAAATAAACAAACAACCGAGGGTCCTTCTGCAAAATGCCCCCACCTCACGTGTACAGGTCATGTGAGGTGACGTGGCGGAGGACCTAAGTGCAAATAAGTAAAGTTCGGGGGTCTCGATGCAAATATTACAAAATATTTACGCTACAGACGAAAGTTTAAAAACTAAATATTAAATACAAAAGGCGCGAGGGTGTAGATGCAAAATACCCTCGACGCGACGCTCCGATGATGACGCGTGGCTCGCATCCAACGGCTGGGCGACGGGGCGCGATCCAGCGGCTGGAGGCGATCCACTTATCCACGTGGCGTGTTCTGGGCGAGCGATGACGGTTGGCTTGTGCGGCCTGGATTAGATCTTCCTTGGTGGATCGGACGGTCGAAGCGAAGGATGATCCAACGGCCAACACGCGAAATGGAGCTGCGGCTCGATCGGACGGTGGAGACGCGATGAGGAAGAACAGGGACGAAGGCCGGCGAAGGCGAACTTCCCCGGCTCCGATCTCGCTTCTCCGGCGATGAATAGGCTCCAAAATGGAGCTGCAGACTCCTGGGAGGTCTCTCTATGGACTGGATGGCTCAGATTCGCCGGAGGAGCATCGAGGTGCGGGCGCGAAGGCGGCGGAGCTCTACGCTCCAGGTATCTCCGGCGATGAATCAAAACGGCCTTCCAGGTGCGTTCAAAGCTCCTTGACCTGCAAAAAGTGGTGAGAAGGCCCAGGGCAAATTGCCTGGGCCTCGCGGAGACCTAATCGAAGCGCGAAGGGGAGTGGTCGACGGTGGCCGGAGGTGCGCTCCGGCGAGGATGTTGGGATTGGCGAAATACGCGATGAAACTCACAATTTTTTTGGGGTTTTTGATCCTTAAGCTACCAGGAACTAAATGCACTAAAGAAATATGCGGGTGGAAGCCCTCGATGGCCGGAACCAGAGGATGAAGGGTACCTCGACGCCGGCGGTTGGCGGAGGTGCTGGAGTCGTCCTCGACCTCGTTCGCCTTGGCTGAGAAGCTCGCGGCGGAGCTGTCACCTCCAGCAAGGCTCAGAGCACTAGAGAGGCGGAGAGGGGTGGACCAAGGGGACTCAATTCGAAATGGAAGGAAGGGGGTCGGTTATATTTGGTTTGACTAAGTGGCTGAGGAGCCCCAAAGATCAAGGTGCCCTGACCGCCACAGTGATCCAAAGTCCAAGGTTTCACTTGGACTCGATTCACCGCATAACGAGGAAGAAAAGATATGAAGAAATCACCACGAAAAAATGCAAGGCACGGCTGGAAAATCTCGACAAAAATGGGTGAAAACCCAGGTCTGACAGGCCACAGGCGGGGGAAGGCAGGCAGTTGACCTAGGGTCAATGTTGACTGCCTCCTGGTTGGTCCACGTGGACCAACCAGGAAAAACCCCGCGAAAAAGTTTTGAAAATTCAATTTAAAATAATAAATGCTCGAATTAAATAAATGTTATAAATAAAAAATGTTCAAAATTTTATGTAGTATTTAATTTTGATTTTTATTTATTTTTATGGCTTATATTTTTACAAGTTACCTTTTTAACCCTATATAGGTATAATACCTATGTATTTTAATATTTTATTTTATTTTATGTATTCTTAATCTTATTATTTTTATTTATGATTTTGTAAAATTATAACATACTTTTATATACATAAGTATATTTTTATTTTATTTTTCTGAGATGTTTTGTATATTTAATAAAATACAAGTGTATTATATATAGGTATAAGTGTATGCAGTATGCCTATGTATTCTTTATACAAGTATTTTTATTTTTATTTTTCTTTGCATTTTATTTCAATTTTAATGCACATATACAGTATAAGTAATATTTACAAAATTATAAAAATATAAAAATGAATAAATAATGAATAAAGAATAAATTGAATATTTTATTCAGTACAAGTATACAATGAGGGTCCAAAACTCAACTTTCAAACCGTAGCTCCGCCAAATGCAAAACCACCGCCATTAGATAGATTATTTTATTCTATATACAATTAAAGGTGAGTACACTGCATTTGGAGTTGCCAGTTGTGAGATACAGGTCTGGGAAGTTGGGATTTTGGATTCTTATTCAGACCCTATCTTTTTGTCTGTACATTCTTTTTCTGTGAAATCAATTTTGTATTTTTCTTTATTAAAGTATCTACAACTTTCATGTACAAAGTTTCTTTATTTGAAGTGTAAAAAGTGGAACCAAAAATAGGTCCCAAAATGAATAAAGAATGAATATAAAGTATAGGCATTTTATCTGTACTTTGGCCCTTATCTGCCCCTACTTTATTCCTTGTCGACCTATTCATCAAGATGCCTAGGTCTCGGGGTTTCGGGTCATAAAATATTTACAATATTTTATTCTTTTTCTTTTCTTTATTTATTCTATAATTTTGGCCTTAATTACAGTAATTTACACACTGTTTAGATGCACATGCATGAATGCTAAGATGCTCTATTTAAGGCTATTTACAGGCATTTGCTAGGGTTTTTGGTGCCAAAATGATAGAATAAAGATGATGAAATGTGGATTCATCATGGATCCTGCCACTGTGTAAAATTTTCACCAATTTTTGGGTACATTTTTGTTCTTTTTAGTACTTTTAAAATTCAAAAACCTTTATTTTTGCCTCTTTCCAGATTAAAAATTCCCAAAAAAATATTAAAAACCTTTTAAAAATTCTAAGAAAATCAAGTTTTGTTTATTTTTGTGTGTTTGAATTTCTGTGCATTTTTGGCTATTTTTGGATTTATCAAAAGCTTAAAAATTAAAAACCCTCAAAAACTTATAAAAATATCTAAAAAATCACAGACAACTCAAAAATTCACAATTTCTCTTCCTGAATTTTCTTCATTGTTTCTACTTTTCATAAAAAATACCTTCAGGCTCTTCTAGGACCATTTTATATTTTAATTTGGTCCTCCAAGCCTGACTGGATAGTTTGCTTTTATTTCTGCCTTCTTTTATTTTTAGAAATATCTATAAAAATTATAAAAATGTCAAAAATTCATCAAAAACAGTAAAAAAACATATAAAACGTAAAAATATTTTTGTTTGAATTTTTGAACCATTTTGAGTATTTAAATAATTGGTTGAATGTGCTTGTAGTTGCCTTTTTATTATTTTTCTTCATTATTAAAAATCCAAAAAAATATAAAAATATTAAAAATCACCAAAAAAATATTTTTTTTATTTTCTTTTCTTTTTCGACTACTTCGTAGGCCGCCAGGCCAACTCGTGCTCATCGAGACCGACCCTGGGATCTATACCAGGTTAATCACCTAGCTAGGACCGCGATTTTGGTTTTCATTGTTTTTCTTATCTTTATTTGGTGGTCCGATTTTTGTTTCTTGATCGAGCTCTGAGTCCCGAGTAACTGAGGTCGCAAACGACCTTAGTGATTCCTTTACCTTAGTCTATTGGGCGGCTCATCAACGGTCATCCCTCGATTTTTTTCTTCTAATCATTGTTAAGTTGGCAATGGTTAATACAAATTTCAACGAATAAGACAATAGATAAATCGTTGCTATACGAACCTTTAACAACAAATATGACAACATTGCTATAATTTCATGAAGAAAAGTTAATTTTACAATGAATAATTTTTGTTAGTATATTTTTTTTGAGAGGAAAGAGGGTGAAATCCTGAGCTGGGATTCACCGTCAAAAACTCTTCATTTCATAAAATGATAAAGATATACATTACCTTGTGGATGGTATATATTTATTATCAGAAGATATATATGATAACTTATATTCAAATTATTCATTGTCATAGATCAAATTTCTTGTAGTGCAAGATATGAATAATTTGTTACACATTTAAGGTTTATTGATTGGGTAAGAGGTAGAAAATCAAAAATAATTTAAAAATGTTATTTTTCTTGAAAACATATTCGATTAAACTCAAAACAACAATCAGAATAGAAAGCATATACAAACAGAAAAATAAAGATATGTAATAATTCAACAATTTACGTATTCACTGCTCACACCATTTTCTCCCTTTTCTCTTTCGTGAAAATAATACGTATGAGCTAGGGATGAAAATGGTCAGATACGAATACGAATATATGGTAAACTTTAGTGTAAAATCGAGTATTAAAGATGACTCATGGAAATGAAATGAAAGATCAATAGACACTATGGATCATCAAAATTTAACGCATTTAATTTTGGTGTCAAATCAGGAATTAAATTATATCATTAGAAAGAGGATAAAATTTGCAACAAAATGACACTGAAATCATGCGAATTGGACTTAAGATGCTCAAGATATTGAAGAAATAGTGCAAGGGAATAAATGTAATATAAATGTATTGAAAATAAAAGATAAATAATCTCAAATAGGCCCCTGGAGGGACCTATTTGCAATTAGAGAAAACCGACGGGGGCTTCTTGCAAAAATGTCCAGGTGCGCACGTGAGGTACGCATGCCTGGACCTGGATGTAATTCTAAGAACTCTAAGGTGCCTTTTGCAAAATGCCCAACTCCTTGCGTGTTATGCATGCGATGAGCCAGGCTTGGGGGAGGCACAGCTTCGGGAATGATGTGACATGACCTGATGCTTCGTGAGAGGGCAGCTTGGTGTTCGATCCTACAGCTCGGAGAGGCGACGCGGTGTGACCTAGGCCATTGGATGGTTGCCGCGAGGCACCATCCAACGGCACCTGGGCTTCTCCTCCGTCGAGGGGAGCAGAGGTGTAGGCTGAGCTCCAGCGAGCTTGCTAGAGCCCCACCGGGCTCCCTCACACTCGTCGAAGATCCGTAGGCCTTCGTGGCGACCCGACAAGCATCGTTGGAGATCGGAGAAGCTTCCAAGCTAACTGAAGGTGGTGGTCGACGTAACCTCACCAGAGATGGAGGTCGAGATCGGAGATGAAGTGCGCATTACGACCATTGAAGCATTCGAGTCCTGTAGGGGTTAGGTATAGCTGAAGCATGCATTCGTGAAGTGAGTGAGAGCGAAGTAGGGGTGAGGCAGGAGCCTGATCGGGCAGAGAAGGCGGAGTCTCACGTGGGTTCCTCCGCTATGAGGGCAGAGAAAAGGAACGTAGCGATGGTAGGTTATGACAGAAGGAGGAGGTGGTTGTGACCCCCGCGAAGATCAGGGAGGTCCGACGAAGGTGATGGTACTGTGATCAAGAGCTGAAGATGAGTGTGCGCGAGTGATTAAATGAGAAAGAATGGAGAAAAATTAAGAACAAGGTACCTGGAGGATTTGAACGGGAAAGAAGCGGCGAATGTGGAGCTTGGGATGAGTGCCAGATGGTGCTCCGATCATCACTCAACAAAGGCATCTAGGCCTTGGAGCTTAGTGGCTGCAGGACACACCGCAACATGGCCATGGAGGTCGCGGGTCGACACCGGAGCTGAGGCACCATTGTGCCCCTCACTCCAGACTCCGTCTGTCACATGGAGGAGGAGGAGACTAGGGGCCATGCTCGTATTGGTGGATGGGGGTAGACGGAGGCACATCGGTTGTTTTATAGGAAGAGGTGGGCAGAGGAAACAGGGTGTTACTGGGGATTTGCAACGTTTGGAGGAGTGATCGAGGAGTGATGGAGAAGGTACTGGGGTTACGCGAGGAAGGTGGATCGAGGAATTGGCTGCAAGGTGGTGGCATTATGGAGCAGGGAGATGGTTGGGGATGAGGGCTAAAAATGGAAGGGTGCGGGTGGTTCACGGGTCATAACATCAGGGAAAGGGGGTGTGCTGGAGGTTGACAAAGCGGCTTGGATCAATGGATCATGCGATCCAACGACCCAGATGAAGGCACCGACAGACACACCAGATCAGATCCTTAGGATCTGATCTAGTAGTGAAGGTTGAGGCGGGAGTAGGCGGTTGGATCTGATCAGAGGTCTGATCCGACGATGGAGAGAGAAGGCGGTAGTAGAGGGTCAGATGGAAAGGGGGAAATGATCTGAGGGCTGAGGTTGACTAGGTAATGTGGAGATAGTAGGGCTGTTGGATGGTACAACCATCCAACATCTGAGATCAAGGCGTACAGGAGCGGTGAGGATCTGATTTTAAGATCATATCGAATGGCTAGGGGCGGGGTGCAGAGAAATAGTCAGGATGGAGGCGGGGAGGGATGATCCAACGGCCATGAGAGGGGTTGGGTGGCTAACGGAAGTGCAACCACGTGGGCGGCCCAGAGAGTGCCACGTGACTCAATAGAAAAATCAGAAAATAAAAAGTAAAGATAAATAAAAAAGAAATACAACAAGGTCGAATTAGAAAAAAGTCGAAACATGAAATTTGTAGATCTCGATGAGATCTACAAGTTTCATGTTGGACAAAAAGCGAAAAGAGGGCATTTGTACGAAAATATTTTTGGGGTGCATTTTTAAGGATATAAACACAACTTTGGGGTTTTGATATTTTTTGTATTTTTTTATTTCTTTGAAAAGCTAAAACAATTATAGATAATAATTAACCTGATTTTTATGGGCTTTAATAAAATAAGAAAATAAGGAAAATGGTTAGTAATTAACTACAATGAATATAAGTTAATTATACACAATTTATATACAACATAATACATGTTAAGATTAATGAATTATTAGTGATTTTTTTGAATTGTTTAAGCTTGGAGATTAATAATTTGTTTTTAGCATGATGAATCTGGCATTCATCAAGAGCGATACTCTGGTTTCCAACGTAGGCGAAGGTAGAAACCTATCCTAATCCTGCTTTGATGAGCAGGATCTAGGGGGATCAGGTGGCGCCGGAAGATGGTCGACGGGGGATTCGATCGATGCGGGTAGATAAATGAAATGGATCGAATTAAAAGTGGAAATGAGGGCGAGATAAGTGGTACCTGAAGCTTCTAATGGACTCAACATCGTCAGGCGAGGTGGATGGCAGGGTTGTGGCCTTGACCGTACTGCAAAAGGTCTGGGAGGTTGCACGCGACGGAGGAACTCCGACCACGTTCGAGCTGCGGCCAAAACGGCCACCAAGCTTCACTCCAAAGGTCTCTTTAGAAGCATGTCACTCTTTTGGAGGTGGCTAGGGAGGAATGAGGTCACGAGGCACGAGCTAAGGAGCTAGGGTGGTGGAGATGATGATTTATAGGAGTGCCATAGGGTCTAGAAAGATTGGGAGATTTTGCGAAACCCTAGGAAGATCCGATTCCTCCTAGAGATCCGCGAGGATCGTGGATCCTAAGAGGTGAATCAGGCATTGAAATCAAGGTGAATGATGGTCGGACTCGACTGGTAAAAATGGAAGAATTCCAGTCCGACGACACATCTAACGGGTCGGGTCTGGTGGAGGAGAAGGTTGACCCGGGTTGACCAATCAGAAAATTTGAAAATAATAAATCAAAGGAGAATAAAAATAAATAGTAAATGAATTTAAAATAAAAATGGTAAAAATAAAAAAAATGTTTATCCATGATTGAATCCTTCCTCCAAAATCTATGACCGCTCAAATCAGAAGAAAGTCTTATCCTCGTCTGCACCTCGAAAGACCACAGAATCGACGTATGTCCGAATGAGCCCGGGGCAACGCCCAAGCTCGAGATAGAGGGAAGAGCTCTGTCGCCTTAGGCGAAAGAAGAAATCTGTTCAAATGGGATCTTGATCTAACATTACGCCACATGTAAGCGCTTCCCCACGCATCCATGATTGATCGCCCCCGCGCATGAATAAGGTTTGCAAAGGCCTCAGAGCCCATGTCACGTCCACCTCCACGCCTAGGTCGGTCCTCCGAGAGGAGAGTTAAGTTGAGATCTCCTCCAACGATCCATAGGTCATCCTCCAAAATTGATGCCACCTGGTCCCGATCGGCAGAGAGTGAGCCACGATCGTTTCCAATGGGTCCATACACGTTTGACACCGAATATGATCTCCGTTGCTAATTCCATAGTCCAAACCCATCTTGGATTCATGTAGCAATGAATATGACATCCGTTGCTAATTTCAAAAAGAAAAGTTAGTTTTACAAAGAATAATATTTGTTGGTATATATTTAACATCGGAAGATATGACAAAGAATGCTTAAATTATTCGCTGTCTTAGATCAATTTTCTTGTAGTGTAATAATGGACGATATAACTAAACGTCACTATAGATCCATCTTGGACATTATATTTATCTTTAATGGATCGGACATATAATTCTGACAGTTTGGCTAACCATGCAACATGCAACCAAACAGATAGATGATCTGCATGCGACCACCAAAGCTTTTTCCATAGTCCAAACCCACATGTACGTATGCTTTCTCCAAAGAAGGAAGGGGTCCCTCTACATCTCATCAGCATGCATGGGAGAATGGAAAAGGGAGGGGTGGTGGTGAAGGGGACAGCAAAGGGAAAAGCTACCAATATTTGGATAAGGAAAAGCTGAAAAGGAATGGAAGCCTACGCCCATGTCCCCATCACCACGTACCCCTTCCATCTCTTGTATATTATCCAACGATGCATTCCCAATCCCTCGCTCCCCATGCCCATCTTTCCTCGGTCTTTTCCATGCACCGATCGATTTAAGTATGCGCTCCCCCGTAATCTGACTCATTCCATCTTTTGATTCAAGCCCACCTAGTTAGACCCCCTTAATATATTCTTCTAGGGTACGAAAGATCGTATGTGCATGTGCATATGCACTTTAGATGATGATGTCTGTTATTAATTACTTAGAGGTGAAAGTTATGGTATATTGCATGATGAAGTGACAAAAGAGGCGATGCACGGATCCCGATGGTGTATTTTACTACAACGAGTGGATCGTCGGTTGTAGCATCTCCTGCTGTAACGCAGGGGATGCGTCGGATGGGGAATGGACACCCGGATAGGGGGCCGACTATCCCCGACCCCCTGTCCGGGACATCCACTCCCCATCCGACGCATCCCTTGCGTTACAACAGAGTGATGCTACAACAGATGACCTAGTTCCTCTACTACAAAGCATGTAGAACATCCAATGCGGAGAAATCAAAGAGGAGAACATGATGAGACTTAGGGAAGAAAGTGGAGTTAACATGACTTAACCACGAAGGAGATCAAGCGATGTAGAACTCGAAGGAGAGCCAGGAAAGAGATACAAGTTAATATGACTTAGCCATGAAGGAGATCAGTGAAGCTAGAACTCAAAAGAAAGGGCTCGAACAGATACCGCTGGTAGGGATTGGAGCTAACATGACTTAACCACGAAGGAGATCATTTGATACAGATTATGAAAAAGTGGAGTCAGAAGGAGACTGAAGGAATGGATCTCACTCAACACGACTTAACCATGTTCATCATCGATCGATCAATCGCAAACTCAGATCAAGATTACTTCGGATTGAATTCACACGGGTTGGTTGATATAGATAGAGTAACGAACTTGTTAAGTAGATGGAAAAAGCATTAGATAAATAAATTCCCTTGTTACAGAACAAGAGGAATATCCGAATCCCTCACAAGAACAAAGCATCAAAATTTTAATGTCCTAATTCTTCCTTTCTCTCTCTCTATCTTTCTATAGGGCTTAAAGAGAGGTTAGCGTGTCGTCCTCTAGAAAGGGTTGCAGAACATGCCAACAAATGGCCACACAGTGCACCGAACATAACTGCTAATCACTTTCGTTAAGCCCATCATTCACTATTCCTATATTCTAATTAAGACAAAGCCTAAACTCTGGCACTAGCATTATCCTATTCGATTACACTTGCTGCAAATCAGACAACTTATTTTGTTCAGGAAAACCCTAAACAGCAGTTCCTGTGGGTACAGGTAAATTTTATTTAAAATATTATACTGTATTAGTGTATTTTAAGTGTACTTATATGGAGGTACTACGTAGGTAAAAGCATCGGGCATTAGGTTTTACTGTACTGAATTACAGTAAAACTTGTTTTTGGTCCAAATGGTATGATTTGACGACTCTGTTACGTTACGTTAAGGTAGACCGTCAGATGTCACATATCATATATCACATCAAGTTCTTACTCGAATCTCAATCCATACATCTCATCTCCGTAGATCTCTAGCTGTCCATTTGCTTGGGAATGGATCCCACCAACTGTTCCTCCTGCCTGTCTTCCTTTCATGCCAAGAAAACCACAGACAAGCTTAACTAATCCTCAAACTATGCTTTTCTGAACCACAGAACCCATCCCGAGACCTGATTTTGAGAAACAGCAGAAAAAAATTTGTCAATATATAGTTACGCATCTTTTGGATTCCACCTCAATCATATGATGTTAGGTTTATATGAATAACTTATCCGATGCTGTATTGTTATCAAAGATTCATATAACAACGAATATTTACTGTCATTGTCACAAAAATCTATGGTAATCATTATTCAAAAGAGTAATGATTAGTACAAATTTTGATAAGAAATGAAGAGATAATTCTCGCTACATGATTCGTTGTTAATGATATCGCAACATATACATCATTCATTGCTGCAATTTCAATTAAAAAGGTAATTTCGTAACAGATAATACATCGTTATTATATATCCGACAATAAAATATATAATGATGGTGAGAAAGATCCCGAGCCTCGGAATCGCATTATCCTGGATAGTAGCAAGCAGACTCCAAACGTCATCCATACTTTGATTCAGAAGATACGATGTTTTATTGTTCACGATATAATACTAAAAGTTTTCACTGCAGAGCCAACTGTACAGGTAGGATGCGGCGTGAACCGCTCGATCACACATTATAAGAGTTGAAAAAAACTCTGATTGATTGAACGGTTCACGCTGCACCCTCTTTTACAACCGGCTCTGCACTACTGCAGAGGAACCGGTCCCAGTCGACCAAATACTTACACGAACAACACGAGTAGATCCTCTGTTATATGGATGGGATCTGCTGTAAACCCGGACTGTGCCCCGACCGCTCGATCAAGATCGAGTGCTTCGCACGGTAAGAGTTCACAAAAATCTGAATTTTGTGCAGACCGCTCAATCTTGATCGAGCAGCCGAGGCGTAATCCGAGTTTACAGCAAGTCGCTGATGTACAGCAGAGGATGTATCGAGCGGCCGTGGTCTCCACGAACAACCAACTAATATCTCCCTAAACATCAACGTATATATTACTATAATAATAAGCACACATGATCAACGTAAGGAAGGCAGACATGACGTGGCTGTAAAGACAACAGAGAATGCACGAGCAAGTCCACTCAGATACACATAGATTCCAAATCAATTCGAACCCCACGAAATTTGATTGGACCATAGGCAAAGCAAACCCCCACGTCCATATAATCCCCCAGCCAAGTAAAGAAAGGTATTTATTACATACATATACCCACACATCAACTTATATATGTTCCGATCTATCTTTATATATAGATCTCTATATATCCCATCTCTCCCTCCCCTCTCTTTTACTCCTCCAAATGGGCATCACACCGACGAGAGCTCTCCTCTTCCTCACCTTTTGTGTTCATCACACTTTCTTCTCGTCAGCTTTGGGCATCAACTATGGGCAAGTGGCCAACAATCTCCCCTCCCCCAACGACGTCGCCACCCTCCTCACCTCCCTCAAGATCACCAAGGCCCGGATCTACGACACGAATCCCGAGGTCCTCACAGCTTTTGCCAACTCCGCCGTCGAGCTCATCGTCACCGTCCCCAACGACGCCCTCGCGCTCCTCGCCGACCCCCAACAGGCGTTGCAGTGGGTCTCCACCCACGTCAGACCGTACTTCCCCGCCACCCGCATAACCGGGATCGCGGTGGGGAACGAGGTCTACACCATGGATGACCGCACCCTGACCGTCAACCTGGTATATATGTGGCATATACTTCAGATCATTCATCTCAATATCAACTCAGAGTGCTTGATCTGTTATGTGTTCCTCAGGTGCCTGCTATGGTCAACATCCATTCTGCGCTGGTACAGCTGGGGTTGCACCAGTACATACACGTGTCGACGGCGAACTCCCTCGCGTTGCTCGAGACGTCGTACCCCCCTTCAGCCGGCGTGTTCAAGGCAGAGCTCATCCCGGTGGTCGCGCAGTTCCTGCATTTCCTCGCGGCCACCGGGGCGCCGTTCTGGATTAACGCGTACCCCTACTTCGCCTACAAGGATGATCCCAACAAGGTGCCCTTGGATTACGTGCTCTTCAACCCTAACACCGGCATGGATGACCCCTACACGAAGCTGCACTATGATAACATGCTGTACGCGCAAGTTGACGCGGTCGTGTTCGCGATGGCGAGGATGGGATACCAGGGCTTGGAGGTGAGGGTGTCGGAGACCGGGTGGCCGTCGAAGGGGGACGAGAACGAGGTCGGGGCGACGATCGAGAATGCCAGGGCGTACAACAGGAATCTACTGGCGAGGCAGCTCGCCGGGGAGGGGACACCGTTGAGGCCGAGCCAGAGGCTCGAGGTTTATGTTTTCGCATTGTTTAACGAGGACATGAAGCCTGGGCCGACGTCTGAGAGGAACTACGGACTATACCTACCGGACGGGACGATGGCGTACAACGTCGGGCTTGTTCCGTCGTCGTCCTCTATCACGACGGTCTCCTTGACGTCCAATGCTACCCCGGTACTTACCCATTGCCATCTTTCTCTCTGCTCATTCACAACTAAGTAGATTGTCTAAATTGTTGAGGGTCTGATTAAAAATTATGAGAGATTAAGGGATGAAAATGGAAAATTTCTTCATCTTTTTTAATGATAATGATAACTTTTAGTAGACGTAATTACCACCTTAATTAATATGGAAAAAAACGTGTCTATTTTATATCTAATTTTCATAGCCATGACCTATCTAATCAAATTAAAGTGACAATTATCCATCAACTTATCTAATCTCTTCTTCATCGACGCAGGAAGACGAAAGGCGATGCGGAAGCAAGTGGTATTGGATCTTAATATGCTTGTTAAGTTTGCGAGGTTTATTCGCAAGAGAAGGTGTGATTTTGATGTGAAATATAATCATCCATTCTTTTTTTCTTCTATTTTTTTCTCCGTCGATCTTCCGCCCTCAAGGGATCCGTGATCGCCGCCGCCATGCACGGTCGGCCGCCATCTCCCCGGTCGGAGATTACGTGCTAACGACCCTTTGAGGAGAAGCAGCTCAGGATTAAGAGGTACTACGATTAAGTTATGAGCTCAAGATTAAACAGAGATTACGGGGTATAATTACTTGTATTATACTAATTATGTATTCGCGTCAACTTTGATAGGCATTGGCAGAGGAGAAAGGGAGGCATGTTTTTAAGATGCGGTGGAAAAGGAGCATGAATCTGCTTTTGGGCGTGGAAAGGCATCTCATCCGATCACTACTACTTTGTATAGATTAGATTTAGATTTCTTCTTTTTCTTCTTCTTATTCTCTCTCTGTCTCTGTCTCTCTACCTCTGTCTCTTGTCCGTTCTTTAGTTATAGTTAATGTTGCTTAATTACAACCCTCTCTGTATTTATTCACGTAAAAATATTGGTATTTTCGTTTGTAATTTGATGGATTGGTATAAATTCATGACAGAAATAAGGGTTTCGATTTACTGGCATATGACTACGGTCACAACAAGAAACATGAGTTGTGGCCACGAGGGTTTCGATTTACTGGCATATGACTACGGTCACAAGAAGAAACATGAGTTATGGCCACGGAATGTGGCTACGGAAACTTGTGGCCACGATAATTCCGTGGCCGCTAGTTTCTCGTAGCTACAATTCCGTGGCCAAAGTTTCATACAAGCGTTGTGGCCACGACAAGTTATGTGGTCACTTGTAGTGGCCACGACATATTCGTGATTAGAGAACTCTCGCGACGAGACTTGTAGATACGACTACTGGCCACGACATGTCGTGGTCAGAGTCCAATTCCATGGCCACAAGCCCCCACATCCGTGAGCATAATTCTGTAGCCTCAACTTGTTTTCCTTGTAGTAGGTACCGATTTTTAGGCCAAGGAATGAGTTATTTGATAGTCTCCTCCAAGGAGAGCGCTGCATGTACTTCGGTTTTTCACCGTAGTGGAACATCTCTTTGCCTGTGATTTTTTCATCGTTACACTACAAGAAAAATGAGTTGTGACCACAGAATGTAGCTACGGAAACTTGTGGCCACGATAATTCCGTGGCCACTAGTTTCTCGTAGCTACAATTCCGAGGTCAAAGCTTCATACAAGAGTTGTGGCCACGACTAGTTCTGTGGTCACTTGTAGTGGCCACAAGATATTCGTGGTTAGAGAACTCTCGCGACGAGACTTGTAACTGCGGCTACTGGTCGCGACATATCGTGGCCAGAGCCGAATTTCGTGGCCACAATCCCCCACATCCGTGGGCATAATTCTATAGTCACTACTTGTTTTCCTTGTAGTGTTACACTGGTGATATTTTTCCACGTAATTCGCGTTTTTATATGGATTGCTTGTGGTTGATTGCATGTTCGGATCAGTAGACATGCAATATTTTGATTGTTAAAAATTATAATAAATCTGATAGTTAAATAGCTACACAAATTATTAATAATAATGACACCAGGTGGATAAAGCTACGAACATGAGATAAAAGTTGGCTTTATTCCCTCTACATGCATGTGTGTGGGTCCTAAGATATGCGATTAATTATTTAAAAAAAATAAAAGATTAGGTACTCCCTTCTCACAAGTTTTCAAATATAATCAAGCAGAGATTATATCTTAAACGATTTGGTTGCAGTTCTTTGAAGAACCATCCAAACATACAAGTAATTAATCACCAGGAACACACAGCTATTTATATTGAAAAAACATCACCTATAGTATATAGTAGGGAAAAAAATACGAGCAGAGAGAGATCTCACTATTCAAAATATGGTACACAATAAATATATCCTAAACATCTTAAAAAGCAGTATCAGGTTCGACTGCACTGATATGGTGTACATCATATGAAATGGATATTGATGGTATATGAGTATATTATAAATACCATATAGATTGGCTTAAATATAATGTACTGGATGGAATATACATAACACTAGTATACTAAATGTGCTTATCGTACTAAATGTACTGGATGAAAATGTGAGGCTTTTATGTTTCCATTAGATAGGAAGTTTCTTCGTATTCTAACAACGATTCTCTGAGAATCATGAAATGCAAGTCTACTATGATAAGACGATGAGAGTTTCAAAGGATCTTTCTAGAAGGGAGGCTAAGCAAACGGGAGCGGATTGTCTGCTGGCCAGCAGACTCTGCTGCAGTGTCGGAGCCGCTCGATCAAGATCAAGCGGTTCGCATGAATTCACACCTTTTTGTGAGCCCGACCGATCGATCTTGATCGAGCGGCTCCGACACTGCAGCAGAGTCTGCTGGCCAGCAGACGATCCACGCTCTAAGCAAACTTCGCCTTTTACTGTAACCTTTTATAGGTTAAACTATGGGTTCAATGAGTGACATATTATTCATTTGATGGTGACCTACTATAGGATAAACAGTGGGTTCAATGTGCGACCTGCTACGCGTTCAAGTGTGACATGCATGTTATAGTTTAAATATTGCTTCAATGAATGACCTGCTATTGGTTGAAGTGGTGAGTACCTGTCATGGATTCTGTAGTTTTTAAATATTTTTAGTCCGACAAGTTTTATCGATTCTGGAAGCTACACAACTCCAATTGAGGTGTTCTTGATGCTTTGGAAAGTTTAGTTCAAGCTCCATATAATGACATATTCTATTCCCCCAAAACACTCCCTTAGATTTACTTAAAAACCATTACAACTCCCACAAATTTACAATATTTCGATACTTAGTCTTAGTCGCTACCACAACCATGCCATTGCCATCGTGCAACCACCATTGCATCCCCACCATGTCACCATAATGGTTACCAACCCTACCGCCGCCACCACCACCACCACGGTCGCACACTACCTTCGAGGATCACTATGGCATGATGTCCCACACCACCATCACATTTCCGCCGCACCATTACACACCACCGACATGTCTCCTTGTCTCTACGGCACTGTCCCACACCACCATCGCGTCGCCACCGCGTTGTTGCACGTCATTGTGTCTCACTCGTCTACATGGCACCATCCCAGCTCCGCAACGCAGCCCTCACCCGAATGTGGATGTTGTTTGCTATTATAGCTTCGGGAACAAAATGGGAGGGAAGGTTGCCTTGTTTCTCTTTTTTAGGGCCCGTTCGGTTGGGGGTTACCTCTAATTTGGGCGGGTTATCCTCGAAACCCATATTCTTAACTTACTAGTGGGGTCCCATCTCTTTCCATCAAAAAAATTATATATTATACCATCATATCATTTAAAAATCATAAAATACTCAACTTCTACTCACTATTCCAAACTTCAATACAATCATATCATAACAACTACCACTTTTTCAAATATCAAAACAATCATATCATAATAGCTACCAACTTTTTCAAATTTCAATACAATCACATCACACAAACCCTCCCACCCTTAACCCACAAACCAAATACACAAACACAAAAACGGGTTATCCTCCCCCGGATAACCCACGAACCGAACGCACCCTTAGGGTGCGTTCCGTTCGGGAATAAGCAAGAATAAGGATGGGGAATAAGGAGAACAATGGTCTATTCTTTGTTCGGCTGAAGGATAGGAATATAGGGAGAATAAGGTAAAATAAAGGTAGGTAAGGTGGGATAAAGATATGAATAAGAGTGAAATAAGATGGAATAATGGGGAATAGTCGTACCACTGAGAACCGTGTCGGGAGGAGAATTGACCCCTTATTCCATGGCTTATTCTCCAACCAAACAGGGCCTTAGAGATTCTCAAATTTCCTTGAAGTCTCGAAATCGGAGGGTAGCAACCACATCACCATGACAGCTAGGAATGTTGGTGTCATCGTGGGCTCCACGTCGGATTTCAGTAGATTTTTAGGTACTTTCAAGTATTATCTTTATTGGAAAAGATCTCTTGTCTCATCCGAGTAGAGATGTAATTTGAGGGGTTAGGATCCTCTAGGTAATATTGCTTTTACCTACAATGGATAAAGTGTGATGGATGGATGGCGAATCACTCCTGTCTGCATGGCGAAAATGAAGCCAACAAGCCAACTTTTGAGGAAAAAATATTAAATGAATTATACACCTACCAACTTTTGAGGATTTAATGCTAAATCTAATTTATGCATCACTCAAATTGCACAGCTAATCAAAATTAAATAAACATTATTCAAAATAGCACTCTTTCCTCGTGATGACTACAGTGAGTCATTCCTTTGTTTCGATGACCTGAAATCAATGCTTTTTATTTTTGTTGAGTAAATAATTCAAGTTAGTATTGAATGAGTCCCTCAAAAGGTTGATGCAAATAAATGTGTCTTGCTTAAATCTAGTATTTCCATCGTCTTCTTTGATTTGTTTGATTTTCATATGTATCGCTAGCACCAAAAGATGACTTCATCTTCGCTTAAAATTTCATATGGGTGGAACTAGGGAGGCAACCGGAAACGGATATATCTGTATCCGACCGTCATTGTATCCATTTTTAAGGGGGTATTGACATGTATTTTGATTTTGACTGATAATGATATAGATATGGGTTTTTATTTTTATGCAGACATGAATATGGATTCAGATGCCATTTTTAATTTTTTAAGGATACTGATACATATATTGTTACAATTTTTTCGGGTGGATACGAATATCTGTGTTACTAAAATCTGTGTGTATCATAGACATAATTATCAATGTATGTATAAATAAATACCCAAATAATATTATAGGGTTATGTAATGTAATGTGTTTTATAACCATTTCAAATGCAGGAAGAAAAATAAATATTGTAAATTATAAAATGGCCCCAACTATACTTTGATTCCAAAGTAAGACTTTATTTTAAAAATATAACAATAAGGGGTTCGGTTTTATTTATTTTGTTTTAAATACATGTGTCCATAAGCTTCCATAACTCTTCTATGTCGATGTAAAAGAGCGAAGTTAACATTTTTATACACTCTTTATATCATTTCAACAAGGATGCTCATAATTGGAAAGCGAGGCATAGTTGGGGACTTTTTTCTTGGTAAGTTACACAAGTATATATATCTTATGGTGTTAACTATTTGTTAAACAAATATAGTTTAACATTTACTTTATTTTCTTTTTTCTTTTTTTATATTTATATTTTATGTAATTTTGACATTGAAATTAAGTCTTGGAAAATTTTCTTACTCGTTTGTAAAATATCTGTTTCCAAATTATGATTACCCATTTCAATATCCGTATCCATATCTTAGGATATAGTTTACGATTGTCAATATCCGCAAGATATCTATTTCACTATCCATATCTGTATCCAGATTTTAGAAAGGATAAAGATATGATAACATCTATATCCATATCAGTATCCGTTCATTTTTCATCCATAAGTTGAATACATAGATTGCAAGGTGTATTTTTTCATCCATAAGGACTTTTATTATTTGTGCCCTTCTTAACTTCTGCAATATTAGTTAAATGCCTCTCTCTTTTTTATACTTTTTTATAATATCAGTAGTGTCTCTGACTTCTTACGTTATTCATAATTTTGTTCTTTCGTTAAGGTAAAGCATGGACATAAGTGATATTACAAAATGATAGAGCGATGAATTTTGTAAAATAAGGAGCACACCTGATAATAAAAAAAGGAAAGAGTGTAACTTATATTGCAATAGCTAAGAAGGGTATAAGTGATAAAAGCTCTAAAAACAATGACATGGGAGTATAATCTCAATGCAATTGGATAATCATGTACTTGATTTAAAACCGGGCATAAAAGTCTTTCTTATCTCAAGAAAAATGCCAATGTATAGAAAAGACAACGTGGAGTTGAAGTCCAACTTGTAATTAGATTGGGCTCGTCAATATCTCACCCGATTCATAAGCAAGTCCAATTTCCTTGATCAAATTAATTGATTTGTAAGACGATTCCAACAGGAAGATATTCGACAGAATTTCTTTTAGAATGTATCAATTATCAAAGGAAATTATCCTTTTGACCAACCAATTTCAGCCCTAGTCATTTTTCCTTAAGTTCAGACCCTCATATGCAATGTTTATTTTCAGCTGGATAATTTTTTTTTATAAAGTGACGCAAATACTATTCAGCCCATTAGCAATCAATCGCATATAAAAACTATGATTTTTTATGGTTGCACTATCTTCCCTATCTAATGTTGGAGCATGCTTTGTTGATGTTGCTATAGTTGTGCCCCTATCTTCTTGGACAAGTAACAATTGTGCCTCTCGAGTTTAGTAAATGTCAATTTTCTTCTAAACGGACATTATCTAAGGACTACATGTATAATTAGAAAAAAAGAAGGGTACAAATGTAATTTTTTAAAAATTGTAGAGGCATGACTATAAGAATTTTTTTCTAAATCGTGTAGGCATGACTATAAGAAAATTTTTCTAAATCGTGCTTTGGTTTGTATAAATGATGATCCGATTTATTGCAAGTGATAAAGGTGCAAGAAGGTAGAGACACAACTAATATTGCAAAAAAGGGAGAAACGTAATTGATATTAAAGAATCTAAGAGTGGAAAAATTATAAAATGTCCCAAAATACTATATCAACACCTCTTATATTTTCAAAAAGGGTAAAATGAGCATACCTTTGGGGGAGCTAACTTGGCTCCCACTGTCTCATTTTCCATCACTTTTTTTTATTTTTTTGAAAAATGCTTCTATAGACTTCATAAGTTATCCATATATTATGTCATTCAAGTTTCTTGCGAAACAGAGACTCCTACGACCTCCATCCATAGGGAGGTCGATTTCATCAATTTTACGATCGTTAAAAAAAGATTGTGTGGATGAAGACCGTAGAAGTCTCTATTCGCACGAAACTTGAATGGCATAATATATGCGTATATTGATGAATTTCCACAGATTCATTTAAAAAAATAAAAAAGTGAAGAAAATAAGACATGAGAGCTAAGTTAGCTCCCCAAGGAGAAGCCCCATTTTTCCCTTTCAAAAACATATTCAATGCATCCTCATTTTTTAGTGGAGAGATATCATTAAATGAACCTTGATCCTTTAAGCCTAATCACATACATGCATTTTCTATATATAAAAAATTCACAATATTTTCCACAATCGTTTTTTTCCTTTTTAAACATATTACTGAATAGCTAATCCACATTGTTGTTTAAGCCACCAGAAGACACTAATTTAATGCTCATTGCTAATCGCTTTTGGTCCCGAATTTTCGAGATCACTACAATTTTAATGTTATTGTACTGGTACATACTTCATTTCTTAGGAACTCCCCGTGCAGAAGAGCACCTAAAATTAGAGATTTTATAAACCAAAAATCTTTCTCTTTGTTCTTCTCTCCTTGCTATAGAAGTCTAGATGACTAAACCTTGCAATCAGTATCTGGCTGGAGGGTTAGAATTAGGAAGGATAAATTTTATATTGTACACTAAGAACAAAATTTCGGTAATATTTTTGGGGCTCTCAAGACTTACTCGATTCTTGTTCTTGTGTGTATTTCTCTAGAGAGAAACTAATTGTAACATATCGGTCTTAGGTATGTAGACCATTATCGGAGAAAACTAGCCCTCACAATCCAATTGAACCTATTGGAAAACACCAAAAATATTTAAGCTTAAGTTATCAAGAAGTAGTCCCCACTATTATAACACACTCTCTCACACTTGCGAGTTTTTTTATGTGGGTCTATGTTTGGGTCGAGATGTTACTTGTTGCGATATGACTCATCACTTATTTCGAGTGATAGTGGCGGCTGCACGCTCCAGGCGTAGGTCCCCTCGTGTAGCACTTTTCACTATCAGAGAGAACCAAGTCCGATACCAATTATAGCGCCACATGCTTAAAATCATGAATGTTATTGAGGAAAACTGGCGATTACAACTTATTGGGCTCGAGCTTGATTAGTTGTGTTGACAACAACCCAAAATGCCTAAGCTCAAGTTGTCAAGTAGCAATCCTCAACTCTTATAACTAACTCTCGCACTTTGCAAGTTTCTGATATATGATTATTTTTGGGTTGGGGTGTTACAAGAACTCGCATGTGTGTGTCTGTGTGTGTGTTTTCAGTATGCCTCCAAAATATCTGCCTTGATTCTGTAACATCTCTGCAACGAAGACGAACTTTATGATATTCAATTCTTTATTTTCATGGCCCACTACAAGAAAAATAAGTTTTTGCTACAGAACTATGCCGACGGATGTGGGGCTTGTGACCACAGAATTGGGCTCTGGCCACAATACGTTGTGGCTAGTAGCCGTAGCTACAAGTCTCGTCGCGAGAGTTCTCTAACCACGGATATGTCGTGGTCATTACAAGTGACCAAAGAACTTATCGTGGTCACAACTCCTTTATGAAGACTTTGGCCACGGAATTGTAGCTACGAGAAATTAGTGGTCACGGAATTATCGTGGCCACAAGTTTCCGTAGCCACTTTCCGTGACCACAACTCATTTTTCTTGTATTGACCATTATCTTTGTATTCATAACCATTAAAGGTCATTATTCTTGTAACAACTTGTAATGCATCGTCACAAGAGTTACTGCATATACTAATCCCTATAATTAATGGGATAATATGCTAGTTTTTCAAATGCTTCCTATACGAGAAAAAAGCATATTAAAATCTATAGTTTTTAATTTAGGAGTGGAATTGGATTATGAAGCCCATCACTCGCTTGTTGAATCTGTATGTATGCAATGAGGTGATCATGATGTTAATAGGTAAACACACGTCAAAGGAGAGGACTACATCACATATATTTAATCAATTTGTTATCCCCAATCGATTCAAGGGGTCCCTTTAGATGCATCTTCATTTGCCTCAACTCCCACAAAAAAACTAAAATCCCCAAGCTATATATTCTCATTGATTATGTAAGGCATCACAACAAAACATTGTTTATGTAGTAGGTAGGTAGTATATATATAGCATGAACTGGCGTAACGTAAATATCAATCGCATCTATATCTAAACCGTTATCGAGGAAAATTGGTCTTGTTCATGTCTTATGTTAGGTCTAATCAGACTTGTTTGTAATCATCTAAAATGTTTGAGTACGATTATTATAACAAGTCTTCCGCCAATAATTTCACATTCAAGGCAACCTTTTTACTCTAGGTAATGTTGGTGGTTGCACTAGTTGACTAGAATTTTACATTGTTGGACGGATCTGGCTCTGATACTATCATTGTTGTCATGCATCTTAATCTGAGCAATTATCGAAGAAAACTAATCCAGAGAAATTGTTATATCTGGGTTGATCATTCAGAATGCTTAAGCTTCAGTTATCAGATAAAAATATTGTATTGTTACAATATACCTATGATTTTTTTTAATATTGGACTATATTTAGAATGTTACAATATTGAATTCGCGCCCGTGAACTATTTGTTGGGACAGAGATGTAGTGTGTATTCAGATCCATTTTTGCTTAAAAATGTGTATGGCTATGATGATGGATGGATACGAATATATACATATCCTGTTAAAATTCCGACCTACCTCATTGATCCATTTGTGACCAATTGAGGTAGGTCGAATCATTCTCACCTCATTAGGTAAAATAATTGGAGAGGAATTTAGGAGGTAGGGATGCAATTGCTGAAGGATAATTGATTATTGATTAATAAATATGCTTGTAATAAAAACAATAATAATCATTTTGTCAAGTATTTATTGGGCGTCGTTGTCTATTTAATTAAGATCAGGAGATATTTGCAGATAAAGTTATGGACTAAATAATAAAATAGTAATTTTTGTCATCACACGCTTCTTCGTTTTGGTTAATAATATTAAAATTTGTGGCCATTTTCTCTTTGTTTTGATGCGATAATTACTGACCTTGATTTCAGTATCTAGACTAGATGAATTCACATGTATTTTCGAGATTATGCAATTACAGTTATTTGGTAATGCAAGTGCATAACTGTAATTGTAGAATCTCAAAGCATCACAAGAATGAAATATCCTTATATTTTTCATATGTATCATATCTTGGTTAAATGAGAAGTTGTTATGTTGTACATACATGATATTTAACTCAGACAATGTCGGGTAATTGAGCTTATAAACCATGAAAATGCTTCTTGAGATCGAGTAATACTTCCTATTGGGTAACTTGTTAACTAACTCGAGTCGACAACTAGATTTGACTTTTCTGAACCTTGCGATGCTTAGAACTTGCTTGTTCAAATTTAAGTTGGCTAGTTAGTTAACTCGTGAGTTGACTCCAACCGACGGTTCATTTGAGTGCAAAAGAGTTCGACCTCAAACCTCAATATGGAGCTTGAACTCGACTAGCGTTTGACTAAAGTCTTTTTGCTTACGTTACGCAATGAATATAATTATAATTGAATTTTACATTTGTGCCCTACCCAATTTCTCCGTATATCATGATTGTTCTTTTAAATACATATCGTGCCATTTTTTTTCAAATTCGTCATAGTGCCCTAAACTTGTGCCATTATATTACACTTACAGAAGGACACTATTGTAATTTTTGTAAGAATACATGAGCACAAGTGTGTATGCAAAAAACTTAGTATTGAGTGCTATTGGAAAAACTTGGAAGGGTAAAATTGTAATTATAGTTAGACATAAATGGTTTTTGATACTTGTCCTCCTCAAAGATTCTGTAATTGCAGTTAAGCCCTTGTTTTGCACTTTAATGTTACAAAATTTACAATTTTATCCTTTTTAAATTGCACTTATAACTCTATTTTACCTTAACAGAAGGACATAACTATGAATTTTGTAAGAATAAAAGGCACAATGCCATTCAAAAAAAAGTAGAGGTATAATTGTAATTACATAATCCCGAAGGAGCGAAAGTGTAAAAAACCTCAAAAATAAATATAAAAATATATAATACAAGATGACGTAAGCTATATTTGGGGATTTATGATTGGAAGCACCTTGTTTTGAGGATGAGTCATACATCACTCACTGTCAGTTCCAAAACATTATTTATTTATTTATTTATTATTTTATTTCATCTGACATATTTTCATGTGCACTGATGTAAATCATTCAAATTCACTTATATCCCTCTCAATTTAATATGTACACTTGCACTCTTTAGAAAACTATTACACTTTTATCAAATATACCTCATTGTTTAAGTAAAATTAATTAAGAAACTTTTTAGGATTCTGTACTTCAAACTTTTCTCCTTGTTTTCCCTTCCTTTTCCTCTTATTGATGTTTTTAAATGATAGTTTAAGTTAAAGGTAGGGAAAGAAGGTACAACATAGTACTTATGTTGGAGCTAGGATTGCAAATAAAAGTTTCGAAGGGGTATAAAAATAATGTAAAAATCTCATATGATCAACATATAGATATCTCTATAAACTATTCTATTGGGATTATAGTCTCTATTAAATTTATAAACTTTGTCGGAAGATGATGACAAAATTTTACATTATTGATATGTTATATTACTGATAAGGACAAAAAGGAGTTGTCCAAATCATTGATAGTCAATGATAAGACAAATAAATGAAGGGAGAAAAACAAATACAATGAATAATAATATGTGAAGGAAGATGCTCAAACTTGATTAAGATTTAATGTGATGGGATACTATAGATGATCAAAAGATGTTTTTGTCATACCCATCATCAATGTCTTCTTCTAGTTGATATAATAAATTGATGGGTAATAATACATGTATTAATTTATAGTGAAAATGGAGTCTATGGGCCATTTGACATTGGTGATGTGTCAACATGAGAGCAAGAGATTATTAGAAGTTGTGGTTTGATGGTAAATGACAAGTTAATCTAATTAATATCTTCAACTTGCTATAAAATAACCACTTGAACATGCAAATAACTTTTTTGATTTGGAAGTAGTGATCATCTTATCTAGGAAAATGCCATATGTTGTGTCATGCAATGGTGATCATAAGTCTTTAAAAACATGGATTAGTAATGTCCATAACAATGGTAGGACAATGCAAACAATTATGAAATGAGTAGTTAGGTTCCATAGTAATAGACTAGTGATTATGACACTTACTTAATGATATTAATTAAACATTTTTTCGCATGTTTTTTCTTCTAGATTTGTCAAAATCAATTCTTGTCATAATATTTTTTTCACTACAACAAATTAATCTATATCGATTAAATTGTAGCAACTAAAAAGTTAAGTATTGTTGCAGTAAAGTCAAAGGTATAATAACTAGCATTAATCTTTAATGTTCATTTGTGAAATTTCTTAAACCCTAAATCTGGTAAATGGCACTTTTCCATGCATCAACAATTTCTCCATTCATGTATTCTATTTCTTTTTGACATCTACAGACAGAAATTTAAAATAACTTAATCAAATAATATTGAAAATATATCTTTTAAGTATAAAATATTATAGGCATATAGACTGATACATACATATATAAACTAAAATAAAAAAGTATAAAACACTCAACTACTTTTTCAGTTTCACATGGTGCGTAAGTATTGACTGATATAATCCTATGTTTAAGCTGCAATCATACTTAAATTGATATTTTTGTTAAGATATTTTCCTTAGGCCATGTTTGGTAGGAGAATAAGCCTTGTAATAAGGGATCAATTCTCCTCCCGACACGGTTCCCAATGGTACGACTATTCTCCATTATTCCATCTTATTTTACTCTTATTCCTATCTTTAGCCCACCTTACCTACCTTTATTTCACCTTATTCTCCTTATTCCTATCCTCCAGCCGAACAAAGAATAGACCTTTATTCTCCTTATTCCCCATCCTTATTCCTGCTAATTCCCGAACCGAACGGACCCTTAGTGATTGTGAAAAAAAATATTTTTTTTGACAAAATACTATTTTAGCGACGCAGCTTGTTGCCCGCTTTGCTTCGGTTTCGATGTAAACTTGCAGTTTTATTAGGGTGTGTTTGGTTGGGGGGGTTACCCCCCACTTTGGGTGGGTTACCCCTCAAAACCCATATTCCCAACCCACTAGTGGAACCCACTCTCTTTCCAACTAAAAAATATATATTATACCATCATATCATCTAAAAATCATAAAATATTCAACTTCTACTCACTATTCCAAACTTCAATACAATCACATCACAACAACCACCCACTTTTTCAAATTTCAATACAATCATACCATAATAACTATCAACTTTTTCAAATTCCAATACAAATCACATCACACAAACCCTCTCAACTCTTAACCCACCAACCAAGCACACAAACACAAAACCGGATTATCCCCTCCTGGATAACCCACGAACCAAACGCACCCTTTAGTGAAATGTAAATTTTAACTAGTTATCCCTCCTATTTTAAATAATAAAAAAACTTCGTCTTCTTCAAAGACACCAATCCCCTCCTCTCTCTCTCCTACACCCACTTTCTCCGTCCCTCTCTGCTCCACTCTCAGACCGCTATAAAACCCACCTCACCACCACCACAGCTCTCCTCCACATCCATCGTCTCTTCTCTCTCCCCACAAATCTCCACCAAAGCCCACACAACAATGGTGGAGCTCACGAAGCACCGGAGCCCCAAGATGAAACCTTTCTCTCTCTAACCAAACCCCTGCCCACCCCCCACAAGATGAGAATGAACCATAGCCCCGAAATCTCAACGCAAACATCCACAAAGCGAGAGGACGTGGAGGAGCCCCGCCACCCAAGACCCCCTTTCTGGCACGCACCCACCTGCCGCCCGCCCGGTTCCTGGTCGGTTTTCGACGCAGACATGTGACTGGTACCTCCAGAATCGGATCTTGGTTTGTGGGTACCCGCAAAGTTTCGATCTTTCCGAGGTTTGGTGCTGATTAGGGGAGTTGGGTTCTCTGAACTTTGGCGATTTTAGGGTTTTTGAGGGGATGGGTGAGGAGGGTGGAGTCGGGTGCTCGAGTTTGGTGCTTGATGGGGAGAGGGGGGAGCTGGTGAGGGCCCCTGTGATGATTGGGAGGAAGGGGGGCGAGGAAGGAGGAGGAGGTGGTGCTCGTCTCGAGAATGTTAGGGCTCTGATGGCTCTGAAGAATCACAGTGAGGCTGAGAGGAGGAGGAGGGAGAGGATCAATTCTCATCTGGCGAAGCTGCGCAGCCTGATTCCTACAAATTCCAAGGTTTGAGATTTGCTTGGGTTGGATCTTAATATTGGCTTTTGCTTTATTTGAATATGGTTAGGATATGGGGCAATGCTATTAAACATGTTTTCAGGAAAGGTATGCGTTTATGAGGAGGATCACACCAAAAATTTGGTTAGAAGGTAAAATTGGCATGGCTAGATTTTGTATAGAGCATGGGAAAATGTGGTAAATGTGTTTCTTTAGTTAGAAGAGAACTTGGATTGTTCCTTAACTTAGTTAGTGTTGGTAACTGTGTTTAAAGCATGGTCTTAGGACTTATCCAAAGAGAGTGTTGGGGCTGATGGATGGTTGATTTTGAAGATAATAAGCATTTAAAAGCTTCTTAAACCTTTCTTTTAGGGAACCAGTTGGTAGCTTGTTAGAAAATGGATTATTGCAGAAATCTGTTTTTAGAAGCTCAACCAAATAAGCTTCTAGGTCAGCAAAATTGAATTGCTTGTTTTTTTCCTGGCAGGAAGGAAGATCTGTGTGTATAGACATTTGTTGCTTATGTTGCCTGATCTTGTAGGAAACATTTGATATTTCAGCTTCTTGTCAGTTTTGCTGTTTAATATTCTTTATCAATTGATTCATAATGTTCTATAAAAATAGAAGAGCAGTTGTATTTCCAGTCAAACCCTTGTTAATTTGTAGTGTAGCTATCACTTGCACAGTGGTTCCTAAGACTTTTAGGTCATATAATTCTCAAATTTTTCTTCAAATTCTCCCATAAAGGTTTAGGAGTTAGACTTAGTATCTGGTATATCATTCTTAACACAAAGGAGATAGAACATGGGAGAGTTAAGCATGGAAGACAATTTCTAGTCTACTATATTAGTGTAGAACTACTAATTGCTTTTTTTGCTTTTGGCAAAGTTTGTTGGTGCCTTCTCGCATTTTCGATCATTTTCGATGCAGGAGGAAAGTTGTGTAAAAGCCTGAATATTTTTGACACGGGAGGAATCATTGTGTGAAATCTTGAACACGCGACTTCCTCACTTTGGGTTTATGTGCGGGCATTCCTCTACTTGCTGGTGAAAATCGGATGTGTGTATCAAGGATGAGAGCTCGTTCGCTTTCTCAACCATGTGACTATATCTAAGCAGGATCTTGTCTTGCAATTTCACTTATGCATCGTTTCATTTAAATATCAACTTGAAACCATGATATCTCATAAACAAAGCCTACACACATACATGCATATTGCATACACAGTTTGTTGCATAAAAATAAACATCACTATGATTGGCATGCTTCTATAATTTGTTTATCAGCTAGTACTTGTTTTTTTTTATGAATTTAGTAGCATGAAGTTATCAACAATTTATGGCATTAAATTTACCTATTTTTTTACATGTTCCTCGATTTTTCTTTCGAATATTTCGGGAAAGAAATCACTTATTTTTAGACTATTTCTTGATCACTGGTTTCTCACTTGTGGCCAGACCATGCTCATGGATGGCCTCTAGCATAAGATATAAGAGGATTCTTGATTCTGACATGAGATACAGCTTCTCACCTTTACATCATTGTCTGGTCCAGTTATTGGGTCCACATTTCCATTTCCCTAATGGAGATTAATGTTGGTGACAACTTGGTGTAGACAGAATGGAAGCCAAACCTTTTCCCATGTTCAGTTGGTTCATATATATATCTAATCAGTGCCTTCAAACATATCTATCATGGGTCTCACCAGGACAATGACAGACATAGACAACTTAAATATATTTTTCAACCATTATATTCTAAAGTAGTCTCCAAAGAACATTGTTTTCCCGACATGAATTAGCGCACTGTTCGACTGTGTTTTTTTTGTTTTTACTGAAACTTCCGATCCTTTTTATGCAGCTGGATAAAGCATCGTTGCTGGCGGAAGTCATTAATCATGTAAAAGAATTGAGGAGCCAAGTGATGGAGGTCAGTTTGAGGCACACCGTCCCGTCAGACACCAACGAAGTGCACGTTGAAGCAGTCGATGAAGGAACAAGCGAAGGGGGCGTCTTGATTAAGGCTTCCCTCTGTTGCGAAGACCATCCAGAACTCATTGCCGAACTAAAACAGATGCTGCAGCCACTGCAGCTCAAAACTGTGAGTGCGGAGATCTCAACTCTTGGAGGCAGAGTTAAGCACGTCTTTGCGCTGATATCCAAAGGGAATGCTACCAACATGGAGAAGAATCTTTTAGCGAGCTCCCTGCAGCAGTCCCTGAAGTCCATTTTGGACCGGTTTTCATTGCAACCGGAGCTCTCAACAAAGGGTATATCATCTGGGAAGAGAAGAAAGATTTCTCACTTGGATTCATCGAGCTCATCTTCTTGATGCCTCGCTTTTCGTGGCGTCCAAATATTTATAATATGTGGGTCTGATCAGCATCCACCTGAATGTGTATGTGACTGCATCTTTTTGTAAGCACCGGAAATCTGGTTGTGCGTACCGGAGCGGAGTCACTTGTGCGGATTGTTTTGGCATATAAATTCAGCATATAATCGAGGATCTGATCTATCCTAGTGGCTGCAATGCACGCCTGGCCGCATGATCCATCTGAGCAGTGGCTGGCATGATGCATGTGCAAAGACATGATCGGCCTGCAATGATATGTTTCTTCAAGTCTTTCAGCCAGCTTCTAATCCAATTGTGCGGCAAAAATGTCATACTGATTTTGCTATCTTCTGTACAACTGCAGGACATGTATAGAGAATGAAACTGGATGTAACTATCCCGAGAACGTTGTTAGATCTCTGGATAATCTGGGTATATGAGGATACTTGATGATTCTTGCTGGTATGAATTATGGATACGGTGATGCTAAACTTGATTCACAGGTTTTCCACTGCATCTATTTGGAGGATATTTAGATTGATTAACATTTATTTCTTGCATGTATTGTAGATACTTCAGGTTGAAATCATGCACTATCTTAAGATGATACATTTGGTTGGGGGATAAGGAAATAGAGGATGAGCGGGAGATCAGGGAACTCCAATTCACCGATGAAGGAGACAGAGGAACAGATGCAAATCCAATTGCCCGTCTTACATTGCACTACGTTGAGAGTGCTGGTTGGTGGGTTGTGCACTAGGTGCAAGTAAAACATTAGTTTGTGGAGATGCCCGTTGCTTGCCAAGGAGGACACGCATTGCACGCACGTACACATGCACCCACACTCTTCAAGGGTTTGAAGCACCTTATGGACTTTTAATGTACGTCTCGGGACCTAGTCATGAGCCATGGCCGAGCATTATTGGGCTCATTGATTACAATATAAAATGCTTAAGCTCCAGTTCTTTGTCTGTTTGGTTGCAGGGTTGGACAGGGTTGGGTTGGGTTGGGCAGGGGTACCCCTGTGAATAGTAAACTGTGAGGAGGAGAACCCTGTTTGGTTGGAGGGGTAACCCGGGTTGGACCAAGCCAACCCTGTCCAACCCTCCAACCAAACAGTAGTGGTAGCCCCCATTACTTATAGTCCATTATAACACTGTGTAATTATTAGATGTGGGCTTATCTTTGGGATGTTACAACCTCCCTTACTTATATACGTAACATCCTCATTAGCATATGGTCCATCACTTATTACTAGTATAGTGGTGTTTGTTTGCTCCAAGCAGCCCTTTTCTCCTATATCCTTTATAGGGATGGCTCCACCTCTTGGGTAGCCCTTTTTTTTCCATTGTTAGAGGGAATTCGCTCTAATACCATCTGTTTATTCTGGATCGTAGGCCTGAGTTGTTACCGGGAACTATTGAACCTTCAAAGCTTGTTGGGATCAGGCCCAACTACGCCCGTTGATCACATCCCAAAATGTTTAAGCATAAATTGTTTAGTAATAATTCCCACTCCTTAACCCACTATCACACTTTACGATAGCTAGTAGTGATACTATGTCTGTGCTACGCTTAACCTCTCCTAGCAAGGTATATGTCTCCTTGTTGAGATACCTTGGCATCTTGATGATGGGAGTCCGATCATCTCAACAAAATTGATCTAAGGTCTCACATGAGCCTTTGATTAGGACTTTGAGACCTTAGTAGGGATTGACACTTAGATTCTCAAGATTGTAGCCTTGCTCTAGTAATGTAGGTACTTAATGCCTAGAAAAGTGACTTACGTAAGATATATGAAATTCAATTAGTCAACTCAAATCAAACCAAAGTGAGATCCACAAACCAATGAATAAATGTGATGTGTTTACAACTAAATCAAATTGATCGAGGACATAATGTAGATAAGTGTAATCAAGGTTAATATTACAAAGGAATATGATATTTAAGTGAAGCTAATGATTAATTGGAATTAAATCAAAGAATAAAGGAAGATTGAGTCACTTGGACTCGTGTGTGTCTTAAAAAAACATGTATAAATCCATGGAAAGTAAATAAGTGTTTTATATAGATAGTATGAAGGGCATATCTCTGTTTACAGCATACATGCATGCTTTATTAAATCGTTGCAGGATAGAATGATTACATTAAAATATGAAATGTGTCATAGATAAAATGGCAATGTGAGCTTTGGGTACATATTCTTAAAAGCTATAAACAAGATTTCCATCTTATAAGATCTATATTTGTTTCCAGCAATGTATTATTTTTCCTACATTTTTTTGGTATTTTCATCATTTCGTGGGTTTTCTAGGATTTGATATGCAAATTTTCACAGGAATAAAAAAATCAAGTAAATAAGGACGCCTAATACGAAAACAAGGGTATCCGCAAGAAAAGAAAATAAGGATTTTCCACAATTAAGAAAATAATATTTCATAGGCCAAACAATAAAAAACCTGATCATAATTAATTTAACTGTTGATGCTTTACATGAAAATAAGTAGTAAATAAATAAATAAAAATAACTAAAATGGTATAAATTAAGGTAGAAAAAAATATATAGATAAAGCTGAAAGGAAAAATAAACAAAAAAACACAATGAGATTCCTTTGCAGATCACATGGAAATGGAATTGGAGGATTACCAAGAGGAGTTGGAGCTCTTTGGTGGTCAACCTTCTCCTCTTCTTCTACCGCTTTACGCAGGAAGGACACCTCTAAGAGGAGTTGTCTTCTGCTCTGATGAAGCAAGCACCTGCAAAACCATACAAAGAAAATAGGTTCGATGCCAAATCTTGGTATAGAAAGAGAAGAAGCAACAGCAGCAGCATTAGTAGCAGCAATAGCATTAGCAGGACTACTAGCAATAGCAGCAGTAATAGTAGTAGCAACACCTATTAGCTTTAGTTATGTGCTAGTTCGTATACATATGTTTAGGATTTATATTCACTAAAGATCCTTAAACACATGCCCGAGATAAACCAGTAATCAAGGGATAACCAGTTTATAACAACTGTTTGTAAACACGCAACAGGATACCTCCATTGTACAATGACCTGTCCAGTTGACAAGTCTGTTCTGGTGGACAGTAAAGGGGGTGTTCGGTAGGAGGTTAAGGGGGAATGGAATAAGGGGAATAAGCCCCCAACACGGTTCTCCGTGGTACGACTATTCCCCATTATTTCATCTTATTTCACTCTTATTCATATCTTTATCCCACCTTACCTACCATTATTTCACCTTATTCTCCTTATTCTTATCCTCCAGCCGAACGGAGAATAGACCCTTATTCCCCTTATTCCCCATCCTTATTCCTGCTTATTCTCCTACCGAACGGGTCCAATGAGCAGCAAGGTTTTCAGCAACCTGATACGTCGCCCTCAAAAAAATTAACAATGAATATTACGAAAAAAACAACATGAACATCCATACAGTTTGTTACAAGAATGTAAAGAATTTATTAAAAATGACGAAGCCTTCTCTCACTTCAAGTATGATCGGCTATATGGATTCTTGCTGAAATCCATGTTGAAAGATCCGACTATTTTTACGCTGGATTTCGACTACCTCACACAACCCCCACAAGGAGAGATTTGAGCCCTGATCTTTTGGATGGTAGATACGCTGAACGACCACCAGACCAATGTAAAGAATTTATTGTTCCAACAAATTTAAATAGTGTGCACAGTTTCAGATGCAGGACAACAATCAAACAACAGGTAAAGGCACCATACAAGGGCCTGATTAGATGCAAACACGCATCTCACTGGTTAGAGGCTTATGCCATGGTCGAAATCCTTGATGCAATTTCTACTCGAAGTGACACACCACATCCAACATATTTCTCTCGGATTCTCGAAAATTGCCAAAATTGTGGAAAATAGAGGTAGAAAAGTACAAAGAAATTGAACCTGATATGTAGCAGATTCACTAATACAGTAAACCTCTCCTCTATTGAAATGATCTAGAACCAACTCCTCTTCAAAAGCTGCGGCGAACCATCTCTACTTGGCATAAAACCAACATAGTTTCCCAAATTCGACAGCTGATAGTCTTCCCACAAACATGCATGTTCCATGCAACTCGCTGTGAAAGCAAGAAACTATACAACACATGGCACTGACGAGTACAATAAAGTATTCTCGATGGAAAGCCATAATAAAGACCAGTAACTTAAAGAACAAGAAGTGATGAATAAGGCAAAAGAACATGTTTATTTCCTTCCCCAACATTTGATCTTTTACAGTGATTTATATGAACAGCAAATACATACAGTTATTTATATTTACCAGAACAATCCATGCGTCAATGCAAAGGGGAATGAGAGATACAATGAATCAAGTATGAAAAAGTTTAGCTTGCTGCTTGAAAATCACCAAAGTCATCATCCAAATTATCTGATGTGCTATTGACTGGAAGGGTTGTCGCTTTGTTTTGCTCTCTTGGCGAATCTGAACCATGGACAGAGCTAACCAGAGATCCAGGTGCTGGAGGAGGCGGTGGCGGCTTAAGACAAAGTGAGGACTTGGGACTCTCAGTCTTCCCCTCTATTGACAAGTTACTGAGGCCCTCCTGGAAGAAAGCAGACTTGGCTGAAGTGCGACCATGTTTCTGCAAGCACATATAAAGCAGTATTCAGCATACTATCTTGACCAAGTGGTTTTTTTGCCTGAATAGTCTTTGGCAAAAGGCTCATAGTCATGCCGAAAAAGTAGGACTGTAATATTTGGAATCCTTATAACTAGATTTGAACAACATTTATACAATAAGAATCCTATTAATTGAAATAGCTAAAAGCAATATAAAGTCGTAGCTCAGGCATAATCAAGGTTATTGTTTAGATGCACCGACCCCAATTAGCCAATCCCACTTAATGTGGGAAAGGCTAGATTTTGGCATAAGCATCTGAGTAGTCCATTCCATGTAATGTCATGATTAAGAGGGATAAGATGATTTTGACAATTTTTTTGTTTTTTGATCAATATCTTGACAATTTTTTGTTTTTTGTTTTCAATCCATTCCATGTACCCACTTCAATGATATGGTGGTAGTGCAGTGTACCTACCAACAAAAAGACTCGGGTTCAAATCCCCCTTTTGTGAGGGTTGTGTTAGGTAGCCGACAACCAGCGTAGAAAAATAGTTGGCTCTTTCAACATGAATTTGAGCAAAAACCCATGTAGCTGGCCCTACTTAAAGTGAGAGATTGTCATTTCTATGCAGAAAAGATAGAGGAGGCATGCTAGAGGCAATGGATATCAAAGTGTATCGTAGAAAAAACATTACAACACAGGGAAAGGAAGCAACACATTCATCTTCTTTCTCAGCGAGAGACGTCTTTCTATTCTTTTCTTTTATATATTGTTTCTCCTTAGGAATGGGATAATTTTAATGGTCCTATGTGGACGAGTTTTGGAGTGAGGAAATGGATGGATCTCTTCCTTTCTATGTTGTAGGCAAAGGGAGTCATAGGGAAGTAGAGATGAAGAGAAAAGCTGGCTTGCCAGACAAGCCAGCTTTTCTCATCTCCACTTCCCTATGATTCCCTTTGCATACAATGTCACCACAGTGGACCATACCGTACGTGAGGTTTGTGGTTCTTGCCACAATCAGGAAAAGAACAACTACTGTCATGAAGAGTTACACTAAAACCAATTGGAACATCATGAGGATAGGGCTGGGTAAAAAATCAATGTTCAAGATGCTAAAACCAAACCCCTCCACCAAACTCCAATGTGAAATTTCAAGATTAAAACTACATTGATATAGTTGTGGGAGAATGTTAAATTCGAAGTACCATGCTTACAGAGTCCATAGATGTGTACAGTTATAGGTGCCTAGACCTTCAGTCCCTCTATTTAGAATGAAGGGCTGACTATTGAAAATTGTACTAACAAAAGAATTTCTTACATTCTTTATTTGAAGAACAAGAGTTTCTCCCTCTTTTAGACTGTAATCAAGGGAAGATGTTGCTTGGAAGTGCTGTTCCATCTCCTCTGCTGTTTTCTTTTTATCTAAATATCTTTCATTCTGTCAAGAATTTCAATTATGCAGGACATAATCAACATATTATATTAGCATTCTTTTGTCCTCATGTGAATAATTTGAAGAAAAATACCAACAAAAAGAAAACAAAACAATGAAGGATACTTCATATGATCATGAAGTGCAGCTTGAAAATCGTAAGCTTGTGTCCTTTCCCGGAATCCGATTCCAATAAAAGCATGCCTCATACGGCCACCTACACATTCAGTAAGGAGCACGATGCCCCTATCTATAAACAACTTTTGAAGATGACATGATCTGGGGAGTTTCCATTTGTATGCGCTACCAGATTACCACCATAGCCATAAGGAACTTACCAGGGTAAGGGTTGACTAGACAAACTTTAACTACAAATATTAATATCTAACTATTTCTTTATTCCTACCAAAATTATAATAACTTACCAATATTCTCCTCAATCCGGAGTACAAAATATCTGGCAAGAAAAGTAAAATAAGATGCTGGAAATGCAAAAGAATTTTAATCAAACAGGACATCACAATGCAAGTTGGATAGTAAACCTGCTGCTGTCGATTACGGTCTCCACTGGATGTGGTTCTCCTTTCCTTAAGAAAGCTTGTGCATAAAGCTCTCCTGATAAAAATTTGCCATGATGTTAGAAGATAGATAACGGTTACGATGATTTTGAAATCTTCTAGTACGCAGGGATAGAGATGACGGATTCTTCTTATAGAAAAAACCTGTTTTGTTGTCTTCAAGCTTGATAGCGCATTCTTCTCCCTTACTAACAACTTTCAGAGATCCCTCCCATGTCCATTTATTAACATTCCATTCATCCGCCCTAGCAGTTGAAGCAATAAAATCTAAATGAAAGAGTAAAAGGCAATCTAAAGATCAACGTCACTCCAAAAATATGTTATAGCGAACTTTTCTGAGGGGAAACAGCTATTTCTGCTGGGTAATGAGTAAATTGCATATTAAATCTAGTCTTTCACTAAAATTTTATCTAGTAATAAAACTTCTGTTGAATGGCATGATCCTTCCAAAAAATATAGTGAATATTAATCTAAAACATACTCTAGATTGCCACAAGATTAATCAGGTCCAAAGAACGGCTAACTATAAATGGTACTACACAAATTGCTAATGTTTTCCTTGTTAATACGCAAGCCTTTTTTCTTGAGCGAGGACCAAGAATCACCATGAAAAGGAGCAACTACTTCACTTCCCATCCCCATGAACATGTGATAGTTTCGGCCCCCCTAACTTAGTTTTCATTCCTACAGACTGACTGCATTGCCTCCACATCTGTCTCTTATAGCTCAGAGATGCCACTTTTTTTTGTTAAGCCATCAATTTCTCTACTTGGTAATGACAACGCATAAGAATGATACCAATTTAATAATTTTCTATATTGTTCTCTTTGTTATTATTATTTTCCAAATGAGACTCTAGCCCTTTGATTATTACATGTTGAAAGTCAACCACACTCTTCAAGGATCCCTGAAATATATCCTTGCGAAACTGATTCATTACCAAGTATGCAAATACTCAGTATGCATAGCTTACAACAGCCTCTAGCCTAGAGGGCCCAATGCATTTGATCAGGAATTTACTTGACAATTCATTCTTTTCATAGTTGCCTAAGATGGGACCACTCTTGTGGCTGTTTGGTGACTACTTATTACAAGTAAGACGAGTGATTGTGGCTTAGCTGTTCTGGCAACTATGAACATTGCCCAGTTGGAAGGTCAGTAACACATTCTATGGCTTCGATGTTCTAGTACAAACATCAAATATGACATCTCAATTCCCAGATGAAGGCCAAGCTGTCCAAATAAACTCACTGATAGTAGTACAGACTGCCACAGAGCCATGAGAGTCATTATGCGCTGCCTACATGGTAGGACTTATACTGAACTAAGAGTATAATTCCATGCCTAATTTGTCATGGGGAATAAGAACTGCACATATATATTTCCATAAGTTATGAAATCCTAATTTTGAGTATAATCAGACTACGTTATCCAACAACTAAAACGGGCAATTTATACATAAACCTAGAACAGGCAATTTATACATAAACTACCGATCGAAGGAACTGCTATATTATAAACCACATCAACCCAACTACCACACTCTACTCTACGATTCCTTAAGCATTACCACTCTTGTTCTTCACTTCTCCATCACTCCCACCAATATTTCCTCCTCCATGTTAAATCCTCATTCACTAACAGCCACGCCACAACCAATCCAATGCAAATGCTATTTCTTTATAATTCCAAAATCATGGCTTGTACCGAACACCGTTAATCCAAATCAGAAAAGCGCAAACACCACCAACAGCCGTTAAAAATCCAAGAAAAAAACCTGTAAGAAGCGGCCGTCTTCCTTGGAGGTATCTGCAACGTTTTAACAAAGAAAAGGGCATCAATTTCCGGATCAATAATGAAAAAAAGGAAGCCCTAACCCTAATTGGGGACAAAGATCACCAGATAGACGTAGCACTCCTTGACGTGGAAGAGCACCAACTCGACTGCCTCCAACGGCGGATCGTCCTGTTCTTGCGGGGCGATCTGCGGATTGTGGTCTTTGGAGATCTCCATTAGGGATTTTTGGGGGAAGATCTGAGGGAAGAGAAGGTGAAAGGTTTAAGGAAGAAGTTGTGTGTGTGTGATATAATTTTGAGAAATTGGAGGGGTTTGTTCCATGCGGATGAGCTACATTATCAACCGAGATCACGTAAATAAGATCTAAAACTTTTGAGTTTATTGTAGGTCTTCACATATGGTGTACGCGTATTAGAAATACTCGAGAATGATGTGATCATAAACGATTGTATAACCATGACGCTTTCATTTCGAGGGAGAGATGAAATATGTTGGGATTTTAGTGACTCATCTCAATAGAGAAGTAATCTAATTTTGATCCAAATGTTGGGCATTGATCTGAATAATATTAGATTTACGATTTTGATTTAATACAACATCTTTGAGAGGTTCTCCAAGATCTGGATTTGAGATATGATCTCAATAACCAAGACACTATATCTCCAAGTATCCGCGGAGAAAGCGTGTTATGTTTTAAAGAGTTCAAGAATAATTTCATTGTTAAAGTGTATATCTGAGTATTGAGAAATATATAATTAAAAGTGCTTTAATTATCATGAATAGTGTGAATGTGATTCATATTATTTAGATGAATGAGAATGATGGTCCAAGATAATTAAATATGATTTATTATAATAGATATGAATAATGTGGATAGTACTATCCATATTAGGCATATATATTATAAATATGATTTATAATATATTATAGAGAACTATTTGTAAATTGTGTTTATAAATTAAATGTTGATGTGAATTGGATTCACATTAGACAATTAATTGAAAATACAATTTATATTTTATTTTGGGTATGTGAATATGATTCACAATTTCCAATGGCATGATTGAAATTATCACAAAATAATTTGGAATTATTTTTGTGAATTAATTTATAATAAAAGTTGTTGCAAATAATTAAAGGATTATGTGAGATACACGATCTCACGTAATTGGAAAAGAAGGAGCCCCTTCCATATGGGGAGAGTGGACATCCACCTTTAGTCTTAATTCAAGGTGGTCATCCCCCCATAATTGGAAGGAGGTTACCTCCTTTCCTATCCTTTAACGCATATTGATTTGATTGAATTAATATACATATATTTGTGATAATTTAGTATATTTAATTTAATTTAGTTAATTATTGTTATATTTTTTACAACCAAATCATGACCATTGAAAGAAACACAAATCAATCTCAACCATTGATTTTGTGTTGCACATGGATTGTGATCCATGGACTCTCAAAATATTATAAAAGAAGAGACAACCCTGGCTCTTCTTTTAGACAAATAATTCACAAGCTCTCTCTCCCTCATTCTCATCATACACACCCCTCTCTCTCTCAAGAGTACTCGTCCACTTCTTGACCTAGAGATAATCATCGGTAATAGCTACACCCTTATGCAGCCGCTTCGACCGCTCGTGGATCTTCATCTTCCTCAGTATTTCTTGTACATGAAAAAGACCTTGTATTTCGTGTGACGAAATCATGATATTCATCGCTTGGATCTACATCTTGGATTGCAAGAATGACACATCTCATTAACGCACTCGCAAGCGTCTCCTATGTCCGGTCGGACTTGAGACAGATGATTAGCGATTAATCAGAATGTTACCTCAAAAAAACTATCTACCGGGAATCAACTAGTTGTGTCTTCCTCGCAGTCCTTGGAAAGGTCATGGCATTAACAATCTAGGGGTTTCCGGTATTGCTTGACAAGGCTAGATGTCACATAAGAATAACAGTGGTGCAGTGGAAGACCATCCTCAGTGATCCAATAAGCCGCAACCTCCTCCACATGTTTAGCCCCAAGTGAAAGGGAACACTTGTAGAACCAAATCCATGACCCGTCAATTCATTGTAATGATGCATGCACCAAGGTTTCGAAGATTTATATCCTCAAAGTCCACCTCGACAATGAGATGATGTTCATAAATCACACACATGCAGTGGAATGCTCCTTTAGAGGCTTCAATCTTAAGGACTTTTCTTGTCCACTTTAAGGAGGACATGAGTTTGGAGAATTCCACAATGAGACACGATATTCCCGACATAGATGTTGGTATTCTTCGCATACATCAGCCTTCTAGCCAGGCCTAATGCACAATGGTTTGCTTGGAACTGATGGTTCTAGATGTCCCTTGGAGGCAAGGGAAATTGCAGTCGGGGAGGCAGGCTTGGAAGTTTCGCTAGAGCTTTTAGTCTTTAGAACTGAGGAGGTGGGACGCCATCGTTTGAGTGATCGAGGCGGATCCATGTTGATCGGTGAAGCGACCACAGAGACGAAGAGAAAGTGTGAGAGGGGCATGGTGCGATTTTTTTATCTCGAAGTCTTGTAGTAGAGACATGTTATAGGGCTAGAGCAGAAACACATGATATGACCATCTTTTAAACATTTAAAACATCTCGGTGGTTGCATGGTGCCCGAGCGGGGTTACTTTCTTTTAATAGTAGGCCCGATAATTTCATAGGTCCGGAGCATCCCCTTTGGAATTTGAATTTAGGTTCTTTAAGATGTATGTATACTACACTACCACCAGACCACTCCTTAAGTTTTATGGGTTACTTGGGAGATACCAAAAATTTGTAAAAGGACTTATTTCTCCCACCATCCGTCTTCTTTGGAAACCCGATTTTCTAATTAAGCGAAGAAATGGTAAGATGACCTCGAGTATTGGAGTCCTAGGGTTTGAAATTGGTTTTAACTGATCTTTTAAATCCGGAGTGATATGTATGATGATTAATTGCCCGAGGTGGGTGATATGCCCAGGGCGGGGTCTTTGATGAGACAACATAAAACAATTTTGCTGGTGTTCGATTCAGGAATAAGCATGAATAAAGATGGAGGATAAGGAGAATAATGGTCTATAGAGATAGGAATACGGAGAATAAAGTTGAATAAAGGTAGGTATAGTGGAATAAAGATAAGAATAATGTGGAATAATGTGAAATAATGAGATGTGGATGAGAATAGTCGTACTCTTGGGGACCGCATCGAGCGATGAATTGACTCCTTATTTCAGTGCTTATTCTCCAAACAAACAGGGCCATATGACCCATTCTTCGAGGAGGATATGTCTCCAGATCTTAGAGGCGATGAAGACATGGACCTGAGATCATTTGATTGGATATGGCATAGTTCGGACTGGGGAATGTGTCCTTTGTGCGGTTCCCCTGGAGTCCATTGATTATATTTTTTGGGAGTGCCCTTATGCCTCTCACGTATGGTTAGGAGTTTGCCACTCGCTCCAGCTAACCTGCTCACCGATTGATTTTCATTTGTTGGATTCTATGGGTTGGGTGCAAAATACCCATGGTAACTATTCTCTTAACGGGAAGAGATTGAGGACTTCCCTCGCTATGACTGTTTGGTGGATTTGGAAGGAGAGAAACCAAAGATGGATGGGCTCTGATGCTATCAATATAGAACGTAGCATCTCACTCATCTCTTGGAATGTATCTACTCTAACAACCTAACCATGGATGTGGTGTGGTGTTTTTGCTTGTATTTGTTCCCTTTCCTTTTTATATATCAAAGGCTGATCTGTTAGCCTTTGTATCTCGTACACATAAACATGTAACGTCATAGAAGCCTTCTTTTCTGTGCAGATATAATACATTAAATTAAGTAAAAAAAGACATCGACTTATGTGAGAACTCAATGGGTTCACAAGAATCCAAAATGTATCGAAGGTGGTGTCTCCCCCACAAACCCTAACTGAGGCGTGAAGTGACGAGGTCCCGATCCTAGGTCGCAACTCACCAGGAGGTGCATTAGATACCAACATTTTTGAAATCGAACCGGACACCGAATCGAAAACCTTACTGAAATGGTTAGATTGGGTTGAACCATGTAATCAAACCGATTCAACCAGATGACGATGTAATCATTATTTAAAATCTGATTAAACCAGATCAGTGAGAAAAAAGTGGTTGAACCAGCTAATCAAACTGAAATGAAACAAAATGTATATAAAACATAGACTTGAACATAATTGAAATAGAAATAAACTACATAGAGAATGTATATATAGATCACCAAAGGTCATTAATTCAACTTCCACTACTAGCATTATTTTAAATAAATTAAAAATTTATTAAGGTTCAATTTCGGTCAAACCTGATTAAACCGAGTTAAAAATAATAGGTTGAACCGACATGTTGATTAAAATTTGAACATTTGAATCGAACGGACAAGAACCGACTAACTGGACCGGTCCAAGCCTAGTTCACCGGTCAGATCGATCGAACCGGCCGGTCCGATTTTCAAAAGATTGGTGGAGTCGGGGGTCATCTCATCGTCTTAATCATCGAGGAAGTGGAACAAGAAGGTACAACATTACTCATAACCGCCATAACTGCCTATCCGATTTTGATGATAAAAATGAAAATTTTGACAAAATTCTTAATGCCACCAACTATCAAATCCAACTTATCTGGTAACAACAAAATAATCAAGAGACCAAATTCCATGATTAGAGGGTTTAGAGAGTATGAATGGGGTATCCCACGAGCTCTAAGAGTCTGTTTGGTTGCTGGGTTGGGGTGGGTTGGGATAACGTGATTGGAATAGTAGCTGTTTAGGATGGTTATGAGGGTTGGAGGGGGTTGGAATAAAGAATGTGATGTGATGTCACTATGATTTGTGATTGAATCCCATTCTATTAAAAGAGGGGGTAACCCGGTTACCAAACGATCTCTGAAGTGCAATACGAGAGATCACACATCCTTGATCTGTTCTCATGAGAATTTTCCCCCTGAGGGAGTATGTGAAGCTAATGGGCTTGATTTCCATCGACAACCTTAGGGATTAGTCTGGTCACCGGGTTGTGTTGGGTTGGGGTAACCTCCTATGAATATTAATTGTTTGGATGGTTATGAGGATTGGTAGAAGTTTGGAATAAGGAATGTGATATGATGTTACATTTATTTGTGATGGAATTCCAATCCATAGATGATCTATGAATACATGGGGTAAATCGGATTACCTTGAGGTTTTTTGCTCGGTAACCAAATGAACCCTAGATCTTATTTGGTATTTATCTCAGAAAATCAGAGGAGGTCCTCTCTATCTAGATCGGGGTGGAAAGCTTCGCCATGAGATCTTACTATATAGAATGAAATTTGAATTCTTGAAAAAAAGATATTGCATTACCCTAAGATTGTGAATTCTAGTTGCTTCTTCTATCTTTGTTCTTCTCAAATCTCATCGTAGATATAAATATACTTTAACTTATTCATGTTATCACTACAAGGAAAACAAGTTGTGGCTACAGAACTATGCCCACGGATGTGGCTTGTGGCCACAGAATTGGGCTCTGACCACAACACGTCGTGGCCAGTATCCGTATCTACAAGTCTCGCCGCGAGAGTTCTCTAACCACGAATACATCGTGACTACTACAAGTGATCACAGAACTTGTCGTGGCCACAGCTATTGTATGAAGACTTTGGGCACGAAATTGTAGCTACGAGAAATTAGTGGTCACGGAATTATCGTGACCACAAGTTTCCGTCAGGGTTTAAAAAACCGGACCGGACCGGCCGGTCGGACCGGTTGGACCGGGAACCGGCTCCGACCCAGTCGGTTCGGCTGGTTCTGTGTAATTAATTTCAAAAAAAATAAAAAACCAGGTCCGACCGGTGGTTGGACCGGGTTGAACCGGATGGTTAGACCGGGTTGAACCGAATTGACCCAGTTTTGATGATTTGGTAAAATTTCAAAAAATAAACGTTAAATAATGAAATAATGGGATTTTTATCACTTGTGTCATTTTTAACTTCTGCGATAAAAGTTATGTCCCTCTCTTTTTGTAATATACATTGTACCAATACTTTCTTAGAGTAATTTTCTACAAGCAACTATAAATAAAATGATTACAATATTATATTCATATATAATTCTAGAAACTGTGACTGATTTTTGTAGAGTTTTACTCGAAATAGGCAATCATGTTATTCTATTGAAAGATTGGACATTTTGAACGATTATTTCATTGATATATAAATACATACTTACATATATGTATCTGATTTTATCGGTTCAAAAAACCGGTTCGACCAGTTTGACCAGTAAATTAAGCCCGATCCGATTTTTTCGAGTCGATAGGAATGATGACGTCATGCTGACATCATCACCGGTCCGATTGGTTTGGACCGACGGTCAGACCTAGTTGGACCAAACCGAAGACCGACTGGTTCAATGTACGGCCCGATTTTTAAAACCTTGGTTTCCGTAGCCACATTCCGTGGCCACAACTTATTTTTCTTGTAGTGTATGCATATTTAAGTGGGGTTATTCTATAGTTTATTTAGTTATGTAGGGCACACTACTAATAATTGGTTTAAAGTCCACACTGAAATTAACCATAATATTTTTCATGGTACACACAACTTTATCGCAGTCTTTCGTTATCAGTAGAATACTTATAGTCGCTAAAATAAAATTTGTGTATAGGGAATCCATCACAAAATTGGTCATTGCTAGATACATAATTATTGTATTAGTTGTTACAAAATTCTTTTTTATACCTGAATTTAACGACAAATATCATATCCATTGTCATATCACCAGTGACGATGCATATAACAACACTTATATGTTGCAATTTTTCAAAATTTTAGCAAATCATCGTTAAATTTTAAAAGAGGTAAGAGGAAAACTTAAATGTATGAGTGCATGTCGGAGGGTGGTGAAGGATACGGGGAAAATCCTTCAAGCGCATCATGGAAGCGTGATGATCGCATCGAATGCGATCGGGAGCGACTAGTCGCACTAGTTGCTCGATGCAGCGGAAATTAAAATTTTCTATGTAACGAAGCCACATCATCCAAGAACACTTCTCGGATCATTTCGTCTAAATCACAAACAAGTAATAGGATTACCTCTTGAAGCGTGGTTGCGATCGAGTCTCTAAACAAAGAGACCTCCTGTCTCAAGTCTGATCCGACGGAGGAGACGCTTGCAAGCGCGTGGATGAGACGCGTGCTTCTCGAATCCATGTTGATGATCCAAGCCACGGATCTCCTGATCTCGACAAACGAGATATGACATCTTCTTCACGAGCAAGACACGCCGAAGTAGACGGAGATCCACGAGCAAATGATCGGGCAGCATAACGACGACGCTGTGACGATGGAGGATCTCTCTAGGGCATCCATGGTGGACGGCCACATGAGAGATAGAGAGAGAGTAGGCGTGCAGAGAGAAAGGAGAGAGAGCATTCATTGATCTCGAGTGTCTTAGAAGAGCAAGAGGCGCCTCTTCTTATATAGGGTTTTGGGAGTCCGTGGATCCCAATCCATGGACAACACACAATCAACGGATGAGATTGATTGTGTCTCTTTCAACGGCTAGGATTGTTGTTGGTAAAACACAACAACAAGTGATTTAATTTGAATTAATTCATATTGATAAATCAACATAATTAATTCCAATTTAAATCACATTTGACTAGAGAAGAGATAATGAGAAGACTAAACCAATCCTCTAAAATAAGGGGACGACTACCGTCATCGCATGAGATCTCAATATCTCATGAGATCTCATTATCTCATGAGATCTCATTATCTCATGATTATATCATGATCTCTTGTCGAAATAATTTTCACAAAAAATAATTCCAAATTATCTTTTGGAAAATATCAATCAAGCCATTGAAAAAAATGTGAATCTCATTCACAACCCAAAACTAAATGTAATTATATTTTCAATTAATCATACAATGTGAATCACATTCACATTAACAATTAATCAACAAATATAGAACACAATATGGCTCTCTCTTATATATTATAAATCACATTTATAAGATATATGATTAATATGGATAATATTATCCACATTATTCATATCCATGATAATTAAATCACATTTAATTATCTTAGATCTCCTTTTTCTCATGTGCCCAAATAACATGAATCACATTCACATTATTCACATTTTTGATAATTAAATCACATTTAATTATATTAAATATCTCTCCTTATAATATGAATCAAATTCATATTATCCACGATAATGAAATCACATTTAATTATCAATTTTCTCGATGCTTGGATACATATATCAACAATGAAATTATCCATGAACTCTTTCAAGGATAATGCGCTTTCTCCGCGGATACTTGGAGATAAGGACACGGCGATTGTATTGTTCCACGTATAGTGACGTGGATATTGAGATCGTATCTCAAATCCAGATCTCGGGCCTCCCATTGATGCTTGATTAAATCAAGAACACAAATCTAATCTTCTCATTGCATCTGAATCACATTCAGATCAATGTCCAACATTTGGATCAAGATCAGATTACTTCTCTACTGAGAGGGGTCACTAAAATTCAGACCTGTTTCATCACTCCCTAGGAATGGAAGCGTCATGGTTATACAATCGTTTATGATCACATCACCCTCAGGTATTCTCAATACCTGTACATCCTGCATACTGGAAGACCCAGAATAACTCTGAAATATTAGATCAACTTTTATACTGTCTACTTCAGAGTTTTTATCAGTAAGTTTCTCATTTGATCATTGGGAGTTGGTATTGATCATACACTTTCCAAAAGCATATATCATACCTAGGTCTTGATCATATACTTTCCAAAAGTATATATCAAACCTTACAAATTCAGTCAAGCTTCCAATATCTCATGAGTGAGCTCATGTCTTCCGGATCAGTAAATGAACCTATATGATCCCTTTGAGAGATCGTATTTCTCATATGCCCTTATATGCACACCAGCGCGTCGGTATATAGACCTTGGTTAGGTCATCAACCTATTGGTCTGCCAAATGTACACACTTAGACATATAGTAACACATATGTCTCCGGTCAGAGGATGCGTGCCTGTATCGTGACAGCATACGATATAGGACTTTGGTTATCTCGATCTCGTTAAGTCAACTCTTTGAGCTAACTAATCTGACACCTCCGAATCTCTATTCCTATGTAGAGGATCTGCATCAAGAGGTCGGTCAGATATCAGCCTATGTGAGAAAGGATTACCATCTCCTACTCAGGCTGGGGATCATCTCTTAACAATCATTTGACGGTACTTGATGAGTCCTCAATCTAACCCTTTAGATATTCATCCAAGCACCAGCCTCTATGATTCAATAATTGAATCAACAGCTGTATGATTATTAAGATGGTCATGGTACATAACCCTAATTGTACTATGGGACCTATTATGCAAATTAGTTATTCTTCATTTCAAATCAGGGAATGATATCTGCAATAACATTTATTGCATAATGGCTCGCCGTGGGGCTCGCATGTCCAACAAGTGGGAGTATTGTGTGCACTTAGTATTCGGAGTTTTAGAGATTTTACATTACTCGAGGCATGTGCACCTTACATCAATGTGATCAGTATTTATAGACCTATCGGTAATCGCATGTGATTATAATTGTGTACAACAAATTTGGCAAGGGATGGCTCTACGGGAAAAGATGCTAAACGAGATAACGACCTCTATACATGGTCCACATCAATGACTTGGATTGTCTGCTGTAATACATCAAGTGTTGTATTACATTGGACCGTCCGATCGAGATCGGACGACCTTCCTAAAGAGCTGGAGATAGTGGGTCCTCTATAAGGAATGTCCAATCTCGTTCGAACGGTCCACTGTAATACAACACCTGCTGTATTACAACAGACGATCCTCTCGCCTATATGGAAGCAAATCTGAACCTTCCATATATACGTCCAGATGAAATGGATAGACACATGGGAAATATGCGTATAATGTTGGTCTCTGTGGGTATGGAGCGTATGGTCGCGGAGTGAAATCCAGGTCATGCACGTGAGCGAGCCCTCGACTCGAGTGGAATCCCACCTCACCTTCCCATTATACCCAACTTGGTCCACCACCCCCTCTTTTGGCACCATTCCTATGCTATCCATTCATATTCCCCCGAGACAAAGATATGCATCACAGAGTAAAATTACACAATGCTTCGCCAATTCTAGACCCCATTTCTATGTACTACCCAAACTTTTAATAAATCACCATTCGAGAGGAATGGGTTTTTAATCTTTATAAACTTTGCCAGTTACACGACAATTCCTTACTTCTTCGTATTTATCTCGCAATCCTTACCAACTTACTAACTTTTATGTGTGGGATGGAGTCCAACTGTCGGATACTCTTATGGTTTGATTTAGTCAAGAAGATTAATCCAAGAAGAGTTAAATTGACAGCATTGGTCGTGGTGTAAGACATAACAAGTTTATAGGGGTCGTGGGTTAAGTACAAAGAAGTCAGGGGTTATCGTGTTATTAAGAAAGTTTACATGGGGTCATGGGGGTGAAAATCCGTAAAAGATAACCACTCTAATGAGTTACCCCCTTCTTGTCACGAATAATTTAATATTCATTGTCGTATTTTATATTATTAAATTTATAAAAATAAATATTATTTATAGTAAATTTTTTGTGATCCTTTAAATTCGCAATTGAATATCGTAGATATAAACACTGTTATCTGATGTCTTATTCTTCATTATTTTAGGGATCTCTACATTTTTCCCACAAGATTTTCTAATATTATGCCTCTAATTTTTGTAATTACGTTTTGCCTTTATATTCTTAGAAAACTTGCAGAAGCGCCCGTCTATTATGAAATTTTCGACTCATTATTTACACCGATGGAAGGGAAATGTTATGAATTTTATAAAATAACGTGGTACAAGTTTAATTGCACGAAAGTTAAGAATGTAATTGTTATTGAAAGAACTTGGAAGGGCACAAGTACAAAAAAATCTGTTCTTTTCATCAAATCCTAAATTATCAACCGGTACTTAATATTTTAACAGAAAAATAAATAGAGAAACATAGATATACCCACCTTCAGCAATGTGTAGTACATTCACTGTGAACCCCAAAAAATATAATTTAAAATGGATAATTACAATATGAGTATAGAAAGGATAAAAAGCATTCAAAATTTTCGTTGGCATAAATAATTTTTTAGCCGCCATATCTATTTCAATGATAACAACATCATTTATCATATTCTATATAACGCAACATTACATTTTTTATTGAGAGTTTTCCTACATTTACATCAAGCTTTGGGACCTCTAGTGTAATTTACCCTTCTATCCGCTAAAAATACTAAAGGAGAAAAATATAGGCCAAAAACTAGTTCTTTGATTCCATTATCAGATTAGACCTAAGCATTCTCACAACACACATATATAAATCTCTCACACACAAATAAACGATCCCATAGATCCGCTCACCGCCACTCCAATGGCCTCCGATCTCTCCACCGCCTCCTCCGGCCACCACCTCCCCCATCTCCTCCTCCCCCTCGTCCGCACCTTCCTTCTCCCCTCCTCGCATCCGTCACCGACGGTCAACCCCCACAAGAAAGATCAATATTCCAACATAGACCGGCCCTCGACGACGACGCCGGCGATGCGGAGATCAGTCAAAGACTTGAATTTCGGCAGATGGGAGGAGAAGGAGGCGGCGGTCATCGAGATCACGAGCATCATCAGAGATGAAGGGAATGGGGTGAAAAAGACAGCTCGTGGAGCTCGGTGTCGTGCCGACGCTCGTGGCGATGCTTGATTGCGTCGATGAGCGCCGCCGGGGACTGGCGGCTCACGCGCTCGCCGAGCTCGCCGAAGGGAGCCATAGGTACGTCCTTGAAGCTGCATTTCATCTAATACAAATCCTACTTAAATTTATCATTAAAATTGCTGCATAGATTCGTGATTTTTCTTAGAGATTTCTTTAAATATCATATGAGGAGACAATTAAAGGAATGGGTTTTGTTAATAGCGTTTAAGCACTAAGAAGCGGCATTTTTCGGGAAGAGGTATTATGATGTTGATAACTATACTTTACATTCTATTATTACGCAATTAACTGATATTAAATGCAGAAAGAAACACGATGACTCATTAACCTTTATCATATACCCATAACTGGGGAGACATTGATACTTTGTTTCTGGTGGTGAGTATATACAAGAGGCTATTGCTGGAGATATTGAAAACAATATATTCCCCAAACCAAACATCAATACAGAAAATGGTAAGATATCGTACGCACACAGTATTAGATAGAAAGATAAATGTTATGGAAAGTTAGGTAAATGGCAAGTGAGAAGTAACGACATCTCTCCTAATATATATTACGTACACCACCTAATTATATACGAACATTATCATGAGAGTGCATTGGATCTTCTCAAAACTATCATTGCCGTTCTCGATGCTTTTAGGTGAAAAGCCTCCCAAGCACAGAAGTAGCACGCAGGCTTTATGGATGTGGACACCTTGATGTGGTTTCGATATACGATATTTTTTATCTGATCTGACCGCGTCAGCATGTGTCGTGGACCTGTTTGTGTTGTATTGGAATCTATTGGGGAGCCCAATTGGTCAAGAAATTCTGGTCGGGGTTAGGTTCTGCTGCACTACATAACACCAATTTGACCTGGAATTTGTCAATTTGATCATATATCCTTCTGAAGTCCACCTTCTCCTTTGTCTTCTAAGGGAAAATTTTTCGATCTGCAAGGTCTAGCATTGGTTTTTTATTCTTATAGCCAACTTGCCAATAGCAAGATGCTTATTCGATGAACCTCTTATAATATTCAGGAGATCCGGAGGTCTCATTAACTAACTGCTAAGTCAAGGTTCTACTTTTTTTAAACGGCTGTCCTGATTGACTGCTATGTATATTGTTCTACTTACGTAATAAATTTAATGTTTATCGAATATTCCTAGCTATTTTTATCTTAAAGATCAAGGTTTAAGTAAATCGGATGCATGCATATTGCCCATACAATGCACCAATTTTTTAATATATTTTTTTATTTCGACATCTATTTATCTAATTACATGCACGTGCAGCAACAAAACCCTAATGGTGGAAGCAGGTCTCCTGTCGAAGCTAGAGAAGCTCCTACCCACCACCACCTCTCCTCCCACAAAGAGCCACCTCCTCTCCCTCCTCCACTCCCTCTCCTCCCTCTCCACCACCCCTTTCCACATTGCCCCCTCCCTCCCCTCCCTCCTCCCCACCCTCACCACCACCACCCCATCCCCCACCACCCTCTCCATCCTCTCCAACCTCTCCTCCGACCTCCACAACGCCAGGGCCATGGTCAACTCCGGCCTCGTCCCCCTTCTCCTCTCCCTCTCATCGCAGAAACACACCTCCATGCCCGCCCTGCTCACCCTCTCCAACCTGGTCGTGACCCAAATTGGAAAGAAGGCCATAGAAGGGCATCCATCTTTCCCCAGTTGCTTCTTGGAGGTCCTGAGGTGGGGGGACGTCCCCAAGTGTCAGGAGCTCGCTTCCTACATCATGCTGGTGGTGGTGGTGCGTGGAGGGAGGGAGGAGCACAGGAGGAAGATCGTGGATGAGGGAGGGGTCCCGGTGCTCCTGGAGGTGGCGTTGCTGGGGAGCCCATTGGCGCAGAGGAGGGTGCTGGAGGTGGTGGAGTGGGTGAAGGGGAAGGAAGGGTTGGTGCAATCTGGGCCTCAAGCAGGTGGGGGCAATTGTGGTGGTGATGGGAACGGGAAAGGGAGGAGGGGACACAGAGGGGAGATGAGGAGAATGGTGAGGCAGAGCCTTGATAGGAACATGGACTCCATCATGAGGAGAGCAAGAAGGGGCGGCGGCAGCAACAATGGCAGCGCGGTATTGACCGGGTGCTCTAGATCCAAGAGCTTGCCATTTTAGGCTCAGATGCGGATGCGAATCTAAACAGCTAACTTGATCAGTCGGATCATGGTTGTGAAAAGATCTCGTCCGTTGTATCTTGATCCAATGGACACGAGCATCTTGTGCTCCCTCATCGTTTTTTCGTGTTGGTATTTGCTTGTTTGTAAATAAAAACGTATTGTACTTCTTCTGGATGATTCGTATAGAGTTGTGTTGGATATTATGCTTAGAAAGAATCTCCGACCTATCTTTAGGATGTAATTACTTGTGAAACCTGTAATAATGGTGATGGATCGATGAAAAGGATAGGAAGTTTCCGGTGTATATCTAGTGTTGCAAATGGAACTCAATCAAGTTTCCACTACGTGCGCGCGTGTGGATGGGTGCTTGGGCACGTGCGGGTGGATTTGCATGCAAGTGTGCACAATGCACAATGCACATGCACAATGCCCATGCACTGTCTATGTGCATGTGCACATGCGGGGTGGGTATGTGCAAGCGCTTATGCGCTCCAAGTTTGAGGAAAGTTGTGGTAAAACTTTGTTTAAAATGATGTGAAAGGAAGCAATGTGTGAAGCGAAAGACATCCCCATATTTATCTAATGATGAACTTGGTAAAATAACTTGAATAATATAGTTGAAATATTAGATTATTTAAGAATATACGCGGAATAATGAGATTACACATTAATTTCTAAAGTGGATCCTGATCTGAAAAGTTTGTGATTGTCCCAGACAAAATGAAACAAAATATAAGGCATAAGTAGGGCATTCACTACAACAAAATTGAGCTATATTGACGATTTTTTCAAAATTCATCACTAAATTAGCAGTTGTTAAATTATATAACGACGATGTTATTTGTGCCGAAATGATTTTTCGTACTTAAATTAGCGATGAATATCACACATGTTATATCGTTAGCAACGATCCACATAGCGACGCTTATTCGTTGCTATTTTTCAAACTTTTTAATTAATCGTCGCTAAATTTTGAACTAAAAAAATAATGACAATTAGTTGATATTTTTAAAAATAGCAACGGATAAGCGTCGCTATGTGGACCGTTGCTAATGCTATAACAACAAATATGATATTTGTTGCTAATTTCGAGTACGAAAAATCATTTCGCAATGAATAATATCGTCGTTATATATTTAACGGCTAATTTAGCGACGGATTTTGAAAAACCGTCACTATAGCTTATTTTTTTGTAGTGATTATTGTATAAGGTATATTTGATGCTAGATTTAAAGGCACATAATCGATCAATTTGAACATCATGAGTTGTCATGTTATGCTAAAGTAAATTGTTGTTGGTACATCCTTATATCAGTTCCTTCTTCCAGAAGCGAGCATGAAGAAGAAAATATTAAGAGGGTACTTTCACTGGCAAGAAAACTGACTATTTGCGACTACACTTGTAATCAAATTGTAGTGCTCGCATTCTACACTTGTGAATACACGTAGTCGTATTTATTGTAGTCGCACACCGTTACCGACAAATACAAACGTGGACCACAATGTAGGCTTTTTGTGATCACATTTTTTACTAATTGTGACCACAAAGCTACCAATTGTAGTTCCTTTGTAGTCCCAATTTGATTTTTCAGAACAAGAAAAATATCAGCAAACATCAGTTTGTTGCCCCTATTGACAAATATTCAATGCTACTATTGTGGCACCAATACATTCTCTCACATACATAAATTCACGCACACAAAACATGCAAGTTGTTGCAAAGATCCAAAGAACAGGTACATGAAATCTGATTGTGCCTCTGCTAGTACCTGAGAAGTAATTAAACTAAAATATCTGCATAAGCATGTTGATTCAGTTTCATTTTCCATAAAATCATTATCTCTGAGAACCATAAACAACTTCATCGTAATGCTGTTACGATAACTTGTTTAAGTGTGAAAATCAGGGAGGCACACGATTTAATATAATATGCTTAGCAGTAACATACTCTGGTTTATATTATCTTAGTACTGAAGTTGAAACAAAAGATGCGTTAAATATCACTTCTCGTAATCATAATCATGATCATGATCATAATCATGTCGTCTATTAGTGAAGAAACTTTATGATCCATGAATCAGTTCATTGTTTTAATTAATTTTTTGGTTTGGATGGAGGAAAACATGCATGTGTTGATTTAACTGAAGTGCCTCCGTTAGTTGGTCTGATAAAAAGTGATTTTACTGCGGGATACACTGCACAGAAAGCTGCCTCAGGCAAAGTTGCTAAACAAGAGAAGATTTGTATTGACAATCAACCTGCCTTCTTCCCTTTCGGGTTTGATACTTTTGGGTTCTTGGCATCTGAAGTTGTAGAGCTCCTTAAGAGGGTCCAGAAAATTATGCATAGCAATGTTATGGTTCCCAGATCTATGGATGTTGTGTTCCGAAGAATTGGATTTGCCATCCAAAAGGGATTGGTGGCGCAGCTTGTTGCCCGTCTCCCAATAATTTCGTTGTAATATATTTGAAAAGAACGATCAAAGGCTATATCATCTTTATTAAATATATGCTGAAGAATATTATTCATTGTTCCATATTCACTGACCCAAATACATTTAGGGATTTTATCACTTGTGCCCCTCTGAGATATCGTAATATCAGTTATGCCCCTATCTTTTTGGTAATATCAGTTGTGCTTTTTGGTAATATCAGTTGTGCCCCTCACTTTTTGCTATTTTATCACTTGTGCCCCTCGGGTTAGTGACCGTCCATCCCAAACGCAAACGGACGTTAACTTTATGACATATCAGGAATTAAATGAAAACAAATGAATTTGAAAAGTCCAACCACTGTTCATTTCCCTCCTCCCCTCCTCTTCCCTCCTCTTCATCTTCCTCATCCTCCTGCCCATGCCTCCTCCCCCCGCCCTTGCTGCGCCCGCAGGCCCCCGCAACCCCGTGCCTCCCCCTTGCCCCGCCGACCCGCCCTGGCGCTCTGCCCCGGCGCTCCACCCAGGTCTCCCCTCCGCCCCTTGCCCCCGCCCCGAGTTGCCCCATTGCCCCCCGCAGTAGGCCCCTCGCCCCCGCACCTTCCATTCGGCCCTCGCACTTCACCCCCGCAGCTCCCCCCTCCGCCCCCGCCCCTCCCCCCTCCGCCCCCTCCGCCCCTGCCACCGCCGCCCCCACGCCCAGGTCGCAACCCCTCCCACCTCTGCCCCCCGCAGCCCCTGCCCTCGCGCTCCCCCAGGTCGCAGCCCCCCCCCCTCCCCCCCTCCCCTCCCGCAACCCCCTGCGACCCCCCCCCCCTCCGGCCCCCGCAACCCCTGCCACCGCTGCCCCCGCGCCCCCCAGGTCGCATCCCCGCCCAACTCCGCCCCCCGCAGCCCCTGCCCCCGCGCCCCCCAGGTCGCAGCCCCTCCGCCCCCCGCAACCCCTGTCCCCGCCGCCCCCCTGCGACCCCCCCTGCCCCCGCGCCCAGGTCGCAGCCCCTCCCCCATCCGCCCCCTCTGCCCCTACCCCCGCCGCCCCTGCGCCCAGGTCCCCCCACACCTCCTCCTCAAGCTGCAGTTTTTGTTAAATTAAGATACATTTTTGACTAATTGATTCATAAAAGTTCATCAAAAAATTCAATAAAATTCACCGTTTGATCCTTAATGAGTGATATGTCCGTCAAAATGTAAAAATTTTTAGAGATTCAATGGATGCATGAAGGTGTCACTAAGAGAGAAAGAAATTATGAGGAGAAAGGAAGAAGAACAAATGGATGCAAAAGAAGATAAAGATGTCTGGACAATAATACCCCTCTTAACTGCACCAAAGTTTGATGAAACCATGGTTAAGTCAACTCATTGACGATCAATCTGACGGAAGGACACAACTGATGACGGAGCAAGAAGTGAGGGGCACAACTGATATTACCAAAAAGATAGGGGCATAACTGATAGTGCGATATCTCGGAGGGGCACAAGTGATAAAATCCCATACATCTATCTTAAGAAGCCAATTTAGTAACTTATTCCAGGATATAAGCTATTCTCCAGATCCATGTTTGCCATCTATCCAAGATTTTGACTATTTCCCTTCAAAACATGCAGTTCCTTTTATTATAATCTTTACTCTGAAAACAAGAACTTGCCTATAAATCGAGAATGGATGGACATTATCGCTTCCAGTGTCCTACAATAAATTATCACATCCACTGTCCTATAATTGATTGGTGTGCAGAGATAAAGGCCGCAGATTTTACAGACATTGCATTGAGAAAGTTAAAATTTAATTGCCAACATGAAATTTAGAATCAGAAGAATACTGTAAATAAATTCTTACATAAGAAATCTGAGCAAACTCCCTTGACAACCTCCTCAGCTTCATTATAGTCGTTTCACACAGTGAAACCTGAGGACACACACGCACCGCACGTGCACGTGGACGTACACGCGTAGGGCTGTTCAACATATTAGGGTCAAACGGGTACCCGCTCCGACCCGTTAACCCTAATTTCATGGGTACTCATAAAAAATATTCGGGTCGGGTACCCAATCCATCAAATCAGAGTGACCCGGTGGAATTCCCGTGGGAACAATCGGGTACCCGGTTGGATACCCGGTACTTGTTGAACCTTGCCCCGCACACCCGTGTTCCTTCACGATTTTAGGGTTGCTCCATGCCGCTCCGCCCGTCTGATGCATCTACCTTCGAAGCTTCCACGCCTTGTTGCTCGCCATAGCTCTTTGCCTTGCCGTCGAACTGACCTCAATCGTCGATGCAGCCACAGCCCTCCTCCGTGCCTCGCACCCGTTGCAGTTTTCTTTATACAATAAGGTTTTCCTCCTCCGCCCTCTCTTATTCTTCTTATCCTTGCTATATTATCATGGGAAGAGGCTCCATGTGATCAATATCTTCATGTACAAGTAATTTCAATCATTGGTCATCTGTTGGTTCCTTCGTATTTGATTTTTTTAACTTTTGCTGCTATGAGAAAAAAAATATCATTTGTATTTTATTCAGAAATTACGTTGTGAACTTGAAAGAAAGAAAAAAGAGAGATGTATGTGATTCAGAAATCATGCTGTGAAGTTGAAAGAGAGAAAAAAGAGAGAGGAATCCGTAGCTTTGATTTCGGGAGACATTCCATTTAAGTTGTTGATAGCATCGAAGATGGAAATGGTACCAAATGGAATGGATGTGGCTTGGCTTAGTAAAGGGATGTTGTTTTATTTATTTCCTTGCAGGAGACTTATTTTTTCCAGTTAAAACCGAGATTTTCAAATTCGATCTCATGGAAATACCCTCTGATTCATGTGTATATTTTTAATTTCTCACAGTTGGCCATCTTGTCATGAGATTTAAGTTCCACGTAGAATGATTGGTTAATCATGCTGATGTTTCAATTATGGTATTTCTGAAATTGGAATTTGAACATTTTATTGCATGCGAGAAAATCCTTCTATATCGTGGATTGCCGGTTCCAGCAGATCCTCAGCGACAAACACCATGAAAAATGCTACTCCGAGGTGCCTAAGTCGGGCGAGTACTCCGTCTCCCCCTGTTATCTCCGTGCAGTTCACAATCGGAGTCACGGCTGTCTGGTCGGAGCAAGAACATGGCTAGGTGATGAATCCACGTTTCATCATCTTTATTCTATCATTTTGGCCTTAAAAACCCTAGTAAATGCGTGTAAATAGACTTAATATAGGCATTTTAGCATTCATGCATATGTGTATAAATATTGTATAAAATGCGGTTTTTAAAGCCAAAATAATAGAATAAAGAAAAGAAAAGAAAAAAGAATAAAATATTGTAAATATTTTATGACCCGAAACCCCGAGACTTAGGCATCTTGATGAATAGGTCGACAAGGAATAAAGTAGGGGGAGATAAGGGCCAAAATACAGATAAAATACCTATACATTATATTCATTCTTTATTCATTTTGGGACCTATTTTTGGTTCCACTTTTTATACATCAAATAAAGAAACTTTGTACATGAAAGTTGTAGATAATTTTATAAAGAAAAATACAAAATTGATTTCACAGAAAAATAATGTACAGATGAAAAGTTATGGTCTGAATAAGAATCCAGAATGCCAACTTTCCAGACCCGTATCTCACAAATAAAAACTCCAAATGCAGCGTACTCACCTTTAATTGTATATAGAAGAAAATAATCTAATTAATGGAGGTGGTTTCGCATTTGGCGGAGCTACGGTTTGAAAGTTGAGTTTTGGACCTCCATTGTATACTTGTACATATTAAAATATTCAATTTAATATTTATTTATTATTTTTAGAATTTTATATTTTTATAATGTTGTAAATAATACTTATAATAATTATGTATATTAAAATCAGAATAAAAACATCATTAAAATACAAATAAAAATACTTGTATATATAGGTATAATACAGGTAGCGATACCTATACAAATAACACTTTCATTTTATTAAGTGTATAAAATATATCAGAAAATTAAAATAAAAATATATTTGTGTATATAAAAGTATTTTATAATTTTAGAAAAATAAAAACCAAAATAAAATAAATTAAAAATATCTAAATAAAAATAGAACACTTAAATACATAGATATAGATACCTATAAGGGTATAAATGCAAACTTGTAAAAATATACTCCATAAAATAAATAAAAATCTCCATAAATTAATTCATAAAATAATAAACATTTTTTATTTTATAATAAAAAATTAATAAAATCGTTTTCTATTTTAATTTGATTTACAAATCTTTTTCCTAGGTTTTTCCTGGTTGGTCCACGTGGACCAACCAGGGGGCTAGGAGAGTTGACCTCGGTCAACTCTCTGCCCAACACCTGGGCTGTGTCAGAACATGATATTTCTTGGACTTCGAGGATTTTTGGAGGCCGTTCCTTTCATCGAATCAGGTCGGCCTCTTCACGAAACTTGTAGCCCTATGACTGATCTATCACGCCCAGCCTTCATCTCGGGGATTGGATCATCATGCCGCCCGTGATCTTGCCTCGAAGGTTGCTCCAGGACCATGTTTTCAAAACCAACCTCATTTCCCCCATTCCTCTTGGAACCCCTTTTTGACCCCTTGATTCAAGCTCTAGCTGCTGGGCTCTGGACGGGAAGAGTGACAGGCTTCCTCCAGCCCTTGCGCGGAGCGTAGTCGAGGGCGGCGGAGAGCTTCCATCACCTCCGGCCACGCGTGGCCGTCGAGGTCCTTCTCCTGGTTTTCATGACCAGTCGAGGTGTTTTTATCCAAGTTTCTTTGTTTTCTTTACTACCTGTAGTGTTATGCGTTTCTTAGTTAGCTTTAACAAGTAGTTTAATCCGTGTTTAAGCTTCAAAATCCCCAGCACACCTTCGCCGGAGTGCTGCTCCGGCAACCACCATTTCTGCCCCATCGTCCACCATTTTCCGCCTTATTCACCTCGCGTGTCCACCAGTAAGACCGTGGGACCTTTCACTGTCGTTATCGCACTTTCCTTGCAGGTCCCAGGGCCGAAGGAACCCATCTGGGTTCGATTTTTGTTGCTGGAGCAGCAACCTGGAGCACCCCCCTTCTTCATCGCGTGGCGGACCGTCGGCCTCTTCTAGGCCATTTTGCGGCCGTCATCCCCTGCTGGGTTGTTCCACGAAGCTTTTCGCGCCATCGGAGGGGAGTGTGAGACACGGAGCTTGCAGATTTTGGCGGATCAATTTCATCCACGCCGTGTTCTAGGCGTGTTCTTGCTGCACTGCTCCGGTCCGGTTGATTCCCCTCATGTTCTTCGCGCAGCACAGGCGCCGTTAGATCATCATCTGTTCCAGCCGTCAGATCTCCAAGGGGGGATCTAATCGTGGCCGTTCGTGGCCGAACCGGTATCGGCGCTGCTGCGCCTGCCACGTGTCTTAGTGGCAGCCCATCCACCGTCCACCAGCGCTCTAGTGCAAGCCGTCCGATCGCGGCCAGGATCTAATCCTGGCCGTTATAACCCAAGGGGTATCGGCGCGTTTCGTGGCGACACGTGGCATAAGCAACTCCCATCCGCCGTTGGATCGCACTATTGATTGGGTATTTTGCGAATTACCCCAGCTCTTTTTGTAGTTTAAATATCAGACATTGAACTTTCATCGGCTGAGCTTAGTTTTTTTGTTGAATTTGCGAACTAGCCCCTGGCATTTTGTCATATTACGGTTTCGTCCCTGCCAGTCACGTGCTTGATGCATGTGACCTGGCATTTTTGCAGGAGAAGCCCCTCGAGTTTTGGGTGTTTCTATTTGGTCTTGAAAGTAATTTAATTCAGTTATATTTTTGTGGACAAACATCATTTGTGCCCTTGAGCTTCTCGCATATTACATAAATACCCTGGCAGTGTGCTTTTTCTCTTTGCTTCTTGAATTTTATGCACGCATCTACAAAACCCCAAAAAATCCCCAAAAATCAGTTTAAGCTCCTGTTGCATTGTAGATTTATGTCATATTTTTATTTTCCATAATTATTGCATTTTAATATTTATTAAAAATAAAAAATAGTCAATTTCAGCACTGTCTAGCTTAGAAAATACCAAAAAAATATAAAACTCCTCAGAAAAATCCCAAAAAAATATATTTTCTTCCTTTTAGTGTCTTTAAATTTCAGACCAAAAATCATTAAAAAATACAAAGCCAAACTCAAAAAATCACAAAACTCTAAAAACCTCTACAAAAATATTAAAAATTCTACAAAACTCCTAAAAATATAAACTTTGTCTCTAAATTTTCTTTGTTTCATTGTCTTTAAGAGAAAATTAATTTGGAGAATTTTTGTGACTGTTTGCTATTTTATTTCTCCATTTTAAGTTTCAGCCTTGCATTTTTGCCACTGTTTTCTTTATTTTGATAATTAAAAATACCAAAAACATTCTAAAAATTACCCAAAAAACAGTAAAAAAGTATAAAAAGACCAAAAAGACTTTATTTCCTTATTTTTGAGTATTTTTATCTATTTTTATAAATACTTTAGTTTCCCTTTTATTACATTGTCTTTAATTTCCAATATTGAAAAAGAAAATATAAAAATATAAAATATAAAAAGAAAATACAAAATCAGTAAATTAAAAAATCAAAATACAAAAATATAAAATTAAAAATTAAATAAAAAAATAATATTCAAAAACCCACAAAAATAGCATAATAGGCACTTGACCACAACACACACATTTTTGAGCACTTGTGCCCCGATCTACCTGTCTGCTCCCTGTGTTCGACATCTACACATACTTGCACTATACACATCTTTGTTGTAGAGTTATAATAAATTTTAACTCCGCACATTTACTTTCATTGCGTAATTTATTTGCTGTGGGTTAATTGTTGTTTGAATCGGGATTTCGAGCGGTCACCGCATCGACTGCGGTTTCGCCTTGTGAAACCGTACGACCCTCTATTTCTCGGTTCAACACTAGGTTCCTGAGAAGGGAATACCTATACAGTTTAAGCTCTAAATAATTCCACTGCATATGAGCAAGAGCTGTGTTTTTGTTGTGAATATTGTCTGTGAAGTATGGGGAGATCAAATGTGTCTGCTATATTGTTTGGTAGAATGAATAACATATATAAGAGGTGTAGATTTTGATGTGTATATTTGTAGTGACCCATGGGTACCCAAGCTCTAAATAATTCCACTGCATATGAGCAAGAGCTGTGTTTTTGTTGTGGATATTGTCTGTGAAGTATGGGGAGATCAAATGTGTCTGCTATATTGTTTGGTAAAATGAATAACATATATAAGAGGTGTAGATTTTGATGTGTATATTTGTAGTGACCCATGGGTACCCACGGGTACCCGCTACCCGTTCAAATAATTTGGGTACCCATTGGAGCCGGATACCCTTTGAAATGGGTCGGGTCGACCCGTTGACCCTATAATTGTGGGTCGGGGTGGGTCATGATTGAATGGGTCGGGTACCCGCCCCATGAACACCCCTACACACGCGCATGCCCGCACACATATGCACGTGTACGCACGCATTAGTTCACCGCACGTGCACGTGCACGTGCACGCGCACGCGCACACGTATGCACGTGTACGCACGCACGTGCGCACGCACACGCACGCACCAGCACATGCACACGTACGCGCGCACACACACACACACGCACACACACGTGTACACGCACACGTACGCACCCGCACCCGCACATGCACACGTACGCCGTACACGCACACGTACACGCATACACACACGTACGCATACACACACCCGCACACACGCACCTGCACCCAGATGCCCAGGCCCACGCCCATGCACGCCCACGCGCACACACACGCTCACGCACACACCACGCCCGCCCGCCTGCCCGCCCGCACCGCACATGAGCATTCGCACGTGGACGCACACACGCATGCCTGCACGTCCGCACACCCGCCCGCACGCACACACGCACACCCCACACGTGCACGCACCCACACCCGCATGCACCCACACCCACACCCGCGCGCACCCGCACCCGCACGCGCAAGCACGCATACATGCGCACGCGCACACTTGTACACGCACGCGTACACGCACCCGCACACGCACGCGTACACGTACACACACGCACACGTAAGTTTGTCATTTTTGGAGCATATTATATGAATGAGGTATTATCTCATCTTTATATGTATTTGTGAAGGGATCTAACTCAATCCTCTAAAATAAGGTGGATGCATCCTAGAATCTTCTGCCCCTTGTTCCTTGGAGAGAGTTTTCGTAGAAGTTTTGAAAATAGAAGTTAATGTTAGGTTGATTGATTGGTGACACATATGTTAATTCAACTGGAATGATTTTTAAACGTACAAGGGATATATCGATAAAATTCTATACGATACTCCCTATCCTAAATCCAAGATTGTTCTATAAGAGTGTCCTTTATGGAAACCGCTTATTATCATACAAGAATATTCTTGAAAAAAAGAGAGAAGAGAGCATTGTGAGAGTTTTAATTCGTAACAAATATATTACTCGTTATATTTATAGCAACGAATCATAATGGTTATCGTTTGTCTTTTAGTTTTGGATCAAGTGTCGAACTCCAGTCGATTTATGTAATTGCAGGTATAGGTTCTGATCTGGGAGCACGACGAGCAGCAACACCTGTAGAGGATCGATCGTCATCCGTCCGAGCATTTGAAGCGAAGATTGCATCTAGAGATTATGTAGGAGCATCTGAGCTCGAGACAACAGCCTGAAGAGGAACAAGCCTATATTTTGGAGCTTGGACGAGCATCATCTTGAGCTTGGAGGTTAAACACGCAACACCATCGCTTGTAGAATGAACGAAGCATTACATTGAGGACGATACGAGCAACTGCTATTCCAGATCGAAGAGCACCGGAGATCAAGCCCCGTATCCCATCAGATGCTTATATCTGAGCAAAAGCATCGAGGAGCGCATCATCGAAGCACATCTAGTCGGTACATCAGAGAATGAAAGCATCGAGCTCACACTTGAAGTACGCCGTCGTACCGAAGATCATCGTAAACCTGATCTGATCAGACATGTAGATCGTCTCTAAGCATCTGCAATCGGACTTCGATAACACCGCCTCCAGTTCGTATTGGGGAAGAAGTCTTATGTCTCTACTCTCTAGATTAGATTCGAACTGTATGCCTTGAGCATCATCTTCAAAATTATCGCTTGAAGCAGTAGTCCTGATCGACGTCAACGATCTCCGCCTGCAGTATCCAAATTGGGGAAGAACAACCGCCCCTCCAGATTGAAGCATGGACGTTGGATCAACAACAACCGATCAATTGTAGCCATCCACCACTTACGGTTATCACGTGCACATCACGTGAGCCGAGATATTTTGGGGGTATTTTACAAAATAAGCCCCAAACTTGTTCCAATTCTCAATATGTCCAGCCGAACTTTAAGCACGTGATTCGATACGTGAATTACGGTGATTTTTATGCTCATCCATCAGAACTTCGTAATTCTCAAATAGGTCCAGAAGCTGGTTCTCTCACGTGATCACCGGCGTGCGTAGCCCCCCTTCCTCTTACTCACGCGAACTCCTTTAGTTTAATATAATTTCATATATGCCCCTATCTATAATATATTAAATAAATACTTATAAAATAAAAGTATAAAATAAAATAGGTAATATAAAATCAAATGACAAAAATACCTAAAAAATACCTTATAATATACCCTATGCTATATTAAAAAGTATTTTGAAAAATAAATTCATTTTCTGATTTTAATAATTCAAAAACAAATACAAAATTATATACAATTCTAAAATACATAAAAATACAAATATACTTTTAAAAATCTCATAAAAATAATATTATTATATTTTTATTATATTCTATATTTTAATAAAAACCAATTAAATATTAATATATAAATCATTAGAAAAAAAATATACACAAAAATTTTTAAAAGTCATAACTAATTCATTAAAATTCACAAAAATATGTATAATACGTTGTTTTAAATGTACTTTTATTACCTTCATAGCAAAAATATATCAAAACATTTTCTTACTGTTTAATACTTTTAAAATCCAAGTACTTCCCTGATTTATATAATTACATTTTTTTCAACTTTAAAAATCTTTTAAAATCAAAATAAATTCTAGAAATTATCTAAAAAGACCTAAAAAAGTAAAAACAAATATACAACAACAACAAAGCCTTTTCCCACAATTAAGTAGGGTCGGCTACATGGATTCTTCGCCTCCATTCAGATCTATCTTGGGTCAATCCCGGGCTTATATCAAAAAAAACAAAGATCCCTTCGTATGGTCTCTTTCCAACACTTCTTAGGCCGTCCCCGCCCTCTCTTAGCCGGCTCAACATTCCAACACTCGCATCTCCTAACTGGTGCATCAACTGATCTTCTTTGCAAATGACCAAACCATCTTAGGTGGTTGTCTCGCATCTTATCCTCGATCAGAGCAACACCAACTTTCTTTCTGATAGCATCATTCTGAAACCGATCTTTACATGTCTATCCACACATCCACCTTAGCATTTTCATTTCTGCTACAGCCATTCTCTGCACATGTCTATGGTTCACAGGCCAACATTCAGATCCATAGAGCATAGCATGTCTCACGGATGCTTTGTAAAACTTTCCTTTAATGTTTAAAGAAATTTTCTTATCACAGAGAACATCAGAGGTTCCTCTCCACTTTAGCCATCCTGCATTTATTCTATTAGTAACATCTCCATCAATTTCTCCATCATGTTGCAAAATATATCCCGGATATCTAAAAGAATCTCTCTTCTGAATGTTATCATCACCAATCTTCACCTCAATTCCTTCACCATTGCTTCCATCAAAGGTGCACTCCATATATTCTGTTTTAGCCCTACTTATACGAAATCCTTTACTCTCCAACTCATGTCTCCAGACCTCAAGCTTCTCATTTACTCCATCTCTAGTCTCGTCAATCGACACAATATCATTGATAAATAATATACACCAAGATAACTCATCCTGAATGTGACTTGTCAACTCATCCATAATCATAGTAAAAAGAAATGGACTCAAAGCTGAACCTTGATGTAAATCAATGTTGATGTACAAATAGCCAGTCTCCGTACACAAGATAAAGCCCTATCATACATGTCCTTTATGAGATTAATGTATAGGACAGACACTTGTCTCTTCTCCAAAACTCTCCACAATATTTCTCGTGGGACAGAATCATAAGCCTTCTCCAAATCAATAAAGATCATATGGAGGTTCAAATATAAATCATAATATTAAAAGATAAAATCAAATACAAAATACAAAACCCATACCTATACTTCTCTTATATAGATATATAAAATAACATAAAAACAATACAAAAGCTAAAACAAACTAAAAAGATAAAAATCAATTAAAAATCTCTAAAAATTTATAAAACCCTAATACCTTAGATCAATCTATCTATTCCACCTTATTCTCCACAGTTTGCCTCCGTGAGTTCGACACTCCCGTACTTACACTATACATATAAGTTTAGGAGTATAAATAAAATGTGCAATTTTTTTCTGGGGATTTTTACCCGGCAGACCCTGAAATCTTTTGTAATTACCGCTACGACCTTCGAAACATCGTAATTCCTCCCTCGACCCTGTAAAGTTGCTAACCCTTACCATACAGACCCTGCGGTTAAGCCCCATTAATTTACCCGTTAAAATTAACCAGATTCCGTTCTGTTCCTTTATATTATACCCAGTTTGTTTATTAAATTTACATCGTATGCCCCTCCTCATCCGATACCCCAGCAATGGAATCCCCCTGTCGTCGTTGCTCCCCCCGTGGCCTCGGCGATGCTGCTCCCTCGCCCCCCGCACCCCCGGCGATGCCCCGCCGACGATGGAGGCCCCCCCACACCCCCCGCGATGGAGCTCATCCCCCGCTGGAGCTCACCCCCCGTGCGATAGACGCCCTCCCCCCGGCCTGCTGTTGCTCCCCCGCCGCCGAAGATGGAGCCCCCCCTCCCCCTGCGGCCCTGGCGATGGTACTCCCCCACCACCCGTGCCCTGGCGATGGAACCCACCCCCGCGCGATAGAACTCCCCCTCTCCCCTACGGCCCCGCGATACTGCTCCCCCACCCGCGCCCCGGCGATGGGTTCCCCCGCGATAGAAACCCCTCCCCCCCACCCCCACGACCCCGCAAAACTGCTCCCGCACCCCCGGTGATGGAACCCATCCCCCGCGATAGAAACCCCTCCCCCCCCCCCCCCCCACGGCCCCGCAAAACTGCTCCCGCACCCCCGGTGATGGAACCCATCCCCCGTGCGATAGAATTCCCCCCTCTCCCCCGCGGCCCCGCGATAGTGCTCCCCCACCCGCGCCCCGGCGATGGAACCCATCCCCCCCCGCGATAGAAACCCCTCCCCCTCCCCCCCACGGCCCCGCAAAACTGCTCCCCCACCCGCACCCCCGGTGATGGAACCCATCCCCCGTGCGATAGAAACCCCCCCTCCCCACCTGCGCCCCTGGTGATGGATCCCAACCCCCGCGCGATGGAGCTCCCCCTCCCCCAGGCCCACCGGCTGCTGCTGCTTCGCGCACCGGTCGCTGCTGCTTCGCACCATGGAGCCCCCCCTCCCCCTGCTTTTTCTATTTTTTATTTTGGCTAATCCTAGCCGTTCGATGGTAAAGTGGTTAGGTTAACTCCAGTCTAACCCAAGTATTTGACTCAAATATAGTTAACATTGACGGCAGGGTTTGTTGGGTAAGACGGAGCAAGTTTACAGGGTCGAGGGAGGAATTACGATGTTTCGAAGGTCGTAGCGGTAATTGCAAAAGATTTTAGGGTCTGCCGGGTAAAAATCCCTTTTTCTTTTTTCTGATAATACCATTTGGTCGACACAACGACGTTGTCTATCCTTTTAGATATGAGACTGAGCGTGTATTTCAAGAGTGTATCGAACCTAGCAACTTGACTTATTAACAAACGAACTGATGACAGTAAGAAACAATAGCAATAAAACAACCACAACCATAAGCACAATGATCACGAGAGACTTTAACACCCCAAAATGAGAGGGGGGAACACCCAATACTGTTTATTTTTCTTAAGATGTAAGGTACCTAACCTTGAGAGATATCTTCCATGCGAAGGAAAAGTAAATCAACTTTGAAGATGGTCAGATAGGAATTAAATCCCCTTCCGTTTCTCTTTCCTTTCATTTATTGTAATAGCTGTTTGTTGTATGCTTGTAATTGACAAAATGACTGAACTGTCGAGCACTAACACTAGAAAAAACTTGATAACAATTGATCCTAATCCTCCTATATATACACGGGAACGTCTGAATTATTTCACAGCAGTAATGTACAACACTGATATAATCAAAAGCATCATGTCCCAGGATTCCACCAAAAATCACGAGGGACGCGCCACCACCATTCTCGAGCGATTCGAGCGCTTCATCATCGAGTTCGACCGTCATTACAGGGATGAGGAGGAGAAGGCTGAAAGGTTTGAGATCTTCAAACGTAACGTCGAATTCATCGATGCGCATAACAACGACCCCAGTAATCCATTCAAGCTAGCCATCACCTTCTTTGCAGATGTCACAAATGAGAAATTCTCAACCAATTAATGCTCGTGTCAACAATCATCACCAAATTCCAATTCGGGAGCACAGACATGCCGGGAAGATTAGAGGGGAAATGGCAGGGAACCAAGATGTGAGGCTGTGCAATATTAACTATGATCTTAATATCAAGCTGTAATGTATTTCTTGGTTGTCTTTGTTGGTTCTTTAAGTCTGAGAAAAAAAAACAGATGTGCTTGCGCAGTTCTTGTTGAGAATGCAACAAATTTCCTTTATGTTTTTTGGTTTATAAATGTAACACCCATATCCCAAACATAGTGCCATACCTATAACTCACGAAGTGTGGGTGTGGTATATAAGTGGTGGGGATTACTACTTGATAACTTGGGCTTAAGCATTTTGGGTGGTTAATCGGGTCCGTATGGGCCCGATCCCAAGAGGTTCTTAGGGCCAGTAATGTTCCAATAACGGACCGGGGACCTAAGCCCGGGACGTTACAAATGGTATCAGAGCCGAACGCCCTCTCACAGTGGAAAGGGCTACCCGAGAGGTGGAGCCGCCCCTACAAAGAGGTTGGAGGAAAAGGCTACAGCCGCCACTATCACTGTGAATAAGTGATGGGTCATGTCGCAACAAGTTGTCAGGACCAGTTTTCCTCGATAACGGACCGGGGATCTAAGCTCGGGACGTTACAATAAATCATTGGATTGATTCAGATTACTGATTTTTTTTCTTTTCTCGGAGTTTTTTTAGGGTTAACCTCTTTTTGACCTGGTTAGTTTATCTTTTGAAAATATGGATACGTATCAGATATTCTTAGCAACACACACACACACGAAACTATCATATTTTTTTAGCTTTTAGTCGTTAGATTCGTAGCTTTTGAAGCCCCATCAGATAACAGCATACAGATCTGATTGTAAAGTTATGAAGGAGAGGAACCATTATATGTATGCATGGTTCGAAAAAACTAGCCTCGAGGCGGTCGAGGCGTACGCCTCGAGGCGAGGCGGTCCAATTTAGCCTCGAGGCGTGCGCCTCGGTCCAGCCCAGTGAGGCGCGCGCCTCAGGTAGCCGAGGCGTAGCCTCGAGGCGTTCCGCCTCGAGGCGGTCGAGGCGTTTGCCGAGGCGTTTTGACTTTTTGAAGCAATTTTTTATGATTTTAATGGTTTAATTGTTAGTTTGAGAAGCTTATAAATATCTATTTGTTTAGGATAATGCTTATACAGGATAAATGCCTAAATCTGATGTTTCTTTCGTGTCCATAACTTCATATTTACTATTAGTTGTGTCTAACTATTTCTGCAAACTCTTACTATTTCACTCTTAATGAATGAATCCATAAATATCAAATCCAACAATGCTCGTAAAATTAACGAGCTTTGCAATATATCAAGCAAAACGAAATGGATATGATTCATGATTTTTCATAATGCCATAAATTATACATTAGACACATAACATAAATTTCTTCGACTATATTTAATCGTACTTTTAATTAGAACAACATTTCAAATATTTACTAGATATAGATACGATTAACAGTTTCTCGTGCGGTTATATATTATATGGTAGACACATAACATAAATTTCTTCAACGTATATTTAATCGTACTTTTAATTACAACAATATTTCAAAGATAGATATGCATTGTTTAATGCTTTCACAACATTCAAATACAATGAATTCCTTTTTGATTAGATGGAAATGTGTAGAAAGGGATATGATGTTGTTATATCTTCTATTTTAGGGTTCTTATGTATATTATTTCATCATATCTTATAGTGTTAAGTATTATATGTTGGGCAGATGACATATAATTACATTGACATATATATAATTATATTTTTTGCATATTTTTCTCTATAAACTGAGGCTTACGCCTCGACCGCCTCGAGGCTACGCCTCGCCTCGATTCCGATGGAAACGCCTCGTTCCGCCTTTTTTTTTTCAAACCTTGTATGTATGACTAATAAATAAGGAGCAAAAAGAAATAAGTGGATTTATCTTCTTTCTTGTTCAGTTAATTTAAGCTGTAACTTCTAATCAAACGAGAAATGATGTCAATGTGAACACCTTATCCGGAGATGAGTTAATCTGAAATGAAGTTTCTTTGTTCTGGATATATGTGAGCTAATTAATTTCGTAGATTTCACAGATAACCATGCATGGTTTATTCTCAGCTATCTGGAATTAGTTCAGCTTTCTTACAGAACTCAATCTTCCCAATTCTGGAGGAAAAAAAAACTGAACAGCAGTATAGCCAAATTTATCTGGAGAGGAAAAAAAGTTGCATTCAATCCCCTTTGGATTAAATTCCAAAGAGCCAAACAGATTGAAAGCACATGAAAGTACGTTCTGAGATTGTGAACAAAATTTTGGAAGATTTATTACTCATAGAAATTTGTTTAATATCGTAGATAGTAGAAATCGTCCTTCGGACGTTATACATAGAGCTACTATCAGAGATGTGTGCCAAGAACAGGAACCCTCACTTTCTGTCGCAGACTGAGGATCTCTACTCTCGGTTGTCCACAATAGAAAAAAAAGCCGTGCATACCCTTATCGATTAGCCGAAACACAGACATGAGTTAGAACTATAGGAAATGCTTAGCCTTGGCTAACGATGCCCATAACAACAAAAGAATATATTGTTGTTGTACTTTTGGTGATCCTTTTTAATCTGCATATCCAAAAAACTAAAACTAAACAGTTATTACATATCCTTTTTTAACTCACTGGCTAATGCTTTTCTATTCATGTTTCGTTGCATATAATTTTATTAATTAACAAGTAAAATGGCCGGTCAAAAATTTTATGCATTAATATTTACATCTGAGAGTAACTTTGTGCATATCATTAAACTTGCTTATTTCCTCTTAATTCTGTTAGAAATAGTTTAAGAACAAATTTCTTCCTTTTTTAGAAGTCAGGAACTAAGAAAACTGGAAAATGGATAACAAAATGGGGGAAAAGAGTAATCTTTTGTCGATGTTCATCAAGGACAATCTCATGAAAATCCTTGGGACTTCTATATGCAGTTGAGAGAAATTATAGAACTGTTTGTAAGAAAAGTATGATGTAAATACTGAGATTAACAATCGACTACTCATCAGAAATACCATTATTATAAAGCGAGACAGTACCTAAGTATCATAAAATAAATTAATAACTTAATTATCATAGTTAAGTGGTATACGTGACACAATTGATATATAACAGATTGATAAGATTAGATGAAGATTTCTTTGGGCTGGCAACTCTGATCATCGTGCAATTTCTAAGGTTTCTTGGGCTAAATTATCTAGACCTAGAGCAAATGACGGTTGGGAAATTGTTAACCTTAGTGCATTCAATGATGCTTTACTAACAAAAGCATCGGTACAAATTGTGAATTTTGAGAAACCATGGCAAAACCAAAGTCATCAGCTCTGCTCATTTTTGTGATGGCCCAATTAACTTGTGGGAAAACCTGAAATCTGACCATTCTATTGTTTGGAAGTGTCTTGTTAAAGGTTCAGTGTCACTACAACCGATTCTTCATAAAACTCTAGGGGATGGTTCTCGCTCTTCTCTCTGGAAAGACCCGTTTTGGGAAACACCCCTCTAAAACATATCTTCTCAGACACCTGGCCTTTCATAAACAACTGTTATATCACTATTTATGAGGGTGGGAAGGTTTGGGATGCGCGCTTTAACTGGTTCAAAAGTCTAGTAAACTGATAACCCTAAAATTCCCTAAGACCCGGGTGAAGGTAATAAAACAAGGGTCGTTGCGACCCGGATCTCAGAAGATGGGTATATCAAGAAAAATCAACCACTCAAAATAGGTCAAATCAATCAAAACAAAAACGAGAGCGGTCTAGCTATGAGATTCACCTGGTATAGCTCCCAGGGTCGAACACAAGGAGCACGGGTTGGCCTAGGGCCTACGAAGTAGTAAAAATGAAAATAAAAGAAAAACAAAATGTTTTTAGTGGTTTTTAATAATTTTTATATTTTTTTTGGATTTTTAATAGGTGAAGAAAATAAAAGAAAGGAAAAGCAAGCACACTTGATCAATTTATTTAACACACCAAAAATCAAGCAAAAATTCAAGAAAAATGGTTTTTATGTTTTTTAAGTTTTTAAGTGTTTTTGGTTAATTTTTGGGATTTTTATAAGGTATATTTTATTTTCTAAAAATCAAACAGTGCTAAAAAGATGAGGTACTGTCCAACAAGGACCAAAACCCTTAAATAAAATATCTAAGGATCTCAACAATTCCTGGAGGTAATTTTCCTATATACTAGAAAGAATAAGGAAAATTTGAGCACCAAAATTATTGTTTTTGGATTTTTAGATTATTTATTATAATTTTTATGAGTTTTTAGGTGTTTTTAGATTTTTAAGGTTTTTACTCAATGCAAAATAGCCAAAATTGGCTAGAAAATCAAACAACACACAAAGAACAGTAACTAATTTTTTTAGAATTTTTGGGGATGTTTTTATATTTTTTTGGGATTTTTGAACCTAGACAGTAGCTAAAATAGATGTTTTTGAATTTTTAAAAATAGAAAATAAAATAAAAAATGTCCTCAAAAATTCTCAAAAATCCTACAACATGGCAGGAGCCATGTGTCAAATTTTCATCGAATTTGGAGGTGGTTTGATATTTTATTCAAAACTGAAAAGGGGGCATAGTGCACAGGGACTTAAGTGCAAATACCCGAAACTCTGGGGGTCCAGGTGCAATTTTCCCAGCAAGTCACGCGCGTGGCGCGTGCCTGGGGCACTCAGGGACCTTCTGGTAAGAAAAATAAGTCCTTGGACCTTTTGGTAACTGGTACCAAAAAGTCCAGGGGCTCGGTCGCAATTAACCCACTAATACACGCACATGTATAAATAAAATGCTCACAGGGGTATAAAAGCAAATACCAGAAAGTTTCTTTTCATTCAATAACCCAACAGAACTACAGGATAAGAGATGCAAATAACCCAAACAAAGCACGTGGCGAAGCACGTGAGCTCACATACACAGGGGTATAAATGCAAATAAAAACAAGCACAAGGTCCACAGTGCAATTTACCCTACGTAAATAAAACTACTAAAGTATTTACAGGACTGACACGTAAAACAAAAAGCTAAGAGGGGGCCTAAGTAATTTACTCCTTATTGCGCCGACGGCCAGATTCGCGCCACGTGGAGGATCCAACGGTCTCGATGAGCTGGCGCTTCTCTCTTCTACGCACGTGGGCCGATCGACGGCTCTGAGGGAGGCCACGTGGATGATCGAACGGGGCTGGGCTCAGGTGCCTCTCTCCTCAGCGCTAACGGTCCAGATCAGCTCCCCAAAGTGATCAACGGTGCCTGCTCCTCCTTGGATGGACGATCGAGATAGCAACTGGAGCGGAGGAGCTAATCGGACGGTGCTGCAGGTCCCTCGAAGAACAGGTGGCCGGCGAGGTTCGCCGACCTCGTGCGTGTGCTGGGGGCCTCCTCAGCTGCCTCCAAGGATCGGAGAAGATAGACGATGGCGTCCCGCAGCTGCTGGTGGCTTCAGATGACCCAGCCGAGCCCTGGAGGGGCTCCGGCGAGGTCGTCGACTTCAAGCTCCTGGCCTTGATGTGAGGGGGGCTCAGATGCCCTCCTTTTGACCTGCAAAACGCACCAGAAGCTTCGCGGGTCGAGGGCAAAGTGCCTCGACCCGATGAAGCGGCGTGAAGGTGATCGATGCGTCGGGGCGGATGAGCTCCAGCGAGCGGAGGATGGTGGAGCTCGAATCCCAGCTCCGGGGCGAGCTGGGTTGAATGATTGGGCGAAGAACGTGCGTGAGGGAGTGGCGAATGTGAGCGTGGGTTCCGATGATCAAAACGATACTCGATGTGGCCGGAATCAGAGGAACTCGTCGGAGATGCGATTTGGGCGAAACAAGAAATTACACTAAAGGGGCGAGCTAAATGGGTACCTGGGTGATGCGGAAGACTGTGGTGGAGCTTGGCTAGCTCCTGGTCGTCGCCTCGAAGGGCGTCAAGGCCTGAGGCTCGAGCTCCGGCTGAGTGGCGGAGCACGGCGGCGCGAAGCTGCCGGATCAGTGGTCCGGCCACCCTCTCCTCGCTGCAACATCGGCAAACGGGAGCTGTCACCTCACTGGATGCGATGGAGGTCACGGGAGTGAGAGTGGAGAGCCAAAGATCGAGAGTGAGTGCGGCGGAGCTCGGCTTTTATATGGGTGTAGGTCCGGGAAGACTCGATCGGGTAGGGTGAGCTGGTGCGCGGATCCCGAGGCAAGGGCTCCGGCGAGGCTCTCGGATGTGACGTGATCATTCCGGACCCGGAGTTGGGGAGGTTGGCGATCGGGTCACCCGTGGAAAAAGGGGAGAAAACGGGTCGGGCACAGGAGACCCGACTCTGGTGGTCCTGGGGGGGGAGTTGACCGGGGGTCAACAATCCCCCGTGGACCAATCAGAGCCCGCCAAGCTTTAGGATTTTATTTGATTTTTTTGGGCCATTAAATGGCCGAATTTTCAAAAACTTAAAACATGAAATATTTTTGTTTTAATTTTTTCTATTTTTTTGTGATTTTTAATTAATTTTTGGAAATTAAAATAAGGTATTTACATAGTATAGCTATACATAGGTATTTATACAATATAGGGTTTTTGATTTTTGATTTTTAATTAGTTATTTTTATACATTTTTATTCCTATTTTATATTTTATTTATTTATAGGATAAAATGAGGAATAAAAGGCTATTTTTATTTTATTTTTATTATTTATATACATAGGGGAAATAATTAGTTATATACAACTATATACAAGGTATATATACAAGATATTTTTGTACTTTAATTTTGTAATTTTTATTTGATTTTTGTTTTGTTTCTTTTTATTTATTTTATTTACAATATGTAACATGGAATATTTACAAAAAGTTTTGAAAATAAATGACTTTATTTACAAGGTGAAATAAGTAAAGGGTAATGATCTATGTACATGGTGAAAGGTTCTTTTTGGATTTTTGATTTTTAAGTTTTTATTTTGTTTTTAATAGCTTCTAAATATATACAAAATATATACAAATATTTACAACAAATTTTTGGGTGAGGAAAATATATAATTTATTTATTTACACAAATATGTACACATGAGCCCCTATCTCCCTCTACTTGGCTTTTATGCGGTCAGGCCCATGCTGAGCCCTCCCTTGGGTTAGGTTGCTCAATATTTATTCTAAATATTTCCCTCTTTTTCTTTTTCATCTTTATTCTTTTATTTTTGCACAAAAACATGCTAATTATCTATATTTACAAACATGCATGCTTTTGCTAATTGACCCTATTTACACATATCTACATGCATTTGCATAGGTTTTTGTAGCTAAAATATAAGAATAAAGAGTGATGAATGGGTATTCATCACCCCCCTATACTATACTTTGCTAGTCCCTTAGCAAACACTTATTTGAAAAAGAAGTGAAAAAGAAAGAAAAAGAAAAAGAAAAAGAAAAAGAGAATGTACATGGATCAAGGTTGATTATTAAACTTGCCTTCATTAAATTAAGGTATGGAGCTCAATCAGATCTTTGGATTATTAATGTGTCGGAACCTTATTTAGACTTAAGCTTAAAACCTAACAGCCTCTAAGTTCCACCAATCTATAACCAAGACTCCTCAATGCTCCAGATCAGAACAAGTCATCAATCACAAACCCTGAAGACCATGAATCTTTTCTTGTCCTGTGAAAGTGAGGTCTAAGCTCTCCACCTCAGAAATGGCAACTTGACAACCCTCCCCAACAAGGTAACTCTATGACCTCAATCTGGCCACTCTTTCCTCGAGGAGCGGGGTATTCCCTTCTAAGTTCAAGTACAACCGGCTCAAGAAGAGGGGGAAGAAGAGAATGGGTCAAGGCCAGTGTAGCCAAGTACCCTTGGGAGCTTGACCAGTGTAGCCAAGTCTCCCTGCTGCAAGCTACAACAGGTGGATCATGAAACCAAGCTTTGCTTATTGCACTTATATACATACTCCGGTGGGATTATCATTTTCCCTCAGACCCACCACTTTTTTGGAGTTCTTTTCTTTTTTCACATTTTTTTTCGAGTGCATCTCTACAACATGTACATGTGCAGCCTATATACAAGGAGTTTTTCCTCTTGAGCCAGTAGACTATCCCTCTTTTGAAGCTTTATTGCAACCCACAACTCCCGTCGTTAGACCTCATGGCAACCAGACCAAGTTGAGACGCACTTTCTTCACTAAATGAAGAAGAGAGGTTCCGCCTAGAAGTACTACCCTCATATGCTACCCCAAGCCAAGGAAGACTGCCTCCTCACCACCTCATCCGTAGAGAGCTCGGTGCATAGTGCGGTTGTCCAAGTAAAGCCATAATCTATATGAGTCATGTGTTGTTGTTAAGTGCTCTACTTAGGCTCATTGAGATGACATGTGATCATAGCCTAGTGGACTCAAAGAATTAAGTCACCATGGACCTGAAAAGCCTTAAACCTAAGCCCTATAAGGTTCCTCTTAGAAATTAGGTGGATTAAGATCTTAATCAAGCTCCATTTCTCAATTTGATTCCAGGCTAGTTTAAATATCAACTATCATCCAGAAAACTATATACATATGTACAAAAAGATGCATATTTACACAAATTTTACAATCATGCAAAATTTTTGAAAAATGTTTTGAAATCATGAATGATGATGCATGAAGTGCAAGTTTTGCAAAAAGATATTTACACACATTTACACAAGATTTTTGCAAACTTTTGGTTTTCAAAACATTTTGGAAAAATTTTGTACTATATACATAATTTTGATACAAAAATATTTACACAAGCTTTATACACAAAAGATTTTTGAAATCATTTTTACAAAAATAATTTGTACACTAGCTATGTATGTGCAAATAAAAGAAGATTATGTACATAAAAATGTTTTAAATTTTGTGGTTTTTAGCCATTTTTATTTATTAACACACTCACACAAAGTACGAGTTATGGCTAAAGTATATATGAAATATATACACACCCCCCTATACTTAGCTCGAACGATGTCCTCGGAGTCAAGAGCGATGAAGAAGACATAACTCGTGCTATGTATAGGGAAGTGAAAAGGAAGGCTATACAAAAGGAAAATGAAAAGTCAAGAAGGACTCGGGTCTTCCCCCTATACTTAGGATCAAGTAATCCTAAGTATAGCAGGCTGTACACGAAGGGAAACCCGAGTGGAGAATGTACAGGGTCTACCCCCCCTATACTTAGGGTAAGATATCCCTAAGTATAGGTAGCAAAACAGGGGTAGACAGAAACAAAAGAAATACCCGAAAGGTCTCACATCCCCCCTATACTTAGGGTAAAGTGCACCCTAAGTATAGCATAATCACAAGATGAAGAAAGGGATGTGGGACTAAGGAATGTGGTGATATGGACATCTGGATCTATATACAGCGGAGGATCAGTAAAGCTCAGGCGTGAGATGCATTAGATGTGAGTCAAAGACCACATCTCACGCAAAATGAATAGGGGCAATATCAACGACCCGCGGCTCATGATCTAGAAATGGTTTGAGCCGCTGGCCGTTCACTCGGAAGGTACTCTCAGAAGACAACTCAGATATGTCGATGCTACCGTTGTCGTGTACCTTCCGAACCAGATAAGGTCCTTTCCATTTGCTCTGTAGCTTCCCTGGAAATAATCTAAGCCTCGCATCAAACAGCCATACTCTCTGTCCAATCTCAAAATGCTTGTGGCTGATATGAGAATCATGCCACTCCTTGACTCTCTCCTTATAATGTAGGCTGCTTGAGAAAGCTGAATCTCTAAGCTCTTCCAGGGCAGCTAGCTCTGCCCTCCTCTGGTCTCCTATACCATCTGGATCCATGAGAATGTCTGTAACTGCCCAGAGTGACTTGTGCCTCAGCTCAACTGGTAGGTGACAGGGCTTGCCATATACGAGGCGAAAGGGAGATGTGCCCAAAGGTGTCTTGAAAGACGTCCTATATGCCCACAAGACCGAGTCCAATAGCTGTGACCAATCCTTTCGGTCAGGGCGGACGACTTTCTGCAGAATAGTCTTGATCTCCCTATTCAACACTTCGGCTAGACCATTCGTCTGTGGATGGTATGGTGTAGCAACGCGATGATCTATGCCGAACTCGCTAGCAAGTGCCTTCACCTGGTCGTTGATGAAGTGAGATCCCCCATCGGAAATCAGAACTCATGGAACCCCGAACCGCGTGATGATATGCTTCCTCAAAAATCTGCAAACTGTCCTCGCATCAGCGGCTCGGGCGGGGATAGCCTCCACCCAACGACTCACATAGTCTACGGCCAACAGAATGTACTCAAATCCCTGACTCTTAGGGAATGGACCCATGAAATTGATGCCCCATGCGTCAAAAACCTCACAGAAATGAATGGGCTGCATCGGCATCATATCACGCTGTCCACAAGTGCCCATCCTCTGACAGTCAGTACACCTCTTCACGAACTCATCTGAGTCCTTGAAGAGGGTAGGCCACCACAAGCCGGATTGGAGCACTTTCTGTGCCGTTCTCCTCCCAGAATGATGTCCTCCTGCCTCAAGCTTGTGGCAGTAAGTGAGGACGCTATGGTGTTCCTCCTGAGGAATACACCGACGCCAGACGCTATCCCCTCCTTCGTGGTAAAGGATGGGATCCTCCCAATGGTAAGACTTGGCCTTCGCTAGGAAGGTCTCAAGCCTCTGCCTGGGCCAATCTTGTGGGACTTTCCCAACAACGAGAAAGTTCACAATATCGGCGTACCATGGGAGTGAGGCGATAGCAAGGATCGCCTCATCTGGGAAGGTATCTCGGATAGGATCAATCTGCTCAGAATCCTCAGGCTGCTCTAATCGGGAGAGATGATCCGCCACCACATTCTTGACTCCAGGCTTATCCTTAATCTCAATGTCGAACTCCTGGAGTAGAAGGATCCATCTAGTCAGTCTGGCCTTGGCATCCTTCTTTGCCATGAGGTACCTGATGGCGGTGTGATCTGTAAACAAAGTCACTCTAGATCCGATGATATATGATCTAAACTTATCCAGGGCAAACACTACGGCTAGCATCTCCTTCTCTGTGACTGTATAATTCCGCTGGGCGGAATCCAATGTGCGGCTAGCGTAGTGTATAGCAAATGGTACTCCATCCCTCCTCTGTCCCAGCACTGCCCCTACGGCAAAATCGGAGGCGTCCGTCATGATCTCGAATGGGAGAGACCAATCAGGCGGCTGGAGGACAGGAGCCTCAATCACACACTGCTGGAGAGTAGCAAACGACGAAAGACACTTGTCATCGACAAGGAACTCGGTGTCTTTCGTCAGGAGGTCGGTCAACGGTCGGGCAATCCTGCTAAAATCCTGAATGAATCTCCTATAAAATCCAACGTGCCCCAGAAATGACCGTAACTGCCTCAGATTGGACGGCGGTGTGAGTTTTCTAATGACATCAACCTTGGCCGGATCAACCTCCATGCCCCTGTTGGAGATGATGTGGCCAAGCACCGTCCCTTGAGTCACCATGAAGTGACTCTTCTCCCAAGATAGCACCAAGTGATACTCAATACATCGCTGGAGTACTCGGTCTAGGCAGTCAAGACAGGAGTCGAATTCGTCGCCGTAGACCGAGAAATCATCCATGAAGACCTCTAAACACTCCCCTACCATGTCCGAGAAGATCGACAGCATGCACCTCTGAAAAGTCGCAGGGGCGTTGCATAGCCCAAATGGCATGCGTCGAAAAGCGTATGTGCCGAAGGGACAGGTAAAGGTGGTCTTCTCCTGGTCCTCAGGAGCGATGGCCACTTGGTTGTAGCCTGAGTACCCATCCAGGAAGCAATAATGGATCTTCCCTGCCAGTCTCTCAATGATCTGGTCAATAAAAGGCAGGGGGAAATGGTCCTTCTTGGTGGCTTGGTTGAGTCTCCTGTAGTCAACACAAACCCTCCAAGAGGTGGGTACTCGTGTAGCAATCTCCTCTCCCGACTCACTGATCACAGTCGTGATGCCCGTCTTCTTGGGCACCACATGCAAGGGGCTAACCCACTTGGAGTCAGAAATGGGATAAATAAAACCTGCACCCCACCATTTTGATATTTCCTTCATGACAACCTCTCTCAGGTTGGGGTTCAGACGCCGCTGGAACTCACGCGACGGCTTCGCCCCATCCTCGAGATAGATATGGTGGGAGCACACTGATGGACTAATCCCATGGAGATCTGCTACGCTCCATCCGATCGCCTTGCGGTTCTTTTCAAGAACCCCCATCAAACGGGATTCCTGCTCTCCAGTCAACTCAGCGGAGATGATGACTGGGTACATCTCTGGATCGCCCGCAAGGAATCGATACTTCAGCGAAGTAGGGAGCGGCTTCAGCTCTGGAATGCTGGGTGCCGGCAAATCTGGCTGCGGAAGAAACTGAGTGAAAGCTGCAAGGTCTGCCAAATCTGCCTGGGAAAGTGAAAGCATACTCTCGCAAACTGGATCGGGAGAAGGCGGCTCTACTGCACTGTCTCTGCTCGGCTCTGCATCTACCTCCTCCTCATCAATAGGCTCAACTGGACTCAAGTCTGGCATCTGATCATAGCAATCGGCCCAATCAGACTCTGAATCCAAGGGATCTGTATCAGAAACGGTGGCATCAGTACCACAGGGAAACAAGGTGGCATCAGCACCACCACCACTAGTCATCGTGCTGCGATCGAGGACCGGCTCCGCTGCCGCAATGGTATCCTGAACCAGGTCTGTGCTCTCCAGACTCTCCTCTGCTATCATCTCTGCCTTAGCTGTGTCTGAAAGTGAGAGGGTGGTCTGTGTCTCAAGGTCTGCCCAAGCTGCCTCATCATCTGTGATCACAAAATCACAGTCCTGGTGGATGTCTGGCTCTGCGTCTGTCCGCTGCTCTGAATCGGTACTCGCATCTGAGCGGGATCTAAATCTGGCTCTATAGTCCTCGACCGTCTCTATTTGTATACTCTCGCCCTGGACGTGAAAGTACACCTTCCCGCTATCATGATCAGTCACCGCCTTGGCTGTGGCCAAGAACGGACGACCAAGGATGATGGGGGTATCGGTCACTGACTCGGGGATCTCCATGTCCAGCACTACGAAGTCCACGGGGAATTGCAGACCCTGAATCGTGACGATAACGTCTCGTAATAACCCCTTCGGCCTCTTGACAGATCGATCAGCGAACTGAAGGACTGTCCTGCTCTGTCGAAGAGTGCCCAACTCGAAGCGGTCGAGAAGGGCTGCCGGAAGAAGGTTAATCGACGATCCGCTATCTAGAAGAGTACGGTCGAACCACTGCTCACTAATCTGGCATCTGACATACGGGGCCCCTGAATCTGGCCTCTTGGCTGGCAGTCGGTTCTGGATCGCAAAGCACGTGGCTTTGGTCAGCACATGGATCTCTGAAGTGTGGTTCCTCCTCCTCCTCCTGACTGTAGTCCTCTCTCTCAAAGATCTCTGGAGAAGGGGGATGTGCTGCAAAGCCTCCTGGAGGGTCAGCTGAATGTGAAACCGATCTATCATGCTCTGGCTGAACTCCTCAAGCTCTCTCTTTTTTGGATCATTTTTCTTCCCCTTCCCCATCTGAAGGGCTCTAGGGAAGGGGATCACTGGGTCCTTCTCAGATGAAGGACTAGGAAAAGGTCTAGACGGTTCAAGGACCGGATCCACACATACATCATGCACCACAGTGGGACCAAAAGAAAGTAAACCTTTTCCTTTATTCATAGCAGAATTCTGAGATACATGGACACGAGGAAAAACAACATCTCTGTCTCTACAAACACCGGTGGCCTCAGTACCACCACGGGCTGGCTGCTCTGCTGCTGCTGAAGGTAGACGTCGCGCGGCATCAGTACCGCGGGCTGGCTCGACTGCATGGGTGGCATCAGTACCACCTCCTAGATCTGGTGAAGCGGCGGCCTCAGTACCGCCGGTGGGATCAGCATCCTTGGTGGCCTCAGTACCACCGTCATCGTCTGGAGCGGCCTCAGTACCGCTCTCCTCCTCCTCCTGTGGCGCCTCGGGATGGTGCTCAGATGAGGCGCCGCCGCCTGCTGGGGTCCTACCGCTCCTAAGTGTGACAAAATCAGCATCAAATAAATCCGAAGATGTATCATCAAATGGGTCACTAGGAGTGGCTGACTCAGTATGTACTACCTGCTCAGATTTCCTCTTGAGGCTGTTCGGATTGGGCTCTATCTGGGCTGGTATGGCGGCCTTCCCTCTCACCAGGTCCCGCATCTCCTGGCGGAACTCGTCCATCTCCCGTCGGAATGTAGCCTGCTGGTCCGTGAGGAGGCGGGCGATGTCATCCAAAGCGGGGCTCTCGTGGGAGCCCGACGGGTGGCCTCTCTGTGGGTGAGGCTGCTGGAACTGCTGTGATGGGTAAGAGGGGTAGGATGGAGGGTGCTGCTGGTATCCCTGGTGAGCCTGCTGCTCACGTCTCCAAGGCTGTCCCTGCTGCTGATAGGGACGAGGACCGTAGGCTGACTGCTGCTGATACGCTGGGGGCTGCTGCTGCGGCTGGTGCTGGTCTCTCTGATGGGAGTACTGCCCTCCCTGTCCTGACGGCTGCTGCTGGGGCTGGGCACCACCACTCCCCCACCTGAATCCGGGATGGTCTCGTCGGATCCCAGGCTGGGGACGGTCGTACCAGATCCCGTTGACATCCATCAACGGCTCGACATCAAAGGGGGCTGGCGGGAGTACTGCCAGAGGCTGGTCCGGCTGGTAGACCACCATCTGCATCTTAGGAGATGGTGGAGACTGGTAGGTGGGCTGCGGCTGCTGGTACGGCTCCGCCTGTACAAGGTGAACCTGTCTAGGCTGCACGGGGGTGCTGGAGCGCTGGGACGAGCTGCTGCTGCTGCCGGCGTCGCCTCGCGACTGAAGACGGGGCTGAGAAGCCGTCTGTGCCTCCTGGAGACACATGAGCTGTGTCTTCATGTCGCTCAAGACCTGTGCCATCTGATCCATCTGCGCTATGCTCTGTCACTGCTTCTTCTCTATCAGCTCCATGCGGTCCAACTTCTCGCTGATGATACCCATGTCCGCAGCTGATGACTCTGCTGCTGCTGCTGCTACTGCGGACGAACTGGAAGGACCTGCATCTACCCGTGCTATCCTCTGGTACTGCACGGGTCCTGGCTGATGTGGCTGGGTCTTCTGAGTGTAGAGCCGGGTCTGGGACATCACCATGTAGTTCTCTGCCATCTCCTCAAAAATAGCCCAGACCTGGTCGTGGTCCTTGGCGAAGTAGGACCCGCCACAAGAAGCATTCACCAGGCCCTGTAGCTCTGGTGACAACCCGCTGAAGAAGCTCTGAACTAAGTTCGGCTTCGTGATGTCGTGATGCGGGCATCTGTCCAAAAGCTCTCTGAACCTCTCCCAAGCCTCGTGGAACTGCTCGTTGGGGAACATGGAGAAGTTACTAATCAGGGCCCTCGCTGCATTCGTCCGCCCGAGTGGATAGTACTTGTTCAAGTACTCGGTGCGGAGCTGCTCCCAGGTATAGACAAATCTCCCCAAATGCTTCAGCCAGGTGGCTGCTCTATCTGCCAGTGAAAAGGGGAATGCGATCATCCTGATCGTGTCCTGGTCCACATGTCTGTCGTGGACAGTGCTGCATATCATAAGAAACTCCTGGAGGTGGAGGTGGGGCTCCTCTGTAGCAAGTCCATGGAACCGAGGGAGCATCTGCAAGGTGTTCGGGGGGAACTTGAAGTCCCCCACGATGGCTGGAACCACCACCCAATGGTGCATCAGTGTAGATCCGGGATTGTGTAAATCCCGCATCGGTCTCGGTGGTCCTGCTCCTCCTGCGGCTGCTGCCGCTGCGGCGGCGGCCGCGGCTGCTGCTGCTGCTGCGGCTCGTGCCTGTGCATCTGCATCCGGGATCTCCTCGGGCTCGCTCTGCTGGTCTCTCTCTGCTCTGAGCCTCTCCAACTCACGCCTCATCTCCATCATGAATGCTCCCTGATCGCGGAGCTGCTGCTGAACTGTATCGAGTGATGCGATCAGGGTGGAGTTGATCGCTCCCTGGTCTAGTACAATATGCTCTGGTCTACGGGAGTGATCATCAGAACTGCCTGCTCCGGCCATCTTGACGTCTGCAAAATCAAAGAAGCCCAACTCAGGTGCCGTCAAATGAATCAGTCTCTCCTCGGGCTCATGTCTCTCGGGAAGATCAGAAAGGGGATCGAGGGGGAACAGGGTGGAGTCGTACTCGGGCTCGGAGAGCGGGTCTGAGCTCTCGCGAGCCAACCTAGATGATGAGGTAGACGCGCCCGAAAGCGGTGCAGCCAGAGGCTGCCTAAGAGATCGTCTACCCATCATCTTGATCTGGCGAGTAGGGCGGATGAGATCTGGAAAAATTATGATCGAAAAACAAACCCCCGGTTCACCAACGCAACGCGAGCTGAAGACCGTGAAAGTTCGGTCAAATTATCTTGTCGATTTTATTTTGGTGAACACTCAAGATATCAAAGCGCTTACGTGACCTGTTGCGATATCCGCTGCTAACCCCAACCGACTGGCCCGCACGGAAGAGTCGTTAATCAGTCGGGTTTAGCCGCGGGGGGCTCTACCTAGTGTGCGGGTCACTCTCTCGCGCATACAAACCAAGCAATGAGGGGGTTGCTCTCCCCAAGACAAAATTTTTAGGGTGAGCGAGTTTTAGGGTCAGTAATCTTAGCAGTCTCAATTTTATGGTTACACTTTTTAGGTATTTTTCAAATCAAACAAAATCGCCTAACGAATTTTTCGATTCTCCTGATTATTAAGTCAAAAACAGGGGGGAGAAGTCGAAAAAGCTGATGCACGAGAAATCAATGATGCATGCAAAGTCAGAAATGCGTACCTTGCTCCAGCTCTCTACATGCAAAATGATCCGCGCATAAAATAAAGACAGAATTAAAACTAAGCTAAATGATGCAGCGGGAAAAAGCCGAGTCCTAGACGAGCAACTTCTAGCGAAGAACCGTCTAACCGGTCACCGACCTCCAAGCCAAAGGGTCCGGTCTTGGCTCGTCCCTCCCCTGCCCGACAAATCGGGGGTAGGAGTAAGCGCTTTACAGGACGAGCTACGGCACGTAGGCTACGGAAGCTAGCGAGTCGGTTATTTTTATTATTTATTTTAAGTAGGTCCAATTACGGTCTATAGGAACAGATATGCAATTAAGTGTGTGGATCCTACTCAATTACGTCACAATCACCAGAAAGTCCTAAATCTAGGGGCTCGACAAAAACCGCAAAAAACCGGCAAATGACAGTAAGAAAGAAAAAGAAATCCGCGAGAAAAGCCGCGAAAACCGCAAGTCCTAATGGGTCCCCCGAGCACACCGGTGCTCGGCGAAACAGACCCGCTACGGTAGTGTCCAAACAATCTCAGAAGTGTCCTGTATTATTACAATTAATAATGAATGAAATGAAATAAAACTATCCTAATACCTCACCCACTCAACTCTCTCTCTCGCTCTCTCCTGCGGGTTCGTAGAGAAAGAAGCCGCCTCCAAGTGCCGCGGCTGCACCGGCTCCTCGAAAGTAGCCTCCGCGGTCCTCGGGCCCTCGCAAGAAACGGAGAAGAGTGGTCAGTCCAGAAAGAATAATCAAATAATAGAGAAAAATAAAAGAAAATACAAGTGAGGGTATATGTGCAAAAATGGAAATAAAATAATCACACAAAATAAAACAAAAATAAAAATAAAAGAAAATAAAAATAAAAATAAAACAAAATAAAACAAAAAGAAACTATAAACAAAAGCCGCGAAAAGCCGCGAGCTCCGAAGAGCCGCGAAAAGCCGCGAAAATAAAAACGAAAATAAAAACAACACTACTAAGCCGTGCTCCCCGGCAACGGCGCCATTTTGATAACCCTAAAATTCCCTAAGACCCGGGTGAAGGTAATAAAACAAGGGTCGTTGCGACCCGGATCTCAGAAGATGGGTATATCAAGAAAAATCAACCACTCAAAATAGGTCAAATCAATCAAAACAAAAACGAGAGCGGTCTAGCTATGAGATTTACCTGGTATAGCTCCCAGGGTCGAACACAAGGAGCACGGGTTGGCCTAGGGCCTACGAAGTAGTAAAAATGAAAATAAAAGAAAAACAAAATGTTTTTAGTGGTTTTTAATAATTTTTATATTTTTTTTGGATTTTTAATAGGTGAAGAAAATAAAAGAAAGGAAAAGCAAGCACACTTGATCAATTTATTTAACACACCAAAAATCAAGCAAAAATTCAAGAAAAATGGTTTTTATGTTTTTTAAGTTTTTAAGTGTTTTTGGTTAATTTTTGGGATTTTTATAAGGTATATTTTATTTTCTAAAAATCAAACAGTGCTAAAAAGATGAGGTACTGTCCAGCAAGGACCAAAACCCTTAAATAAAATATCTAAGGATCTCAACAGGTCCTGGAGGTAATTTTCCTATATACTAGAAAGAATAAGGAAAATTTGAGCACCAAAATTATTGTTTTTGGATTTTTAGATTATTTATTATAATTTTTATGAGTTTTTAGGTGTTTTTAGATTTTTAAGGTTTTTACTCAATGAAAAATAGCCAAAATTGGCTAGAAAATCAAACAACACACAAAGAACAGTAACTAATTTTTTTAGAATTTTTGGGGATGTTTTTATATTTTTTTGGGATTTTTGAACCTAGACAGTAGCTAAAATAGATGTTTTTGAATTTTTAAAAATAGCAAATAAAATCAAAAATGTCCTCAAAAATCCTACAACATGGCAGGAGCCATGTGTCAAATTTTCATCGAATTTGGAGGTGGTTTGATATTTTATTCAAAACTGAAAAGGGGGCACAGTGCACAGGGACTTAAGTGCAAATACCCGAAACTCTGGGGGTCCAGGTGCAATTTTCCCAGCAAGTCACGCGCGTGGCGCGTGCCTGGGGCACTCAGGGACCTTCTGGTAAGAAAAATAAGTCCTTGGACCTTTTGGTAACTGATGACACCAAAAATACCTCAAGACCCGGGTGAAGGTAATGAAGCAAGGGTCGTTGCGACCCGAATCTCAGAAGATGTGTCAATCAAGAAAAAGAATCGAACCGCGAAACGAATCGAAAATCAAACAAAGCAAATCAAGCGGTCCTAGCTATGTGATTAACCTGGTATAGCTCCCAGGGTCGAACACAAGGAGCACGGATTGGCCTAGGGCCTACGAAGTAGTAAAAACAATATAAAAATAAAAGGAAATGTTTTTAGTGGTTTTTGATAATTTTTATATTTTTTTGGATTTTTAAAAGATAAAGAAAATAAAAGAAAACAAATATCAACACACTTGGGCAAATTATTTAACACACCAAAAATCAAGCAAAAATTAAGGAAAAATTGTTTTTATGTTTTTTAGGTTTTTAAGTGTTTTTGGTGAATTTTTGGTATTTTTCTAATGGGTAAATTATTTTCTAAAAATCAAACAGTGCGAAAAAGAAATGGTACTGTCCAGCAAGGCTTGAAACCCAAAGATAAAATATCTAAGGATCTCAGATAGCCCTGGAGGTGATTTTCCTGTATTCTAGAAAAGATAAGGAAAATTTAGGCACCCTAATTATTGTTTTTGGATTTTTAAATTATTTATTATAATTTTTATGAGTTTTTATGGTTTTTTCAATTTTTAGGGTTTTTAGGCAATGAAAAATAGCCAAAATTGGCTAGAAAATCAAACAACAAGCAAGAAACAGTAGCTAATTTTTTTAGAATTTTTGGAGGTGATTTTATATTTTTTTGGTATTTTTATATCTAGACAGTAGCTAAAAAGGAGGTTTTGAATTTTTAAAAATAGTAAATCAAATCAAAAATGTCCTCAAAAATTCTCAAAAATCCTACAACATGGCAGGAGCCATGTGTCAAATTTTCATCGAATTTGGAGGTGGTTTGATATTTATTCAAAAATCAAAGAGGGGGCACTGTGCACAGGGACGTAAGTGCAAATACCCAAAAGTCTGAGGGCCAAGGTGCAAAAATCCTAGCAAGTCACGCGCGTGGCGCGTGCCTGGGGCACTCAGGGGCCTTTTGGTAATAAAAACCAAGTTTCTGGACTTTTTGGTAACTCGTACCAAAAGTCCAGGGGCTTGGATGCAAAAATCCCACTAAAATCCGCACATGCGCATAAACAACACTCACAGGGGCATAAATGCAATTACCAAAAAGTATTCATTCATTTCATAACCCAACAGAACTACAGGATGAAAAATGTAAATAGCCCAGCTAGACACGTGACGAAGCACGTGGACTCATACACACAAGGGCATACATGCAAATACAAACAAGCACAGGGTCCACAATGCAATTTACCCTACGTAAATAAAGTTACTAAAATATTTACAGGACTAAAAATAAAAAGACAAACTAAGAGGGGGCCCTAAGCAAATTACCCCTTTATTCGTCGACGGCTGGATTCGCGCCACGTGGAAGATCGGGCGGCTCTGGATGGTGGCGCTCTCCTTCTTTGTCTCTTGGGCCAAATCGACGCTCCAGAGGGAGCCACGTGGAGGATCGGACGGGTCAGGTCTCAGGTGGCTCTCTCTCTGCTGCTCGGACGGTTCAGATCAGCCCCTCGATCTGATCAACGGCTGCTGCTCCTCGAGAAATGGATGGTGGCGATGCAAACTGGGAGCGGGGGCTGATCGGACGGTGCTGGAGGATGGTGGAAGAACACTCCACCGGCGAACTTCGCCGGCCTCGTGCGTGAGCTGCAGTCCTCCTCAGCTGCTCCTGGTGATCGGGGAAGATGGGCGACGGCGTCCCGCAGCTGCTGGTTCTGTCCGATGGCCCACCCGAGCCCTGGAGGGGCTCCGGCGAGCTCGGCGGCGGTGGGCTCCTGGACCTGATGTGAGGGGGCTCAGATGCCCTCCTTCTGACCTGCAAAACACGCCAGGAGCTTCGCGGGTCGAGGGCAAAGTGCCTCGACCCAAAGAAGCGGGGTGACGGTGGCTGGTGGGTCGGTGCGAATGAGCTCCGGCGAGCTGGGGATGGAGGAGCTCGACTCCCAGCTCCGGGGCGAGCTGGGTTGAACGAGTGGGCGTAGAACGTGTGCGAGGGAGTGGCGAGGGTGATGGTGTGCTCCGATGATCGAAATAGTACGCGAGATGGTCGGAATCAGAGGAACACGGCGAGGGGTCGATTTGGGCGAAACATGAAATTACACTAAATAGATGCGCTAAATGGATACCTGGGTGATGCGAAAGACTGGGCTGGAGCTTGGCTAGCTCCTGGTCGTCGCCTCGAAGGTCGTCACTGCCTGAGGCTCGAGCTCCAGCTAGGTGGCGGAGCACGGCGGCGCGCGGCTGCCGGATCGATGGTCCAAGCACCTCCTCCTCGCTGCAACAAGGGCCAACGCGAGCTGTCACCTCGGTGGTTACAATGGAGGTCACGGGAGTGAAGGTGGAGAGCCAAAGATGGAATGAGGAGGCGGCTGAGCTCGAGTTTTATATGGGTGCAGGTCCGGGAAGGATCGATCGGGTAGGGCGAGCTGAAGCGCGGATCCCAAGGAAGAATGTCGGGCGAGATTCCCGGATGCACGGGGGATGATTAGGACCTTAGATTAGGCGAAATGGGGATCGGGTCTGGTAGAGATAATTGGGCGAAGTCGGGTCCGCGAACAGGACCCGGGCTCTGGTGGTCCTGGGGGAGGTGTTGACCGGGGGTCAACAATCCCCCGTGGACCAATCAGAGCCCGCCAAGGGTTGAATTCTTATTTGGTTTTTTTGGGGCCTTAAATGGCCGAATTTTCAAAAACTCAAAACACAAAATATTTTTGTTTTAATTTTTTCTATTTTTTTGTGATTTTTAATTAATTTTTGGAAATAAAAATAAGGTCTATACATAGTAGCTATACATAGGTATATATACACTATATTGATTTTTGATTTTTGATTTTTAATTAGTTCTTTTTATACATTTTTATTCCTATTTTATATTTTATTTATTTATAGGATAAAAGGAGGAATAAAAGGCTATTTTTATTTTACTTTTATTATTTATATACATAGGTTAAATAATTAGTGATATACATATATGTACATGGTATATGTACAAGGTATTTTTGTATTTTAATTTTGTAATTTTTATTTGAATTTTTTTTTGTTTTGTTTCTTTTTATTCATTTTATGTACAATATATACATAGAATATTTACAAAATGTTTTGGGAAATAAATAACTTTATTTACAAGGTGAAACAAATAAGGATGATGGTCTATATACAAGGTGTAGGGTTCTTTTTGAATTTTTGATTTTTATCTTTTTGTTTTGTTTTTATACTTCATAAATATTTACAAATATTTACAACATATTTTTGGGTGAGGAAAATATATAATTTATTTATTTACAAATATATACAGGTGTGAGCCCCTATCTCCCTCTACTTGGCTTTTATGCGGTCAGGCCCATGCTGAGCCCTCCCTTGGGTTAGGTTGCTCAATATTTATTCTAAATATTTCCCTCTTTTTCTTTTTCATCTTTATTCTTTTATTTTTGCACAAAAACATGCTAATTATCTATATTTACAAACATGCATGCTTTTGCTAACTTTTCCTATTTACACATATCTACATGCATTTGCATAGGTTTTTGTAGCTAAAATATAAGAATAAAGAGTGATGAATGTGTATTCATCACCCCCCTATACTATACTTTGCTAGTCCCTTAGCAAACACTTATTTGAAAAAGAAGTGAAAAAGAAAGAAAAAGAAAAAGAAAAAGAGAATGTACATGGATCAAGGTTGATTATTAAACTTGCCTTCATTAAATTGAGGTATGGAGCTTAATCAGATCTTTGGATTATTCATGTGTCGGAACCTTATTCAGACTTAAGCTTAAAACCTAACAGCCTCTAAGTTCCACTATTCTATAACCAAGACTCCTCAATGCTCCAGATCAGAACAAGTCATCAATCACAAACCCTGAAGACCATGAATCTTTTCTTGTCCTGTGAAAGTGAGGTCTAAGCTCTCCACCTCAGAAATGGCAACTTGACAACCCTCCCCAACAAGGTAACTCTATGACCTCAATCTGGCCACTCTTTCCTCGAGGAGCGGGGTATTCCCTTCTAAGTTCAAGTACAACCGGCTCAAGAAGAGGGGGAAGAAGAGAATGGGTCAAGGCTAGTGTAGCCAAGTACCCTTGGGAGCTTGACCAGTGTAGCCAAGTCTCCCTGCTGCAAGCTACAACAGGTGGATCATGAAACCAAGCTTTGCTTATTGCACTTATATACATACTCCGGTGGGATTATCATTTTCTCTCAGACCCACCACTTTTTTGGAGTTATTTTCTTTTTGCACATTTTTTTTTCGAGTGCATCTATACAACATGTACATGTGCAGCATATATACAAGGAGTTTTTCCTCTTGAGCCAGTAGATTATCCCTCTTTTGAAGCTTTATCGCAACCCACAACTCCCGTCGTTAGACCTCATGGCAACCAGACCAAGTTGAGACGCACTTCCTTCACTAAATGAAGAAGAGAGGTTCCGCCTAGAAGTACTACCCTCATATGCTACCCCAAGTCAAGGAAGACTGCCTCCTCATCACCTCATCCGTAGAGAGCTCGGTGCATAGTGCGGTTGTCCAAGTAAAGCTATAATCTATATGAGTCATGTGTTGTTGTTAAGTGCTCTACTTAGGCTCATTGAGATGACATGTGATCATAGCCTAGTGGACTCAAAGAATTAAGTCACCATGGACCTGAAAAGCCTTAAACCTAAGCCCTATAAGGTTCCTCTTAGAAATTAGGTGGATTAAGATCTTAATCAAGCTCCATTTCTCAATTTGATTCCAGGCTTAGTTTAAATGTCAACTATCATCCAGAAAAACTATATACATATGTACAAAAAGATGCATATTTACACAAAATTTACAATCATGCAAAATTTTTGAAAAATGTTTTGAAATCATGAATGATGATGCATGAAGTGCAAGTTTTGCAAAAAGATATTTACACACATTTACACAAGATTTTTGCAAACTTTTGATTTTTCAAAACATTTTGGAAAAATTTTGTACTATATACATAATTTTGATACAGAAAATATTTACACAAGCTTTACACAAAAGATTTTTGAAATCATTTTTACAAAAATAATTTGTACACTAGCTATGTATGTGCAAATAAAAGAAGATTATGTACATGCAAATTTTTAATTTTTGTGGTTTTTAGCCATTTTTATTTATTAACACACTCACACAAAGTACGAGTTATGGCTAAAGTATATATGAAATATATACACACCCCCCTATACTTAGCTCGAACGATGTCCTCGGAGTCAAGAGCGATGAAGAAGACATAACTCGTGCTATGTATAGGGAAGTGAAAAGGAAGGCTATACAAAAGGAGAATAAGAAGTCAAGAGGGACTCGGGTCTTCCCCCTATACTTAGGATCAAGTAATCCTAAGTATAGCAGGCTGTATACTAAGGGAAAACCGAGTGGAGAATGTACAGGGTCTACCCCCCCTATACTTAGGATAAGATATCCCTAAGTATAGGCAGCAAAACAGGGGTAGATAGAAACAAAAGGAATACCCAAAAGGTCTCACATCCCCCCTATACTTAGGGTAAAGTGCACCCTAAGTATAGCATAATCACAAGATGAAGAAAGGGATGTGGGACTAAGGAATGTGATGATATGGACATCTGGATCTATGTACAGCGGAGGATCAGTAAAGCTCAGGCGTGAGATGCATTAGATGTGAGTCAAAGACCACATCTCACGCAAAATGAATAGGGGCAATATCAACGACCCGCGGCTCATGATCTAGAAATGGTTTGAGCCGCTGGCCGTTCACTCGGAAGGTACTCTCAGAAGACAACTCAGATATGTCGATGCTACCGTTGTCGTGTACCTTCCGAACCAGATAAGGTCCTTTCCATTTGCTCTGTAGCTTCCCTGGAAATAATCTAAGCCTCGCATCAAACAGCCATACTCTCTGTCCAATCTCAAAATGCTTGTGGCTGATATGAGAATCATGCCACTCCTTGACTCTCTCCTTATAATGTAGGCTGCTTGAGAAAGCTGAATCTCTAAGCTCCTCCAGGGCAGCTAGCTCTGCCCTCCTCTGGTCTCCTATACCATCTGGATCCATCAAGATATCTGTGACTGCCCAAAGTGACTTGTGCCTCAGCTCAACTGGTAGGTGACAGGGCTTGCCATACACGAGGCGAAAGGGAGATGTGCCCAAAGGTGTCTTGAAAGACGTCCTATATGCCCACAAGACCGAGTCCAATAGCTGTGGCCAATCCTTTCGGTCAGGGCGGACGACTTTCTGCAGAATAGTCTTGATCTCCCTATTCGACACTTCGGCTAGACCATTCGTCTGTGGATGGTATGGTGTAGCAACTCGATGGTCTATGCCGAACTCGCTAGCAAGTGCCTTCACCTGGTCGTTGATGAAGTGAGATCCCCCATCAGAAATAAGAACTCGTGGAACCCCGAACCGCGTGATGATATGCTTCCTCAAGAATCTGCAAACTGTCCTCGCATCAGCGGCTCGGGCGGGGATAGCCTCCACCCAACGACTCACATAATCTACGGCCAACAGAATGTACTCAAATCCCTGACTCTTAGGGAATGGACCCATGAAATCGATGCCCCATGCGTCAAAAACCTCACAGAAGTGAATGGGCTGCATCGGCATCATATCACGCTGTCCACAAGTGCCCATCCTCTGACAGTCAGTACACCTCTTCACGAACTCATCTGAGTCCTTGAAGAGGGTAGGCCACCACAAGCCGGATTGGAGCACTTTCTGTGCCGTTCTCCTCCCAGAATGATGTCCTCCTGCCTCAAGCTTGTGGCAGTAAGTGAGGACGCTATGGTGTTCCTCCTGAGGAATACACCGACGCCAGACGCTATCCCCTCCCTCGTGGTAAAGGATGGGATCCTCCCAATGGTAAGACTTGGCCTTCGCGAGGAAGGTCTCAAGCCTCTGCCTGGGCCAATCTTGTGGGACTTTCCCAGCAACGAGAAAGTTCACAATATCGGCGTACCATGGGAGTGAGGCGATAGCAAGGATCGCCTCATCTGGGAAGGTATCTCGGATAGGATCAATCTGCTCAGTCTCCTCAGGCTGCTCTAATCGGGATAGGTGATCCGCCACCACATTCTTGACTCCAGGCTTATCCTTGATCTCAATGTCGAACTCCTGGAGTAGAAGGATCCATCTAGTCAGTCTGGCCTTGGCATCCTTCTTTGCCATGAGGTACCTGATGGCGGTGTGATCTATAAACAAAGTCACTCTGGATCCAATGATATATGATCTGAACTTATCCAGGGCAAACACTACTGCTAGCATCTCCTTCTCTGTGACCGTATAATTCCGCTGGGCGGAATCCAATGTGCGGCTAGCATAGTGTATAGCAAATGGTACTCCATCCCTCCTCTGTCCCAGCACTGCCCCTACGGCAAAATCGGAGGCATCCGTCATGATCTCGAATGGGAGAGACCAATCAGGTGGCTGGAGGACAGGAGCCTCAATCACGCACTGCTGGAGAGTAGCAAACGACGAAAGACACTTGTCATCGACAAGGAACTCGGTGTCTTTCGTCAAGAGGTCGGTCAACGGTCGGGCAATCCTGCTAAAATCATGAATGAATCTCCTGTAAAATCCAACGTGCCCCAGAAATGACCGTAACTGCCTCAGATTGGACGGCGGTGTGAGTTTTCTAATGACATCGACCTTGGCCGGATCAACCTCCATGCCCCTGTTGGAGATGATGTGGCCAAGCACCGTCCCTTGAGTCACCATAAAGTGACTCTTCTCCCAAGAGAGCACCAAGTGATACTCAATACATCGCTGGAGTACTCGATCTAGGCAGTCAAGACAAGAATCAAATCCGTCGCTGTAGATCGAGAAATCATCCATGAAGACCTCAAGGCACTCCCCTACCATGTCCGAGAAGATCGACAGCATGCACCTCTGAAAAGTCGCAGGGGCATTGCATAGCCCAAATGGCATGCGTCGAAAAGCGTATGTGCCGAAGGGACAGGTAAAGGTGGTCTTCTCCTGGTCCTCAGGAGCGATGGCCACTTGGTTGTAGCCCGAGTACCCATCCAGGAAGCAATAATGGCTCTTCCCTGCCAGTCTCTCAATGATCTTGTCAATAAAAGGCAGGGGGAAATGGTCCTTCTTGGTGGCTTGGTTGAGTCTCCTGTAGTCAACACAAACCCTCCAAGAGGTGGGTACTCGTGTAGCAATCTCCTCTCCCGACTCACTGATCACAGTCGTGATGCCCGTCTTCTTGGGCACCACATGCAAGGGGCTAACCCACTTGGAGTCGGAAATGGGATAAATAAAACCTGCTCCCCACCACTTCGATATTTCCTTCATGACAACCTCTCTCAGGTTGGGGTTCAGACGCCGCTGGAACTCACGCGACGGCTTCGCCCCATCCTCGAGATAGATGTGGTGGGAGCACACTGATGGACTAATCCCATGGAGATCTGCTACGCTCCATCCGATCGCCTTGCGGTTCTTTTCAAGAACCCCCATCAAACGGGATTCCTGCTCTCCAGTCAACTCGGCGGAGATGATGACTGGGTACATCTCAGGATCGCCCGCAAGGAATCGATACTTCAGCGAAGTAGGGAGCGGCTTCAGCTCTGGAATGCTGGGTGCCGGCAAATCTGGCTGTGGAGGAAACTGAGTGAATGCTGCAAGGTCGGCCAAATCTGCCTGGGAAAGTGAAAGCATACTCTCGCAAACTGGGTCGGGAGAAGGCTGCTCATCTGCACTGTCTCTGCTCTGCTCTGCATCTACCTCCTCCTCCTCAATAGGCTCAACTGGACTCGAGTCTGGCATCTGATCATAGCAATCGGCCCAATCAGACTCTGAATCCGAGGGATCTGCATCAGAAACGGTGGTATCAGTACCACCGGAAAGCAAGGTGGCATCAGCACCACCAGAAAACAAGGTGGCCTCAGCACCACCATCACAAATCATCGTGCTGCGATCAAAGACCGGCTCTGCTGCCGCTAAGGTATCCTGTACCAGGTCTGTGCTCTCCAGACTCTCCTCTGCTGTCATCTCTGCATCAGCTGTGTCTGAAAGTGAGAGGGTGGTCTGTGTCTCAAGGTCTGCCCAAGCTGCCTCATCATCCGTGATCACAAAATCACAGTCCTGGTGGATGTCTGGCTCTGCGTCTGTCAGCTGCTCTGAATCGGTACTCGCATCTGAGCGGGATCTGAATCTGGCTCTATAGTCCTCGACCGTCTCTATTTGTATACTCTCGCCCTGAACGCGAAAGTACACCTTCCCGCTATCATGATCAGTCACCGCCTTGGCTGTGGCCAAGAACGGACGACCAAGGATGATGGGGGTATCGGTCACTGACTCAGGGATCTCCATGTCCAACACTACGAAGTCCACGGGGAATTGCAGACCCTGAATCGTGACGATAACGTCTCGTAATAACCCCTTCGGCCTCTTGACAGATCTATCAGCGAACTGAAGGACTGTCCTGCTCTGTCGAAGAGTGCCCAACTCGAAGCGGTCGAGAAGGGCTGCCGGAAGTAGGTTGATCGACGATCCGCTATCTAAAAGAGTACGGTCGAACCACTGCTCACTAATCTGGCATCTGACATACGGGGCCCCTGAATCTGGCCTCTTGGCTGGCAGTCGGTTCTGGATCGCGAAGCACGTGGCTTTGGTCAGCACATGTATCTCTGAAGTGTGGTTCCTCCTCCTCCTCCTGACTGTAGTCCTCTCTCTCAAAGATCTCTGGAGAAGGGGGATGTGCTGCAAAGCCTCCTGGAGGGTCAGCTGGATGTGGAAGCGATCGATCATGCTCTGGCTGAACTCCTCAAGCTCTCTCTTTTTTGGGTCATCTTTCTTCCCCCTCCCCATCTGAAGGGCTCTAGGGAAGGGGATCACTGGGTCCTTCTCAGATGAAGGACTAGGAAAAGGTCTAAGCGGTTCAAGGACCGGATCCACACATACATCACGCACCACAGTGGGACCAGAAGAAAATAAACCTTTTCCTTTATTCATAGCAGAGTTCCGAGATACATGACCATGAGGAAAAACAACACCACTATCTGTACAAACACCGGTGGCCTCAGTACCACCACGGGCGGGCTGCTCTGCTGCTGCTGCTGCTGAAGGTAGACGTCTCGCGGCATCAGTACCGCGTGCTGGCTCGGCTGCATGGGTGGCATCAGTACCACCTCCTAGATCTGGTGAAGTGGCGGCCTCTGTACCGCCTGTGGGATCAGCATCCTTGGTGGCCTCAGTACCACCGTCATCATCTGGAGCGGCCTCAGTACCGCTCTCCTCCTCCTCCTGTGGCGCCTCGGGATGGTGCTCAGCTGAGGCGCCGCCGCCGGCTGGGGTCCTACCGCTCCTAAGCGTGGCAAAATCAACATCAAAAAGATCTGAAGAAGTATCATCAAATGGATCGCTAGGAGTGGCTAACTCAGTATGTACTACCTGCTCAGACTTCCGCTTGAGATTGTTCGGGTTCGGCTCTATCTGGGCGGGTATGGCGGCCTTCCCTCTCATCAGGTCCCGCATCTCATGGCGGAACTCATCCATCTCCCATCTGAATGTGGCCTGCTGGTCCGTGAGGAGGCGGGTGATATCATCCAAAGCGGGGCTCTCATGGGAGCCCGACGGGTGGCCTCTCTGTGGGTGAGGCTGCGGCTGCTGGTATGGGTGAGAGGGATAAGAAGGAGGGTGCTGCTGGTGCTGGTATCCCTGGTGAGCCTGCTGCTCACGTCTCCAAGGCTGTCCCTGCTGCTGATAGGGACGAGGAACGTAGGACGACTGCTGCTGGTAGACTGGGGGCTGCTGCTGCGGCTGGTGATGGTCTCTTGGCTGGGAGTACTGCCCTCCCTGTGCTGACGGCTGCTGCTGGGGCTGGGCACCACCACTCCCCCACCTGAATCCGGGATGATCTCGTCGGATCCCAGGCTGGGGACGGTCGTACCAGATCCCGTTGACATCCATCAACGGCTCTGCATCAAAGGGGGCTGGGGGTAGTACTGCCAACGGCTGATCCGGCTGGTAGACCACCATCTGCATCTCTGGAGATGGTGGTGACTGCAAGGTGGGCTGCGGCTGCTGGTACGGCTCCGCCTGTACAAGGTGAACCTGTCTAGGCTGCACTGGGGTGCTGGAGCGCTGGGACGAGCTGCTACTGCTGCCGGCGTCGCCTCGCGACTGAAGACGGGGCTGAGAAGCCGTCTGTGTCTCCTGGAGACACATGAGCTGTGTCTTCAGGTCGCTCAAGACCTGTGCCATCTGATCCATCTGTGCTATGCTCTGGCACTGCTTCTTCTCTATCAGCTCCATGCGGTCCAGCTTCTCGCTGATGACGCCCATGTCCGCAGCTGACGACTCTAACTGTGCTGCTGCTGTGGCTGCTGCGGACGAACTGGAAGGACCTGCATCTACCCGTGCTATCCTCTGGTACTGCACGGGTCCTGGCTGATGTGGCTGGGTCTTCTGAGTGTAGAGCCGGGTCTGGGACATGACCATGTAGTTCTCTGCCATCTCCTCAAAAATAGCCCAGACCTGGTCGTGGTCCTTGGCGAAGTAGGACCCGCCACAAGAAGCGTTCACCAGGCCCTGTAGCTCTGGTGACAACCCACTGAAGAAGCTCTGAACTAGGTTCGGCTTCATGATATCGTGGTGTGGGCATCTGTCCAAAAGCTCTCTGAACCTCTCCCAAGCCTCATGGAACTGCTCGTTGGGGAACATGGAGAAGTTGCTGATCAGGGCCCTCGCTGCATTCGTCCGCCCGAGTGGATAGTACTTGTTCAAGTACTCGGTGCGGAGCTGCTCCCATGTGTACACGAATCTCCCCAAATGTTTCAGCCAGGTGGCTGCTCTATCTGCCAGTGAGAAGGGGAAGGCAATCATCCGTATGGTATCCTGGTCCACATGTCTGTCGTGGACAGTACTGCAAATCATGAGAAACTCCTGTAGGTGGAGATGGGGCTCCTCTGTAGCCAGTCCATGGAACCGCGGGAGCATCTGCAAGGTGTTCGGGGGGAACTTGAAGTCCCCCACGATGGCTGGAACCACAACCCAATGGTGCATCAAGGTAGATCCGGGGTTGTGCAACTCCCGCATCGGTCTAGGTGGTCCTGCTCCTCCTGCGGCTGCTGCCGCTGCGGCGGCGGCCGCGGCTGCTGCTGCTGCTGCTGCTGCGGCTCGTGCCTGTGCCTCATCGGGGTCCTCGGGCTCGCTCTGTGCATCTCTCTCTGCTCTGAGCCTCTCCATCTCACGCCTCATCTCTATCATAAAAGCTCCCTGATCGCGGAGCTGCTGCTGGACTGTCTCTAACTGTGCGATCAGGGTGGAGTTGATCGCTCCCTGGTCCAGTACAAAGTGCTCAGGACGGGAGTGATCGTCAGAACTGCCTGCGCCTGCCATCTCGACGTCTGCAAAATCGAAGGAGCCCAACTCAGGTGCTGTCAAATGAATAAGTCTCTCCTCGGGCTCAGGTCTCTCGGGTAGATCAGAAAGGGGGTCGAGGGGGAACAGGGTGGAGTCGTACTCGGGTTCGGAGAGCGGGTCTGAGCTCTCGTGAGCCAACCTAGATGATGAGGTAGACGCGCCCGAAAGCGGTGCAGCCAAAGGCTGCCTAAGAGATCGTCTACCCATCATCTCGATCTGGCGAGTAGGGCGGATGAGATCTGGAAAAACTATGATCGAAAAACAAACCCCCGGTTCACCAACGCAACGCGAGCTGAAGACCGTGAAAGTTCGGTCAAATTATCTTGTCTGTTTTATTTGGTGAACACACAAATATCAGAGCGATTACGTGACCTGTTGGGATCTCCGCTGCTAACCCAACCGACTGGCCCGCACGGAAGAGTCGGTAGTCAGTCAAGTATAGCAACGGGGGGCTCTACCTAGTGTTCGGGTCACTCTCTCGCACATACAAACCAAGCAATGAGGGGGTTGCTCTCCCCAAGACAGAATTTTTAGGGTGAGCGAGTTTTAAGGTCGATAGTCTTAGCAGTCCCAATTTTATGGTTACTCTTTTTAGGTATTTTTCAATGCAAACAAAAACGCCTAACGAATTTTTCGGTTCTCCTGGTTATTAAGTCCAAAATCGGGGGGAGAAGTCGAAAAAGCCGATGCACGAGAAATCAATGATGCATGCAAAGTCAGAAAAGCGTACCTGCCTCCAGCTCTCTACATGCAGAGTGATCCGCGCATAAAATAAAGACAGAAAAGTAAACTAAGCTATATGATGCAACGGTAAAAAGCCGAGTCCTAAGACAAGCAACTTCTATTGATCGTGAAGAACAATAGTTAGTTAACCGAATCGAGTCCGGAGTCCGATCTTGGGAGTCACTCGGTGCCCGCCACTACGGGTCCTGCCAGCGCTGTATGTGACTCCTAACGGCACGTGGTCTCAAATCCAAGTAAACTAACTTTTTTAGTGAATTTTAGTAAGGTCCAATTACGTTCTATAGGAACAAATATTCTATTAAGTGTTGGGCCTTAGAAATCTTACGTCACAACCAACAAAAATCCTATGTCTAGGGGCTCGAGCAAAAACCGCGAAAAACCCGGAAAATGACAGTAAGAAAGAAAAAGAAAAGCCGCGAGAAAACCGCGAAAAACCGCGAGGTCCTAATGGGTCCCCCGAGCACGCCGGTGATCGGCGAAACAGACCCGCTACGGTCTAAGTGTCTAAAAGTCTCACAGTTCCTGTATTATTACAATAATAAATGAACTGAAAATAAACTAAGCTATCCTCTCCCACTCACTCTCTCTCTCTCGCTCTCTCCTGCGGCTTCGTAGAGAAAGAAGCCGCCTCCGAACTCCGCGGCTGCACCGGCTCCTCGAAAGTCGCCTCCGCGGTCCTCGGGCCCTCGCAAGAAAGACAGAAGAGGGTGGTCAGACCAATAAAATAATCAAATAATAAATGAAAATAAGAACAAGGGTATATATGCAAAAATGAGAAATAAAATAGTCACACAAAATCAAACAAAAATAAAAAGAAAAGAAAATCAAAATAAAACAAAATAAATCAAAAAGGAACTATGAACAAAAGCCGCGAAAAGCCGCGAGCTCCGAAGAGCCGCGAAAAGCAGCGAAAACAAAAATGAAAAGAAAGTCAAAAATAACTACTAAGCCGTGCTCCCCGGCAACAGCGCCATTCTGATGACACCAAAAATACCTCAAGACCCGGGTGAAGGTAATGAAGCAAGGGTCGTTGCGACCCGGATCTCAGAAGATGTGTCAATCAAGAAAAAGAATCGAACCGCGAAACGAATCGAAAATCAAACAAAGCAAATCAAGCGGTCCTAGCTATGTGATTAACCTGGTATAGCTCCCAGGGTCGAACACAAGGAGCACGGATTGGCCTAGGGCCTACGAAGTAGTAAAAACAATATAAAAATAAAAGGAAATGTTTTTTAGTGGTTTTTGATAATTTTTATATTTTTTTGGATTTTTAAAAGATAAAGAAAATAAAAGAAAACAAATATCAACACACTTGGGCAAATTATTTAACACACCAAAAATCAAGCAAAAATTAAGGAAAAATTGTTTTTATGTTTTTTAGGTTTTTAAGTGTTTTTGGTGAATTTTTGGTATTTTTCTAATGGGTAAATTATTTTCTAAAAATCAAACAGTGCGAAAAAGAAATGGTACTGTCCAGCAAGGCTTGAAACCCAAAGATAAAATATCTAAGGATCTCAGATAGCCCTGGAGGTGATTTTCCTGTATTCTAGAAAAGATAAGGAAAATTTAGGCACCCTAATTATTGTTTTTGGATTTTTAAATTATTTATTATAATTTTTATGAGTTTTTATAGTTTTTTCAATTTTTAGGGTTTTTAGGCAATGAAAAATAGCCAAAATTGGCTAGAAAATCAAACAACAAGCAAGAAACAGTAGCTAATTTTTTTAGAATTTTTGGAGGTGATTTTATATTTTTTGGTATTTTTATATCTAGACAGTAGCTAAAAAGGAGGTTTTTGAATTTTTAAAAATACTAAATCAAATCAAAAATGTCCTCAAAAATTCTCAAAAATCCTACAACATGGCAGGAGCCATGTGTCAAATTTTCATCGAATTTGGAGGTGGTTTGATATTTATTCAAAAATCAAAGAGGGGGCACTGTGCACAGGGACGTAAGTGCAAATACCCAAAAGTCTGAGGGCCAAGGTGCAAAAATCCCAGCAAGTCACGCGCGTGGCGCGTGCCTGGGGCACTCAGGGGCCTTTTGGTAATAAAAACCAAGTTTCTGGACTTTTTGGTAACTCGTACCAAAAGTCCAGGGGCTTGGATGCAAAAATCCCACTAAAATCCGCACATGCGCATAAACAACACTCACAGGGGCATAAATGCAATTACCAAAAAGTATTCATTCATTTCATAACCCAACAGAACTACAGGATGAAAAATGTAAATAGCCCAGCTAGACACGTGACGAAGCACGTGGACTCATACACACAAGGGCATACATGCAAATACAAACAAGCACAGGGTCCACAATGCAATTTACCCTACGTAAATAAAGTTACTAAAATATTTACAGGACTAAAAATAAAAAGACAAACTAAGAGGGGGCCCTAAGCAAATTACCCCTTTATTCGTCGACGGCTGGATTCGCGCCACGTGGAAGATCGGGCGGCTCTGGATGGTGGCGCTCTCCTTCTTTGTCTCTTGGGCCAAATCGACGCTCCAGAGGGAGCCACGTGGAGGATCGGACAGGTCAGGTCTCAGGTGGCTCTCTCTCTGCTGCTCGGACGGTTCAGATCAGCCCCTCGATCTGATCAACGGCTGCTGCTCCTCGAGAAATGGATGGTGGCGATGCAAACTGGGAGCGGGGGCTGATCGGACGGTGCTGGAGGATGGTGGAAGAACACTCCACCGGCGAACTTCGTCGGCCTCGTGCGTGAGCTGCAGTCCTCCTCAGCTGCTCCTGGTGATCGGGGAAGATGGGCGACGGCGTCCCGCAGCTGCTGGTTCTGTCCGATGGCCCACCCGAGCCCTGGAGGGGCTCCGGCGAGCTCGGCGGCGGTGGGCTCCTGGACCTGATGTGAGGGGGGCTCAGATGCCCTCCTTCTGACCTGCAAAACACGCCAGGAGCTTCGCGGGTCGAGGGCAAAGTGCCTCGACCCAAAGAAGCGGGGTGACGGTGGCTGGTGGGTCGGTGCGAATGAGCTCCGGCGAGCTGGGGATGGAGGAGCTCGACTCCCAGCTCCGGGGCGAGCTGGGTTGAACGAGTGGGCGTAGAACGTGCGCGAGGGAGTGGCGCGGGTGATGGTGTGCTCCGATGATCGAAATAGTATGCGAGATGGTCGGAATCAGAGGAACACGGCGAGGGGTCGATTTGGGCGAAACATGAAATTACACTAAATAGATGCGCTAAATGGATACCTGGGCGATGCGAAAGACTGGGCTGGAGCTTGGCTAGCTCCTGGTCGTCGCCTCGAAGGTCGTCACTGCCTGAGGCTCGAGCTCCAGCTAGGTGGCGGAGCACGGCGGCGCGCGGCTGCCGGATCGATGGTCCAAGCACCTCCTCCTCGCTGCAACAAGGGCCAACGCGAGCTGTCACCTCGGTGGTTACAATGGAGGTCACGGGAGTGAAGGTGGAGAGCCAAAGATGGAATGAGGAGGTGGCTGAGCTCGAGTTTTATATGGGTGCAGGTCCGGGAAGGATCGATCGGGTAGGGCGAGCTGAAGCGCGGATCCCAAGGAAGAATGTCGGGCGAGATTCCCGGATGCACGGGGGATGATTAGGACCTTAGATTAGGCGAAATGGGGATCGGGTCTGGTAGAGATAATTGGGCAAAGTCGGGTCCGCGAACAGGACCCGGGCTCTGGTGGTCCTGGGGGAGGTGTTGACCGGGGGTCAATGATGAATACCTATTCATCACTCTTTATTCTTATATTTTAGCTACAAAAACCTATGCAAATGCATGTAGATATGTGTAAATAGGAAAAGTTAGCAAAAGCATGCATGTGTGTAAAAATAGATAATTAGCATGTTTTTGTGCAAAAATAAAAGAATAAAGAAGAAAAAGAAAAAGAGGGAAATATTTAGAATAAATATTGAGCAACCTAACCCAAGGGAGGGCTCAGCATGGGCCTGACCGCGTAAAAGCCAAGTAGAGGGAGATAGGGGCTCACATATGTACATACTTGTAAATAAAATAAATAAAAAGAATTAAAACAAAAATCAAATAAAAAATTACAAAATTAAAATACAAAAATACCTTGTACATATACCATGTATATAGTTGTATATAAATAATTACTTAACCTATGTATATAAATAATAAAAATGAAATAAAAATAGCCTTTTATTCCTCATTTTATGCTATAAATAAATAAATTATAAAATAGGAATAAAAATGTATAAAAAGAACTAATTAAAAATCAAAAAATCAAAAATCAATACAGTGTATATATACCTATGTATAGCTATTATGTAAATACCTTATTTTGATTTCCAAAAATTAATTAAAAATCACAAAAAAATAGAAAAAATTAAAACAAATATTTTTCATGTTTTGAGTTTTTGAAAATTCGGCCATTTAAGGCCCCAAAAAAATCAAATAAAGATATAAGCCTTGGCGGGCTCTGATTGGTCCACGGGGGATTGTTGACCCCCGGTCAACTCTCCCCCCAGGACCACCAGAGCCGGGTCCCCCTCGCCCGACCCGTTTTCTCCACTTTCTTCACGGATGACCCGACCGCCTTCTTCCTTAACCCCGGGCCCCGATTGATACCCGATCATCCAGGACCCTCGCCCGGGGTGGGCTTGCCGGATCCGAGCTCCGCCTGACTCGCCCGAACACCATCTTCTCGGACCTGGCACCATATTTAATGTCGTCACCGGCGACCTATTCACGCCATCTTTGATCTTCCCCTCGGCGCCTGTGAGCTCCTCCAGACCACCCGAGTGACAGGCGAGTGATTTGGAGTGGAAGCGAGGCCTGGGCAGCCGGAAATCACTGATCCGGTGGTTGACTCCGCCGTGCGCCGCCGCGTGCGCGCCTGAGCCTCAGGGAGCTCGACGACCCCTTGAGGCAACGACCGGGAGCCTCCTTGGCTCCAGCCCAGTCGAATGCGCCCATCAGGTACCTTCCTTAGCCATTAGAGTAGCGTAGCTTTAGGTTTTTAGATTCGCAGTAGCGTAGCTCCGCCACCTCCACCAGCCGTCTCCGTCCACTCCCTTTATCATCCGACACCGCCATCACCTCCGCTAGCCTTCTCTCCACCTGCTCCGCCCCTTCACACCCCTTGTCTCGCCCAGGAGCAAGGTCTCGGCTCTCACCCCTCCGCCGCTCGCCGGAGAGCCATCGCCTCGCACCACCAGCCATCTTCCGCCCGCTCTGACGGGTCGAGGCACTTTGCCCTTGACCCAGCTTTATTACTGTGCAGGTTTCAGGGCCAATCGACCTCATCTGGAGGTCGGACCTTCTGGGCGCAGCAGCTCCAGCTCTTGGACGTCGTCGGAGCTCTCCGGAGCTCCTCGCCTCCATCGGAGCAGAGCAGCGGGTGCGGGGCTTCACGGCGAAGCTCCCCAGCACCTCAGAGACAGTAGACGAGGACCATCGCGCACACGGAGGGCCGGCGAAAGTCGCCGGCGACCAGTTCTTCCAGCGTCCTCGCCGACCGTCGGATCGCCCTCATCGCCCCAGTTATCATCTGAGCCATCCATCCTAGGCGAGGCGTGACCGTCCGATCATCTCGAGGGTCGATCTTGACCGTCCGCGCGGAGAGAGAGAAGCGCCAGCTACTCGCGTCCGTCAGATTCGCCACGTGCCTTCCTCTCGTCCGTCAGATACACGAGGGTTTCATCTCCAGCCACCCTTAGCCGTCAGATCTGCCACGTGGAGCGCCCTCAGACGTCGATCAGCCCAACGTTCGCAAGTTCAAAGGCGCCGTTAATCTCCATCGTCAGATATGCCACGCGTCATTCATCCGGGCGTCGACATTAATAAAAGGGGTAATTTGTCTTAGGCCCCTTTACTTTCCGCATTCAGTTTTTAATCCTGTAAATATTTAGTGTAGTTCTTTTATTTTTGTAAAAATTGCACTTAGGACCTTAACTTTTATGAGATTTGCATTGATGCCCCTGCCTGTTGTGGACACGTGCATCGACACGTGATTATTTGGTGTTTTTGCATATCTGGCCCTGCATTTTTTTGCCTTGTTACGTTTTCTATTTTTAAAAATAGGATTTGCAATCAGGTCCCTCCAGGCCTGAGTCACGCGCATCGTGCGTGGCCTGGAGGGTAATTTGCACTCTTAGTCCTATACTTTCCAGGGTTGTTGTCCCAGGGGTCCAGAACTTTGCTTTAATTGCAGAAAGGTCCCTGTGCACTGTGGGTTTTCTTTATTTTTGAATAAATATCAAATCACCTCCAAATCCAATGAGATTTTGACACATGGCTCCTGCCATGGTGTAGGAATTTTAGGGATTTTTGAGGACATTTCTGATTTCATTTAGTATTTTTAAAAATTCAAAAACCTATTTTTTAGCTACTGTCTAGGTTTAAAAATACCAAAAAAATTATAAAAACACCCCCAAAAATTATAAAAAAATTAGATACTGTTGTTTGCTTGTTGTTTGATTTTCTAGCCAATTTTGGCTATTTTTCATCACTTAAAAACCCTAAAAATTGCAAAACCCTCAAAAACTCATAAAAATTATAATAATTAATTTAAAAATCCAAAAACAATAATTAAGGTGCCTAAATTTTCCTTATTCTTTCTAGATTACGGGAAAATTACCTCCAGGGCTTAGTGAGACTCTTAGATATTTATTTTTGAGTTTCAAGCCTTGCTGGACAGTACCTTTCATTTTTCGCACTGTTTGATTTTTAGAAAATAATTTACCAATTAGAAAAATCTCAAAAATTCACCAAAAACACTTAAAAACTTAAAAAATATAAAAACAATTTTTCCTTAATTTTTGCATTATTTTTGGTGTGTTTAATAAATTGTTGAAGTTGCCTAGATTTTACTTTCTTTTATTTTCTGTATCTTTTAAAAATCCAAAAAAATATAAAAATTCATAAAAACCTCTAAAAAACATTTTCTTTTATTTTTATTTCATTTTCACTACTTCGTAGGCCCTAGGCCAATCCGTGCTCCTTGTGTTCGACCCTGGGAGCTATACCAGGTTAATCCTATAGCTAGACCGCTCTTCTTTCGTGCTTGATTATTTTATCTGTTTGAGTGGTTGATTCTTCTTGATATACGTGGTCTGATTGCTTGGGTCACAACGACCTGATTTTTGTACCTCATACCCTAGTGATCAGGCCTGTTATCAGAATGGCGCCGTTGCCGGGGAGCACGGCTTAGTAGTTGTTTTTGACTTTCTTTTCATTTTTGTTTTCGCGGCTTTTCGCGGCTTGTGTTCATAGTTCCTCTTTGATTTATTTTGTTTTATTTTGATTTTCTTTTCTTTTTATTTTTGTTTGATTTTGTGTGACTATTTTGTTTCCATTTTTGCATATATACCCTTGTTTTTATTTTCATTCATTATTTGATTATTTTATTGGTCTGACCACTTTTCCTGTCTTCTTGCGAGGGCCCGAGGACCGCGGAGGCGACTTTCGAGCAGCTGGTGCAGCCGCGAGACTCGGAGGCGGCTTCTTTCTCTACGAAGCCGCAGGAGAGAGCGAGAGGAGAGAGTTGAGTGGGTGAGGTAGTAGGATAGTTTTTATTCATTATTATTTGTAATAATACAGGGACTTGAACTTTTGGACTCTTTGTGGACCTTGAGACCGTAGCGGGTCTGTTTCGCCGAGCACCGGCGTGCTCGGGGGACCCATTAGGACCTGCGGTTTTTCGCGGTTTTCTCGCGGCTTTTCTTTTTATTTCTTACTGTCATTTTCCGGATTTTTCGCGGTTTTTGCTCGAGCCCCTAGACATAGGATTTTTGTTGGTTGTGACGTAAGATTTCTAAGGCCCAACACTTAATAGAATATCTGTTCCTATAGAACGTAATTGGACCTTACTAAAATTCACTAAAAAAGTTAGTTTAATTGGATTTGAGACCACGTGCCGTTAGGAGTCACATACAGCGCTGGCAGGACCCGTTGTGGCGGGCACCGAGTGACTCCCAAGATCAGACTCCGGACTCGATTCGGTTAACTAACTATTGTTCTTCACGATCAATAGAAGTTGCTTGTCTTAGGACTCGGCTTTTTACCGTTGCATCATATAGCTTAGTTTAATTTCTGTCTTTATTTTATGCGCGGATCACTCTGCATGTAGAGAGCTGGAGGCAGGTACGCTTTTCTGACTTTGCATGCATCATTGATTTCTCGTGCATCGGCTTTTTCGTCTTCTCCCCCCTGTTTTGGACCTAATAATCAGGAGAACCGAAAAATTCGTTAGGCGTTTCTTTTTATTGAAAAATATCTAAAAACAAAAACAATAAAATCGGGACTGCTAATCTTACTTGACCTAAAAGACACTTCACCGAAAAATCTGTCTTGGGGAGAGTAACCCCCTCCTTGTCTGGTTTGGATGAGCGAGAGAGTGATCCGCACATTAGGATAGAGCCTCCGATCTTTTCTTGACTGATTACCGGCTTTCAGTACGGGACAGTCGGTTGAGAGAGATTTGGATACCTATTGACTTCACGTAATCGCTCTGATAGATTGGATGATCACCTAAAATAAAATTGACAAGATAATTGACCGATCCCTTCGGTCTTCAGCTTCGTGTGCGTAGGTGAATTGGGGGTTTGCTTGCTCATTTTGTTTGATTACCAGATCCCTTCGATCCTTTCTCCTTCTATTTTTCCCACCCTCTCCTCCCTTCATTTCATTCTCTTCTCCTTTACCCCTGGATGATGGACCCCCCTCACTTTGAGCCGACTCTTACGGCTTCTTCTCCGTCTTCTGACCATCACTCCAGTCCACCTTCTAGGGAGGTCGGATCTCCGACCAACCTCCCGCTCCCTCCCTCCCTTTCATCTCATCACTCTGGGCATGCTGTGCTAGACGTCCGAGGATACCAGCTAGAGCAGATGCGAGGCCCGGACGATGCTGTTGCTGAGTTGAGAGCGCACTCCGTTGGTGACCAGAGAGAGCAGTGGAGATTAGCAGACATATCCTATTCCGGAGGGATGGAGGAACAGATAGCACATGGAGCTCAGTCAGCTTCTACATTAGGTCCATTCGTCTTGGATTTGGATTACGTTCAGCGACTGCCGACATTTTCAGGAGAGGCGCACGAGGAGCCGTATCTTCACCTGTCAGCTTTCGAGGAGTTTTGTAGAGCACAGAGATATTCAGACGTCACTGCAGAGGAGCTGATGAGCAGGACCTTCCCATTTACGCTTCACGACAGAGCCATGAGATGGCACCGACGATTGGGGAGGACATTCGAGACGTGGGGAGAGCTACGCCGAGAATTTCTACAGAGATACTTCCCTCCACGGCGAGCAGAGTTTATGCGGTCTTTGATCATGGACTTTTCAGTTGACCCCCTGGAGCCATTGCACGAGGCATGGCCGAGGTTTCTTGACCTCTTGAGGAGATTCCCTGAGCACGGACTTCCACTTACAGACTTGATAGAGATCTCCATGCGGGGGATGACCGCAGAGCAGATAGCACTGGTGATTACCACATGTGGCGGTTCACACCGCAGTTCCGACATTCACTTCCTGGATATCATCTCGAGGTTACTTTCACAGAGATCTTCTTCGCAAGATGCCATGGTCGGGACAACACATGCGGACGATGCGGTACCAGTGCGGTGTGTCACTTTACATGGTGATTCAGCTTCTACACACCAACCCGAGGATTTGGATGATGACGCACCATTGACAGAGGAGATGACCGCGATAGCAGAGGTTCGGACCCAGAGTCTACTTGAGTTCCCGTTGGCTTTCCAGTTGGAGTTCGAGTCAGCCCCAGAGTTTCCTGTTGACGAGTCTTGGATATCAGATCTTCTGATACTCCAGGAGCCGGAGGAGCCCCAGCTTTTGCAGCCATTGATTCATACACTTCAGCTTCCAGTCCCGGAGGAGTCAGTCTCCTTCCTGCAGAGACACTTCTTGGATGCGGACAGTCACCCGGACTCAGCCCAGCAGCCACAGCTTGAGGAGGGACCACACTTTGAGAGCACAGATGTAGAGTGTCCTGTCTTCGAGCCTTTTGTCCTCCACTTTGTTGAGATAGATACACTTCCTGAGGACCAGCTGACAGACAGCATAGCCGCAGAGCGAGGATCAGCTGCAGACACTTTGCCAGCTACCGCGGTGTTGACTAGTACCTACTCCTGCTTCCAGATTGCCGAGGCTTACACTTCATATGATGATGCAGACTGGTGCACTGAGTGGATACTTGATAGCAGCGCAGATGCCCATCTAGATCCTGATCCTCTTCTTCTCACTTCTGATCCTGCATCTCTCCACGAGGGTTATCTGCGGGAGGATGCCACACTCGATGAGTACTCGGTTTCACCTGCTGAGAGTGTTTCCGATCTGGCGGAACACGAAACCGAGTCTTTAGATCATTCTGATTCTGATTCTTCTCACCTCGACGACCCTCGCGAGGATGAGCCCATTATGGAGATATTCGATGATTTGCTTGATCTTCTTCCATTCTATTCATCGGATATCAGTCTTCTTAGAGAGTCTCCTGATCTTGATTGTCCATACCTGCGTGAGACGGTGATTGACGTGGAGGATTCCATAACTGATCCATCCTTCTCCACGTTTGATTTCCTCGGCTCTACACTTCCACTCCAGTCTGAACCAGAGCCGATGATTTCCTTTGTGCTACCGGATCCCGATCACTTATTTCCATATCCTTGGCCGGTAGCAGACACCCGCCTGATTGCATACCTGGGTGTCTTACTTTACACTGTTGAGTTCGTCGTTGTTCTCCCACCGAGACTGCGACGACAGTACGGCATTCGCCTTACCGATGCCGTCCTGAAGCTTGATACTGCATTATCCTAGCCTTTGCGCCCAGCTAGGGGCGTAAAATCTAGCGCTTGTTGAGAGGCACCTCAACATTGTACTCTTTTGTATATACGTGTTTCGTCTTATTTTGATCCTTCTTTCTTCCGTTCTTGTTTTCACCCCAGGTCTCGCTTAGGATTATCTTTGCTATACTTAGGATATTCCTCATCCTAAGTATAGGGGGGTGAAAACACCGGGTTGTTCTTCGTTCTGTTCCATCACTCCTGTTGTTGCCTATACTTAAGGTTCTCCACCTTAAGTATAGGGGGAGTGATGTCCTCCTTCTTGTATATATTCGTCATTTTCTTCGTGTCTTTCTACCCCTGTTTTGCTGCCTATACTTAGGGGTATTTCACCCTAAGTATAGGGGGGGGGTAGACCCTGTACATTCTTCACTCGGTTTTCCCTTCGTGTACAGCCTGCTATACTTAGGATTACTTGATCCTAAGTATGGGGGGAAGACCCGAGTCCCTCTTGACTTCTTATTCTCCTTTTGTATAGCCTTCCTTTTCACGTCCCTATACATAGCACGAGTTATGTCTTCTTCATCGCTCTTGACTCTGAGGACATCGTTCGAGCTAAGTATAGGGGGGGTGTGTATATATTTCATATATACTTTAGCCATAACTCGTACTTTGTGTGAGTGTGTTAATAAATAAAAATGGCTAAAAACCACAAAAATTAAAAAAAATTTCATGTACATAATCTTCTTTTATTTGCACATACATAGCTAGTGTACAAATTATTTTTGTAAAAATGATTTCAAAAATCTTTTGTGTAAAGCGTGTGTAAATATTTTCTGTATCAAAATTATGTATATAGTACAAAATTTTTCCAAAATGTTTTGAAAATCAAAAGTTTGCAAAAATCTTGTGTAAATGTGTGTAAATACCTTTTTGCAAAACTTGCACTTCATGCATCATCATTCATGATTTCAAAACATTTTTCAAAAATTTTGCATGATTGAAAAATATTGTGTAAATATGCATCTTTTTGTACATATGTATATAGTTTTCCTTGGATGATAGTTGACATTTAAACTAGCCTGGAATCAAATTGAGAAATGGAGCTTGATTAAGATCTTAATCCACCTAATTTCTAAGAGGAACCTTATAGGGCTTAGGTTTAAGGCTTTTCAGGTCCATGGTGACTTAATTCTTTGAGTCCACTAGGCTATGATCACATGTCATCTCAATGAGCCTAAGTAGAGCACTTAACAACAACACATGACTCATATAGATTATGGCTTTACTTGGACAACCGCACTATGCACCGAGCTCTCTACGGATGAGATGGTGAGGAGGCAGTCTTCCTTGACTTGGGGTAGCATATGAGGGTAGTACTTCTAGGCGGAACCTCTCTTCTTCATTTAGTGAAGGAAGTGCGTCTCAACTTGGTTCAAGAGGGATAGTCTACTGGCTCAAGAGGAAAAACTCCTTGTATATATGCTGCACATGTACATGTTGTATAGATGCACTAGAAAAAAAAATGCAAAAAGAAAAGAACTCCAAAAAAGTGGTGGGTCTGAGAGAAAATGATAATCCCACCGGAGTATGTATATAAGTGCAATAAGCAAAGCTTGGTTTCATGATCCACCTGTTGTAGCTTGCAGCAGGGAGACTTGGCTACACTGGTCAAGCTCCCAAGGGTACTTGGCTACACTGGCCTTGACCCATTCTCTTCTTCCCCCTCTTCTTGAGCCGGTTGTACTTGAACTTAGAAGGGAATACCCCGCTCCTCGAGGAAAGAGTGGCCAGATTGAGGTCATAGAGTTACCTTGTTAGGGAGGGTTGTCAAGTTGCCATTTCTGAGGTGGAGAGCTTAGACCTCACTTTCACAGGACAAGAAAAGATTCATGGTCTTCAGGGTTTGTAGTTGATGACTTGTTCTGATCTGGAGCATTGAGGAGTCTTGGTTATAGAGTAGTGGAACTTAGAGGCTGTTAGGTTTTAAGCTTAAGTCTAAATAAGGTTCCGACACATCAATAATCTAAAGATCTGATTAAGCTCCATACCTCAATTTAATGAAGGCAAGTTTAATAATCAACCTTGATCCATGTACATTCTCTTTTTCTTTTTCTTTTTCTTTCTTTTTCACTTCTTTTTCAAATAAGTGTTTGCTAAGGGACTAGCAAAGTATAGTATAGGGGGGTGATGAATACCCATTCATCACTCTTTATTCTTATATTTTAGCTACAAAAACCTATGCAAATGCATGTAGATATGTGTAAATAGGAAAAGTTAGCAAAAGCATGCATGTGTGTAAAAATAGATAATTAGCTTGTTTTTGTGCAAAAATAAAAGAATAAAGAAGAAAAAGAAAAAGAGGGAAATATTTAGAATAAATATTGAGCAACCTAACCCAAGGGAGGGCTCAGCATGGGCCTGACCGCGTAAAAGCCAAGTAGAGGGAGATAGGGGCTCACATATGTACATACTTGTAAATAAAATAAATAAAAAAGAATTAAAACAAAAATCAAATAAAAATTACAAAATTAAAATACAAAAATACCTTGTACATATACCATGTATATAGTTGTATATAAATAATTACTTAACCTATGTATATAAATAATAAAAATGAAATAAAAATAGCCTTTTATTCCTCATTTTATGCTATAAATAAATAAATTATAAAATAGGAATAAAAATGTATAAAAAGAACTAATTAAAAATCAAAAATCAAAAATCAATACAGTGTATATATACCTATGTATAGCTATTATGTAAATACCTTATTTTGATTTCCAAAAATTAATTAAAAATCACAAAAAATAGAAAAAATTAAAACAAATATTTTTCATGTTTTGAGTTTTTGAAAATTCGGCCATTTAAGGCCCCAAAAAAATCAAATAAAGATATAAGCCTTGGCGGGCTCTGATTGGTCCACGGGGGATTGTTGACCCCCGGTCAACTCTCCCCCCAGGACCACCAGAGCCGGGTCCCCCTCGCCCGACCCGTTTTCTCCACTTTCTTCACGGATGACCCGACCGCCTTCTTCCTTAACCCCGGGCCCCGATTGATACCCGATCATCCAGGACCCTCGCCCGGGGTGGGCTTGCCGGATCCGAGCTCCGCCTGACTCGCCCGAACACCATCTTCTCGGACCTGGCACCATATTTAATGTCGTCACCGGCGACCTATTCACGCCATCTTTGATCTTCCCCTCGGCGCCTGTGAGCTCCTCCAGACCACCCGAGTGACAGGCGAGTGATTTGGAGTGGAAGCGAGGCCTGGGCAGCCGGAAATCACTGATCCGGTGGTTGACTCCGCCGTGCGCCGCCGCGTGCGCGCCTGAGCCTCGGGGAGCTCGACGACCCCTTGAGGCAACGACCGGGAGCCTCCTTGGCTCCAGCCCAGTCGAATGCGCCCATCAGGTACCTTCCTTAGCCATTAGAGTAGCGTAGCTTTAGGTTTTTAGATTCGCAGTAGCGTAGCTCCGCCACCTCCACCAGCCGTCTCCGTCCACTCCCTTTATCATCCGACACCGCCATCACCTCCGCTAGCCTTCTCTCCACCTGCTCCGCCCCTTCACACCCCTTGTCTCGCCCAGGAGCAAGGTCTCGGCTCTCACCCCTCCGCCGCTCGCCGGAGAGCCATCGCCTCGCACCACCAGCCATCTTCCGCCCGCTCTGACGGGTCGAGGCACTTTGCCCTCGACCCAGCTTTATTACTGTGCAGGTTTCAGGGCCAATCGACCTCATCTGGAGGTCGGACCTTCTGGGCGCAGCAGCTCCAGCTCTTGGACGTCGCCGGAGCTCTCCGGAGCTCCTCGCCTCCATCGGAGCAGAGCAGCGGGTGCGGGGCTTCACGGCGAAGCTCCCCAGCACCTCAGAGGCAGTAGACGAGGACCATCGCGCACACGGAGGGCCGACGAAAGTCGCCGGCGACCAGTTCTTCCAGCGTCCTCGCCGACCGTCGGATCGCCCTCATCGCCCCAGTTATCATCTGAGCCATCCATCCTAGGCGAGGCGTGACCGTCCGATCATCTCGAGGGTCGATCTTGACCGTCCGCGCGGAGAGAGAGAAGCGCCAGCTACTCGCGTCCGTCAGATTCGCCACGTGCCTTCCTCTCGTCCGTCAGATACACGAGGGTTTCATCTCCAGCCACCCTTAGCCGTCAGATCTGCCACGTGGAGCGCCCTCAGACGTCGATCAGCCCAACGTTCGCAAGTTCAAAGGCGCCGTTAATCTCCATCGTCAGATATGCCACGCGTCATTCATCCGGGCGTCGACATTAATAAAAGGGGTAATTTGTCTTAGGCCCCTTTACTTTCCGCATTCAGTTTTTAATCCTGTAAATATTTAGTGTAGTTCTTTTATTTTTGTAAAAATTGCACTTAGGACCTTAACTTTTATGAGATTTGCATTGATGCCCCTGCCTGTTGTGGACACGTGCATCGACACGTGATTATTTGGTGTTTTTGCATATCTGGCCCTGCATTTTTTTGCCTTGTTACGTTTTCTATTTTTAAAAATAGGATTTGCAATCAGGTCCCTCCAGGCCTGAGTCACGCGCATCGTGCGTGGCCTGGAGGGTAATTTGCACTCTTAGTCCTATACTTTCCAGGGTTGTTGTCCCAGGGGTCCAGAACTTTGCTTTAATTGCAGAAAGGTCCCTGTGCACTGTGGGTTTTCTTTATTTTTGAATAAATATCAAATCACCTCCAAATCCAATGAGATTTTGACACATGGCTCCTGCCATGGTGTAGGAATTTTAGGGATTTTTGAGGACATTTCTGATTTCATTTAGTATTTTTAAAAATTCAAAAACCTATTTTTTAGCTACTGTCTAGGTTTAAAAATACCAAAAAAATTATAAAAACACCCCCAAAAATTATAAAAAAATTAGATACTGTTGTTTGCTTGTTGTTTGATTTTCTAGCCAATTTTGGCTATTTTTCATCACTTAAAAACCCTAAAAATTGCAAAACCCTCAAAAACTCATAAAAATTATAATAATTAATTTAAAAATTCAAAAACAATAATTAAGGTGCCTAAATTTTCCTTATTCTTTCTAGATTACGGGAAAATTACCTCCAGGGCTTAGTGAGACTCTTAGATATTTTATTTTTGAGTTTCAAGCCTTGCTGGACAGTACCTTTCATTTTTCGCACTGTTTGATTTTTAGAAAATAATTTACCCATTAGAAAAATCTCAAAAATTCACCAAAAACACTTAAAAACTTAAAAAACATAAAAACAATTTTTCCTTAATTTTTGCATTATTTTTGGTGTGTTTAATAAATTGTTGAAGTTGCCTAGATTTTACTTTCTTTTATTTTCTGTAACTTTTAAAAATCCAAAAAAATATAAAAATTCATAAAAACCTCTAAAAAACATTTTCTTTTATTTTTATTTCATTTTCACTACTTCGTAGGCCCTAGGCCAATCCGTGCTCCTTGTATTCGACCCTGGGAGCTATACCAGGTTAATCCTATAGCTAGACCGCTCTTCTTTCGTGCTTGATTATTTTATCTGTTTGAGTGGTTGATTCTTCTTGATATACATGGTCTGATTGCTTGGGTCACAACGACCTGATTTTTGTACCTCATACCCTAGTGATCAGGCCTGTTATCAGTCAACAATCCCCCGTGGACCAATCAGAGCCCGTCAAGGGTTGAATTCTTATTTGATTTTTTTGGGGCCTTAAATGGCCGAATTTTCAAAAACTCAAAACACAAAATATTTTTGTTTTAATTTTTTCTATTTTTTTGTGATTTTTAATTAATTTTTGGAAATAAAAATAAGGTCTATACATAGTAGCTATACATAGGTATATATACACTATATTGATTTTTGATTTTTGATTTTTAATTAGTTCTTTTTATACATTTTTATTCCTATTTTATATTTTATTTATTTATAGGATAAAAGGAGGAATAAAAGGCTATTTTTATTTTATTTTTATTATTTATATACATAGGTTAAATAATTAGTGATATACATATATGTACATGGTATATGTACAAGGTATTTTTGTATTTTAATTTTGTAATTTTTATTTGAATTTTTTTTTGTTTTGTTTCTTTTTATTCATTTTATGTACAATATATACATAGAATATTTACAAAAAGTTTTGGGAAATAAATAACTTTATTTACAAGGTGAAACAAATAAGGATGATGGTCTATATACAAGGTGTAGGGTTCTTTTTGAATTTTTGATTTTTATCTTTTTGTTTTGTTTTTATACTTCATAAATATTTACAAATATTTACAACATATTTTTGGGTGAGGAAAATATATAATTTATTTATTTACAAATATATACAGGTGTGAGCCCCTATCTCCCTCTACTTGGCTTTTATGCGGTCAGGCCCATGCTGAGCCCTCCCTTGGGTTAGGTTGCTCAATATTTATTCTAAATATTTCCCTCTTTTTCTTTTTCATCTTTATTCTTTTATTTTTGCACAAAAACATGCTAATTATCTATATTTACAAACATGCATGCTTTTGCTAACTTTTCCTATTTACACATATCTACATGCATTTGCATAGGTTTTTGTAGCTAAAATATAAGAATAAAGAGTGATGAATGTGTATTCATCAGTAACTGGTACCAAAAAGTCCAGGGGCTCGGTCGCAATTAACCCACTAATACACGCACATGTATAAATAAAATGCTCACAGGGGTATAAAAGCAAATACCAGAAAGTTTCTTTTCATTCAATAACCCAACAGAACTACAGGATAAGAGATGCAAATAACCCAAACAAAGCACGTGGCGAAGCACGTGAGCTCACATACACAGGGGTATAAATGCAAATAAAAACAAGCACAAGGTCCACAATGCAATTTACCCTACGTAAATAAAACTACTAAAGTATTTACAGGACTGCCACGTAAAACAAAAAGCTAAGAGGGGGCCTAAGTAATTTACCCCTTATTGCGCCGACGGCCAGATTCGCGCCATGTGGAGGATCCAACGGTCTCGATGAGCTGGCGCTTCTCTCTTCTACGCACGTGGGCCGATCGACGGCTCTGAGGGAGGCCACATGGATGATCGAACGGGGCTGGGCTCAGGTGCCTCTCTCCTCAGCGCTAACGGTCCAGATCAGCTCCCCAAAGTGATCAACGGTGCCTGCTCCTCCTTGGATGGACGATCGAGATAGCAACTGGAGTGGAGGAGCTAATCGGACGGTGCTGGAGGTCCCTCGAAGAACAGGTAGCCGGCGAGGTTCGCCGGCCTCGTGCGTGTGCTGGGGGCCTCCTCAGCTGCCTCCAAGGATCGGAGAAGATAGGCGATGGCGTCCCGCAACTGCTGGTGGCTTCAGATGACCCAGCCGAGCCCTGGAGGGGCTCCGGCGAGGTCGTCGACTTCAAGCTCCTGGCCTTGATGTGAGGGGGGCTCAGATGCCCTCCTTTTGACCTGCAAAATGCACCAGAAGCTTCGCGGGTCGAGGGCAAAGTGCCTCGACCCGATGAAGCGGCGTGAAGGTGATCGATGCGTCGGGGCGGATGAGCTCCGGCGAGCGGAGGATGGTGGAGCTCGAATCCCAGCTCCAGGGCGAGCTGGGTTGAATGATTGGGCGAAGAACGTGCGTGAGGGAGTGGCGAATGTGAGCGTGGGTTCCGATGATCAAAACGATACTCGATGTGGCCGGAATCAGAGGAACTCGTCGGAGATGTGATTTGGGCGAAACAAGAAATTACACTAAAGGGGCGAGCTAAATGGGTACCTGGGTGATGCGGAAGACTGTGGTGGAGCTTGGCTAGCTCCTGGTCGTCGCCTCGAAGGGCGTCAAGGCCTGAGGCTCGAGCTCCGGCTGAGTGGCGGAGCACGGCGGCGCGAAGCTGCCGGATCAGTGGTCCGGCCACCCTCTCCTCGCTGCAACACCGGCAAACGGGAGCTGTCACCTCACTGGATGCGATGGAGGTCACGGGAGTGAGAGTGGAGAGCCAAAGATCGAGAGTGAGTGCGGCGGAGCTCGGCTTTTATATGGGTGTAGGTCCGGGAAGACTCGATCGGGTAGGGTGAGCTGGTGCGCGGATCCCGAGGCAAGGGCTCCGGCGAGGCTCTCGGATGTGACGTGATCATTCCGGACCCGGAGTTGGGGAGGTTGGCGATCGGGTCACCCGTGGAAAAAGGGGAGAAAACGGGTCGGGCACAGGAGACCCGGCTCTGGTGGTCCTGGGGGGGGGAGTTGACCGGGGGTCAACAATCCCCCGTGGACCAATCAGAGCCCGCCAAGCTTTAGGATTTTATTTGATTTTTTTGGGCCATTAAATGGCCGAATTTTCAAAAACTTAAAACATGAAATATTTTTGTTTTAATTTTTTCTATTTTTTTGTGTTTTTTAATTAATTTTTGGAAATTAAAATAAGGTATTTACATAGTATAGCTATACATAGGTATTTATACAATATAGGGTTTTTGATTTTTGATTTTTAATTAGTTATTTTTATACATTTTTATTCCTATTTTATATTTTATTTATTTATAGGATAAAATGAGGAATAAAAGGCTATTTTTATTTTATTTTTATTATTTATATACATAGGGGAAATAATTAGTTATATACAACTATATACAAGGTATATATACAAGATATTTTTGTACTTTAATTTTGTAATTTTTATTTGATTTTTGTTTTGTTTCTTTTTATTTATTTTATTTACAATATGTAACATGGAATATTTACAAAAAGTTTTGAAAATAAATGACTTTATTTACAAGGTGAAATAAGTAAAGGGTAATGATCTATGTACATGGTGAAAGGTTCTTTTTGGATTTTTGATTTTTAAGTTTTTATTTTGTTTTTAATAGCTTCTAAATATATACAAAATATATACAAATATTTACAACAAATTTTTGGGTGAGGAAAATATATAATTTATTTATTTACACAAATATGTACACATGAGCCCCTATCTCCCTCTACTTGGCTTTTATGCGGTCAGGCCCATGCTGAGCCCTCCCTTGGGTTAGGTTGCTCAATATTTATTCTAAATATTTCCCTCTTTTTCTTTTTCATCTTTATTCTTTTATTTTTGCACAAAAACATGCTAATTATCTATATTTACAAACATGCATGCTTTTGCTAATTGACCCTATTTACACATATCTACATGCATTTGCATAGGTTTTTGTAGCTAAAATATAAGAATAAAGAGTGATGAATGGGTATTCATCATAAACCACCTCCCGCTAAGACTGTGGAGCAGGATACTAGCTCTTGAGAACCATCTTGGTGCTATTTTTACATCCACTACAAACTATAGGAATGATTCTATATCCTATCCATATGCAAGAAACTCCATTCGAGATTTGGTTACAAAAAGGCACTACGAAACTCTTGTGGATGGTGGGAGGGGGGAGGGGTTAGATCAAATGTTCCACTAGATTTCTGGAAGCTCTCTTTTGATCCACATGTTTCTTACTTCATTTGGCTTCTGGCACACAACAAAATTATCACTCAGGAAGAACTGAAAAACTTCACCATTTCATCCGTTAATAGATGTCACCTTTGCCATAACAATCTTGAAAACCATGAACACCTCTTTGAGAGTTGCTTGGTTACAAGAGAAAATTTTAACAAATGTTGTCTGCTACAAAATTTTATAAGATTCATGGATTTTATCTCAAGCAACTCAAATTCCTTGGTTACAAACAAGGATTGGAATCTTCTGGCGCTAAAATCAACTCTTTGGTGGTCAATCTGGAAGGGTCATTGTGGTCTGGCTTTTGAGGGAATTCCCTTCAACCCATCTGGGATTATTAAAAATGCTTCATTTATTTGTGCGATTAGAATTGGTTTTGCTTTTAATCCGACGAGAGGGTGTTTTTACCCAATCAATGCCCTATATGGCGACTCTTAACTTGGATGGATCTTGATCTGTTTCAGCTGGGGTTTTTTTTATTATCTCAATCTGGTATCTTGTTATTGTAGGTACCCTTTAGCTACAGGTCTCTTCTTCTCAGGAGGCTATGAGGACGTGACTATTGGTTCCTACCTAGTCGGTCATTGTGCTGATTTTGTAAATTTTCTGTTCTGGGAGAGTTCTTTTATGCTCGTTTTTTGGGGGGTGCTACTCTTGATGCTTATTTCCATCCCCTTCCTCTTTTTTTGGCTACTTGTTGCTGTTTCTTTTTTGAAATCCACCCGATGTGGGTCGGAAGAACCTTCTTCTCTGACTTGGAGGTTGTATCTTTGCTTTTATGATGAATGAACTTTGAATTTTTTTTAGAAAAAAATGTTATATATAACAAGTGTTTTAATGTATTTAAAGACTTGACAATTAATCCAACACGATTGGGGCCATCATCTCTTTAAAAAACAATTTCCATATATTAGAAACAATATGAGATTGATTCTGAAGAGTAAATTTGATTCCTATAGAGATTTCGCGAGTTAAGACAAAATTTTTGTTCCACATTTTTTTTATATTTCTAATTTCTCTTAATTTTATAACTTTTTAAGATTTTTACATACATTAAAAATATGAAAAAAATTTATAACTTATCACCAGCATACATGAAAAATGGGATTACTTTGAGTATAACACTAAATTAAAAACTGTATTTAGTGATCTAAATAAATCAAGTGGAAACAAAGATTATGCATTGATAAAAATTTATTTTATTTAATGCATAAAACATGAATTAAATAAAAACATGCACATGAACTTAATCGAAATCTATCTTTATGCCTAATCGTAATTATGATCAGTTCCTAAATTTAATAAGTATAAGAAAAAAACTTGTTTTAATTAAAGAAACTTGCAAGGGCAAATTTGAAATTCAATAACAAAGTAGACGAAAGTTCTAGAAATCTAATCGAATAATGAACAACAGTCTAGAAGCGTTGAATTAAAAAATTAAATTAAAATATTTGCGGAAGAGATACCATGCATGGACCATGAGTATACCTATTTCTAAAAATTATTACATGATTTCAAGTTTGGAAAGCTTGCTTACATAACATTATGCTCGGTATTAATTTCATTATTTTTAGACATTACTATTATTATCTACAATTTATTTTTATGCAAATTAGCTTATTTTGATCCAAAAAATCATTTGATGGTACTTTTGGTATTTTTTGAATATGGAAAAAATCAAAGTAGTGTGCATATATAGACTTAACTTACAATCACCATTTTTTATTTTTGTCAAATATTTTTCACATCCCCATCTAAAAACTCACCTTAGATTTTCTATTGTTTAAATAACCTTATATCATATGTGTAATATTTTGCAATTTACCTTGGGTACTATTCCACTATGTATCTAGTTATCGTCCCAAATTTTGTTTTGCTAAGTTATCCATTTGCTATTTACCTAAAATCAAAATCTCAATAATACATTTTCAGCTTTATTTCATTTATTAGAAATCCTATTCTTATGTTTTTTTTTTTCAAAATTTAGATCTATTTTTTTTGGCAAGAATAGAGGGATTTGAATTGTGATACTTCGGGATCGCGGTTACCGCTTCACATTATTAAATTCACGATTTATCGCATTATGTTACTTAAAAAGCAAAGAAAATTTTTCGCTCGTTAACAAGAAGAAAACCAACTAGAGATGTTAATAGATGGATATAAACACAGCTGTACAGATGCCTGCCAATTTAAAAATATAAACAAAGACACTATTATAGATATTAACAGTTAAGAACATTCTGTAAATCATCATCTGTAAAAAGAGATATGAATATAAATTAATGTAAAATTCTAGATAATTTACAATGCATGGATATTCAGTCGCTTGCATATCAAGAATAAATACGCGAATGTATACATTTCTAGATATTGAAGTTACATCCTAATAAACCAAGAAATATTGGCAGATTAGTGCATATATCTACATTCTACAACGAACTGCAGTATATTCTTATGGAATTGTTAGATTAATCTTGACGGAAGCAGACTCTGCAGTACTCATTTGAGTCACTTGATCTTGATCGAGCGGTTTATGCGATTTTGCACTTTTTGTGAGCCCATACCGTGCAAAATAACGCGAACCGCTCGATCAAGATCGAGTGGCTCAAATGGGTACTGCAGAGTCTGCTGGCTCCCCATTGCAGCAGACGATCCATTCCCGATCTTGACACCCTCTTTTGCATCCATGCATAGGAAATGGATCGTCTCCTGCAATGGAAATCCCTGCAGACTATGGAGTGCTCATTTGAGCCGCTCGATCTTGATCGAGCGGTTCACACGTGATTTTGCACTTTTTGTGAACCCGTACCGTGCAAAATCGCGTGAAACCGCTCGATCAAGATCGAGCGGCTCAAATGGGTACCGGAGAGTCTGCTGGCTCCCCGTTGAAGCAGACGATCCATTCCCCCATGCATGTACTTCTTAGAGATTTATCCATTTGATGATCTCCACCGTCACATACATGAACCGACATGGATCCTCTACTGTTACAGCTTCTGCATTAGCGCAAGGGTGCTGCTCGATGAGCATCAAGATCCGCACCAATTATCCCCAACCCCCTCCAAAGGCCATGAATAGGCGAGGATTCTCACCTGCTACAGCACCTGCTGTAAGCAAGGGAGCCGCTCAGCATCGAGAGCAGCTTCTCTGTGTTACAGCAGCAGACTCTCCCTGGTTATCTAACACGGTGCAGTTTCAGAGATTTGCATGCTGTAGTTATAATTTTCGATTTGATTCCAGGAACAGGTTCATTAGTTGGAAAGATTTGTAAGAAGAGCGAAATTTATCACGGGAATAGGAAAAAAGACGTGCCCTCCGATAATTTTATTGAAAAAAAGATGGATGTAAAAAGCAAACACATGTCATGATCATGGCAACCAGACCGGCCAGGCGTTGAAGGTAGCCATGGAACACATCCCAGAGGGGCCAACGCCCGGTGCCTCCCTCGCAATCTTGCCGAACCCATCGACACCCCATCCGGTGCCCCACGAGTTCTTCACCAGCCAGTACTTGGTCCCATCAGGTTCCACTCCGTATCCGATCAACGCCATATAGTGCCATGTCTTTCCGCAATCGCCGCCATTGATGTTGAAGACCCTGTCGCCCCCGTGGAATCTGAACTCGTCCGAGCCAACAATCATGCCGAAGGCCACCGGCGTGATGGAGATCACATACTTCAGTGCTGCCTCGTCATTCTTTGGCCCGTACTGGTAGCCGGTGATCGGAGCATTATGTCCGACCAAACTGGGATTGCAACGATCGGTACCTCGCTCAGTGTAAGGATAGTCCTGCGCTAGGGCGATCCCTCCGTTCTCTACGGCGTGCTTGAAGGCAGTGTTCGGCCTGCCGCCCTTGCAACTGTTCCTCGGCTCGTCGGGTTTCTTGCGGCTGCAGTCCATGAATTGCTGCTCGGACAGCGTCAGGAGCGTGCCCGTCTTGCTGTAGTTGATTGCCTCCATAAGTGCCGCTGCTGCGAATGCCCAGCATGCTCCTGAGAGTGTAATCGATTGGGATAAATATATCCAAACATGAAACAAATAGATCGGAAGCTAAGATCATGGACGTACCACACCTTCCTTGGTCCTTAGCAGGAGTGACTCCACCTGTGGTCCTCCAGTCCACACTCTCCATCAAGTCTACGTTCTCATGCCGGAAATCCGTGTTATTCCACAACGTCCCAGTCATCGGCGGCGGCTCCGCGCTGATCATCTCATTGAATTCGTCGAGGGTGAGATCCGCGAACTGGTTTACTTCGAGTTGGAATTTGTTGCTGGGGTTTCCGTTGAAGGCATCGATGAACTCGACATTGCTTTTGAAGATAATGAACCGGGCATCCTTCTCGGCCTTGGTGACGTAATGGACGTTATTGTCGAGGATCCATTTCTCGAACTGATCGACGATGGAGGGGGCGGCGCCTCCGGAGGGAAATCGAACGGCGACTAGGAGGAAGAGAAAGAGAGTGGTGCAGGTGTAAAATGGAGGCATGCTGAGAGTGTTGATGGATTAGTGCATGCTGAGGTTCTTATATTTATATGTCAAGAATTTTGATTTTGATTTTAGTGTATCTCTACATTCGGAAGGATGGAGAAAAAATGGAGAAGATGGCTGCTGATTTCCTGCTGTCCGCTTTTTTATTGCCAAATATTAAATAATACCATAAATGGAATATATTAATAAGGGTAAATTACAATTTGGGTCCCCATCTATGGGCCAGATCTCAGAATGGGTCCCGATCTTTAAATTGTAACGATTCGGGTCCCAGGACCATTTAGGAAATGGAAGTTTTGGAGTTCATGACGAATATGCCCATGTTGGGAAGAGAATGGGGGTTGAGTTCTATCTTTTAAACAAGGGCATACTTATCATTAGCCCCAAAAAGTTCCTTACATTAATGGCTCTGGGACCCGAATCGTTACAATTTAAAGATCGGGACCCATTCTCGGATCTGACCCATAGATGGAGACCCAAATTGTAATTTACCCTATTAATAATGTTCCGTACGTACATCTATTTAACTACAAATTACGATTACTAACGACATAGAAGGAACATTTTTTATAACTATAAAAGTAGGACAAATATCATATTTGAACAGTATTACAATTACTATGTGATGTTACCACGTGTATGCAGTGTACGAGAACTAGAATTATTTAGCAAGAATACTACAACTATCAAGTATAAAACAATTACCAATCCAACTACTATATGATTTTAAATTACACTAATACCATTATTACATTTAATATTACTTAACTTAAATTTTCTACGCATTAAGAAATTAAAAATAACTAAAATTACATACCTTGAAGGAGGAGGAGAGCAACACTTGAAAGAAAGAAATGATAATAGATGAGGAGGAGGAGATATTTTGTGTGGTGAAATGAGAGGGGGAGGGGGGTTTTTATAGCCGAGCCGAGGGCCTGGGAGCGGCAAAACGTTTACCGCGGTACTGGTCAGCGACAATTCTGCCGCGAAAGACGGTTCGCCGCAACAGACGCCTTTATTCCCTCGAAGACCGGAGCCCCTCGTCAACCACGCCCAACGCTCTCGCGGCAAACGGTTTGCCGCTCCAGCTAAGCGCGCGGCAAACCATTTGCCGATATATTCCCCCTTTGGGAAATATTTTTAGACCGTACCCAGAATGAGTATTAAAGTTAATCTCTATACCAAAATGAGAAATAACTCCCCTATCTCTTCTTCATGCAAACTCCTTTAGTTTAGTATAATTTCATATCTATGCCCCTATATACAATATATTAAATAAATACTTATAAAATACAAGTATAAAATCAAATTCATAATATAAAATCAAATAACAAAAATACCTAAAAAATACCTTATAATATACCCTATATTGTATTAAAAATTATTTTGAAAAATAATTTCATTTCTTATTTTAATAATTAAAAAAAACAAATACGAAACTATATATAATTCTAAAATACATAAAAAAATAAAAATACACTTTTAAAAATCCCATAAAAATACTAAGTATATTTTGTTATATTATATATTTTTAATAAAAACTCATTAAAAATTAAATATATAATTCCTAAAAAATTCAAATATGCACACAATTTTATAAAAGTCATAACTAATTTATTAAAATTCACAAAAATATGTAAAATACCTTATTTTAAATGTAATTTTATTACCTTCATAGAAAAAATAAAATCAAAATATTTTCTTATTGTTTAGTACTTTTAAAATCCAAGTACTTACATAATTTATAAATACATTTTTTCGACTTTAAAAATCATTTAAAAATCGAAATAAATTCTAAAAATTACTAAAAATCCCTAAAGTAAAAGAAATATAGATCATAAAAATAATAAAAGATAAAATCAAATATAAAACACAAAACCCATACCTACACTTCTCTTATATAGATATATAAAATAACATAAAAACAATACAAAAACTAAAACTAACTAAAAAGTTAAAAATCAATTAAAAATCTCTAAAAATTTATAAAACCCTAATACCTTAGATCAATCGATTTGTTCTACCTTAGTCACCACAATTTGCCTCTGTGAGTTCGACACTCACGTACTTACACTATACACATATGTTTAGGAGTATAAATAAAATCTACAATTATTTTCTGATAATACCATTTGGTCGACACAACGACGTTGCCTATCCTTTTAGACAACAGTCTGAGCGTGTATTCAAAGAGTGTATCGAACCGAGCAACTTGATGTATTAACAAACAAACCGATGACAGTAAGAGCCAGTAGCAATCAAACAACCACAATCATAAACACAATGAACACGAGAGACTTTAACACCCCAAAATGAGAAGGGGGAATAACTAATACTGTTTATTTTTCTTAAGATGTAAGTTAGATACCCAACCTTGAGAGATATCTTCCATGCGAAGGAAAAGTAAATCAACTTTTGAAGATGGTCAGATAGGAATTAAATCTCCTTCCGTTTCTATTTCCTTTCATTTATTGTAACAGCTGTTTGTTGCATGCTTTTAATTGACAAAATGACCTAACTGTTAAGCACTAACACTAGAAAGAACTTGATAACAATTGATCCAAATCCTCCTATATATACACGGGAACGTCTGAATTATTTCACAGCAGTACTGTACAACACTGATCTAATCAAAAGCATCATGTCCCAGCATTCCACCGAAAATCACGAGGGACGCGCCACCACCGTTCTCGAGCGATTCGAGCGCTTCATCGTCGAGTTCGACCGTCATTACAGGGATGAGGAGGAGAAGGCTGAAAGGTTTGAGATCTTCAAACGCAACGTCGAATTCATCGATGCGCATAACAACAACCCGAGCAATAGATTCAAGCTAGCCATCACCTTCTTTGCAGATGTCACTGATGAGAAATTCTCAACCTATTATTGAACGTCTCATCAATCATCACCAAATTCCAGTCCGGGAGCACAGACATGCAGGAGAGAGTAGAGGGGAAATGGTAGGGAACCAAGATGTGAGGCTGTGTAATATTAACTATATATGATCTTAATATCATGCAATATATAATGTATTTCTTGGTTCTCTTTGTTGGTTTTTTAAGTCTGAGAAATAAAAACAGATGTGCTTGCGCAGTTCATGTTGAGAATGCAGCAAATTTCCTTTATGTTTTTTGGTTTATAAATGATTGGATTGATTAAGATTTCTGATTTTTTTCTCTTTTCTCAGAGAGTTTTTACGGTTAACCTCTTAGTTTATCTTTTGAAAATATGGATACGTATCAGATATTCTTAGCAACACAGACACTGACACACGAAACTATCATATTTTTTAGCTTGTAGTCGTTAGATTCGTAGCTTTTGAAACCTCAGCAGATAACAAAATACAGATCTGATTGTAAAGTTATGAAGGAGAGGAGCATTATGTGTGACTGATAAATAAGGAGCAAAAAGAATTAAGTGGATTTATCTTCTTTCTTGTTCAGTTAATTTAAGCTATATCTAAGGAGAAAAATACTATCAAATGAGAAATGATGTCAATGTGAACACCTTATCTGGAGATGAGTTAATCTGAAATGAAGCTTCTTTGTTCTGGAAATATGTGAGCTAATTAATTTCGTAGATTTCACAGATAATCATGCATGGTTTATTCTCAGCTATCTGGAATTAGTTCAACTTTAATTCTTTCAGTCCTACAGGACTCAATCTTCCAATTCTGGAGGAAAAAAATTGAACAGCAGCATGGCCAAATTTATCCGGAGAGGAAAAAAAGTTGCATTCAATCCCCTTTGCATTAAATTCCAAAGGGTTTTTACATATTCCGTTTTTAACGTTTCTTTGCATATAGTTTTCTTAATTAACAAGGAGAATAGCGGGTCAAAAATTTTATGAATTAATATTCATATCTGACAGTAACTTTGTGCATATCCTTAAACTTGTTTATTTTCTCTTAATTCTGTTAGAAATAATTTAAGAACAAATTTCTTCTTCTTTTAGATCATTCGCAATGTCTCTAGCAAGTGTTGTAAATAGGATTACCAGTTCATACATTAAACAGTATAATATCGGATCCAAATGAATTAACAGAGAAACGATACCGATTAAAATCATATGTTTCCCAATCATTATCCGATTATTCAATGCAAACAGAAACCGATTAAAAGAACAGAAACAAAAACACGGGCATGATCCAGAAAGGGTAAAGCAATAAACGTATTGCGGCAAGCAAAATAAAACAAAGATCAGTTTAGAAGTCACCGAAGCGTCCATGTAATGGACTGTCCTTAGAGAAGATATCGCCCCCACAATACCGGTGCGTAGGGTACTGGCGATCTGCTCCCAGGATACGACGGCTCACGATCGTCGTCGGCGCACACCAACGGGATCGTCCTCGATTGTACCTCAGAGAACTGCAGCCGAGAGAGGAAGAGGAAAACGTTCATCCGTGAGAGGAAGAACCAGTGAGAAACGGCGTGAGAGGTTTTTCTTGCGAGTAAAGAAAAACCGAGTCGAGTGAGGGATATAAATAGAGGGGCTCGCGTCCTAAAAACGCGACCTTTGGTTTCCAAAATTGCGTCCCGAAAACGCATCCTTTCGGATCCCAAAAAACGCGCCCATAATGGCGAGTTGAATTCCCATTTAAGTCGACTTACCAAATTAATCGTGTGATTAATTTAATCGACTTACCAAATGAAACCCACAGCAAAAGTATCGAGATCCGAATTGACTTTCCCGAGCCCGAGCCGGAGACGGAGCGGAGCGGAGCGCGCGCGCGCGCGTGTGTGGTCCTCCATTCCTCCTCTCTACTATTGCTACAAGAGCTTGGGGTGTGGACTCATATATAAGTCCACCAAAAGTTTAGATCTCCAAGGTATGGTACTAAACTTCCACCCAAACTCAACCATGTTTCAAATTTGGGAATTCCCACTTTCCCTCCAAACCATTTGGTTTCCCAATTGAAACCAAATTGAATGTCAAATTGTACTTAATAGGTTTTCCGATTAAAATCTATATTAAAAATTTTAATACAACAATCCCCCACGAATTCACCAATTTGAAAAAGAGATTCAAAAAGATTCAAGAGACTTCTTTCGATTGCCCACACTTTGCTTTCAGTAAAGGTACCTTCCGGTTTGAACCTCTACCTGAGTTTACTACTTTCACTTTAACAGGAACGAAGTGAACTACGTCTTGAACTTCAGACCTTAGTGTTAAAGTATACGGTAGAAACAACAAAGTGTTGTTCTTGGTACAATCTTCAGGGTTGGTGCTCTTAAAGGCCATGCACCCTTATCCTGTTTCATGAGTGTATTCAGGAAAAACCCTCTTCCTTTAACTGCGGCCCACAGTAACACTCACATAGGTGTCGTTCTCCAAGGATGCACTGCTAACATCCTGTCCAAAGGCTTGAACCCATTCAGAGCCTACGCTATTCCTAAACTTGTAGCTTAAATGGCACTCAGGCTTCCAGGGATAAGACACTCATGCTTGCGCATTAAACTTAGAGTGCCAACCAGTTCTCCAAACAGCTTGTTATTACCACATTGAACCTACTTTGTGGGATCTCCACTCAGATAGGTTGGGTTGCTACTGTAGAGGAACTCCCAACGGGTCTCAGTCTCATCCCAAGCCTAGACTTTAGGACTAAAGATCTATCAAGTCCCTTAGTCAACGGATCTGCCGTGTTGTCTTTGGATCCTACAAAATCCACTGCCAACACTCCTCGAGACACCAAATCCCTTAACGTCTTAAGTCTGATTTGTATGTGTCTCCTTGTTTTCTGATTGAACTTTGAACTCTTGATCTTGGTAATTGTGGTCATATTATCACAATGTATCGAGATCGCAGGAACAAGCTGACCTACCATGGGAATTTCAGACAGAAGTTCCCTTAGCCATTCAGCCTCAATTCCAGTGGTGTCCAAAGCACATAGCTCGGCCTCAAAGGTGGATCGAGCTAGAATGGTCTGCTTCACAGACCTCCAGGAGACTGCACCGCCTCTAAGGGTAAATACATACCCTGTAACACCATTACTCCCAGACTCCTCTATTTTCCCTATCCAGCTTGCATCACTGTATCCTTCTAATACAGAAGGATGTCTGCCATAATGCAAACTAAGGGAAATAGTTCCCTTCAAGTACTTCAGTACTCGATCCAGAGCCTCCCAGTGAGTACGGTCAGGACAGCTAGTGTATCTACTCAGCTTTGCAACCGAGAATGAAATATCAGGTCTCGTACAATTTGCAAGATACATTAAACTTCCTATCACTTGTGAATACCTTAGCTGGGCTACAGGTACTCCACTTTTATTCTTAAACAGCGTTTTGGATGAATCAAAGGGAGTGCTTACAGCTTTGCAATCTTGATATCCAAATTTCTCAAGTACCTTCTCAACATAGTGAGATTGAGAAATTACAATCCCATCAACTGACCTTGTCAGTTTGAGACCCAAGATCACATCAGCAACACCCATGTCCTTCATCTCAAACTTGCTACTCAAGAAAGCCTTAGTCTCATTAATAATCCTCATATGTGATCCAAACAACAATATGTCATCAACATATAGGCACAAGACAATACACTCATCACCTTTCACCTTGGAATAGACACACTTATCGGATTCATGAACCTTAAAGCCACATGACAAAATGGTCTTGTCAAAATTTTCATGCCACTGCTTTGGTGCTTGTTTCAATCCGTAAAGGGATTTGACAAGCTTGCAAACCTTTCCCTCATTCCCAGGAGTCACAAGCCCATCAGGTTGATCCATATAGATCTCTTACTCAAGATCGCCATGCAAGAAGGCGGTCTTCACATCCATCTGGTGAATAGAGAGATCATATACAGATGCCAATGCAATGAGCATCCGGATTGTGGTCATCCTAGTCACAGGGGAATAGGTATCAAAATAATCGATACCTTCCTTTTGCCTAAAGCCCTTGGCAACTAATCTGGCTTTGTACTTTTCAATTGATCCGTCAGGTCTAAGCTTTCTCTTAAACACCCACTTGCACCCAATAGTAGAGCACCCTTTGGGTAAATCAACCAACTCCCAAGTTCCATTAGCCATAATGGAATCCATCTCAGATTTGATGGCTTCCTTCCATTGTTTTGCTTCAGATGAAGCCATGGCTTCCTTGTAACTTGGTGGATCACCCTCGATCTGGTAGACAACGAAGTCGCTGCACAGATCCTTGGATGTCCGAGGTCTCTTACTCCTCCTTGGCTCAATCTCATCAGAGAGATCATTGGGTTTAGGTTGAGTCTCAACCCCCACATTCGATATCCTTTCCACTTGATCTGGAATAGATCCTGATGTGGAGGCGCCCTCAATGGTCAGATTCTGAGGAATCCCTGTCTTCAATGGGAAGACATCCTCAAAGAAGGTAGCATCACAGAGTTCAACAATAGTGTTGACATCTATGCCCGGTATCTCGGACCGAATTACCAAGAACCTATATGCATAGCTATTTTCTAGATAACCTAAGAAGACCGCATCAACAGTTTTAGGACCAAGTTTCTTTCTCTTGTGTTCTGGGACTAAAACCTTAGTGAGACAGCCCCACACTTTGAGATATCTTAAACTCGGTTTCCTATTTCTCCAAAGTTCAAAGGGACACTTTTCCATATGTCTTGGAGGCACCCTATTCAGAATATGGCAAGCCGTATTCAAGGCTTCTCCCCACATATAGGTTGGAAGTCCAGAACTCTGTAGGAGAGCATTGATCATGTCAGTTAAGGTTCTATTTTTCCGTTCTGCTATCCCATTTGATTGCGGTGAATATGGGGCAGTAACTTCATGAACTATGCCAAAAGATTTGCATTGTTCATCAAATAAGTTAGAGGTATATTTACCTCCTCTATCTGACCTAAGGCGTTTAAGCACTTTTCCTATTTGTGTCTCAGCCTCATTCTTAAATATAAGAAATTTCTCTAAGGCTTCATCCTTGGTTTTCATTAGATGTACATAGCAGTATCTACTGCCATCATCTATAAAGGTGATAAAGTATTTCTTATTGTCTCGGGTCAACACACCATTAAACTCACAGATATCCATGTGCACTAGATCCAAGATCTCACTATCTCTAGAGACAGACTGAAAAGACTTCCTAGGTGTCTTAGCTTGCACACATATCTCACATTTTTGAGTTTTATCAATTGTGTGTTTAGGGATCAATTCTAAATTCATCATTCTTTTAATTGAATTTAGGTTTACATGTCCCAATCTACCATGCCACAGATCACAAGATTCTAGATCATTCACAACATGAGACACAGAACTAGAACATTCAACATTCAAAACATTCAATTCATTAATGTTTACTGAATCACATCTAATTCTAAATAACAAATCAAAGTCAGCCAAATAGCCTTTACCATAAAAGACACCATGTCTCAGAATGACAACTTTATTACATTTAAAGTTTAATTCAAAACCATTTCTAACTAAGATAGAGCCAGATAACACATTCTTCTTGATGTCAGGAACATGCAACACCCTGTGCAACGTCCAGACACGTCCAGAGGAGAACCTCAAGTTGACTTGTTCCGACCCTAGCACCTTGGCCGCAGAATCGTTCCCCATCTTCACAGTCCCACCGCTGCAGGTCTGATAAGAAGAAAATAACGTTCTGTCAGAACATATATTTACATTGGCTCCCGTATCCACGAGCCACTCATTTGGATCATGGATACTGTATAGTTCAGGTTTTACAGAGACATACCCCTCGCTAGCCCCGAGTCCCATAGTGATCATGTTCACTTGTGGACTCCCGTCTGTAGCCTTAGGTTGAGCCTTCAAGGACGGACATTCCTTCTTCCAATGGCCAACCTGATTACAGTGCCAGCAGGGTTTATTCTTTGCCTTTTTCTGGATCTTGCCCGTTGGTTTCATTTTATTGTTATTGGGACCCTTTCCCTTCTTATCCTTGTCCTTCGAGGTCATTAGATTGACCTTAGCCTGAATATCAACAAGAAGCACAGGTTTTTGTTTCCTGTGTTCCTCCTCTATAGCAATAGCCACCATCAAGTCATCCATAGAAATTTTCCCCTTTCTGTGTTTCAGGGTCATACCGAAGTCTTCCCACGACTTTGTGAATTTTTCTATGATGCACATGACCTGAAACTTCTCTGGAAGTTTCATTTCGGCATCCTCTAAACCATGGAGCAGGAGTAAAAACTCGTGTGCCTGTTCAGAAACAGACTTCTCTTCGGCCATGGAAAACTTCAAGAATTTGGCTACGGAGTATTTCTCAATACCGAGGTCTTCAGTGTTATACTTCCGATCCAAGTCTTCCCATAGTCCCTTCGCAGTATGCGTGGACGAACAATATACGTCAAACAAAGTGTTGAACAGAGCCAACAAGATGCAACCATGACATATACGGTCGCGTTCCTTCCACGCGGATTGCGCCTTATGGCTATCGGGTGAGGGGTTTTCCGCCTCCACCGTAGGACAATCAGTTTCAAGCATCGAGATTAACCCTATGGTGGTTAACCAGATCTTCATGCGTTGTTGCAAACGCTTAAAATTCTGTCCACCGAATTTTTCAGGCATACCCGTCATATCTACCCTCGATTTAAACATTGTTTCTGACATTTTAAAATCGGTTCCAGATATCTTCTCTAAGATTGTTGTAAATAGGATTACCAGTTCATACATTAAACAGTATAATATCGGATCCAAATGAATTAACAGAGAAACGATACAGATTAAAATCATATGTTTCCCAATCATTATCCGATTATTCAATGCAAACAGGAACCCATTAAAAGAATAGAAACAAAAACACGGGCATGATCCAGAAAGGGTAAAGCAATAAACGTATTGCGGCAAGCAAAATAAAACAAAGATCAGTTTAGAAGTCACCGAAGCGTCCATGTAATGGACTGTCCTTAGAGAAGATATCGCCCCCACAATACCGGTGCGTAGGGTACTGGCGATCTGCTCCCAGGATACGACGGCTCACGATCGTCGTCGGCGCACACCAACGGGATCTTCCTCGATTGTACCTCAGAGAACTGCAGCCGAGAGAGGAAGAAGAAAACGTTCTTCCGTGAGAGGAAGAACCAGTGAGAAACGGCGTGAGAGGTTTTTCTTGCGAGTAAAGAAAAACCGAATCGAGTGAGGGATATAAATAGAGGGGCTCGCATCCTAAAAACGCGACCTTTGGTTTCCAAAATTGCGTCCCGAAAACGCATCCTTTCGGATCCCAAAAAACGCGCCCATAATGGCGAGTTGAATTCCCATTTAAGTCGACTTACCAAATTAATCGTGTGATTAATTTAATCGACTTACCAAATGAAACCCACAACAAAAGTATCGAGATCCGAATTGACTCTCCCGAGCCCGAGCCCGAGCCCGAGCCCGAGACGGAGACGGAGACGGAGACGGAGACGGAGCGGAGCGCGCGCGCGCGTGTGTGGTCCTCCATTCCTCCTCTCTACTATTGCTACAAGAGCTTGGGGTGTGGACTCATATATAAGTCCACCAAAAGTTTAGATCTCCAAGGTATGGTACTAAACTTCCACCCAAACTCAACCATGTTTCAAATTTGGGAATTCCCACTTTCCCTCCAAACGATTTGGTTTCCCAATTGAAACCAAATTGAATGTCAAATTGTACTTAATAGGTTTTCCAATTAAAACTTATATTAACAATTTTAATACAACAGCAAGCTCATGACGCCGCTGCGGAAGAAGTCAGGAATTAAGAAAATTGGAAAATGGATAACAAAATAGGGGAAAAAGAATAATATTTTGTCGATGTTCATCAAGGACAATCTCAAGAATAATTAGCTATCATAGTTAAGTGATATTTGTTATATATAACAATTGATATTATAGTATAGTGTGTGTGTGCGCGCGCGTGTGCGTGTGCGTGTGCGTGTGTATGTGTGTGTGCGTGGGCGTGGGTGTATGCGTGGGCATGGGCGTGGGTGTGGGCGTGTGCGTGTGGGCGTGCGTCTGTGTGCGTGCGTGTGCGTGGGTGTGCACGTGCGTGTGTGGGTGTGTGTGCGCGCGCGCGTGCGTGCGTGCGTGCGTGCGTGCGTATGTGTGTGTGTGTGTGTGTGTGTGTGTGTGTGTGTGTGTGTGTGTGTGTGAATGGGGCTGCCCCTTGGGGAAGCTAACTTGGCTTCCCCCGTCCCATTTTGCTCAATTTTTTATTTTTTTTGAAAATTTTTTCCATAGAATTCATCACTATGTCCCATATTATGTTATTAAAATTTTGTGCAAAACAGAGACTCCTACGACTTCCATCCAAATAATCATTTTTTAACAGTAACAGAATTGCTAAAATCGACTCCGTTTGTACATATGGATATAAACACAACTGTACAGATATCTGTCAATATAAAAATATAAACAAAGACACTATTATAGATATTAACAATTATGAACATTATTGATGAATCCTCATTCATCACTCTTTATTCTTTTATTTTAGCTAAAAATCTGTGCAAAATATCATGTATATTTGTGTAAATAAAATAAATTGACAAAGAGCAAGCATTGTGTAAATAATAATAATTATCATATTTTTATGCAAAAATAAAAGAATAAAGAAATAAAGAAAAAGAGGGAGATATTTAGAATAAATATTGAGTGACCTGAACTTAAGGGAGGGCTCCACAAGGGCCTGACCGCAAAATAAAATCGGTAGAGAGAGATAGGGTGACTCAACATGGTGTACATATCCCTCTATATGTAAATATTTTATTTTCTAAAAATAAAAATATATTTGTACTTCCCATATTTTGTACATATTGGTAAAAATAAAAATAAAATAAAAATGGGAAAAATAAAAGAAAAAGAAAAATAAAAACTTTCTCTCTCTTATCAGTGTAAATATACCATGTACATACAATAAAAGATATATTTATTTTACCTTTGTAAATACTTAATAAAAATCCAATAAAATCATTTCATATTCCTTAAAATATAAAATTGGAATAAATGTACATAAATAAAATATTAAAAATAAAATCCAAAAATACATAGGTATACATACTTGTATATAATAATAATATAATGCAAATACATAATATATTTTTCAAAAAAATAAATAAAAATCATTAAAAATTCTTTAAAAATAAACAAATATTTTTTATTTTGAAAATATTTTGAAATAAAGCCATTTACTATTTTTTATTTAATTTCCAAATAATTATTATGTGGCGGCTCCTAATTGGTCCACGGGGAATGTTGACCCCCGGTCAACTGCCCCCCCACCCCGGACCACTTTGGTGGATCTGCACCGAGGACCCGATTTCTCCCATTTTTTGCGATCTAATCCGCGACCCATTTCCCTTAAACCCCGGGCTCCGTGTAACCTTGATTCATCACTGATCCACGCCCGGGGATTCTCCTAGGGATCCGTGCACCAAAATGCCCTGCCCGACTCCATCTTTACCGGATCCCCACCAGTATATAGCGACATCTTCTTCCTCCATTAGCCACACCTTCGGCTATCGTCTTCGACTCCCAGGATCTCCACCGTGTTCCTTGAGTGACAGCGAATGAGTGTGAGTGTTTGAGTGAGGTTTTGAGGTGCGTAGCTGATGAATCCACGTTTCATCATCTTTATTCTATCATTTTGGCCTTAAAAACCCTAGTAAACGCGTGTAAATATGCGTAATTCATGCATTTTAGCATTCATGTATATGTGTGTAAATATTGTATAAAATGCGATTTTTAGTGCCAAAATTATAGAATAAAGAAAAGAAAAGAAAAAGAATAAAATATTGCAAATATTTTATGGCCCGAAACCCCGAGACCTAGGCATCTTGATGAATAGGTCGACAAGGAATAGAGTAGGGGGAGATAAGGTCAGAAATACAGATAAAATACCTATACTTTCTATTCATTCTTTATTCATTTTGGGACCTATTTTTGGTTCCACTTTTTATACTTCAAATAAAGAAGCTTTGTACATGAAAGTTGTAGATACTTTTAAGAAAAATACAAAATTGATTTCATAGAAAAATAATGTACAGATAAAAAGTTATGGTCTGAATAAAAATCCAGAATCCCAACTTCCCAGACCCGTATCTCACAACTGACAACTCCAAATGCAGCATACTCACCTTTAATTGAATATAGAAGAAAATAAGCTATTTAATGGAGGTGGTTTCGCATTTGGCGGAGCTACGGTTTGAAAGTTGAGTTTTGGACCCTCATTGTATACTTGTACAGATTAAAATATTCAATTTATTATTCATTCATTATTTTTGTATTTTTATATTTTTTATAATGTTGTAAATAATACTTATAATAATTATGTACATTAAAATGGGAATAAAAACATAAATACAACTCAAATAAAAATACTTGTATACTGAAAACATAGGTATAATACATGCATCTATACCTATACAAATAACACTTTCATTTTATTAAAGGTATAAAATATATCAGAAAAATAAAATAAAAATATATCTGTGCATATAAAAGTATGCTATAATTTTAGAAAATAACAAATAAAAATAATAGAATTAAAATACACAAAAGAAAAATAAAGTAGTGAAGTATATAGGTATTATACCTATAAAGGGGTAAAAAGTGAACTCATTAAAATAAGCCTCATAAAAATAAATAAAATTCATAATAAAATACTTCATAAATTAATAAGCAAATTTTATTTTTTAACCAACTTGAAATTCGTCCATTTACTATTTTATTTCGATTTTTGAAAATGTTTTTTCCTGGTTGGTCTGACAGTTGACCTCGGTCAACTGTCTGACCTACTCTTCCAGGGTTGTCAGATGCACGTTTGACCCCTCTTCTCGCCATTTTCTAGGCCCGCTCTTGCACCAAATCGTGTCGACTCCTTCAGACTTTTTGCTCCTCGATTAGTGGTGAATCACGCCCAAGTGATTTCTTGGGCTGAGGATCACTAATCGAGGCGTTCTCGCCCTCGTCTTCCACGCCCGTCGTCAACCATACAAAATGAGCCCCCCGACTTCGATTCAAAATTAATCCTTCTTCCGCCACTTTCTTTCGCAAACCCCTACTTCTTCGTGCTCCTCGTGACAGGGGGAGTTGAATCGACCCGGGGTTCGTGAGGATTGGTGTAGAATCGAAGAGATTCGACCCTCGTCGGAGCTCCGCCGTGCTTCATCGCCCGTCGTCTCTGGTGAGTTTCTTCCTCCTTTCTTTCCATTTCCTGGTAGCCTTAGCCTAGTATAGCTTAGATCTATAGCAGTTTTGAGTTTCGTTTAATCGATCGCCATGAAATCTCAATCGAAGCCACGGCGGAGCTGAGCTCCGCCCGTTGTCTCTGACCACTCCAGTGATCCTCCGCCGTCCTAACACCTCCATCCTTCTCCTCTCCGCTCCGTCATCACGCCGCACCCTTCCAGATCCCTCGGTCTCGCTCAGATCGAGCCTTCGAGCTCCCCGCTCCGCCGCTCGCCGGAGCTCTTCGCCCGCACCACCTTACGCCTCATCTGAACCATCGGACCCCACCATTTTGTTCGCCTGGATTTTGTGTGCCTAACCTTGCAGGTCTGAGCCCAAGAGAAGGCTCAATCGACCTTCGACGACCCCAGGACCAGCCGTCCAGGTCACCTCCACCGTCCGAGCACCTCCGACCGCCTCCGCCTTACCAGAGCCCATCAGCTGACGCGGGAGGGTCCCAGGATCATTTTGCCTCTGTACCTAGGGCCGGAGCGGCCGTGTGTCGGCCGCAATCGCAGCCCGAAGTTCGTCGGGGAGAAGTTCTTCGTGAACCCCTCCTTGCCGTTGGATCGACCGCCTGCTCCAGACGCCACGCCAGCCGTCCGATCGCCCTTGCCTCTCCGCCGTTGGATCGAGCCTCAAAGGTCTAATCGCAACCGTCCGCGACGAAGGGGTATCCGCCGTCGGATGCCCGCCACGTGTCCAAGTGGGACGCCATCGGCCGAACGATCGATTCTCGTGGGTATTTTGCATTCTTAACCCACGACTTTTTGTTTTTAACGTTTAGTCCCGTAACTTTTATTTGTAGTTTAAAAAGTTTTGTAATAATTGCACGTAGACCCTCACAGTTTCACTATTTGCACTTTAGTCCGCGCCACGTCACCTCACGTAATTGGGGCACGTGACCTTTGGGTATTTTGCATGTTAGGCCCAGAACTTTTGGTTATTTGCAATTTCGTCCCTGTGCGTAGGAAATATAATATGTTTTTGGAAATATTGCATGTATGCCCATCCGGTTTTCATTAATTGCAATTATACCCCTGTGAAGGTTGTTTCACGTGACCTGTGCGTGGTGTTGCGGTGAAATTTGCAGCTGAGCCCTTGATTGTTTTCATAATTACATTTATGCCCTTGCCAGGCTTAGGAATTTTGTGTGCTTAACTTATTTATTTCATACCTCTTTTAATTGCGAAAAATTCTTAAAAAATAGGGTTAAGCTCCTGTGTGCTTCTATTTTCATGCTATATTTTTAGCTTTGGATTTTATCTTATTTTCATATTTATTAAAAATCAAAAAACATGCTTTTTCTCTACTGTCTAGCTTAGAAAATCACTAAAAAATATAAAAACACTCCAGAAAAATCCCAAAAAAAATATATTTTGTGTCTTTTAGTTTGTTTTAACTCCCAGCCGAAAATCATTAAAAATTATAAAAGAAAACTCCAAAAAATCACAAAACCCTAAAAACCTTTATAAAAATATTAAAAATTCTACAAAATCCCTAAAAATACAAACTTTGTGCCTAAATTTTCCTTATTTCATTATCTTTCATTGAAAATTAACTTAGAGAATTTTTGTTACTGTTTTCTATTTTATTTCTCCATTTTAAGTTTCAGCCTTGCATTTTATTCACTGTTTGCTTTATTTTGCTTATTAAAAATACCAAAAACACCTAGAAAAATCCCCAAAAATCATAAAAACAGTAAAAAAATCCTAAAAATACTAAAAAAATTTAATTTCTGAATTTTTGGTTATTTTTGTGCATTTTTATAAATAGTTGACCTTGTCTTTTATTCCTTTGTTTATATTTTCCAATATTGAAAAATAAATAAAAAAATATAAAATATAAAATTATAAAAATTAGAAAATTAAAAATCAAAACACAAAATTAAAAATTAAAAATTAAATAAAAAATTAAAAATTAAAAACCCACAAAAAGAAATTGGCTAAGTGATTCATTAGACCTAGGGTTTGGATCTTTATCTACACTCTACACCGTTGTTTCCTGTGTTCGACCCCTACTTGCTTGCCATTATACATTGTTAGTAGGGTATAATAAATTTTAATCCTTGCTCTTGATTGCTCTATTGATTGTGTGGGTTAATTGTTGAAGACTGAGGAAGTTTGAGCAGTCGCATCAGCGACAGTGAGTCTGACTTGTCAGACCGCTCTTTAGCGGCTCTCGTTTTCTCGCTTTTCAAATGGCGCCGTTGCCGGGGAGCATCGGCTTGTAGAGTACCTTTTGGGTCTTTCTAGTTACTTAGCCATTTTTGCTTACTTGCCTCTTGTTTATCATTTGTTTTGAATTGTCTGACATCTCTTTTGTTTTCTTGCGAGGGACCGCCGGCCAAGGAGGATCGCCTAGGGAATCCTGAGCAGCCTTGGGAGGAGGAGCCAGCTATTCTACCCTAGCCGGCAGGAGAGAGCAGGAGAACTAGAGAGAGTGTTGCTTTTATTTTTGTGAGAGAGAGTATTTGATTAATTTGTAATAATACAGGTCTTGGACACTTGAACACTTCGAGCCTAATTTCCGGGTGTTTGTTCACCCGGGGGCTCACCGCGGCTTTTTCGTGTTTTGATCGATTGCCATTTTCCGGTTTTGTTTTCTTTTTATTTCTTTTGTGGATTGAGCTCTTAGATTAGGTCCTGCTTGATTCGATTAGCCTAGGTCCAAACACCCTAATAACTCTTGCATGTTCCTATAGTTCATATTTGGACTTAGATTAATTAAGTAGTTGATCATTGGCTCTCGATCCGCGCGCCGCGAGCTCACTCCACACAAGCGCTTTCTCCTAACTCAAATGTGTTGAGCAGAGGAGGAGTGAGCCTAGACCGGACATTAGGATTGGGAGTTGACGGTTAACTCGTGGTTCTTCACGTTAGCAGTTGCCTATCTTAGGACGATTTCCGCTTGCATATCGACTTATAGATTAGGTTTATAAATTTCTGCCTTGCATCCCGCATGGAGAGAGCTGGGATTCGCTGTAAGTCTTCTTACTTTGCATCCATCATTTAGGCACAAAGGTGAGATTTCCATCTTGGTGCCGACTTGCATTGGCTTTTCCCGACTCTTTTCTCCCTCTGATTTTGATAAATTAGGATAAAGAAAATACAAAATCGTTAGGCGCTTGTTTGAATCTACTCAAAAGAAGCGATAACACAAAAAAAATTAAAAAAGGGACTGCTAAGAAAACTTTGACCTAAATAAAATTGGTAATTGGACTCATTGATTGGGGAGAGTAACACCCTCACTTGTTTTCAGGTTGCATAGGAAGGTCTCCTTCCAAGTGAGGTGAGCGCTTCGTAAGGATTAGAGCCCAAAACCCAACTTGTGGCTGCCTTGTGTATCGCCTGGATTACCGAAGTATTGGCGCTACTATCGTACGTAGTCGAGTAGGGCTTGGTCGCCATTGGTGACTCACTATTGTGTGAGCATCGACCTTGTCTGAAGTACCGAGCATAGGCCACGCCTTCACGGGGGTGTCTGTCTCACTGGCTGCGTCCGAGTAGGATCTTGCACGCTCACGGGTGATTCCGTTGTGAGCGAGGTCCGAAGTATTGGTTTCGCCTATCGGCTTCCTCCCTCTATTTCTTTGGCTGAGTAGGGATCCAGGAAGGGTTACAAGGACCTTAAAAAGCGCAAGTTACAGGTTACTGAAAAGCGAGAAAACGAGAGCCGCTAAATGGCGGTCTGACAAGTCAGACTCACTGTCGCTGATGCGACTGCTCAAACTACCTCGGTCTTCAACAATTAACCCACACAATCAATCAGAGAATGAACAGCAAGGATTAAAATTTATTATACCCTACTAAAGATGTACAATGGCAAGCAAGTATGGGTCGAACTCAAGAAGCAAAGGCGTAGAGCATAGAAAAAAAATCCAAATCTAGGTCTAAGGAATCACTTAGCCAATTTCTTTTTGTGGGTTTTAATTTTTATTTTTTTATTTTTAATTTAATTTTTAATTTTGTATTTTGATTTTTAATTTTTTTTGATTTTTATAATTTTATATATTATATTTTTTTTTCTTTTTCAATATTGGAATTCAAAGGCAAGATAATACAAGACAAGGTTAAATATTTATAAAAATGCACAAAAATAACCAAAAATACAGGAATTAAAGGTTTTTAGTTTTTTTTAGGATTTTTTACTGTTTTTGTGATTTTTGGGGATTTTTCTAGGTGTTTTTGGTATTTTTAGATACTAAAATAATAGAAAACAGTGGAAAGTGGGTTGGCTGAAAACAAAATGAAGCTTAAAAATAGCAAACAGCAATCAAAATTTTTCACACTAATTTTCAAATAAAGAGAGCAAAATAAAGGGCAAACAGGAACTGAGTTTGTATTTTTTAGAGTTTTCTTTGATTTTATAAATTTTTTTGAAGTTTTAAAGTCTTTTTGAATTTTTAAGATTTTTCTTTTGAGATTTTTAGTGAATTTTGGCCTGCAACTAAAATATAGTAAAATAGACACTATGGAATTTTTTTGGATTTTTTTGAGACTTTTTAATATTTTTTTTGGCATTTTCTAAGCTAGACAATAGAGAAAAAGCATGTTTTTGATTTTTAATAAATATGAAAATAAGATAAAATCCAAAACTAAAAATATAGCGTGAAAATAGAAGCACACAGGAGCTTAACCCTATTTTTTAAGAATTTTTCGCAATTAAAAGAGGTATGAAATAAATAAGCTAAGCATACAAAAATTCTAAGCCTGGCAGGGGCATAAATGCAATTATGAAAACATCCAAGGGCTCAGATGCAATTTCCACCAAAAAGACACGCGCAGCTCACGTGAAACACCATTCACAGGGGCATAATTGTAATTACAGAAAACCGGCAGGGCATACATGCAAAACTTCCAAAAACATATTATATATTCTACGCACAGGGACGAAATTGCAAATACACAAAAATTCTGGGCCTAACTTGCAAAATACCCACAAGTCACACGCCACCGTCACGTGAGGTGACGTGGCGTGGACTGAAGTGCAAATAGTGACAACGTGAGGGTCTGCTTGCAAATATTACAAAACTTTTAAACTACAACTAAAAGTTACTGGACTAAAAAGTAAATACAAAAATCGTGGGTTAAAAATGCAAAATACCCACGGGGCGCGATCCAGCGGTCGATGGCGACCCACTTGTCCACGTGGCGCGCATCTGACGGTGCGTACCCCTTCGTCGCGAATGGCTGAGATTAAATCTTCAAGGCTTGATCGGACGGTTGGGGGCGAAGGCGATCGAACGGCTGGCGTCGTATCTGGCAGAGGTGGTCGATCCAACGGCAGGGAGGGGTTCACGAAGAACACCTCCCCGGCGAACTTCGAGCTGTGATTGCGGCCGACACACGGCCGCTCCGGCCACCGGATCAAGGGCAAAACGATCCTGGGGCCCTTCCGCGTCAGCAGGTGGTCTCAGGCGGGGCAGGGACGGCGCGAGGTGCTCGGACGGCGGAGGTGACCTGGGCGGCTGGTTCTGGGGTTGTCGAAGGTCGATTGAGCCTTCTCTTTGGCTCAGACCTGCAAGGTTAGGCGCACAAAATCCATGCGAACAAAATGGTGGAGTCCGATGGTTCAGATGGGGCGCAAGGTGGTACGGGCGAAGAGCTCCGGCGAGCGGCGGAGAGGGGAGCTCGGTCGGCTCGATCTGAGCGAGATCGAGGGGAGATGATGGGTGGTGCGGAGTGACGGAGTGAAGGGGAGAAGGATGAAGGTGTTTTGGACGGCGATGGATCACTGGAGTGGCCGGAAACGTCGGGCGGAGCTCAGCTCCGCCGTGGCTTCGATCGAGGATTCTCGGCGATTGGATGAACGAAACTAAAAACTGCTATAGATCTACACTACCCTACGCTACAGCTACAAGAAAACGAAGAGAAATGAGGAGGGGACTCACCAGAGACGTCGGGCGAAGAAGCACAGCGGAACTCCGGCGAGGGTCGAATCACTTCGATTCTACACCAAATGCCTTGAACCCAGGCTCTATTCAACGCCTGCTGTCACCAGGAGCACGAAGGGCACGGGGTTTGAGTGTGGAAATGGCGGAAGAAGGATTAATTTTGAATTGAAGTCGGGGGCTCATTTTGTATGGTTGACGACGGGCGTGGAAGACGAGGGCGAGAACGCCTCGATTAGTGGTCCTCAGTCCAAGAAATCACTTGGGCGTGATTCACCACTAATCGAGGAGCAAAAAGTCTGAAGGCGTCGACATGATTTGGTGCAAGAGCGGACCTAGAAAATGGCGAGAAGGTGGGTCAAACGTGCATCTGACAACCCTGGAAGAGTAGGTCAGACAGTTGACCGAGGTCAACTGTCAGACCAACCTGGTTGGTCCACGTGGACCAACCAGGAAAAAACATCTTCAATAATCGAAATAAAATAGTAAATGAACGAATTTCAATTTGGTTAAAAAATAAAATTTGTTTATTAATTTATGAAGTATTTTATTATGAATTTTATTTATTTTTATGAGGCTTATTTTAATGAGTTCACTTTTTACCCCTTAATAGGTATAATACCTATATACTTTATTACTTTATTTTTCTTTTGTGTATTTTAATTTTATTAATTATGTTTATTAATTTATATAATTATAACACACTTTTATACACATAATTATATTTTTATTTTAATTTATTGATGTTCTTTGTATAATTAATAAAATAAAGTAATATATTGTATAGGTATATGTGTATGTGTTTTACCTGTGTATACAGGTATTTTCTTTTGAGTTTTAATGATGTTTTTATTCTGATTTTAATATTCACAATTATTATAAGTAATATTTACAATATTATAAAAATATAAAATTATAAAAATAATAAATAAATAATAAATTGAATAATTTAATCTGTATAATGTACCATGAGGGTCCCAAAAGTCAACTTTCAAACCGTAGCTCCGTCAAATGTGAAACCACCGCCATTAAATAGATTATTTTCTTCTATATACAATTAAAGGTGAGTACGCTGCATTTGGAGTTTTTATTTGCGAGATACGGGTCTGGGAAGTTGGGATTCTGGATTTTTATTCAGAACATAACTTTTTATCTGTGCATTAGTTTTCTGTGAAATCAATTTTGTATTTTTCTTTATAAAATTATCTACAACTTTCATGTACAAAGTTTCTTTATTTGATGTATAGAAAGTGGAGCCAAAAATAGGTCCCAAACTGAAGAATGAATAGAAAATATAGGTATTTTATTTGTATTTTGGCCCTTATCTCCCCCTACTTTATTCCTTGTCGACCTATTCATCAAGATGCCTAGGTCTCGAGGTTTCGGGTCATAAAATATTTACAATATTTTATTCTTTTTCTTTTCTTTTCTTTATTCTATAATTTTGGCTTTAAAAACCGTATTTTATACAATATTTACACACATATGCATGAATGCTAAAATGCATATATTAAGCCTATTTACACGCATTTACTAGGGTTTTCAGGCCAAAATGATAGAATAAAGATGATGAAACGTAGATTCATCATCCCCCTATACTTGCCTTTGCTAGTCCCTAGCAAACACTTATGCAATAAGTGCAGAAAAAGAAAAATAAAGAAAAGAAAAAGAAGAAAGATGGATTTTATTTGATCATCAAACTTGTCTTAAAAATCAAAGTTTGGAGCTTAAGTCGGACCTTTGGAATTTTAGTGCGGGCGGAACCTTATTGAGAACCGAATTTGAAATCCAACAGTCCCTGAGAATCCCAGCACTCTGTCCAAGTCTCCTTAATAGCCAGGTCAGAAATGTCTCAATTCATACGCAAATTCTTACGACTGTGAATCTGACTTGTACAGTGTAAGTGATGGTGGCTCTCCCCAACTAGAGTGACAAAGAAACTGACTTCTCCAGTACGACAACCCAATGATTCCCCAATCTAATAACTCCATCCTCGAGGAGCGGGGTATTCCCTTCTAAGTTCAAGTGGCAACCAACCCAAGAGGAGGGGGTGAAGAGAAGAATGGACGGTAGCCAGTGTAGCTACCTATCCTGGGATGCAAGACCAGTGTAGTCAAGTCATCCTGCTGCAGGCTCACATGATATGACTTTGGAACTCAAGCTTGCTTATTGACTTTACAACATATGTACATACTTTGCAGGCTTTTTATTTTTGTACATGCCTGAACTTTTTTTTTTTGAATACTATATACAGCAGCATTTACATAAGGAGTTTTTCCTCTTGAGCCAGTAGACTATCCCTCTTTTGAAGCTTTATCGCAACCCACAGCCTCCTGTCTTTAGACTTCCTAATCACTGGACGGGTTGGGGTGCACTTCCCTCCCTAGAGGAGGACAAATGTTTCCACTTGTGTGCATCTCATACCGGCAAATCCAATCTCCTCACCACTCCAACTGAGTTGAGCCATGTGAAAGGTGCAGGTGTCCAAGTTAGGTCATTATCAACAAGAATCGTGCGTGTGCTCCGAAATACTCTACTTAGGCAGTCAAGAATCCATTGAACTAAGTCCCGTGATCCTCAAAGAATTAAGTCAACTAGACCTGAAGTACCTCAAACCCAGTTCCTATAAGGTTCCTGTTATTAGGTAGATTTTAAGGTCCAATCAAGCTCCAATCTTCGGATTTTACTTAGACTTATTCAACTATCAAACTCAATCCGAAAAATGCGAATGCCATGCTATGCAATGCAGAAAATATTTTTGTAATGCAATTTTCAAGATTTTGAACTTTTTATGGATTTTTGAAAAGATGATGATGATGCATATGCATTTTTTGTATTTTTCAAAAAGATTTTTCAAATGTTTTTGGATTTTAGTTTTGCAAATGTTTTTGGGTATTTTGAAAACAAAAAGATTTTGGCTGAAAAACTAGGTGAAAATATGTACACGGGAGTGCTTCTTATATATACAAGAAGTGGATTTTAAGAATTTACAAGGGTAACTGGTCATTTTTATACATACATGTATATAGTGGATTTTGGTGTGATGTAAATATTCCTCAAACTTATTTGAAAACAATTTACACACAATTTTTGAAAACTATAGTCCAAAATAGTTTTTACAAACATTTTCGCAAACATGTACACATATTTGAAAATCATTTTGCAAAGGCTTTCAAAACAGTATATATAGGTTTTTCAAATCATTTTTGCAACCATTTTCAAACCATTTGCAAATCATTTTTCAAAAATTTTATTTCACACAAAGAAAAGAAATTTTACAAACCACACATTTTTACAAAGGTTGAAAACATGTAACAAAATATTTTCAAAATAGTTTTCAATAGATGTTCACAAAGGTGTTCAAACTATTTTTAAAACATTTTGCAAAAAAACATTTTCACCTGATTTATTAATCAGTAAATACAAAGAGAAGCTGAGGAATAACCACATCTTTTTATTAAGAATTTTAATGAATTTTAAAGAATGATTAGCCATATTATTAGGAAAATACGAAAGTACGAGTTATGGCTAAAGTATATACGTAGTATATACGACCCCCCTATACTTAGCTTGAGCTATGTCCTCATAGATCGGAGAGAAAAGAGAAGACATAACTCGTACTAAGTATAGACAAGTCTAAATAATAAAGAATAAATAAATGGATGAATCAAACGAATGAGAAGTTGACCGTCCCCCCTATACTTAGGATCAAATAATCCTAAGTATAGCAGATTGTACACAAAGCAGGGAGGGTCAAGGGTGGGAATGAACAGATCATACTCAGATTGTCTCCCCCTATACTTAGGGTAAGATATCCCTAAGTATAGACAAGAAGAGGAGACAATGGAGAGGATCAAAGAATAGAGAAACTCGGGGTGCACACCCCCTATACTTAGGACAAAGTACGTCCTAAGTATAGAAGACTGACAAAAAGGGGCGGCACCTTTTCGGTAGATGAAGAAGGTAGAAGAGGAAAAGAAGAAAAGAAGAAAAGAAGAAAAGAGATGAAATTGGATATGAACAACTCGGGATGTGCATCCCCCCTATACTTAGGATAGAGTGCATCCTAAGTGTAGCAGTGATGAAAGGGATAGCATCAATTCGGTAGAATAAGAGAAAAGAAATTGAAAAGAAGAAAAGAAGAAAAGACAAAAAGGGAACTCATTCAAAAATGTTTTGATGCGCTTTGCCTTCCTCTGCCTCTTTCGAGATATTCAGCTCATCCTCATAAATTACTTGAATTGAGTCAACGACGGCCATGAATGTGTCATGTTCAAGGTATGGCTTCAGAAGCTGTCCATTGACTACAAAAGGCTGTGCGTCAGCTGACAGATTGGATATCAATACACTTCCGTTGTCACGCACCTGCCTAACCATGAACGGCCCAGTCCATTTGCTCTTCAATTTGCCTGGAAAGATCTTTAATTTCGCATCGAACAACCATACCTTCTGACCTGGATCAAAGGACTTGTGGCGGATGTGCTTGTCATGCCATGTTTTGACCTTCTCCTTGTACATCAGGCTATTGTCATATGCATACTCTCTGAATTCCAATAATCTGTTCAGATCTAGTTTCCTGTTCTTTCCTGCTTGCTTGGAGTCCAAATTACAGATATTAATAGCCCATAAAGATTTGTGGATGAGTTCCACGGGCAAATGACATGGCTTGTCATACACCAGGCGGTAGGGAGACATTCTCAAGGGTGACTTGTACGCTATTCTGTAAGCCCAAAGAACGGAATCAAGCAGCTGAGACCAGTTCTTGCGATCTGGATGCACAAGTTTCTGTAGAATTGTCTTGATCTCCCTGTTTGAACATTCAGCTAAGCCATTGGACTGCGGATGGTAGGGTGAAGCAACACGATGTTCTATGCAGAATTCTTGGGTCAGCTTCTTCACCTCTCTGTTTATGAAATGACTGCCCCCGTCAGATATGAGGATCTTGGGAATCCCGAACCGTGCTATGATGTGATCTCGTAAAAATCGACAGACAGTCCGACTGTCGGCGGTTCGGGCAGGGATAGCCTCCACCCATCGACTGACATAATCGACAGCAAGCAGAATATACTCATAACCCTGACTGTTAGGAAACGGGCCCATAAAGTCGATGCCCCAAGCATCAAAGACATCTGAGATCTGAATGTACTTCAGAGGCATCGTATCTCTCATTCCTATGGTTCCACCCATCTTCTGACAGTCAGTGCAACCTTTGACGTACTCATCTGCATCTTTGAATAATGAAGGCCACCAGAGGCCACTTTGAAGAACTTTTGCTGCCGTCCGTTTTCCTGAATGATGTCCTCCAGAATCTTGATCATGACATAAAGTGAGGACACTTGGAACCTCCTCCTGAGGAATACACCTTCTCCAGATGCAATCTGCTCCCTCACGAAACAGATACGGGTCTTCCCACTGGTAGAAATGGATTTTTGACAAAAATCTGTCTATTTTCAACTTAGGCCAGTCCTGTGGGATTTTCTTGGCAACTAGATAATTCACAATGTCCGCATACCAAGGAAGTGAGGCGACAGACAGAATCGATTCATCTGGAAAGGTCTCTGTGATAGGATGCGAGTTCAACTCAGGAGACTCTGGTTCAGGAAGTCTTGACAGATGATCGGCCACTACATTCTTTACCCCAGGTTTATCTCTGATCTCCATGTCAAACTCCTGGAGGAGAAGGATCCACCGGATGAGACGTGGTTTGGCATCCTTCTTCTGCTATAAATACCTAATGGCCGAATGATCAGTGTAGATGATAACTTTGGACCCAAGAAGGTAAGATCTGAACTTTTCCAAAGCAAAGACTACCGCTAGCAGCTCCTTTTCAGTGACAGTGTAATTTCTCTGGGCTTCATCGAGCGTTCGGCTAGCGTAATGAATCGCAAATGGTACATTGTCTTTTCTCTGCCACAGTACAGCTCCGATGGCATAATCTGACGCGTCGGTCATAATCTCGAAAGGCTGAGTCCAAATTGGTGGCTGTAGGACAGGGGCCTGCGTGATGAGCTCTTTCAACTGATTAAAGGCAAGGAGCACACGGTCGTCTACAATGAACTCATTATCCTTGCCGAGCAACGTAGTCAACGGTCTGGCCAGTTTGCTAAAATCTTTGATGAATCGTCGGTAAAAACCAACATGGCCTAAGAAGGTCCGAACTTGCTTGATATTTGTAGGTGGCTCAAGTTTCGAAATTACATCCACCTTGGCTGGGTCAACCTCCATGCCACGCTTCGAAACAACATGACCCAGCACAATTCCTTCGGTCACCATGAAATTGCTCTTCTCCCATGAGAGCACAAGATTCACTTCGCAGCACCTCCGTAAGACTCGGTCTAGATAGTCCAGACATTGATCAAATGAATCCCCGTAGACCGAAAAATCGTCCATAAAGACCTCGAGAAAGCTACCCACCATATCGGCGAAAACTGCAAGCATACACCTCTGAAATGTAGCTGGGGCGTTGCATAGCCCGAACGGCATTCGTCTGAAGGCATATGTGCCAAAAGGACAGGTGAACGTGGTCTTCTCTTGATCTTCAGGAGCGATGGCAACTTGATTATACCCCGAGTAGCCGTCCAAGAAACAGAAATATTCCTTCGCGGCCAATCTCTCCAAGATCTGGTCGATGAAGGGTAGCGGAAAATGATCCTTCTTGGTGGCGAGATTGAGTCTTCTGTAGTCTACGCACACTCGCCAAGAAGTCGGTACTCTGGTTGCGATCTCCTCTCCTTTGTCATTTTTCACAATGGTGATCCCTGATTTCTTGGGCACAACATGCAGAGGGCTCACCCATTTGCTGTCGGAGATGGGATAAATGAATCCCGCATCACACCATTTCTGGATTTCTTTCATAACCACCTCTCGCAGATTCGGGTTTAATCTTCTTTGCAGTTCACGAGAGGGTCTGCAATCGTCTTCCAGAAAGATGCGGTGCGAGCAGAGTGACGGATTGATCCCATGGAGATCGGACGTTCGCCAACCAATTGCCTTGCGGTTGCGTTCAAGAACCTCCATCAGACGAGATTCTTGATCTTCGGTCAGATGTGCATTAATGATGACCGGGTACATGTTTGGTTCTCCCGCAAGGAAGGCATACTTCATATTGGAGGGCAAGGGTTTTAGCTCTGGTGGGGTCTGAGCTGCTTCAGCAGTGACCTCAGCTATTAGTACAGGTGGTGATTCTTTCAACTGTGCAATGTCCACCATAGTCTGCTCCGTTTCTTCTCTCAAATCCTGACAGAATTCTGCAATGATGTCATCTTCATCAGAAAATGCTTCAAAACTTGGCTCTTGGTTCTGAAGGCACATCACCCCCACGGTAGTGTCTTGTAGCGCATCAGCGAGTTCCTCATCTTGATCGATACAAGGAAATTCGACTGCAGTCTCCACTTCCTCCTTGGGACGGAGGAGTTCATGGATCTCATTATCATCCAGGAATAGGTTGGTATCTTGAATTTCTGCCAGAAAATCGCAGTCTTCATCGTGCTCGATCATCCTTGCACATGATGCAGATGTCGGTTCAGCTGGCGTTTCCTCAGGCAGGGTCTCAACTCGGATAATTTCATTGCCAGCTCCAAAAGTGATTTCTCCCGTCCCATAATTCACCACTGCGTTTGATGTTCGCAGAAATGGTCTTCCGAGTATGATCGGGGTAAGGAGCAACGGAGCAGGGACGTCCATATCTAAGACCACAAAATCGACCGGGAACGACTTTCCCTGAAGCGTGACGATCACGTCCTCCAACAGGCCCCTAGTCCGCTTGACTGACTTGTCTGCAAACTGCAGAATCATCTTTGTAGGCTTGAGCGGTCCTAACTTGAACTCCTTGAGTAGTGAGGCTGGCATCAGATTGACAGATGACCCACTGTCGAGAAGTGTTCGCTCGAATTCTTGCTCGAACATCTGACAACGTACAAGAGGTGCTCCCATATCTGGCTTTTTATCCGGGAGGTTGCTGATGGCATTGACGGTGGCCATTGTGAGGATGTGTTTTTCAGACTTGCCACCTTTGCTTCTGGAATTATGGGGAGTTGGCCTGCGCTTGGTTGTACATGCCTCTTTAAGACCTTTCTTCACTGCTGGCATGTACTCAAGAGCCTTCATCAACGACATATTCAAGACCAAATTTTGAATGATTTCTATAATAGCAGGATCAGACAAAGCACTTTTCAAATTTTTCATTTTTTTGTGTTTTTTCATTGCTTCAGGAAAAGGAATATTTACAAACTCTTCACCAATATCATTCAAAATAGTGTCCGTATTGTTGTTTACAGGTAGATGACAAAAAGGAATAGATTCATCTTCAATTTGTAGACCAAAAATTACAGGCTCGGCTTCAGGTGCTGGCGTTGGACTCGCTGCAGGTGCGGTGCTCCTCCTGTCAGGAGCTGGCTGTAAGGCAGGTGCAGGCGTCTCCAATGCTGGCTGATCTCCACCGAGGTTGCTGCTATCTTTTTGTGTTTTTCTGTTTTCTTCATTTTTTTGTGGTTTTCTGGATGCTGGTGCTGCTCCCAAAATACTGGCTTGCCCTGGTGTTGGCTGGACTGACGATTCCCCGTCAGATGCAATGTGCTTTCCCTTCGCCGTCGCCGATGGCTGGAGTGTCCTACCGCTCCTAAGAGTAACAACGTTAGATAAAAAACAATTAATTTCACCTGATTCGGGTTGGACACTGCCGGCTACCTGCTCCTTGCGTCGGAAATTGTTAGGGTTAGCTTCGACCTGGGTTGGTATAACGGTTTTGGCTGCCGTCAGGTCGTCGATCTTCTGGTTCATCTCAGCCATGTTCTTCATTAACTGCTCTAAACAAGCCAGGGCCGGATTGGCAGGTACAATCTCAGAGGATTCCCCCTGCTGGGGTCTAGAATGCTGGTATTGCGGTTGAGATTGCGACTGATATCCTTGTGCAAATTGTTGAGGAGGGGGGTTTGAGGAGTACTGTGAGTTGTGCTGATTGAATTGGGCAGCCGGCTGTTGGTGGTAGCCTTGTCCTCGATATCCGGACTGCTGAGGACCATGTTGGTAATTCTGCCTCCAAGTGTTCCCGTGTGAGGGAGGCTGGTACTGGTAAGGATGCTGGAAGGGCCTCCCACCCTGCTGTTGCTGATGGAAGGGCCTGTTGCCCATGTTCTGACCCTGAGTGTGTCCCTGAGGACGGGTCAGCTGCGCTTCGTTGTTCCAGACGCCATTGATCTCCTGGATCAGCGGCGGAGGTGGAGAGAACTGCTCGGAGTATGCGGGCTGGTGCTCTGGTTGGTATACAACCATCTGCGTCTGAGGCTGCGGTGGCTGCTCCGGAACCTGCACGTAGTACACGTACCGGACAGGCTGGGGCTGCGGTGGAGTCGGCTGAGGGTTTTGCTGCACTGTAGGCTCCTTCTTCTCAGCGTTCGGCTCGGCAGAGGTAGACACAGCGTTGCACATGTTTGCATTCAATGCTCGGATGAGCTGCTCCAGCTGCTGGGAGATCTGGTCGAGCTTCTCCAGACCTTGGGTCCTCTTCTCTATGACTGCCAGCTTTTCGAGGTCCTGCGACCTCTTCTCGATGATATCCACTTTGGACAAGTGACTCCCAATGATGCTCAAGTTGGAGCTCTCATCTTTGTCCTCGGTGTGAGAAGCCATGTTAACTGGCTTGCTGATGGCGGTTGGTGTCTTCATGTAAACTCTAGACGAGGATTGGGCTGCTTCTCCCTCAGCCATTTCTTCGAAGACGTTCCATACTACATCCTCATCCTTGTTAAAATGTGAACCGCCACAAGCTGCATCCACTAGCTTTTGGCTCTCAAATGATAGCCCCCCGAAGAAATGTTGTACGAGACTGGTTTTTGGTATTTCATGGTGGGGTCATTTTTCTTGGAGATCTTTGAATCGTTCCCACGCTTCATGGATAGTCTCGTGGGGCTGCTGGCAGAAATTGGAGATCCGGGCACGCATCTGATTTAATCTCCCCAAGGGATAAAATTTATGGAGAAAGGCAGATTTCAACTCCTCCCAGGTGGTGACGACCTTCCCGAGATGGTCGACCCAGTAAAGGGCCTTGTCTTGAAGGCTAAAAGAGAACGCGGTCATCTTGATCACATCCAGGGGGACTCCGGGGTAGTGAGCAGTGGAGCAGATGCGGTTAAACTTCTTGAGAAAAATATATGGCTCTTCAGTGGTGTTCCCATGAAAGGTGGGAAGCAATGACAGAAACTGCGGCTTCAGCTCGAAGTGGGCGTGCATACGTGGAATTTGGATCCACTCAGTGATGCGCCCTGCTCCTGGGTTGTATGTCTGCTTGAGTGTGGGCTTGGGCTGCGGTGGATCTTCTTCTGCTGCTTCATATTCGGGTCCCACTGAAAATTCATCATTGATTTCATGGTCATTGGGATCGTAGTTCGGATCATCCTCCCGTCGGCCGTCTCTCGCATCGGCCCTTCTCCTCAGATCATTCAGCATGTCCTGGAAGGCTATCTGGGCCAGGGCCTGGTTAGTCAACTGCTGCTGAATGGCTTGAATGGACGCCAGCAGTTGACTGTTAACCTCACCCTGCGTGGTATATTGTCCTTCCCCTGTATTGGCTTCAGGCTCTTGCAGGGGCTGTGGTCCTTTCCCTCTTCCTCCTGCCATCTCAGACTGTACTTGAATCTCTGACTCTTGATCGGGTTGAAGATCTGCATGACGGAGTAAACCCTGATCAGTATCTTCCTCAGCACCAACTGTTGAAATGAAGCTGGGATTAAGGTCAATCCTAGAATGTTGTGAACGGAGCATATGATATTGACTGAAATCGACCTCCATCCACAAGGGGTTATTTCGGGGATAAGAGTAGTCCCGGTGTATTGGAAGGGGAAGAGCTAGTTCGGGTTGCAAGTCCATCCCGAATAGCGGGTTAATTGGAGAAAGGCAAGTATTGAAAGAGGCGAGAATAGGGGAGTCCAAAGAGACATCCGCAAGATCCAAATTAACTCTTCGGAGATCACCCCTCTTTATTGGAGACGTCGATGGCACGGAATCGATGTGGGTGTCGGCAAGGTCCCGACTAAACCATCCGTGTAACGACATCTTGCGAAGATCAAGAGGAAGGGATGTTGGATGAAGAGCACGAGGGTAACAAGAAATAAAGAGGATTGTAAAACAGTAGAAGGCTCACAATGAGCAAGGGTCAAATAGAAGGGGAGCAAAATTTGCGCAAAGGCGCGATATTTTTGATCCTTGACCTAAATGTAGCTAGCAACCAAACACAAGACAAGGGAGTTCACCAACTCGACGCGTGAAGCCGTGAAAGTTCGGCTGTTATCTTTGTAATTTTTATCTTGATTTCAGGGATTTATCTTTCAACGAGTCCTTAGAGCGCTACGCCTCTAGGAGCGAGAGTACTGCAGGAAAAGTATTCCCGTACTTGTCCTCCTCCTGTGTAACCTGTAACTTGCGCTTTTTAAGGTCCTTGTAACCCTTCCTGGATCCCTACTCAACCAAAGAAATAGAGGGAGGAAGCCGATAGGCGAAACCGATACTTCGGACCTCGCTCGCAACGGAATCACCCGTTAGCGTGCAAGATCCTACTCGGACGCAGCCGGTGAGACAGACACCCCCGTGAAGGCGTGGCCTATGCTCGGTACTTCGGACAAGGTCGATGCTCACACAATAGTGAGTCACTGTTTAACCCAAAAAATCGGTGATCTTAAGTTCCACACAAGGCGGGAACTCAGTCGCTGATTCGACCACGCGAAATTCGGATTAAAACAACAATTAACCCACAACAATTAAATCAAACAATGAATGTAAATGTGCGGAGTTAAAATTTATTATAACTCTACAACAAGATGTGTATAGGTGCAAGTATTGTAGAGGTCGAACACAGGGAGCAGACAGGTAGAACGGGGCACAAGTGCACAAAAATGTGTGTGAAAGTGATCAAGTGCCTACTTATGCTATTTTTTTTGTGGGTTTTTAATTTTATATTTTTTTATTTAATTTTTAATTTTATATTTTTGTATTTTGATTTTTAATTTACTGATTTTTTATTTTCTTTTTATATTTTATATTTTTTTTATATTTTCTTTTTCAATATTGGAAATTAAAGACAATGTAATAAAAGGGAAACTAAAGTATTTATAAAAATAGATAAAAATACTCAAAAATGAGGAAATAAAGTCTTTTTGGTCTTTTTATACTTTTTTAGTGTTTTTGTGATTTTTGGGTAATTTTTAGAATGTTTTTGGTATTTTTAATTAGCAAAATAAAGAAAACAGTGGTAAAAATGCAAGGCTGAAACTAAAATGGAGAAAATAAAATAGCAAACAGTAACAAAAATTCTCCAAACCAATTTTAACTTAAAGATAATAAAACAAAGAAAATTTAGGAAAAGAAAACACTATTTTTGGAGTTTTTATGGATTTTATAAATTTTTATGAAGGTTTTTAGAGTTTTGCAATTTTTTGGAGTTTGGTTTTATATTTTTTAATTATTTTTGGCTGGGAATTAAAACTAACTAAAAGACACAAAATATATTTTTTTGGGATTTTTCTGAGGTGTTTTTATATTTTTTAGTGATTTTCTAATGCAAACAGTGCTGAAAATGACTATTTTTGAATTTTTATAAATAATAAAATGCAATAAACATGCAAAATAGAAATATGGCGTGAAACTATTATGAAACAGGACTCTACTATGATTTTTGGAGAATTTTTTGGGTTTTCTAGATGCATGCAAGAAATACGAACAACAAAAACTACACATTAGCAGGGGCATTTATGTAATATGCAAGAAATGTAAGGGCCTCTTCGCAAATATTTCAGAAATATGATAACTAAAGAAAATACTTGCAGGACTAAGTCAAAATACTCAAAGAAGCAAGGGTTCGCCAGCAAAAATGCCAAGAATCACGCGCTCATGCACGTGGTCTGGCGGGGGCGTTTTTGTAATTAGCACAAATCCAGGGCCCCTGCTCGCAATTTTTCCAGAAATTCAATAACGGAAACTAAATGTTTTGGGACTAAAAACTAATACTTAAATGTCTGGGGTTTTGCCTGCAAAATGCCCACGGCGCGCGTGCTAAACACGTGCGCCTGGAAGGGCTATAGGTGTGATTAACAAAAACTAAAGGGCTAACACGCAAATTTGCAAGAAATATATATGCTGCAGATGAAAGCTTAGGTTCTGTTATAAAATACAAAAGTAGGCTGGGGTTTACTCGCAAAATTCCCAAGCCTGGGGCGCAATCGAACGGAGGCGGGCCTCCCACTTAACACGTGGCGCGAATCTGAAGGGTGATACCCCTTCGCGTCCCAACGGCCCAGATTAGAAGATGGATGAAGATCGGACGGTGCGGACCGCAGGTGATCCAATGGCTGCTGCACTGCCTGGGCGAAATGCTTGATCCAACGGCGTGGAAGCGCGTTGGAAGAACTACGAAGAACAGGCTCCAGGCGTGCTGTGATGTGGTGATGCACTCTCCTCCGCCGGCCTGAGGCCCAACCAAGGGGCTCTTGACGTTGCTGCGGCTCCGGCGGAGCCTCCAGGTGCTCCAGATCGAGCCAAAGACCAACGGAGGGTCCTTGGCTGCGCGTCGAAGTTCCGGCGTCCCTGCGGCTTTTCCTTGGGCAAAAATGATGAGGCCCGCTGCCTCCCTTGAGTCCTGCGAGTAGCAAGTAAACGCAGCAGTACACGCGCAAAACACCTGGCTTTTATTGGCGGAAAATGGCGGCGTGGAGTGGTGGAGACAGTGGCCGGAGCTCTAGAACTCCGGCAAGGTGTTTGACTATGGAATCGGGGCTACAAACTAGTTTAAATACCAAAATAATCGCATAAAAGAAAGCCTAGCACTACAGCTACTTAAAAAGGTAAAGAAAAACAGTGGGAAAACGACCTCAAGGGCTATGGAGCCCAAGGTATGAACCTCACGGCCAAGCTTGGCCGGAGATGGGTGGAATGACCAAATGACGTCGCCGGAGCCCTCGGGAGGGAGCTGGAGGAGAGCTGTCACCTCTCCAGTCCAGAGCTTCGCCAAAGAGAGGGGTTAGGTCGGTCAAAATGGGTTCAAAATGAAAAGGAGGTGGCTGGGCGGTTTTTGAAACATGGGCGAGGGGCCACTTTCGAGGAGGGATCACGGGTGGCTCGATGGTCCAACGCTCGAGGAGAGCTAAGGGCGCGGATGACAGTTGTACCAGGTACAACTTTCGTGAAGAAACCATCTTCTCTCGAGCAACGCACAAGCGGCGAAAAATTCGAGAAAAGAGGCGAAATGTCATTCTGACACGCTGCAGGAGGAGGCCAGGAAGTTGACCAGTGGGTCAACTTTCCAGCCACCTGGTTGGTCCACGTGGACCAACCAGGAAAATCCGCAGGAAAAAAATACTTATAAAATCTATTAAAAATAGAAGATGATTTTATTGATTTTTTATTATAAAATGAAAAATGTTTATTATTTTATGAATTAATTTATTATGATTTTTAATTATTTTTATGATTCATATTTTTACAAGTTTGCATTTATACCCCTATAGGTATCTATATCTGTATATTTAAGTATTTTATTTTTATTTAGGTATTTTTAATTTATTTTATTTTGGTTTTTATTTTCTAAAATTATAAAATACTTTTATATACACAAATATATTTTTATTTTAATTTTCTGATATATTTTATACACTTAATAAAATGAAAGTATTATTTGTATAGGTATCGCTACCTGTATTATACCTATGTATTATAATATATACAAGTATTTTTATTTGTATTTTATTTATGTTTTTATTCTGATTTTAATGCACATAATTATTATAAGTATTATTTACAACATTATAAAAATATAAAATTATAAAAATAATAGATAAATAATAAATTGAATATTTTAATATGTACAAGTATACAATGAGGGTCCAAAAGTCAACTTTCAAACCGTAGCTCCACCAATTGCGAAACCACCACCATTAATTAGATTATTTTCTTCTATATACAATTAAAGGTGAGTACGCTGCATTTGGAGTTTCCGTTTGTGAGATACGGGTCTGGGAAGTTGGCATTCTGGATTTTTATTCAGACCATAACTTTTTATCTGTACATTATTTTTCTGTGAAATCAATTTTGTATTTTTCTTTATTAAATTATCTACAACTTTCTTGTACAAAGTTTCTTTATTTGATGAATAAAAAGTGGAACCAAAAATAGGTCCCAAAAGGAATAAAGAATAAATATAATGTATAGGTATTTTATCTGTGTTTTGGCCCTTATCTCCCCCTACTTTATTCCTTGTCGACCTATTCATCAAGATGCCTAGGTCTCGGGGTTTTGGGTCATAAAATATTTACAATATTTTATTCTTTTTCTTTTCTTGTCTTTATTCTATTATTTTGGCTTTAAAAACCGCATTTTATACAATATTTACACATATATACATGAATGCTAAAATGCATGAATTACGCCTATTTACACGCATTTACTAGGGTTTTTAAGGCCAAAATGATAGAATAAAGATGATGAAACGTGGATTCATCATCCCCCTATACTTGCCTTTGCTAGTCCCTAGCAAACACTTATGCAATAAGTGCAGAAAAGAAAAACAAAGAAAAGAAAAAGAAGGAAGATGGACTAAATTTAATCATCAAACTTGTCTTCACAAAATCAAAGTTTGGAGCTTAAATAGGACCTTTGGAATTTTAGTGCGGGCGGAACCTTAATGAGAACCGTGTTTGAAATCCAACAGTCCCTGAGAAACCCAAAACTCTGCTCAAGTCTCCTCAATAGCCAGGTCAGAAATATCTCAATTCATACGCAAACTCTTACGACTATGATTCTGACTTGTACAGTGTAAGTGATGGTGGCTCTCCCCAACTAGAATGACAAAGAAACTGACTTCTCCAGTATGACAACCCAGTGATTCCCCAATCCAGCAACTCCATCCTCGAGGAGCGGGGTATTCCCTTCTAAGTTCAAGTGGCAACCAGCTCAAGAGGAGGGGGTGAAGAGAAGAATGGACGGTAGCCAGTGTAGCTACCTATCCTTGGATGCAAGACCAGTGTAGTCAAGTCATCCAGCTGCAGGCTCACATATTTGACTTTGGAACTCAAGCTTGCTTATTGACTTTACAACATATGTACATACTTTGCAGGCTTTTTATTTTTGTACATGCCTGAACCTCTTTTTTTTTTTTTTTTTTTTTGAAATACTATTCACAACAGCATTTACATAAGGAGTTTTTCCTCTTGAGCCAGTAGACTATCCCTCTTTTGAAGCTTTTTCGCAACCCACAGCCTCCTGTCTTTAGACTTCCTAATCACTGGACGGGTTGGGGTGCACTTCCCTCCCTAGAGGAGGACAAGTGTTTCCACTTGTGTGCGTCTCATACCAGCAAATCCAATCCCCTCACCACTCCAACTGAGTTGAGCCACGTGAAAGGTGCAGGTGTCCAAGTTAGGTCATTATCAACAAGAGTCGTACGTGTGCTCCGAAATACTCTACTTAGGCAATCAAGAATCCATTGAACCAAGTCCCGTGATCCTCAAAGAATTAAGTCAACTAGACCTGAAGTACCTCAAACCTGGTTCCTATAAGGTTCCTGTTATTAGGTAGATTATAAGGTCCAATCAAGCTCCAATCTCCGGATTTTACTTAGACTCGTTCAACTATCAAACTCAATCCGAAAAATGCGAATGCTATGCAATGCAATGCAGAAAATATTTTTGTGATGCAATTTTCAAGATTTTGAACTTTTTATGGATTTTTGAAAATATGGTGATGATGATGCATATGCAGATGCATTTTTTGTATTTTTCAAAAAGATTTTTCAAATGTTTTTGGATTTTAATTTTGCAAATGTTTTTGGGAATTTTGAAAACAAAAAGATTTTGGCTGAAAAATAGGTTAAAATATGTACACGGGAGTGCTTCTTATTTTTACAAGAAGTGGATTTTAAGAATTTACAAGGGTACGTGATCAATTTTATACATATATATATATATAGTGGATTTTGGTGTAATGTGTATATTCCTCAAACTTATTTGAAAATAATTTTACACACAATTTTTGAAAACTATAGTCCAAAATAGTTTTTACAAACATTTTACACACATTTGAAAATCATTTTTCAGAGGTTTTCAAAACAGTATATATAGGTTTTTCAAATCATTTTTGCAACCATTTTTCAAACCATTTGCAAATCATTTTTCAAACCTTTTATTTCACACAAAGAAAAGAAATTTTACAATCCACACAATTTACACAGGTTGAAAACATATAACAAAATATTTTCAAAATAGTTTTCAATAAATGTTCACAACGATTTTCAAACTATTTTTCAAACATTTTGCAAAAAACATTTTCACCTGATTTATTAATCAGTAAATATAAAAAGAATTTGAGGAATAACCACATCTTTTTATTAAGGATTTTTAATGAATTTTAAAGAATGATTAGCCATATTATTAGAAAAATACGAAAGTACGAGTTATGGCTAAAGTATATACGTAGTATATACGACCCCCCTATACTTAGCTTGAGCTATGTCCTCATAGATCGGAGAGAAAAGAGAAGACATAACTCGTACTAAGTATAGGCAAGTCTAAAGAATAAATAAAGGAATGGATGAACAAACGAATGAGAAGTTGACCGTCCCCCCCTATACTTAGGATCAAATAATCCTAAGTATAGCAGACTGTACACAAAGCAGGGAGGGTCAAGGGTGGGAATGAACAGATCGTACTCAGATTGTCTCCCCCTATACTTAGGGTAAGATATCCCTAAGTATAGACAAGAAGAGGAGACAATGGAGAGGATCGAAAAGAATAGAGAAACTCGGGGTGCCAACCCCCCTATACTTAGGACAAAGTACGTCCTAAGTATAGAAAACTGTCTACAAGGGCGGCACCTTTTCGGTAGATGAAGAAGATAGAAGAGGAAAAGAAGAAAAGAAGAAAAGAGATGAAGATGGAAGAAGAGATCGTGAGGATGTACACGTCACTCCCCCTATACTTAGGGTAAAAGAAGCCCTAAGTATAGGCAACAACAGGAGTGATCAGACGGAACGACAAAAGAGCACTCGGCTCGTCCACCCCCCTATACTTAGGACAAAGTACGTCCTAAGCAAGGCAGACACGAGAATGGGTGGACGAGCAATACGGTAGAGAGAACAGAGGTACACAGAAGTGAATATACAATAGAGATGGATATACAGATGGTCAAGAAGGTTGAAAGCGAACCTTCTTGCGGGACCGCTGAGGAATGGATCTGGTGTGATGCAGGTCGACATCGGGGTCCATAGTGGACGAAAGCCGATCAGGGTCGACACAGTGAAGGTCCTCAGTGGAATCGAATCTGAAAGGGACGAACTGGTCAATGGAAGTAGTACGGCTAGGTTCTCCCTTGGTGGTCCTCTGGTGTAGAGGCACAGACGTATGAGTGGAAGAAGTACGGTTCGGTCCGGCCTTGGGAGTCTCGCTGATATCAAAGTGGAATGGGACGAACTCATCATCATCGGAAGTAGTGTACTCGGAGTCATCCTGCGAGGTCTCGTCCAGGTCAAAACTAAAAGGCACGAACTCATCGGTGGAAGTAGTCGAACTCTGGTCGTCCTCTATAATTTCAACTGGATCATCTTTTTCATCAAAAGGTCCGAATCTCTGAAGAAATGCAACAAAATCAAATTCGGCCTTAGTCTCATCAGTATCTACATGGACAGGAGCGGACTCATCAGTGGAAGTAGTCAAAGCATGTCCGTCCTGTATAGTCTCTATATCTGCCCTCCGCTCAATAGTGTCGATCGTGTAAATCCCGCGGATGTCATCAACACATCGCCAATCACAGGAAGCGGAAACACCAAGGTCTATGCTTTCCGAGCTTTCCTCCTTGGAGAGGAATTCTCGGGTCTCATCATCGGTCATGAAGAAGGTCTCTCTGATATCCTCATATAGATCATAGTCCTCGGGGTCAGCCAAGATAGGTGAAGTCATATCAGGTGCAGGTCTCTGGTCGGCAGTGGGTGCGGTGATCAACACTTCGCTCTCATCAGCAGGACGGAAGCGAATCTCTCCTGATCCATAGTCAATAACGACCCTTGCAGAGGCGAGGAATGGTCGTCCCAGGATGATTGGAGAATGCTCCCCTGTGGAGGTCTCCATGGGCAATACGACAAAATCAACATTGTGGCTCGTGCCCTGAATCGATATGACGACGTTTTCAAGGATACCCTTCGGCCTCTTTATTGATCCATCAGCAAATTGTACAATCATCCTGGTCTTCTTGAGAGGCCCTAGGTGAAGAGACTGTACCAGCGAGAAGGGTATGATGCTAATAGAAGCACCGTCGTCTAGGAGAGTGCGATCACATGTGTGGTCAGAGATGGTGCAGCTAATGAAAGGTGTGGCAGTGTTCCTCTTCTTAGGAATGGGACGGTGTGTGATGGCGTGGGCAGTGGCCATGGTCAAGATATGACACTCAGATCTGCTCCTCCGCTTTCTCTTCTTGGGAAGAGGAGCAGATAAATCGGTCATGGCCTACTGAAGTGGGGCACGGATAATCTCATGTATGGTGGCCACCACTTCGGGTTCAGTCAGCATTTTTTTGAATTTTTGGACCTCCTCCATACAAGGGAGGAAGTCGGAATCAGCATATACACGAGGAATGCCAAGAGCAGTCTGTACAACGGCATCCTCGGGGTCAAAGGTGGGACTGGGTGTGAATGCATGTGTGGTCAAGAAGTCTGGCAAGTGGGCGCTCTCCTCACAGTCCGACTCGATCGTGTGTCTCCCGAAATCTTTTTGTGTTTTTAAAATTTTCTCATTTTTTTGTACTTTGGGCGATTGCAAGCTCTCATGAAAATCCTCGAGTGAACCCATATCATCAAATGGTGGAATATCATGGTCGCTCTTATTGGTACTAGTGAGGGTGTCAATCCTCTGTCTCATATGATCCATCATCTGGGTCAAGTGCTCAAGGGTGGACTCCATGAAAGGTGACTCCATCAGCTCAGTCTCGGGTGGATGTGAAGGTGGAGGCGGATAATACATAGGTGGAGATAGAGGTGGGTGTGGGTAGAAATCCGAGTCCTGATACTGTGGCTGAGGCGGATATGTACAAAAGTCAGGAGCAAAGTCCTCCTGGAAAAAAGGAGGTGGACCGGCTGGAGTGAAGGAGGGATCCGCGAAGTCCGGATAGAATACGCTCCAGTCGGCCATCTCGAAACAAAAGGAAAATGATCGGGAGAGCACGATGGTCAAGTCAAGAGAGTAGAAAAGAAGGGCGCAAGTGCGCAGCGACAATCTAGGACACACAAAACAGTCACAAACAAAAATAAGAACAAGTCAAACCTCAATTCACCTACTCAACTCGGTAGAGACCGAAAATTCGGTCTTTTAATCTTGTCTTTTTAGAGTTAGGTGAGCAGTCAGAAGTTGCACAAACACTTAGGTGGCTGAATGGGATTTGGGCACTAACCTTAGTGTGTGCGCGAGCAAGTAAAAGCGAAGACAATGAGGGGATTACTCGCCCCAATACAAGATTTTCTTTTTGGTGGATTTTAGGGTCAAGTAATATTAGCAGTCCCAATTTTATTTGGTTATCACTTTTTTTTGAATTTTTAATAAAAAATGCACGAGCCTATCGGGGATTCAATTCCTTTAAGATCCTAGGTTGGCAAAATCAGAGGTAGAGTCGGAAAAGCAATGCAAGCGGCAAATAATGATGGATGCTAAAGCGTAAATGCTCACCTTGCCTCCAGCACTCTACATGCAAGGATGCTCAGCAGAATTGAAACCTATCTATATGCAAATGCAAAGCCGATGAAATCGCCCTAAGTTCAAAAATTGCTATTAGCGGGAAGAACCACAAGTTGACCGTCAATCCTCAACCCTAGAGTCCGGTCTAGGCTCACCCCTCCTCTGCTCAACAAATTGAGGGTAGGAGAAAGCGCTTTGCGGGGAGAGCTCGCGGCGCGATGGATTGAAGGTGATGATCAACTGTTTAAAATTTGACTAAGTCCAAACGATACTATAGGTGCATGCAAAGGTATTAGGTGTTTGGCCTTAATCTATCGCAAGCAACTCCTAAAACTACGGGCTCAATCACACAAAAGAAATAAAATCGAAAAACAAAACAAAATAAAAAAATGCGATGAAAACCGTAAAAAGCCGCGGTGAGCCCCCAGGTGAACAGACACCTGGAAGTTAGGCTCGAATGTCCGAGGGTCTGAGGGTACCTGTATTATTACAAATAAAGGTCGCTCTCTCACTGAAATTACAAAAATAAATGCGGGAAATAAATTCTACACTAAAGGTGGAGCTCGGTCTTCAAAAATCTCTCCTCGTCTCCTCAGTGCTAGGCTAGCTAAGCCGGCTTCACGTGGGTGCGTGGGCGCCTAGGGTGGAGCGCCTCCCTCGATCCGCGGTTCCTCGCACGAAGTCAACAAGAGAGGGGGTTAGACAGCTCAACAGGTATATCAAAGATAAAGAACAATAAAATAGCAAAAATGAAAGCCGCGAAATAAACAATCAATCACAATCACAACAAGACCCGAACTAAGCGCTGTTGCTCCCCGGCAACGGCGCCATTTGTTTACTCGGATTTTGCGAGGGTCAAAATAGTCCACACAAGGCGGGACTACAGTGTCCCCGGCAACGGCGCCATTTGTTTAACCCAAAAAATCGGTGATCTTAAGTTCCACACAAGGCGGGAACTCAGTCGCTGATTCGACCACGCGAAATTCGGATTAAAACAACAATTAACCCACAACAATTAAATCAAACAATGAATGTAAATGTGCGGAGTTAAAATTTATTATAACTCTACAACAAGATGTGTATAGGTGCAAGTATTGTAGAGGTCGAACACAGGGAGCAGACAGGTAGAACGGGGCACAAGTGCACAAAAATGTGTGTGAAAGTGATCAAGTGCCTACTTATGCTATTTTTTTTGTGGGTTTTTAATTTTATATTTTTTTATTTAATTTTTAATTTTATATTTTTGTATTTTGATTTTTAATTTACTGATTTTTTATTTTCTTTTTATATTTTATATTTTTTTTTATATTTTCTTTTTCAATATTGGAAATTAAAGACAATGTAATAAAAGGGAAACTAAAGTATTTATAAAAATAGATAAAAATACTCAAAAATGAGGAAATAAAGTCTTTTTGGTCTTTTTATACTTTTTTAGTGTTTTTGTGATTTTTGGGTAATTTTTAGAGTGTTTTTGGTATTTTTAATTAGCAAAATAAAGAAAACAGTGGTAAAAATGCAAGGCTGAAACTAAAATGGAGAAAATAAAATAGCAAACAGTAACAAAAATTCTCCAAACCAATTTTAACTTAAAGATAATAAAACAAAGAAAATTTAGGAAAAGAAAACACTATTTTTGGAGTTTTTATGGATTTTGTAAATTTTTATGAAGGTTTTTAGAGTTTTGCAATTTTTTGGAGTTTGGTTTTATATTTTTTAATGATTTTTGGCTGGGAATTAAAACTAACTAAAAGACACAAAATATATTTTTTTGGGATTTTTCTGAGGTGTTTTTATATTTTTTAGTGATTTTCTAATGCAAACAGTGCTGAAAATGACTATTTTTGAATTTTTATAAATAATAAAATGCAATAAACATGCAAAATAGAAATATGGCGTGAAACTATTATGAAACAGGACTCTACTATGATTTTTGGAGAATTTTTTGGGTTTTCTAGATGCATGCAAGAAATACGAACAACAAAAAACTACACATTCGCAGGGGCATTTATGTAATATGCAAGAAATGTAAGGGCCTCTTCGCAAATATTTCAGAAATATGATAACTAAAGAAAATACTTGCAGGACTAAGTCAAAATACTCAAAGAAGCAAGGGTTCGCCAGCAAAAATGCCAAGAATCACGCGCTCATGCACGTGGTCTGGCGGGGGCGTTTTTGTAATTAGCACAAATCCAGGGCCCCTGCTCGCAATTTTTCCAGAAATTCAATAACGGAAACTAAATGTTTTGGGACTAAAAACTAATACTTAAATGTCTGGGGTTTTGCCTGCAAAATGCCCACGGCGCGCGTGCTAAACACGTGCGCCTGGAAGGGCTATAGGTGTGATTAACAAAAACTAAAGGGCTAACACGCAAATTTGCAAGAAATATATATGCTGCAGATGAAAGCTTAGGTTCTGTTATAAAATACAAAAGTAGGCTGGGGTTTACTCGCAAAATTCCCAAGCCTGGGGCGCAATCGAACGGAGGCGGGCCTCCCACTTAACACGTGGCGCGAATCTGAAGGGTGATACCCCTTCGCGTCCCAACGGCCCAGATTAGAAGATGGATGAAGATCGGACGGTGCGGACCGCAGGTGATCCAATGGCTGCTGCACTGCCTGGGCGAAATGCTTGATCCAACGGCGTGGAAGCGCGTTGGAAGAACTACGAAGAACAGGCTCCAGGCGTGCTGTGATGTGGTGATGCACTCTCCTCCGCCGGCCTGAGGCCCAACCAAGGGGCTCTTGACGTTGCTGCGGCTCCGGCGGAGCCTCCAGGTGCTCCAGATCGAGCCAAAGACCAACGGAGGGTCCTTGGCTGCGCGTCGAAGTTCCGGCGTCCCTGCGGCTTTTCCTTGGGCAAAAATGATGAGGCCCGCTGCCTCCCTTGAGTCCTGCGAGTAGCAAGTAAACGCAGCAGTACACGCGCAAAACACCTGGCTTTTATTGGCGGAAAATGGCGGCGTGGAGTGGTGGAGACAGTGGCCGGAGCTCTAGAACTCCGGCAAGGTGTTTGACTATGGAATCGGGGCTACAAACTAGTTTAAATACCAAAATAATCGCATAAAAGAAAGCCTAGCACTACAGCTACTTAAAAAGGTAAAGAAAAACAGTGGGAAAACGACCTCAAGGGCTATGGAGCCCAAGGTATGAACCTCACGGCCAAGCTTGGCCGGAGATGGGTGGAATGACCAAATGACGTCGCCGGAGCCCTCGGGAGGGAGCTGGAGGAGAGCTGTCACCTCTCCAGTCCAGAGCTTCGCCAAAGAGAGGGGTTAGGTCGGTCAAAATGGGTTCAAAATGAAAAGGAGGTGGCTGGGCGGTTTTTGAAACATGGGCGAGGGGCCACTTTCGAGGAGGGATCACGGGTGGCTCGATGGTCCAACGCTCGAGGAGAGCTAAGGGCGCGGATGACAGTTGTACCAGGTACAACTTTCGTGAAGAAACCATCTTCTCTCGAGCAACGCACAAGCGGCGAAAAATTCGAGAAAAGAGGCGAAATGTCATTCTGACACGCTGCAGGAGGAGGCCAGGAAGTTGACCAGTGGGTCAACTTTCCAGCCACCTGGTTGGTCCACGTGGACCAACCAGGAAAATCCGCAGGAAAAAAATACTTATAAAATCTATTAAAAATAGAAGATGATTTTATTAATTTTTTATTATAAAATGAAAAATGTTTATTATTTTATGAATTAATTTATTATGATTTTTAATTATTTTTATGATTCATATTTTTACAAGTTTGCATTTATACCCCTATAGGTATCTATATCTGTATATTTAAGTATTTTATTTTTATTTAGGTATTTTTAATTTATTTTATTTTGGTTTTTATTTTCTAAAATTATAAAATACTTTTATATACACAAATATATTTTTATTTTAATTTTCTGATATATTTTATACACTTAATAAAATGAAAGTATTATTTGTATAGGTATCGCTACCTGTATTATACCTATGTATTATAATATATACAAGTATTTTTATTTGTATTTTATTTATGTTTTTATTCTGATTTTAATGCACATAATTATTATAAGTATTATTTACAACATTATAAAAATATAAAATTATAAAAATAATAGATAAATAATAAATTGAATATTTTAATATGTACAAGTATACAATGAGGGTCCAAAAGTCAACTTTCAAACCGTAGCTCCACCAATTGCGAAACCACCACCATTAATTAGATTATTTTCTTCTATATACAATTAAAGGTGAGTACGCTGCATTTGGAGTTTCCGTTTGTGAGATACGGGTCTGGGAAGTTGGCATTCTGGATTTTTATTCAGACCATAACTTTTTATCTGTACATTATTTTTCTGTGAAATCAATTTTGTATTTTTCTTTATTAAATTATCTACAACTTTCTTGTACAAAGTTTCTTTATTTGATGAATAAAAAGTGGAACCAAAAATAGGTCCCAAAAGGAATAAAGAATAAATATAATGTATAGGTATTTTATCTGTGTTTTGGCCCTTATCTCCCCCTACTTTATTCCTTGTCGACCTATTCATCAAGATGCCTAGGTCTCGGGGTTTTGGGTCATAAAATATTTACAATATTTTATTCTTTTTCTTTTCTTTTCTTTATTCTATTATTTTGGCTTTAAAAACCGCATTTTATACAATATTTACACATATATACATGAATGCTAAAATGCATGAATTACGCCTATTTACACGCATTTACTAGGGTTTTTAAGGCCAAAATGATAGAATAAAGATGATGAAACGTGGATTCATCAGTCACCACTGGCGAACAAGCCCTACTCGACTACGTACGATAGTAGCGCCAATACTTTGGAAATCCAGGCGATACACAAGGCAGACATAAGTTGGGTTTTGGGCTCTAATCCTTACGAACGCTCACCTCACTTGGAAGGAGACCTTCCCATGCAACCTGAAAACAAGTGAGGGTGTTACTCTCCCCAATCAATGAGTCCAATTACCAATTTTTATTTAGGTCAAAGTTTTCTTAGCAGTCCCTTTTTTATTTTTTTTGGTGTTATCGCTTCTTTTGAGTAGATTCAAACAAGCGCCTAACGATTTTGTATTTTCTTTATCCTAATGTATCCAAAATCAGAGGGAGAAAAGAGTCGGGAAAAGCCAATGCAAGTCGGCACCAAGATGGAAATCTCACCTTTGTGCCTATATGATGAATGCAAAGTGAGAAGACTTACAGTGAATCCCAGCTCTCTCCATGCGGGATGCAAGGCAGAAATTTATAAACCTAATCTACATGCCGGTTATGCAATGCAGAAATCGTCCTAGAACAGGCAACTGCTAGCATGAAGAACCACGAGTTTACCGCTAACTCCCAATCCTAGTGTCCGGTCTAGGCTCACTCCTCCTCTGCTCAACACATTTGAGTTAGGAGAAAGCGCTTGTGTGGAGTGAGCTCGCGGCACGCGGATCGAGAGCCAATGATTAACTACTTAATTAATCTAAGTCCAAATACGAACTATAGGAGCATGCAAGAGTTATTAAGGTGTTTGGACCTAGGTTACTCGAATCAAGCAGGACCTAATTCTAAGAGATCAATCCACAAAAGAAATGAAAAAGAAAACAAAACCGGAAAATGACGGTCGAGAAAACACGAAAAAGCCGCGGTGAGCCCCCGGGTGAACAAACACCCGGAAATTAGGCCCGAAGTGTTCAAGAGTTCAAGTCCTGTATTATTACAAATTATCAAATACTCTCTCTCACAAAAATAAAAGCAACTCTCTTTCTCTCTCTAGTTCTCCTGCTCTCTCCTGTCGGCTAGGGTAGAATAGCCGGCTCCTCCTCCCAAGGCTGCTCAGGATCCCCTAGGCGATCCTCCTCGGTCGGCGGTCCCTCGCAAGAAAACAAAAGAGATGTCAGACAGTTCAAAATAAATAATACACAAGAGACAGGTAAGCAAAAATGGCTAAGTAACTAAAAAGACCCAAAGGTACTCTACAAGCCGATGCTCCCCGGCAACGACGCCATTTGAAAAGCGAGAAAACGAGAGCCGCTAAATGGCGGTCTGACAAGTCAGACTCACTGTCGCTGATGCGACTGCTCAAACTTCCTCGGTCTTCAACAATTAACCCACACAATAAATCAGAGAATGAACAGCAAGGATTAAAATTTATTATACCCTACTAAAGATGTACAATGGCAAGCAAGTAGGGGTCGAACTCAAAAAGCAAAGGCGTAGAGCATAGAAAAAAAATCCAAATCTAGGTCTAAGGAATCACTTAGCAAATTTCTTTTTGTGGGTTTTAATTTTTATTTTTTTTTATTTTTAATTTAATTTTTAATTTTGTATTTTGATTTTTAATTTTTTTGATTTTTATAATTTTATATATTATATTTTTTTCTTTTTCTTTTTCAATATTGGAATTCAAAGGCAAGATAATACAAGACAAGGTTAAATATTTATAAAAATGCATAAAAATAACCAAAAATTCAGGAATTAAAGGTTTTTAGTTTTTTTAGGATTTTTTACTATTTTTGTGATTTTTGGGGATTTTTCTAGGTGTTTTTGGTATTTTTAGATACTAAAATAATAGAAAACAGTGGAAAGTGGGCTAGCTGAAAACAAAATGAAGCTTAAAAATAGCAAACAACAATCAAAATTTTTCACACTAATTTTCAAATAAAGAGAGCAAAATAAAGGGCCAACAGGAACTGAGTTTGTATTTTTTAGAGTTTTCTTTGATTTTATAATTTTTTTTGAAGTTTTAGAGTCTTTTTGAATTTTTAAGATTTTTCTTTTGAGATTTTTAGTGAATTTTGGTCTGCAACTAAAATATAGTAAAATAGACACTATGGAATTTTTTTGGAATTTTTCGAGACTTTTTAATATTTTTTTGGCATTTTCTAAGCTAGACAGTAGAGAAAAAGCATGTTTTTGATTTTTAATAAATATGAAAATAAGATAAAATCCAAAACTAAAAATATAGCGTGAAAATAGAAGCACACAGGAGCTTAACCCTATTTTTTTAAGAATTTTTCGCAATTAAAAGAGGTATGAAATAAATAAGCTAAGCATACAAAAATTCTAAGCCTGGCAGGGGCATAAATGCAATTATGAAAACATCCAAGGGCTCAGATGCAATTTCCACCAAAAAGACACGCGCAGCTCACGTGAGACACCATTCATAGGGGCATAATTGTAATTACAGAAAATCGGCAAGGCATACATGCAAAACTTCCAAAAACATATTATATATTCTACGCACAGGGACGAAATTGCAAATACACAAAAATTCTGGGCCTAACTTGCAAAATACCCACAAGTCACACGCCACCGTCACGTGAGGTGACGTGACGTGGACGGAAGTGCAAATAGTGACAACGTGAGGGTCTGCTTGCAAATATTACAAACCTTTTAAACTACAACTAAAAGTTACTGGACTAAAAAGTAAATACAAAAATCGTGGGTTAAAAATGCAAAATACCCACGGGGCGCGATCCAGCGGTCGATGGCGATCCACTTGTCCACGTGGCGCGCATCTGACGGTGCGTACCCCTTCGTCGCGAATGGCTAAGATTAGATCTTCAAGGCTTGATCGGACGGTTGGGGGCGAAGGCGATCGAACGGCTGGCGTCGTATCTGGCAGAGGTGGTCGATCCAACGGCAGGGAGGGGTTCATGAAGAACACCTCCCCGACGAACTTCGAGCTGCGATTGCGGCCGACACACGGCCGCTCCGGCCACCGGATCAAGGGCAAAACGATCCTGGGGCCCTTCCGCGTCAGCAGGTGGTCTCAGGCGGGGCAGGGACGGCGCGAGGTGCTCGGACGGCGGAGGTGACCTGGGCGGCTGGTCCTGGGGTTGTCGAAGGTCGATTGAGCCTTCTCTTTGGCTCAGACCTGCAAGGTTAGGCGCACAAAATCCAGGCGAACAAAATGGTGGAGTCCGATGGTTCAGATGGGGCGCAAGGTGGTACGGGCGAAGAGCTCCGGCGAGCGGCGGAGAGGGGAGCTCGGTCGGCTCGATCTGAGCGAGATCGAGGGGAGATGATGGGTGGTGCGGAGTGACGGAGTGAAGGTGAGAAGGGTGAAGGTGTTTTGGACGGCGATGGATCACTGGAGTGGCCGGAAACGTCGGGCGGAGCTCAGCTCCGCCGTGGCTTCGATCGAGGATTCTCGGCGATTGGGTGAACGAAACTAAAAACTGCTATAGATCTACACTACCCTACGCTACAACTACAAGAAAACAAAGAGAAATGAGGAGGGGACTCACCAGAGACGTCGGGCGAAGAAGCACGGCGGAACTCCGGCGAGGGTCGAATCACTTCGATTCTACACCAAATGCCTTGAACCCAGGCTCTATTCAACGCCTGCTGTCACCAGGAGCACGAAGGGCACGGGGTTTGAGGGTGGAAATGGCGGAAGAAGGATTAATTTTGAATTGAAGTCGGGGGCTCATTTTGTATGGTTGACGACGGGCGTGGAAGACGAGGGCGAGAACGCCTCGATTAGTGGTCCTCAGCCCAAGAAATCACTTGGGCGTGATTCACCACTAATCGAGGAGCAAAAAGTCTGAAGGCGTCGACATGATTTGGTGCAAGAGCGGACCTAGAAAATGGCGAGAAGGTGGGTCAAACGTGCATCTGACAACCCTGGAAGAGTAGGTCAGACAGTTGACCGAGGTCAACTGTCAGACCAACCTGGTTGGTCCACGTGGACCAACCAGGAAAAAACATCTTCAATAATCGAAATAAAATAGTAAATGAACGAATTTCTATTTGGTTAAAAAATAAAATTTGTTTATTAATTTATAAAGTATTTTATTATGAATTTTATTTATTTTTATGAGGCTTATTTTAATGAGTTCACTTTTTACCCCTTAATAGGTATAATACCTATATACTTTATTACTTTATTTTTCTTTTGTGTATTTTAATTTTATTAATTATGTTTATTAATTTATATAATTATAACACACTTTTATACACATAATTATATTTTTATTTTAATTTATTGATGTTCTTTGTATAATTAATAAAATAAAGTAATATATTGTATAGGTATATGTGTATGTGTTTTACCTGTGTATACATGTATTTTCTTTTGAGTTTTAATGATGTTTTTATTCTGATTTTAATATTCACAATTATTATAAGTAATATTTATAACATTATAAAAATATAAAATTATAAAAATAATAAATAAATAATAAATTGAATAATTTAATCTGTATAATGTACCATGAGGGTCCCAAAAGTCAACTTTCAAACCGTAGCTCCGTCAAATGCGAAACCACTGCCATTAAATAGATTATTTTCTTCTATATACAATTAAAGGTGAGTACGCTGCATTTGGAGTTTTTATTTGTGAGATACGGGTCTGGGAAGTTGGGATTCTGGATTTTTATTCAGAACATAACTTTTTATCTGTGCATTAGTTTTCTGTGAAATCAATTTTGTATTTTTCTTTATAAAATTATCTACAACTTTCATGTACAAAGTTTCTTTATTTGATGTATAGAAAGTGGAGCCAAAAATAGGTCCCAAACTGAAGAATGAATAGAAAATATAGGTATTTTATTTGTATTTTGGCCCTTATCTCCCCCTACTTTATTCCTTGTCGACCTATTCATCAAGATGCCTAGGTCTCGAGGTTTCGGGTCATAAAATATTTACAATATTTTATTCTTTTTCTTTTCTTTTCTTTATTCTATAATTTTGGCTTTAAAAACCGTATTTTATACAATATTTACACACATATGCATGAATGCTAAAATGCATATATTAAGCCTATTTACACGCATTTACTAGGGTTTTTCAGGCCAAAATGATAGAATAAAGATGATGAAACGTAGATTCATCAGTTACACAGGAGGAGGACAAGTACGGGAATACTTTTTCGGCAGTACTCTCGCTCCTATAGGCGTAGCGCTCTAAGGACTCGTTGAAAGATAAATTCCTGAAATAAAGATAAAAATTACAAAGATAAAAGCCGAACCTTCACGGCTTCACGCATTGAGTTGGTGAACTCCCTTGTCTTGTATTTGATTGCTAATCACATTTAGGTCAAGATCAAAAATATCGCGTTGTTGCGTAATTTTGTACTCCCTCCAGTTGACCCTCGCTCATTGTGAGCCTTCTACTGTTTTGCACTCCATTTGTTTCTTGTTGACCTCCGTATCTTTCATCCACATCGATCTTCCTCTTGATCTTCGGGATGGCGACGAATGGACAGTTTAGTCGAGACTCTGTCGGCACCCACATCAGTTCCATTCGCTCGCCTCCTCCAATAATTCAGGGCGATTCCCGAGACACCGGTTCAAACCCTATGAACCGACCTCCAGACTCCCTGCCTTCTTCAATAACCCGGGACCACTCTCGTCCCGAACTCTGTCCGTTTTGGATGGCCATTGATTTTACTCCTTACACATCGCCATCCTTAACGAAGTTCTGTGTTGATCTTGACACAGACCGCATCTCTCTATCTGGTGCTGCAATTCAGACTGATCGGGGCATTCTACCTTGTGCAGACTTAGAACCCGAGCCGGTCAACCAAGCAGAAACAGAGATGGCAGGAGGAAGGGGAAAAGGACCACAACCCCAGCAGGATCCTGAAGACAACGCAACAGAAGGACAATACACTACGCAGGGTGAGGTCAACAGTCAACTGCTGGCTTCCATTCAAGCCATTCAGCAGCAGTTGACTAATCAGGCCTTGGCCCAGACAGGCTTTCAGGACATGCTGAATGATCTGAGGAGAAGGGCCGATGTGAGAGACGGCCGACGGGAGGATGATCCAAACTACGATCCCAATGACCATGAAATCAATGATGAGTTTTCAGTGGGACCCGAATATGAAGCAGCAGAAGAAGATCCACCGCAGCCCAAGCCCACACTCAAGCAGACGTACAACCCAGGAGCAGGGCGCATCACTGAGTGGATCCAAATTCCGCGTATGCACGCCCACTTCGAGCTGAAGCCGCAGTTTCTGTCATTGCTTCCCACTTTTCATGGGAACACCACTGAAGAGCCATATATTTTTCTCAAGAAGTTTAACCGCATCTGCTCCACTGCTCTCTACCCCGGAGTTCCCCTGGATGTGATCAAGATGACCGCGTTCTCTTTCAGCCTTCAAGACAAGGCCCTTTACTGGGTCGACCATCTCGGGAAGGTCGTCACCACCTGGGAGGAGTTGAAATCTGCCTTTCTCCAAAAATTTTATCCCCTGGGGAGATTAAATCAGATGCGTGCCCGGATCTCCAGTTTCTGCCAGCAGCCCCACGAGACTATCCATGAAGCGTGGGAACGATTCAAAGATCTCCAAGAAAAATGCCCCCACCATGAAATACCAAAAACCAGTCTCGTACAACATTTCTTCGGGGGGCTATCATTTGAGAGCCAAAAGCTCGTGGATGCAGCTTGCGGCGGTTCACATTTTAACAAGGACGAGGATGTAGTATGGAACGTCTTCGAAGAAATGGCTGAGGGAGAAGCAGCCCAATCCTCGTCTAGAGTTTACATGAAGACAACAACCACCATCAGCAAGCCAGTTAACATGGCTTCTCACACCGAGGACAAAGATGAGAGCTCCAACTTGAGCATCATTGGAAGCCACTTGTCCAAAGTGGATATCATCGAGAAGAGGTCGCAGGACCTCGAAAAGCTGGCAGTCATAGAGAAGAGGACCCAAGGTCTGGAGAAGCTCGACCAGATCTCCCAGCAGCTGGAGCAGCTCGTCCGAGCATTGAATGCAAACATGTGCAACGCTGTGTCTACCTCTGCCGAGCCGAACGCTGAGAAGAAGGAGCCTACAGTGCAGCAAAACCCTCAGCCGACTCCACCGCAGCCCCAGCCTGTCCAGCACGTGTACTACGTGCAGGTTCCGGAGCAGCCACCGCAGCCTCAGACGTAGATGGTTGTATACCAACCAGAGCACCAGCCCTCATACTCCGAGCAGTTCTCTCCACCCCCGCCGCTGATCCAGGAGATCAATGGTGTTTGGAACAATGAAGCGCAGCTGACCCGTCCTCAGGGACACTCTCAGGGTCAGAACATGGGCAACAAGCCCTTCCATCAGCAACAGCAGGGTGGGAGACCCTTCCAGCAGCCTTACCAGTACCAGCCTCCCTCACACGGGAACACTTGGAGGCAGAATTACCAACATGGTCCTCAGCAGTTCGGATATCGAGGACAGGGTTACCACCAACAGCCGACTGCCCAATTCAATCAGCACAACTCACAGTACTCCTCAAACCCCCCTCCTCAACAATTTGCACAAGGATACCAGTCGCAATCTCAGCCGCAATACCAGCATTCTAGACCCCAGCAGGGGGAGTCATCTGAGATTGTACCTGCCAATCCGGCCCTGGCTTGTTTAGAGCAGTTAATGAAGAACATGGCTGAGATGAACCAGAAGATCGACGACCTGACGGCAGCCAAAACCGTCATACCAGCCCAGGTCGAAGCTAACCCTAACAATTTCCGACGCAAGGAGCAGGTAGCCGGCAGTGTCCAACCCGAATCAGGTGAAATTAATTATTTTTTATCTAACGTTGTTACTCTCAGGAGCGGTAGGACACTCCAGCCATCGGCGACGGCGAAGGGAAAGCACATTGCATCTGACGGAGAATCGTCAGTCCAGCCAACACCAGGGCCAACCAGTATTTTGGGAGCAGCACCAACATCCAGAAAACCACAAAAAAATGAAGAAAACAGAAAAACACATAAAAGATAGCAGCAACCTCGGTGGAGATCAGCCAGCATTGGAGACGCCTGCACCTGCCTTACAGCCAGCTCCTGACAGGAGGAGCACCGCACCTGCAGCGAGTTCAACGCCAGCACCTGAAGCCGAGCCTGTCATTTTTGATCAGCAAATTGTAGATGAATCCATTCCTTTTTGTCATCTACCTGTAAACAACAATATGGACACTATTTTGAATGATATTGGTGAAGAGTTTGTAAATATTCCTTTTCCTGAAGCAATGAAAAAACACAAAAAAATGAAAAATTTGAAAAGTGCTTTGTCTAATCCTGCTATTATACAAATCATTCAAAATTTGGTCTTGAACATGTCGTTGATGAAGGCTCTTGAGTACATGCCAGCAGTAAAGAAAGGTCTTAAAGAGGCATGTACAACCAAGCGCAGGCCAACTCCCCATAATTCCAGAAGCAAAGGTGGCAAGTCTAAAAAACACATCCTCACTATGGCCACCGTCAACGCCATCAGCAACCTCCCGGATAAAAAGCCAAATATGGGAGCACCTCTTGTACGTTGTCAGATGTTCGAGCAAGAATTCGAGCGAACACTTCTCGACAGTGGGTCATCTGTCAATCTGATGCCAGCCTCACTACTCACGGAGTTCAAGTTAGGACCGCTCAAGCCTACAAAGATGATTCTGTAGTTTGCAGACAAGTCAGTCAAGCAGCCTAGGGGCCTGTTGGAGGACGTGATCGTCACGGTTCAGGGAAAGTCGTTCCCGGCTGATTTTGTGGTCTTAGATATGGACGTCCCTGCTCCGTTGCTCCTGACCCCGATCATACTCGGAAGACCATTTCTGCTAACATCAAACGCAGTGGTGAATTATGGGACGGGAGAAATCACTTTTGGAGCTGGCAATGAAATTATCCGAGTTGAGACCCTGTCTGAGGGAACGCCAGCTGAACCGACATCTGCATCGTGTGCAAGGGTGATCGAGCACGATGAAGACTGCGATTTTCTAGCAGAAATTCAAGATACCAACCTATTCCTGGATGATAATGAGATCCATGGACTCCTCCGTTCTGAGGAGGACGTGGAGACCGCAGTCGAATTTTCTTGTATCGATCAAGATGAGGAACTCGCTGATACGCTACAAGATACTACCGTGGGGGTGATGTGCCGTCAGAACCAAGAGCCAAGTTTTGAAGCATTCTCTGATGAAGAAGACATCATTGCAGAATGCTGTCAGGATCTGAGAGAAGAAACAGAGCAGACTATGGTGGACAGTGCACAGTTGAAAGAATCACCACCTGTACTAATAGCTGAGGTCACCGCTGAAGCAGCTCAGACCCCACCAGAACTAAAGCCATTGCCCTCCAATATGAAGTATGCCTTCCTTGCGGGAGAACCGAACATGTACCCGGTCATCATTAATGCACATCTGACCGAAGATCAAGAATCTCGTCTGATGGAGGTTCTTGAACGCAACCGCAAGGCAATTGTCTGGCGAACGTCCGATCTCCTTGGGATCAATCCGTCACTCTGCTCGCACCGCATCTTTCTGGAAGACGACTGCAGACCCTCTCGTGAACTGCAAAGAAGATTAAACCCGAATCTGCGAGAGGTGGTTATGAAAGAAATCCAGAAATGGTGTGATGCGGGATTCATTTATCCCATCTCCGATAGCAAATGGGTGAGCCCTCTGCATGTGGTGCCCAAGAAATCAGGGATCACCATTGTGAAAAATGACAAAGGAGAGGAGATCGCAACCAGAGTACCGACTTCTTGGCGAGTGTGCGTAGACTACAGAAGACTCAATCTCGCCACCAAGAAGGATCATTTTCCGCTACCCTTCATCGACCAGATCTTGGAGAGATTGGCCGCGAAGGAATATTTCTGTTTCTTGGACGGCTACTCTGTGTATAATCAAGTTGCCATTGCTCCTGAAGATCAAGAGAAGACCATGTTCACCTGTCCTTTTGGCACATATGCCTTCAGACGGATGCCGTTCGGGCTTTGCAACGCCCCAGCTACATTTCAGAGGTGTATGCTTGCAGTTTTTGCCGATATGGTGGGTAGCTTTCTCGAGGTCTTTATGGACGATTTTTCGGTCTACGGGGATTCATTTGATCAATGTTTATACTATCTAGACCGAGTCTTACGGAGGTGCTGCGAAGTGAATCTTGTGCTCTCCTGGGAGAAGAGTAATTTCATGGTGACCGAAGGAATCGTGCTGGGTCACGTTGTTTCTAAACGTGGCATGGAGGTTGACCCAGCCAAGGTGGATGTAATTTCTAAGCTGGAGCCACCTACGAATATCAAGCAAGTCCGGTCATTCTTGGGCCATGTCGGTTTTTACCGACGATTTATTAAAGATTTCAGCAAACTGGCCAGACCGCTGACTGAATTGCTCGGCAAGGACAATGAATTCATTGTAGACGACCGTGTGCTCCTTGCCTTTAATCAGTTGAAAGAGCTCATCATGCAGGCCCCTGTCCTACAGCCACCGATTTGGACTCAGCCTTTCGAGATTATGACCGACGCGTCAGATTATGCCATCGGAGCTGTATTAGGACAGAGGAAAGACAATGTACCATTTGCGATTCACTACGCTAGTCGAACGCTCGATGAGGCCCAGAGAAACTACACTGTTACTGAAAAGGAGCTGCTAGCGGTAGTCTTTGCTTTGGAAAAGTTTAGATCTTACCTTCTTCGGTCCAAAGTTATCATTTACACTGATCATTCGGCCATTCGGTATTTACAGCAAAAGAAGGACGCCAAACCACGTCTCATCCGGTGGATCCTTCTCCTCCAGGAGTTTGACTTAGAAATCAGAGACAAACCTGGGGTAAAGAATGTAGTGGCCGATCATCTGTCAAGACTTCCTGAACCAGAGTCTCCTGAGCCGAACTTGCGGCCTATCACAGAGACCTTTCCAGATGAATCGATTTTGTCTGTCGCCTCACTTCCTTGGTATGCGGACATTGTGAATTATCTAGTTGCCAAGAAAATCCCACAGGACTGGCCTAAGTTGAAAATAGACAGATTTTTGTCTAAAATCCATTTTTACCAGTGGGAAGACTCGCATCTATTTCGTGAGGGAGCAGATTGCATCTGGCGAAGGTGTATTCCTCAGGAGGAAGTTCCAAGTGTCCTCGCTCTATGTCATGATCAAGATTCTGGAGGACACCATTCAGGCAAACGTACGACAGCAAAAGTTCTTCAAAGTGGCCTCTGGTGGCCTTCATTATTCAAAGATGCAGATGAGTATGTCAAATGTTGCACTGATTGTCAGAAGATGGGTGGGACCATAGGAATGAGAGACACAATGCCTCTGAAATACATTCAGATCTCAGACGTCTTTGACGCATGGGGCATCGACTTTATGGGCCCGTTTCCTAACAGTCAGGGTTACGAGTATATTCTGCTTGCTGTCGATTATGTCAGTCGATGGGTGGAGGCCATCCCCGCCCGAGCCGCCGACAGTAGGACTGTCTGTCGATTCTTACGAGATCACATCATAGCACGGTTCGGGATTCTCAAAATTCTCATATATGACGGGGGTAGTCATTTCATAAATAGAGAGGTGAAGAAGCTGACTCAAGAATTCTGCATCGAGCATCGTGTTGCTTCACCTTACCACCCGCAGTCTAATGGCTTAGCTGAATGTTCCAACAGGGAGATCAAGACGATTCTACAGAAACTTGTGCGTCCGGATCGCAAGAACTGGTCTCAGCTGCTTGATTCCGTTCTTTGGGCTTACAGAACAACGTACAAGTCACCCTTGGGAATGTCTCCCTACCGCCTGGTGTATGGCAAGCCATGTCATTTGCCTGTGGAACTTATCCACAAATCTTTATGGGCTATTAATATCTGTAATTTGGACTCCAAGCAAGCAGGAAAGAACAGGAAATTAGATCTGAACAGATTACTGGAATTCAGAGATTATGCATATGACAACAGCCTGATGTACAAGGAGAAGGTCAAAACATGGCATGACAAGCACATCCGCCACAAGTCCTTTGATCCAGGTCAGAAGGTATGGTTGTTCGATGCGAAATTAAAGATCTTTCCAGGCAAATTGAAGAGCAAATGGACTGGGCCGTTTTTGGTTAGGCAGGTGCGTGACAACGGAAGTGTATTGATATCCAATCTGTCAGCTGACGCACAACCTTTTGTAGTCAATGGACAGCTTCTGAAACCATACCTTGAACATGACACATTCATGGCCGTCGTTGACTCAAATCGAGTAATCTATGAGGATGAGCTAAATATCTCGAAAGAGGCAGCGGAAGGCAAAGCACATCAAAACATTTTTGAATAATTTCCCTTTTTGTCTTTTCTTCTTTTCTTCTTTTCAATTTCTTTTATCTTGTTCTACCGAATCGATGCCATCCCTTTCATCACTACTACACTTAGGATGTACTCTATCCTAAGTATAGGGGGGATGCGCATCCCGAGTTGTTCATATCCAATTTCATCTCTTTTCTTCTTTTCTTCTTTTCCTTTTCCATCTTCTTCATCTACCGAAAAGGTGCCGCCCCTTGTAGACAGTCTTCTATACTTGGGACGTACTTTGTCCTAAGTATAGGGGGGTGCGCACCCCGAGTTTCTTCATTTATCTCGATCCTCTCCATTGTCTCCTCTTCTTGTCTATACTTAGGGATATCTTACCCTAAGTATAGGGGGAGACAACCCGAGTACGATCTGTTCAGTCCCACCCTTGACCCTCCCTGCTTTGTGTACAGTCTGCTATACTTAGGATTAGTTGATCCTAAGTATAGGGGGGACGGTCAACTTCTTATTCTTTTGTTCATTCACGCATTTCTTCATTCATTTATTCTTTAGATTTTCCTATACTCAGTACGAGTTATGTCTTCTCTTTTCTCTCCGATCTATGAGGACATAGCTCAAGCTAAGTATAGGGGGGTCGTATATACTACGTATATACTTTAGCCATAACTCGTACTTTCATATTTTCTTAATAAATATGGCTAATAATTCTTTAAAAATTCTTTAAAATTCATTGAAAATTCTTAATAAAAAGATGTGATTATTCCTCAAATTCTTTTTGTAAATCAGGTGAAAATGTTTTTTGCAAAATGTTTGAAAAATAGTTTGAAAATCCATGTGAACATTTATTGAAAACTATTTTGAAAATATTTTGTTACATGTTTTCAACCTTTGAAAATCCATGGTTTGTAAAACTTCTTTTCTTTGTGTGAAATAAAATGTTTGAAAAATGATTTGCAAATGGTTTGAAAAATGGTTGCAAAAATGATTTTAAAAACCTATATATACTGTTTTGAAAGCCTTTGCAAAATGTTTTCAAATGTGTGTAAAATGTTTGTAAAAATTATTTTGGACTATAGTTTTCAAAAATTGTGTGAAAACTTGTGTCAAATAAGTTTGAGGAAGATACACATCACACCAAAATCCACTTTATATGTATATATCTATAAAATTGATCACTTACCCTGTAAATCCTTAAAATCCACTTCTTGTAGATATAAGAAGCACTCCCGTGCACATATTTTTTCACCCAGCTTTTAGCCAAAAAATTTTCAAAAATCCCAAAAACATTTGCAAAATTAAAATCCAAAAACATTTGAAAAATCTTTTTGAAAAAGACAAAAAAATGCATATGCATTATCATCATCTTTTCAAAAATCCATAAAAAGTTCAAAATCTTGAAAATTGCATCACAAAAATATTTTCTGCATTGCATTTGCATAGCATTCGCATTTTTCGGATTGAGTTTGATAGTTGAACAAGTCTAAGTAAAATCTGGAGATTGGAGCTTGATTGGACCTTAAAATCTACCTAATAACAGGAACCTTATAGGAACTGGGTTTGAGGTACTTCAGGTCTAGTTGACTTAATTCTTTGAGGATCACGAGACTTGGTTCAATGGATTCTTGACTGCCTAAGTAGAGTATTTCGGAGCACACGCACGATTCTTGTTGATAATGACCTAACTTGGACACCTGCACCTTTCACATGGCTCAACTCCGTTGGAGTGGTGAGGGGATTGGATTTGCCGGTATGAGACGCACACAAGTGGAAACACTTGTCCTCCTCTAGGGAGGGAAGTGCACCCCAACCTGTCCAGTGATTAGGAAGTCTAAAGACAGGAGGCTGTGGGTTGCGATAAAGCTTCAAAAGAGGGATAGTCTACTGGCTCAAGAGGAAAAACTCCTTATGTAAATGCTGCTGTATATAGTATTTCAAAAAAAAAAAAGCAAAGTTCAGGCATGTTCAACAATAAAAAGCCTGCAAGTATGTACAAAGTCAATAAGCAAGCTTGAGTTCCAAAGTCAAATATGTGAGCCTGCAACAGGATGACTTGACTACACTGGTCTTGCATCCCGGGATAGGTAGCTACACTGGCTGCCGTCCATTCTTCTCTTCACCCCCTCCTCTTGAGCTGGTTGCCACTTGAACTTAGAAGGGAATACCCCGCTCCTCGAGGATGGAGTTGCTGGATTGGGGAATCATTGGGTTGTTGTACTGGAGAAGTCAGTTTCTTTGTCATTCTAGTTGGGGAGAGCCACCATCACTTACACTGTACAAGTCAGATTCATAGTCGTAAGAGTTTGCGTATGAGTTGAGATATTTTTGACCTGGCTATTGAGGAGACTTGGACAGAGTTTTGAGATTCTCGAAGACTGTTGAATTTCAAATTCAGTTCTCAATAAGGTTCCGCCCGCACTAAAAATTCCAAAGGTCCGACTTAAGCTCCAAACTTTGATTTTGTGGAGACAAGTTTGACAATTAAATTTAGTCCAACTTTCTTCTTTTTCTTTTCTTTATCTTTCTTTTTCTGCACTTATTGCATAAGTGTTTGCTAGGGACTAGCAAAGGCAAGTATAGGGGGATGATGAATCCACGTTTCATCATCTTTATTCTATCATTTTGGCCTTAAAAACCCTAGTAAACGCGTGTAAATATGCGTAATTCGTGCATTTTAGCATTCATGTATATGTGTGTAAATATTGTATAAAATGCGATTTTTAGTGCCAAAATTATAGAATAAAGAAAAGAAAAGAAAAAGAATAAAATATTGTAAATATTTTATGGCCCCGAAACCCCGAGACCTAGGCATCTTGATGAATAGGTCGACAAGGAATAGAGTAGGGGGAGATAAGGTCAGAAATACAGATAAAATACCTATACTTTCTATTCTCTTTATTCATTTTGGGACCTATTTTTGGTTCCACTTTTTATACTTCAAATAAAGAAGCTTTGTACATGAAAGTTGTAGATACTTTTATAAAGAAAAATACAAAATTGATTTCATAGAAAAATAATGTACAGATAAAAAGTTATGGTCTGAATAAAAATCCAGAATCCAACTTCCCAGACCCGTATCTCACAACTGACAACTCCAAATGCAGCATACTCACCTTTAATTGAATATAGAAGAAAATAAGCTATTTAATGGCGGTGGTTTCGCATTTGGCGGAGCTACGGTTTGAAAGTTGAGTTTTGGACCCTCATTGTATACTTGTACAGATTAAAATATTCAATTTATTATTCATTCATTATTTTTGTATTTTTATATTTTTTTATAATGTTGTAAATAATACTTATAATAATTATGTACATTAAAATGGGAATAAAAACATAAATACAACTCAAATAAAAATACTTGTATACTGAAAACATAGGTATAATACATGCATCTATACCTATACAAATAACACTTTCCATTTATTAAAGGTATAAAATATATCAGAAAAAAAATAAAAATATATCTGTGTACATAATAGTATGCTATAATTTTAGAAAATAACAAATAAAAATAATAGAATTAAAATACACAAAAGAAAAATAAAGTAGTGAAGTATATAGGTATTATACCTATAAAGGGGTAAAAACTGAACTCATTAAAATAAGCCTCATAAAAATAAATAAAATTCATAATAAAATACTTCATAAATTAATAAGCAAATTTTATTTTTTAACCAAATTGAAATTCGTCCATTTACTATTTTATTTCGATTTTGAAAATGTTTTTTCCTGGTTGGTCCACGTGGACTGATGAATATCCATTCATCACTCTTTATTCTAATATTTTAGCTACAAAAAACTATGCAAATGCATGTAGATATGTGTAAATAGGAAAAATTAGCAAAAGCATGCATGTTTGTAAATATAGATAATTAGCATGTTTTTGTGCAAAAATAAAAGAATAAAGATGAAAAAGAAAAAGAGGGAAAATATTTAGAATAAATATTGAGCAACCTAACCCAAGGGAGGGCTCAGCATGGGCCTGACCGCATAAAAGCCATGTAGAGGGAGATAGGGGCTCTAGTGTAAATATTTGTAAATAAATAAATTATAAATAATATTTTCCTCATCCAAAAAATATGTTTGTATATATTTTGTATATATTTATACACTATTAAAAAACAAAATAAAAATTTAAAAAATCAAAAAATCAAAAACACCCCTTCACCATGTACATAGATCACCCTTTCTAATCTATTTAACCTTGTAAATAAATTTATTTATTTTCAAAACTTTTTGTAAATATTCTATTGTATATATTGTAAATAAAATAAATAAAAAAGAAACAAAAACAAAAATCAAATAAAAATTACAAAATTAAAATACAAAAATATATTGTATATATACCTTGTATATAGTTGTATATAACTAATTATTTCACCTATGTATATAAATAATAAAAATAAAATAAAAATAGCCTTTCATTCCTCATTTTATCCTATAAATAAATAAAATATAAAATAGGAATAAAAATTGTATAAAAATAACTAATTAAAAATCAAAAAATCAAAACCCTATATTGTATAAATACCTATGTATAGCTATACTATGTACATACCTTATTTTAATTTCCAAAAATTAATTAAAAATCACAAAAAAATAGAAAAAAATAAATTAAAAAATATTTTCATCTTTTAAGTTTTTGAAAATTCGGCCATTTAAAGGCCCAAAAAATCAAATAAAAACTCAAGCCTTGGCGGGCTCTGATTGGTCCACGGGGGATTGGTCCACGGGGATTATTTTTTTTTATATAAAAACTAAGATTTAAAAAAGGCGAAAAAAGCCATGACACGTGCGGCCTCTGGGGCTGCCACGTGTCACCTCCAGAAAATTCGAAAAATAAATGTTTTGTAAAATCAAAAGAAATAGCAAATGACCTCGGATCGAAAAAGTTTCTTCACGAAAAATGCTCGTCTCGACGAGATCTACAACTGTCATGAAGACATCAAAGCCAAATTCGGTCAAATGTGAAAAGTGAATTTTTGGGGTATCCCATGTACATAGAATACCTTGATTTTGGGTTTTCTAATTTTTTTGTCAATTTTTAAACACGATAAAAATCCGGAAAAATAAGGAAAACTCAAAGATAAAATAAAAGAGACCTTAATCTAATTTTTTTTGGATTTTTATTAATAAATAAAATAAATGCATAAAATACAGGTCAAAAAGCCGCGAAAATACAATGTACAAAAAGAGGCCCAAAACCCAACTTTCACATACGAGCTCCGATTCACTTGAACTTGGTCTTGTTTTGAAGGTAATTGAATGTGCAATTAGTTCAAAAGTGAGTAGGATCAAATCGGACACTGGATGGGGATGATATGTGGCTTTTAGTCCGAAAATCCTGAAACTAGGGTTGGGTTTTTGGTCCACTTACCAGGGTTAATTATTTTTTGTATTTTTTATTTATTCTTGTTAGTGATGTGTACACAGTGGAAGTGAGTTTGTGGTATGCGGTGTCAGCATGAAGGAGTTAAAAATAGGGGAAGTTAGGCTATTTACAGGTCAATTTTTGGCTTGGATTTTTGGCTTCTTACTTTATGCAGAAATTAATGCTAAAATGCAATTCTTATGCAATCATGCCTGAATGCTAATTATGCAGAATAAATGCAGAAATGCAGTTGATTTTGAGGGACTTGAGCTTTAATTAATGAGACTTAGAATGGTGAATCTGAGATTCATCATCCCCCTATACTTAAACCATGCTCGTCCCTGAGCATCAAAAAGAAATGCCATGAAGTGAAATGAGACTGGGTTCCATACCAAGATCATGAACTGAAGGTGAAAGTGAAACTAAACTCGACCTTTGGATTAATAGTGTGGTGGAACTTCTGTGAGACTTAGAATTTCAAAATCAACAGCCCTCAAGTTCTACACATCATTGACACAGTTTCAACTCAGAAGTCATCTTAGATCAATCCTCTTCCCAAAGTATACCCTATGAACATTGAATAACCGACACTCATGTGTGTGAAGGGTTTTAGCTCTTCCCATTCAGAATGCCGGACTACCATGCTCCTCTCCTCTCCAGTAACTCGTCACGGGGAGTCAGGTATTTCCTTCTAAGGTCTGTCGTGCTGTGTTCACAATCGAATGAGGGAGAAGATAGAAGAAAGAGAAAAGAACTGGAGGGTGGCCAGTGTAGTCACCTCTCTTGTGGAGATAGCCAGTGTAGCCGAGTCTCCACCAAGATCTGCAGGTTTCTGAAGCTTGGACCTTTTTGGTCGGATTTTTATTTGGTAGAATGCTTCTATGTATTTGGAATTTTTGGGTGGTTCTGCTTGGATCTTGTTGTGCCCCTACGGATATAGAATCTTTTGTTCCGTACATTTTTTGGGGTCTTAGAAAAAAATTGTGCCCAGCCGTCCATCCCTTTTCCGAAGCTTTATTTCAACCCGTACTCCGGTCTTTAGATTTCCACGCTACCAGAAAAGAGACTCACACAGTCTTCCAACATCCCATCTGGGTTGAGCTAAGTGCATAGTGCGAGAGTGCGAATTAATTCCCTATTCCAGAGTGGTACCCAGAATGAAGAGACCAGGTTAGACACTAAGAGTCAAACGCTGTACATTGTCATGTGGAACTTAAGAAATTAAGTCCACAAAGACCTGAAGCTCTTAAAATTCTATTTCTCGGTGAAGTTCCTCTGAAAATTAGGTGGATTAAGGTCAAGCCCAGACCACTCTCGGTTTCGGCTCATAACTCGGTTCAGAACCCAATGACTTTTCACAGATGCAGATGCATGCGGTGATGGATGAAGTGTAGGTGCGTGAAATGCAGACATTTTTTTTGACATTTTATGCAAGGGATTTTTTATGCAGAAAATGGAATAAGAAGCCTCTTTTTCAGTCTTTATTTTTTATAGAAAATTAGGGCAAGTCAGTGTTCTTCTTCTTCTTTTTTTTTTTTTTCAAGTTAGTACCCACCCCGTAAATACATATAGACTTACGCGAAAGTACGAGATATGGGTAAAATATATACAAAGTGTATACAGACCCCCCTATACTTAGCGAGTGCTGTGTCCTCAGAGCACAAGAAGCGTGAAGAAGACATAGCTCGGGCTAAGCGTAAGAGAGTGAGAAAAAAGAAAGAAAGAAGAAAAAGAAAAAGAATGAAAAGAAAAGTGGTCAGGAAATGAGGAGAGTAAATACGGGTGGATGTCAGTTCCCCCTATACTTAGGCTTTGAACAGCCTAAGTATGGAAGAAGGGTGGATATAAAGTGATTAGGAGTTAGGAGAAGAATGGTATATACAGATGGCATCGGTCTCCCCCTATACTTAGGCCTTGGCCTAAGTAAAGGAAGAAGCTGTACACGGAGGCCGATGTGGTCGGGAGGGAGGGAGGGAGTGGTCAGATAGATTTTCAATATCCTCGCTCTACGTGAAATAGATGGCCTCGACTTGAACTGTTTGTTCTTTGGGATGATTCAATGTATGGCTTCAGCATTTGTCCATTTACTGAGAACGGTTGTGCATTCTCTTTGAGTTCGGCAATGTCTACGCTTCCATTGGTATGCACATCGACGACAATGTAGGGACCCGTCCATTTTGATTTGAGTTTCCCATGAAAAATCTTCAAACGAGCATTAAACAACCACACTTTTTGTCCAGGGACAAAGGTCTTCTCTCGAATGTGTCTATCATGCCATCTCTTGACCTTGTCCTTATAAATCACACTGTTGTCATATGCCCGATTTCGGATTTCAATTAGCTCATTCAGATTTAAGTCTCGACATAGTTTCCCGAGGTGACAACTCCAATTCAACTTTTTGATCGCCCATTCAGATTTGTGGATCAATTCTGCAGGAAGATGACATGGCTTGCCGTAGATCATCCTAAAAGGTGAAGTACCGAGTGGAGTCTTATAGGTTGTCCTATAGGCCCATAGGACTTGGTCCAACAGTGTTGACAATTCTTCCTATCGGGACGAACCAACTTCTGGAGAATGCTCTTCACCTCTCTGTTAGAAACCTCTGCCATGCCGTTAGATTGTGGATGATACGGGTTGGCTATTCTATGCTCAAATTTGTACTCCTTAGCCAAAGGTCTCATCTCCCTGTTCACGAAGTGGCTACCTCCATCAGAAATCAATATTTTTGGTATCCCGAACCTCGCAATGATGTTATCTTTGATAAACTTACAGACGACTTTGCTATCTGCGGTTCGGGTTGGAATAGCCTCTACCCATCTTGATAAATAATCCACCGCTAACAAGATGTACTCAAATCCATTGCTGTTGGGAAAGGGACCCATAAAATCGATCCCCCATGCATCAAAAACATCACAGAAAATTATTGGTTGCATGGGCATTTCATCTCTAATCCCATAGTCCCTTCCATTCTTTGACAAATCGGGCATGACCGTACAAATTCATTAGCATCCTGAAATAAGGTCCGCCAGTAAAATCCACATTGGAGTACCTTGTGCGCGGTTCTCTTTCCCGAATGGTGTCCTCCAGCCTCGAGAGAATGACAGTGTGTGAGGACACTCTGATATTCCTCCTAAGGGATACATCTTCTCCAGACACAATCCGTTCCTTCATAGAAAAGGAAAGGATCGTCCCAATGGTATTTTCTCGAATCCGACTTTAATCGATCAATCATTTTTTTGGTCCAACCATAGGGAACCTTCTTGGAGACAAGATAGTTCACTATGTCGGAATACCATGGGGTTGACTCAATGACGCAAATCGATTCGTCTGGAAAAGTCTCCTTGATTGGTCCGATATCAGGATGATCATTTTGCTCGATTCGGGAAAGGTGATCAGCAACAACATTCTTGATTCCTGGTTTATCCTTGATCTCCAAATTAAACTCCTGGATTAACAAGATCCATCTCAAAAGTCGTGCCTTAGCATCTTTCTTATCCATGAGATATCTGATTGCTGTGTGATCTGTGAAGATTGTCACCTTGGAGCCCAATATGTATGATCTGAATTTTTCCAGGGCCCAAACAACCGCGAGCATTTCCTTTTCAGTCACTGTATAGTTTCTCTGTGCAGGGTCCAATACTTTGCTCGCGTAGTGAATCGCATAAGGAATTCCCTCTCTTCTTTGTCCGAGTACCGCTCCGACAGCAAAATCCGATGCATCAGTCATGATCTCGAAGGGAAGAGACCAGTCGGGAGCTTGTAATATCGGCGATTCACATATTTTCTTTTTCAGGAGCTCGAAGGCCTCTAGACATCTGTGATTTACAATAAACTCGGTGTCTTTTCCTAAGAGCTCAGTCAGTGGGCGGGCGATCTTTGAAAAATCAGGAATAAACCGTCGATAAAATCCAACATGCCCTAAGAACGACCTCACTGACTTGACGTTGGTTGGTGGCTCAAGTTTCTTGATCACATCCACCTTGGCAGGGTCTACCTCCATTCCCTTTTTGGAGATGACGTGCCCCAACATGATACCCTCAGTCACCATGAAGTGACTCTTCTCCCAGGAGAGTACCAAATTTACCTCCCTGCATCTCTGAAGGACTCGGTCCAAGTGTGCTAAGCATGTATCAAATGAATCACCATGAACCGAGAAGTCGTCCATGAAGACTTCCAGGAAATCACCAACCATTTTGGCAAATACGGCAATCATGCACCGCTGAAATGTGCCTGGGGCATTGCAAAGCCCGAATGGCATGCGCTTGAATGCGTAAGTACCGAAGGGACATGTGAATGTGGTCTTTTCCTGGTCCTCGGGAGCGATAGCTACTTGATTGTAGCCGGAGTACCCATCAAGAAAACAGAAGAATGCTTTCCCTGCAAGTCTCTCCAATATTTGATCAATGAATGGCAGTGGAAAGTAGTCTTTCTTGGTCGCAGCATTCAGGCGCCGGTAATCGACACAGACGCGCCACGACGTGGGTACTCTGGTCGCGATCTCTACCCCCTCCTCGTTGGTAACCATCTGGAGTCCCGACTTCTTCGGGACGACATGAAGGGGGGCTACCCACTTGGAGTCAGAAATGGGGTAAATAAATCCTGCTTTGCACCATTTCTCTATTTCTTTCTTCACCACTTCCCGAAGATTGGGGTTTAATCTTCTCTGAAATTCACGGGAAGGCCTTGCATTATCCTCAACATAAATTTGGTGTGAGCAGAGAGCGGGGTTTATTCCTACGAGATCCGACACAGTCCAACCTATGGCTTTTCGATTTCGCTCAAGTACTTCGATCAGTCTGGATTCTTGGTCCACGGTTAATGATGAGCTAATGATCACAGGGAATTTTTCTTTGGGTCCATTGAGGAATGCATACTTCAGTGTGGGAGGAAGTGGCTTCAGCTCTAGCAATTCTGAATCGTCGATCAAGTCTGGCTGAATGACTTTTGCTTCTGGCTCAGTATCGGTTGGCGGTGAATCACTGTGTGAGATGTTGGCTACCAATTCCAAAGAAAAGTGAGTCGGATTGATAGAGTGGAATGGTAATTCGGCCAGAGCCGTGTCCGACTCATCATCGATTGTCTGTCCCAAAGGTGAGGTGATTGATAAATCCAAGAGGATTTCAGTGTTGTCCGGGGGTGTAGAAATCTCAGAGACTGCATGGTGGATTATTTCTTCTTCCGAGGATGTGCCTTCTATCTGTATGTCTGACAGTTGGTCCCATGGCCCAGTGGTTCTGAGGAGATTGCATTCTGATGTTTCGGCATCTTCAGTTGTGGATTCGGAGTCTGGTCTTTGCCACTTTGTTTGTTTCATCTCCAAGTCCACTTCTCCGCCTGGAGAACGGAATTTCATCATGCCAGTTCCGTAGTCGAATACGGCCTTAGCAGTTCTTAAGAAAGGTCTTCCGAGAATGATTTGTGATTCCTTCCAATGGTTCGGGGTCTCCATGTCCAGGACAGTGAAGTCTACTTTGTATTCTGTACCCTCGATGATGATGATGACATTCTTCACTTCTCCCTTAGGTCTTTTAGTGGATTTATCAGCAAATTGGAGTAAAGATGATGATTTCTTGAGAGGGCCCAACTCCAATCGATAATATAAGGCTAAGGGTAGAAGGTTTATGGAAGATCCATTGTCGAGAAGTGTGCGTGTGAATGATATGCCGCCAATGTGACTCTCCACATAATGGGCACCCAGATCCTTTTTCTTTCTTGGCAGATGCTGGTTTTTGACGCACTTGGTGGTGGCAACTGTCAAGATGTGAGTCTCCACGAATTGACTTGTTCTCTTTGTACGAGTCCGGGTGGGGGTGCATTTCGCCTTCAAGTATTTCTGAAAGGCTGGGTTACCTGCCACGTATTGATCAAAGGGTACTTTGACTATGATGTTTTGTTGGCAGAACTTTTCCATGACTGGGTCATCTTTGATGTTTTTCTTTTGCTTTTCTTGCTTTAAGGCATGGGGGAAAGGAATGGATGCATTTGAGACAGGAGATAGAGGATCAGAATCAAAAATACGAGCATCTTTATTCGACTTGGAGTTTTTATTACAATCATAATAATCAAAATCAGGTTGCTGAAAAGGTGACAAAGGTATTTTTGCAGCAACTAGAGGCTCAAGGTCCTCTGCAGACTCCATAGATGCTTTCCCTCTATCTACTGCTGGGATCTTCAGGCGTCCTTCATCTTCCTCCTCGGAAACATCCTCCGGTCGATCTTCCGAGTCTTCATGGTCCGATTCCCTTGCCCGGTCAGGTACGACCACGGTCCTTCCGCTCCTGAGTGACATGGCATTGATTTTGTCAAATGAAAGGATCTCATGTTCAGATGTGGAAAAGTCTGGATAGTATACCTGGTTATTGTGTTGAGATGCGTTGAATTTGTTCAAGCTATTGGGGTTAGCTTGAACCTGGGCGGGAATGGTTGTGGCTGGAGCTGTCTGCTCATCCTTCCAGCAGGACAAGCGGTTGACATCAACCCGTAGATCTTCCAGTTCATGTCGGAAGTGACGAAACTCCTCAAGTAGTTGTCTCTGGATGTCGATCGGTTCTTCTGGGGGTTTGGATGACTGAGCTGATTGTCTGGGGGCTTGAGATTGCTGATGGTATTGCTGAGGTTGGCTCTGGCGATTGTAGGGTTGCGGCTGCTTCGGTTGCTGGAATGCGGCATTATAGAAAGTAGGTGGGCGCTGATAAGTCTGACGGTCTCCCATATTACCCTGTCGGGTAGTGTCTTGGGTGTACCAGATGCCGTTCACTTCAAATGTCAGAGGCGGGGCTTCCTTGACTGTCTCGGTCGGTGGGGGTGCCTGTTGGGAAAATTGGGCGTGGGATTGCTCGTGAGCCCATGGTTGTTGTTGCTCTGCTCCTGGTTGCTCCTGGACATGATGCACATGATATATAGGGACAGTAGGTGCACTAGGCATCCCCATCTTGGACACCTTCTCGGTGAGTTCCTCCATCTGCTTCGGAAATTGCGAAATCCTGCTGTCAATATCGTTCATTCTCTTGTCCACAATTGTCAATTTATCAGAAATAAAGTGCATGCTCGGAATCAAGTCCTCAGCTATTTCTGCCACCGTCTGCTTCCCGCCTTTGGCTTGAAGGGTGTTCAGGGAATCAGTGTATGCTCGACTGGCAATTTGAGACCGGCTTGTTTCTGCCATCTGCTCCAGTATTTTCCAGACGGTCTCAGCTCCACGTGATGTGTAATTCCCTCCACAGGCAGCACTAACTAACCCTTGAGTCTCGTGGTTGAGGCCAGAGTAGAGTGATTGGACTAGGATGTTGTTGTCCAGATCATGACAGGGACATTTTTGTAGCAGGTCCTTAAACCTATCCCATGCCTCACAAAGGGGTTCATTGGGCATCTGAGCGAAACTGGTGATGCGGGTCCTCATTTGATTGGTCCGGCTCAAGGGGTAGAATTTCTTCAGAAAGAGGTTTTTGAACCTCTCATAAGTCGTCACAGTCACCCCCAAGTTCTTCACCCAGTAGTCTGCCTTCCCTTTCAAGGCGAAAGGTAGTGCAGTGAGACGAATGTAGTCTTGGCTGACTTGTGGGTGCCTCAGATTAGAACATATCAGCTCTAAGTCCCTCAAGAATTCGTATGGCTCCTCAGTCGTATTACCATGGAATTGAGGTAATTGACTGACAAAGTGTGGTTTTAATTCATAGTGGATCTCCGGCTGTGGTGGCTGCAAATAGTTCCACACTCTGTACTGTCCAGGGTTATATGCGGCTTCCATTGGAACTTCTCCCCCAGCATTCATTTGTTCGAGCTGCTCCCTCAGCAGCTGCTGTTGCTGCTCAGATGCAGCCAGTCTTGCGAGAATCATCTTCATGGGATCTTCATTATTTTCATGGGTCTTTTTTGGAAGGTATCTTGGGCGGCATTTCTTTATCTGGAGAATATAAAGGATTTGAGTTAATAGAATGGAAAGAATTGATGTAACCGTTATTCTCGATCTTTTGGGGTGAGAAATGGACAGGGTGGGTCTGTCCTCCGTCTAGGAGGAAGAAGGAATAGGGTTCTTGGGAAGGGTTTCCCGGAGGCCAAGCAGGTCCAGAGTAAAAGTTTCTCTGGGCTTTTGAGGTTGGAGAGTTTGTGGTAGAGAGAGATGAGCCTGAACCACAATTCTCCATTCTCGGAGTCAACAAGATGTTTTATGATGTAAACACAATTGTGTGGTATTCGTTGATGCACTATTTTCTACGCACAACCAAACACAATACAAGGGTTGTTTCACCAACTCAACTCAAAGTGAAGACCGTAAGGATCCGGTCAATTATCTTGTTAGTTTTAATTGGTGAGAATTCAATCTTGCAAGCCGTTTACGCGAGCTGTTAGGTTTGGAGCTGGGCTCTATCCTAGTGTGCGTCTCTCTCCTCGCTGCAAGATAAATCAGACAATGTCGGGGTTGCTCTCCCGCAGAAATTCTTGATTTTATGGATTTTTAGATCGGCTTTATTTAGCAGTCCCAATTTTATTAAGGCGATCACTGTAGAATTTAGGTGAACACAAATTCACGTCTACCGTCCAGTCCCAATTTCCTTTAGATTTATGTGATAAAACAAGAGAGAGGAATTCGGGAAAAGCCGATGCACGCGGAAAACGATGATGAATGCTCAGTTAGAAGACTTACAGTGCCTCCTCGCAATCTCCATGTGGGATGCAATACAGAATTGAAAATTTATACTAAATGCGTGCAAGCCGATGAAAAACCGCACCTAAGCAGAAAGTTCTATTAGCGGGAAGAATTGAGTTGAATTTGGCTACTTTGAACGATCTAAGGTGCGTCTCAGTTAAAGTGCAGTGTGGCTTAAGATCCTACGAGCACAATCAGAAATAAAAAATGCTCTAAGAGCCGTATGTGCAGGTCTATCCTAATCGCCACTCAAGTCGGGCCCCACCCTCTCCGGAGAGTGAAACAGGCCACGACACACCACAAATAAAGTTCAATGTCCTTGTACACACGCGAGAGTCCAAACGGACACCGCTATAAATGAGCAGAAAATAAAAATGCGGAAATTAAAAACCTAGACTCTACTCTCTCTCACGACTCGACTCGATCTTAATTTAATTGCGGTTTCTTCGGGTCTCGGTGAAGATGCGTCGGTTCCTTGAAAAACCGCTCCACGTGCGCCGGGTACCTCGCAAGAAAAATAAGAGAGAGAATGTAAGAGAGTGACTCAAAAATAAATGAAAGAAATGTTGAAAAATAAATACAAGAAATAAAATGGGATTTACAATGAAAGAATCGGGGGTCAGACTACCCGAATTCGGAAAACCGAACAAAAATTTTTCAAAACAAAAACTAAGCCGTTTGCCTCCCCGGCAACGGCGCCATCTGACGAGCCCGGAAAAGCCGCGTTAAGAAGTTGTTTTTAATCGTCAATCGTGAAAATAAATATGTCGTCGTTGTAGGCGGCGATTCAGAAACAGTCAAGAAATAACCACAAAATAATGATTCAATTTTAATCTCGTGGTTTATGTTTATTTTACTTGGGCAAGTCCCAAGGTCGATCACAAGGAGGCAAAGGAACAACCTAGATTAATGTCTATCCAATTTTTAGTTCGGTTTTCAAGGCGGTATTCTTTTGGAATTTTTCAATGCAAGATGAGATGCAAAATGCAAATTCGGCCTATTTTAGGGACTAAAATGTAAAATACGTTCAAATGGTGTCCGAAAAATACGAAACTTGGCCGAGATGTAAAAAATGATGAAATAAGTGCACTATAATTTTTTTGGAATTTTTAGATGCAATATGAATTTTTTACAAATTTTTAATTGCAAACAGAATGATTTTCAATATTTAATTTTAATAAATATTAAACCTACTTATTTTCAAGAACTAAAATTATCTAAGATCTATCACAAGGTAATGGATCTTAGAAAAATCCTAGATCACAAAAATGTGGGGTCTAATACCTATTAAAAATTAAACAGTGAAATATGCAAAATGATTTATACAAGGCAAATGATGCATGCAAATGCAATGATTTTTGGGCACAATGTTAATCAAATTAATCTCTACGATCTGTGATTTTTGGGGAATTTTTAGAGTCACGGTTAATTAACTACAAATTTCCGAGCACGGAATGGGCAAAATACCTCAATTTCCACAAAACAATGATTTATTAATTAACCGTTAATCATAAAAATCTCCATAGTATGTCAAAATGTAGAGCATTAAGCAATGAACAAAGTGCTATTTTTAAATAAATAAAATGATGCAATGTAGAGGTCTATAATGTATGACAAAGACAGGGGTACAGATGCAAACAGAATAATGAAGAAAATATAAAAATAATGCAAGGGGACCTATTGTTAATTACCGATAAAAGGAGGGGGGCTTCTGTAATTTTTCACACAATACACGTGCGGCGCACGTGTCCTGTGGCTCTTGGACTCGGCTGCAATATGGAGGACTTCCAGGGGGGCGCGTGCAATTTGCCCCCACGGTCACGTGCTCTGCACGTGACCTGGGAGTGACGTAACTATGACGTCCCCCCACGCACGTGCGGGTCACGTGCGGGGGGGTCTCGGGTCGGACCCGGCAGCAGGCGGCTGAGAGAGGCGGAGGGGCGTCTACCGGCAACAGAGGCCACCGGCCAAGGCGGAGGGCCGGTGGCTCACGGTGATGGCCGAGTAGTCGGTGAAGACCGACGAGGCTTCGGGCGGTGGATGCGGGCCCAGCTACTGTAGACGGCGGAGTACTGTTGGCGGAGGTTGAAGATGACGGTCGATGGTGTAGCGCGTCGGTGGCGATGGAGTTTTTCGATGAAGCCGGAGGTCTGTGAAGAAGGTGGCCGGTGGCGTAGCTCCTGGAGATGGAGGGAGCGGTTGGAGACGATGACGTTGGAGGCGGAGATGTCGGAGTAGTTGCGAGGCGTCGGTGAGGTCGGAGAAGAATGTCGTGGCTGGAGAAGACGAATCCCCGGGGCCGACACACGGCCGGCGGTCGTCGAGGAAGCGGTGGCGTTGGAGGCGAAGTGGCGGCGTGGCGAGGCGTCGGTGAGGTGTCGTGGCCGAGGCGTGGAGCTCCGGTGGAATCGAAGAGGCGTAGCGGGAGGAGATGGAGGGCGAAATCGGCGGAGCGGAGCGGAGGGCGGAAGAGAGAGGAAGAGAGAGATAGAGAGAGAGAGAGAGAAAGGAGGAGAGAGAGATAAGGAGAGAGGGACACCTGGGGGAGGAGGAGGCTCTACGGCCGATCGCCGGAGCGGAGCAGCTGCTGCTGGAGGCGCTGCGACGAGGAAGGACCTCGGATCACGCCGGTGCGGCTGTCACGACCGAAGGGGAGAACGGCGGATGAGGGAGTCGGGGGGGGGGGGGGGGGGGGCGACGGGGCTATTTAAAGGTGAGGGAGGCGGCCGGTGGTTGCGTAAGACGCGGGGGTGGTTGGCTTCGGCCGTTGCGGAGGGGAGAGTCAACGGCGGTGGGCGGCGATAACGGTGCGGCGACATTGGGGGGAGACGGTTTCGGAGGGGAGAAGGCCGGTTGGGGAAGAAACGCCGTGGCCGTCCGATCGGCCGAGATCGGGCGGCCAGATGGACGCCACGTGGCGAGGAAGTGGCTGGCAGGCGGAGCACGTGAGGGGCACGTGCCTGGGGGCACGTGCGCCGCACGTGCAGTGGATTAATTTTTTTTTTAATTTTTTTTATAAAAACTAAGATTTAAAAAGGCGAAAAAAGCCATGACACGTGGCGGCCTCTGGGGCTGCCACGTGTCACCTCCAGAAAATTCGAAAAAATAAATGTTTTGTAAAATCAAAAAGAAATAGCAAATGACCTCGGATCGAAAAAGTTTCTTCACGAAAAATGCTCGTCTCGACGAGATCTACAACTTTCATGAAGACATCAAAGCCAAATTCGGTCAAATGTGAAAAGTGAATTTTTGGGGTATCCCATGTACATAGAATACCTTGATTTTTGGGTTTTCTAATTTTTTTGTCAATTTTAAACACGATAAAAATCCGGAAAAATAAGGAAAACTCAAAGATAAATAAAAGAGACCTTAATCTAATTTTTTTTGGATTTTTATTAATAAATAAAATAAATGCATAAAATACAGGTCAAAAAGCCGCGAAAATACAATGTACAAAAAGAGGCCCAAAACCCAACTTTCACATACGAGCTCCGATTCACTTGAACTTGGTCTTGTTTTGAAGGTAATTGAATGTGCATTAGTTCAAAAGTGAGTAGGATCAAATCGGACACTGGATGGGGAAGATATATGGCTTTTAGTCCGAAAATCCTGAAACTAGGGTTTGGGTTTTTGGTCCACTTACCAGGGTTAATTATTTTTTTGTATTTTTTATTTATTCTTGTTAGTGATGTGTACACAGTGGAAGTGAGTTTGTGGTATGCGGTGTCAGCATGAAGGAGTTAAAAATAGGGGAAGTTAGGCTATTTACAGGTCAATTTTTGGCTTGGATTTTTGGCTTCTTACTTTATGCAGAAATTAATGCTAAAATGCAATTCTTATGCAATCATGCCTGAATGCTAATTATGCAGAATAAATGCAGAAATGCAGTTGATTTTGAGGGACTTGAGCTTTAATTAATGAGACTTAGAATGGTGAATCTGAGATTCATCAGACCACCAGAGCCGGGTATGTCGCGCCCGACCCGTTTTCACCATTTTCTACCCGCCTAACCCGGCCGCCATCTACCCAAACCCCGGGCTCCGATTGCTCCCCGATCATTCAGGACCCTCGCCCGGGGTGGGTTTGGAGGATCCGAGATCCGTGCTACCCGCCCGACCTCTTCCTTTTCGGACCTCTCACCATATTTAATGTCGTCTCCGGCGACCTAATCACGCTATCTTTGATCTTCCCCTCGGCGCCTGTGAGCTCCTCCATCATCCCTGAGTGACAGCCGTGGCCGGTGGAGTTGCAGCGAGGCCCGGGCTGCCGGAAATCACTGATCCGGTGGTAATCGCCGCCGTGCGCCGCCGCGAGCGCGCTGAGCCTCGGGGACCTCGACGACCCCTTGAGGCAACGACCGGGAGCCTCATCGGCTCCAGCCCAGTCGAATGCGCCCATCAGGTAACTTCTTTAGCCAGTAGATTAGTTTAGCGTTAGGTTTTTCGATTTGCAGTAGCTTAGCTCCGCCACCTCCGCCAGCCGTCTCCGTCCACTCCCTTGATCATCCGACACCGCCATCACCACCGCCAGACCCCTCTCCACCTTCTCCGACCCTTCATTCCCCCTGTCTCGCCCCGGAGCAGGGTCTCGGCTCTCACCCCTCCGCCGCTCGTCGGAGAGCCATCGCATCGCACCACCGATCACCTTCCGCCCGCTCTGACGGGTCGAGGCAGTTTGCCCTCGAACCCTCTTTCTTTCTGTGCAGGTCTCCAGGTCCATCGACCTCGTCTGGAGGTCGGAGCTTCAGAGCACAGCAGCTCCCGTTCCTCGACGTCGCCGGAGTTCTCCTGAGCTCCTCGCCTCCATCGGAGCAGTGCATCACGTGCGGACCGTCATGGCGCAGCTTTCTAGCATCTCCTGAGCACCGGACGAGGACTACCGTACACGCAGAGGGCCGACGAAGCTCGCCGGCCGTCAGTTCCTCCAGGTCCTTCGTTCACCGTCCGATCGACCTCGACGCCCCAGTTTAGATCTCGACCGTACATCCACGGGGCAGCACTCACCATCGGATCTCCCTGGGGTCGATCTTCACCGTTGAGCGACGAGGTTAAGCCACGACGCCCCTCAGCCATCCGATCTAGCACGTGGCTGCACCTCGTCCATCCGATCCGAGCCCGGCTTCCTTCGAAGACCCACGTCGCAGCTCCTTCGTCCGATCATCCACGTGGACACATACCAGCCGTCAGATCGATTCGAGGGGTGGCTTTCGTGTGCGGCGCACCATCCCATCCGTCCAACCTGCCACGCGTCGTACATCCGGCCCTCGACATTAATAAAAGGTGTAATTTATCTTTAGGCCCCTTTTCTTTATGCATTTAGTTTTTAATCCTGTAAATAAGTAGTTTAGTTCTTTTATTTCTGTAAAATTTGCACTGTGGACCTTCTCGTTCATGAGAATTGCATTGATGCCCCTGCCTGTTGTGGACACGTGCATCGACACGTGATTATTTGGTGTTTTTGCATCTCTGGCCCTGCATTTTTGCCCTGTTACGTTTCATATTTTTAAAAATAGGAATTGCAATTTAGTCCTTCCAGGCCTGAGTCACGCGTATCGTGCGTGGCCTGGAGGGTTATTTGCACTCCTACACCTCTACTTTCTAGGGTTGTTACTCCAGGGACCCAGAACTTTGTATTAATTGCAGAAAGGTCCTTGTGCCCTGTTGCTTTTTGTTATTTTTGAATAAAATATCAAATCACCTCCAAATCCAATGAGATTTTGACACATGGCTCCTGCCATGGTGTAGGAATTTTACGGATTTTTGAGGACATTTTTGATTTTATTTAGTATTTTTAAAAATTCAAAAACATCTATTTTAGCTACTGTCTAGGTTTAAAAATCCCAAAAAAATATAAAATCACCCCCAAAAATTCTAAAAAAATTAGCTACTGTTCTTTGTTTGTTGTTTGATTTTCTAGCCAATTTTGGCTATTTTTCATCACTTAAAAACGCTAAAAATCTAAAAACCCTTAAAAACTCATAAAAATTATAATAAATAATCTAAAAATCCAAAAACAATAATTTTGGTGCCCAAATTTTCCTTATTTTCTCTAGAATACAAGAAAATTACCTCCAGGGCCCTCTGAGATCCTTAGATATTTTATCTTTGGGTTTTGGGCCTTGCTGGACAGTACCTCATCTTTTTAGCACTGTTTGATTTTTAGAAAATAAAATACACATTAGAAAAATCTCAAAAATTAACCAAAAACACTTAAAAACTTAAAAAACATAAAAACCATTTTTCTTGAATTTTTGCTTGATTTTTGGTGTGTTAAATAAATTGATCAAGTGTGCTTGCTTTTACTTTCTTTTATTTTCTTCACCTATTAAAAATCCAAAAAAATATAAAAATTATTAAAAACCACTAAAAACATTTTCTTCTCTTTTTATATTATTTTTACTACTTCGTAGGCCTCTGGCCAACCCGTGCTCCTTGTGTTCGACCCTGGGAGCTATACCAGGTTAATCCCATAGCAGGACCGCACTTTGTGTTTTGATCTCTGATTTCTTTCGCGGTTCGATATTTTTCTTGATTGAGTGACTCTGAGTGATAGAGGTCGCAACGACCTATTTAGTACCTTTACCTCGTTTGCTCGGGTCGCTCATCAGAATGGCGCACGGCTTAGTAGTGTTGTTTTTATTTTCGTTTTTATTTTCGCGGCTTTTCGCGGCTCTTCGGAGCTCGCGGCTCTTCGCGGCTTTTGTTTATAGTTTCTTTTTGATTTATTTTGTTTTATTTTGATTTTCTCTTATTTTTATTTTTGTTTTATTTGGTGTGATTATTTTATTTACATTTTTGCACATATACCCTCACTTGTATTTTCTTTTACTTTTCTCTATTATTTGATTATTCTTTCTGGACTGACCACTCTTCTCTGTTTCTTGCGAGGGCCCGAGGACCGCGGAGGCTACTTTCGAGAAGCCGGTGCAGCCGCGACACTTGGAGGCGGCTTCTTTCTCTACGAAGCCGCAGGAGAGAGCGAGAGAGAGAGAGTTGAGTGGGTGAGGTATTAGGATAGATTTTTATTTCCTTCATTATTAATTGTAATAACTCAGGACACTCTTGGACTCTTTGTGGACTTGTGACCGTAGCGGGTCTGTTTCGCCGAGCACCGGTGTGCTCGGGGGACCCATTAGGACTTGCGGTTTTTCGCGGCTTTTCTCGCAGATTTCTTTTTATTTTCTTACTGTCATTTTCCGGTTTTTCGCGGTTTTTGCTCGAGCCCCTAGATTTAGGACTTTCTGGTGATTGTGACGTAATTGAGTAGGATCCACACACCTTAATTGCATATCTGTTCCTATAGACCGTAATTGGACCTACTTAAAATAAATAATAAAAATAACCGACTCGCTAACTTCCGTAGCCTACGTGCCATAGCTCGTCCTGTAAAGCGCTTACTCCTACCCCCGATTTGTCGGGCAGGGGAGGGACGAGCCAAGACCGGACCCTTTGGCTTGGAGGTCGGTGACCGGTTAGACGGTTCTTCGCTAGAAGTTGCTCGTCTAGGACTCGGCTTCCCGCTGCATCATTTAGCTTAGTTTACTTTCTGTCTTTATTTTATGCGCGGATCATTTTGCATGTAGAGAGCTGGAGCAAGGTACGCATTTTTGACTTTGCATGCATCATTGATTTCTTGTGCATCGGCTTTTTCGTCTTCTCCCCCTGTTTTGGACTTAATAACCAGGAGAACCGAAAAATTCGTTAGGCATTTCTTTTTATTGAAAAATACCTAAAAACAAAAACAATAAAATAGGGACTGCTAATCTTACTTGACCTAAAAGACACTTCACTGAAAATCTGTCTTGGGGAGAGTAACCCCCTCCTTGTCTGGTTTGGATGAGCGAGAGAGTGATCCGCACATTAGGATAGAGCCTCCGATCTTTTCTTGACTGATTACCGGCTTTCAGTACAGGACAGTCGGTTGAGAGAGATTTGGACACCTATTTACCTCACGTAATCGCTCTGATAGACTGGATGATCACCTAAAATAAAATTGACAAGATAATTGACCGATCCCTTCGGTCTTCAGCTCTGTGTGCGTAGGTGAATTGGGGGTTTGCTTGTTCATCTTGTTTGATTGCCAGATCCCTTCGATCTTGTTCCCCTCCCTCACCTCCCTTCATTTCTCTTCTCCTTTACCCCTGGATGATGGATCCCCCTCACTTTGAGCCGACTCTTACGGCTTCTTCTCCGTCTTCTGACCATCACTCCAGTCCACCTTCTAGGGAGGTCGGATCTCCGACCAACCTCCCGCTCCCTCCCTCCCTTTCATCTTATCACTCTGGGCATGCTGTAATAGACGTCCGAGGATACCAGCTAGAGTAGATGCGAGACCCAGACGATGTTGTTGCTGAGTTGAGAGCGCACTCCGTTGGTGACCCGAGAGAGCAGTGGAGAGCAGCAGACAGATCCTATTCCAGAAGGATGGAAGAGCAGATAGCACATGGAGCTCAGTCAGCTTCTACACTAGGTCCATTCGTCTTGGATTTGGATTACGTTCAGCGACTGCCGACATTTTCAGGAGAGGCGCACGAGGAGCCTTATCTTCACCTGTCAGCTTTCGAGGAGTTTTGTAGAGCACAGAGATATTCAGACGTCACTGCAGAGGAGCTGATGAGAAGGACCTTCCCATTCACGCTTCACGACAGAGCCATGAGATGGCACCGACGATTGGGGAGGACATTCGAGACGTGGGGAGAGCTATGCCGAGAGTTTCTACAGAGATACTTCCCTCCACGCAGAGCAGAGTTTATGCGGTCTTTGATCATGGACTTCTCAGTTGACCCCCAGGAGCCATTGCACGAGGCATGGCCGAGGTTTCTTGACCTCTTGAGGAGATTCCCTGAGCACGGACATCCACTGACAGACTTGATAGAGATCTCCATGCGGGGGATGACCGCAGAGCAGATAGCACTGGTGATTACCACATGTGGCGGTTCACACCGCAGTTCCGACATTCACGTCCTGGATACCATCTCGAGGTTACTGTCACAGAGATCTTCTTCGCGAGATGCCATGGTCGGGACAACACATGTGGACGATGTTGTACCAGTACGGTGTGTCACTTTGCATGATGAGACAGTTTCTACACACCAGCCCGAGGATTTGGATGATGCCACATCATCGACAGAGGAGATGACCGCGATAGCAGAGGTTCGGACCCAGAGTCTACTTGAGTTCCCGTTGGCCTTCCAGTTGAAGTTCGAGTCAGCCCCAGAGTTCCCTGTCGACGACTCTTGGATATCAGATCTCCTGACACTCCAGGAGCCGGAGGAGCCCCAGCTTTTGCAGCCATTGATTCAGACACTTCAGTTTCCAGCCCCGGAGGAGTCAGTCTCCTTCCTGCAGAGACACTTCTCGGATGCAGACAGTCACCAGGACTCAGCCCAGCAGCCACAGCTTGAGGAGGGACAACACTTTGAGAGTACAGACATAGAGAGTCCCGTCCTCGAGCCTTTTGTCCTCCACTTTGTTGAGAGAGATACACTTCCTGAGGACCAGCTGACAGACAGCATAGCCGCAGACCGAGGATCAGCTGCAGACACCTTTCCAGCTTCCGAGATGTTGACTAGTACCTTCTCCTGCTTCCAGATTGCCGAGACTTACACGTCAGATGATGATGCAGCCTGGTGCACTGAGTGGATACTTGATAGCAGCGCAGATGCCCATCTAGATCCTGATCCTCTTCTTCTCACTTCTGATCATGCATCTCTCCACGAGGGTTATCTGCGGGAGGATGCCGCACTCGATGAGTACTCGGTTTCACTGACTGAGAGTGTTTCCGATCTGGCGGAACACGAAACCGAGTCCTTAGATCATTCTGATTCTGATTCTTCTCACCTCGACGACCCTCACGAGGATGAGCCCATCCTGGAGATATTCGATGATCTGCCTGATCTTCTTCCATTTCATTCATCGGATATCAGTCTTCTTAGAGAGTCTCCTGATCCTGACCTTCCACATCTTTTTGAGACGGTGATTGACGTGGAGGATTCCATGACTGATCCATCCTTCTCCACGTTTGATTTCTTCAGCTCCACATTTCTACTCCAGTCTGAACCAGAGCCGATGATCTCCTTTGTGCTACCGGATCCCGATCACTTATTTCCATATCTTTGGCTGGTAGCAGACACCCGCTTGATTGCATACCTGGGTGTCATACTTTACACTGTTGAGTTCGTCGTTGTTCTCACACCGAGACTGCGGCGACAGTACGGCATTCGCCTTACCGATGCCGTCCTGAACCTTGATACTGCATTATCCTAGCCTTTGCGCCCAGCTAGGGGCGTAAAATCTAGCGCTCGTTGAGAGGCACCTCAACATTGTACTCTTTTGTATATACGTGTTTCGTCTTATTTTGATCTTTCTTTCTTCCGTTATTGTTTTCACCCCAGGTCTCGCTTAGGATTATCTTTGCTATACTTAGGATATTACTCATCCTAAGTATAGGGGGGTGACAACACCGGGTTGTTCTTCGTTCTGTTCCATCACTCCTGTTGTTGCCTATACTTAAGGTTCTTCACCTTAAGTATAGGGGGAGTGATGTCTCCTTCTTGTATATATTCGTCATTTTCTTCGTGTCTGTCTACCCCGGTTTTGCTGCCTATACTTAGGGATATCTTACCCTAAGTATAGGGGGGGTAGACCTTGTACATTCTCCACTCGGTTTTCCCTTAGTGTACAGCCCGCTATACTTAGGATTACTTGATCCTAAGTATAGGGGAAGACCCGAGTCCCTCTTGACTTTTCATCTCCTTTTGTATAGCCTTCCTTTTCACTTCCCTATACATAGCACGAGTTATGTCTTCTTCATCGCTCTTGACTCTGAGGACATCGTTCGAGCTAAGTATAGGGGGGTGTGTATATATTTCATATATACTTTAGCCATAACTCGTACTTTGTGTGAGTGTGTTAATAAATAAAAATGGCTAAAAACCACAAAAAAAAAATTAAAAATTTTCATGTACCTAATCTTCTTTTATTTGCACATGCATAGCTAGTGTACAAACTATTTTTGTAAAAATGATTTCAAAAATCTTTTGTGTGTAAAGCTTGTGTAAATATTTTTGTATCAAAATTATGTATATAGTACAAAATTTTTCCAAAATGTTTTGAAAAATCAAAAGTTTGCAAAAATCTTGTGTAAATGTGTGTAAATATCTTTTTGCAAAACTTGCACTTCATGCATCATTATTCATGATTTCAAAACATTTTTCAAAAATTTTGCATGATTGTAAAATAGTGTGTAAATAAGCATCTTTTTGTACATATGTATATAGTTTTCTGGATGATAGTTGACATTTAAACTAAGCCTGGAATCAAATTGAGAAATGGAGCTTGATTAAGATCTTAATCCACCTAATTTCTAAGAGGAACCTTATAGGGCTTAGGTTTAAGGCTTTTTCAGGTCCATGGTGACTTAATTCTTTGAGTCCACTAGGCTATGATCACATGTCATCTCAATGAGCCTAAGTAGAGCACTTAACAACAACACATGACTCATATAGATTATGGCTTTACTTGGACAACCGCACTATGCACCGAGCTCTCTACGGATGAGATGGTGAGGAGGCAGTCTTCCTTGGCTTGGGGTAGCATATGAGGGTAGTACTTCTAGGCGGAACCTCTCTTCTTCATTTAGTGAAGGAAGTGCGTCTCAACTTGGTCTAGTTGCCATGAGGTCTAACGACGGGAGTTGTGGGTTGCAATAAAGCTTCAAAAGAGGGATAGTCTACTGGCTCAAGAGGAAAAACTCCTTGTATATATGCTGCACATGTACATGTTGTATAGATGCACTCGAAAAAAAAATGTGCAAAAAGAAAAGAACTCCAAAAAAGTGGTGGGTCTGAGAGAAAATGATAATCCCACCGGAGTATGTATATAAGTGCAATAAGCAAAGCTTGGTTTCATGATCCACCTGTTATAGCTTGCAGCAGGGAGACTTGGCTACACTGGTCAAGCTCCCAAGGGTACTTGGCTACACTGGCCTTGACCCATTCTCTTCTTCCCCCTCTTCTTGAGCCGGTTGTACTTGAACTTAGAAGGGAATACCCCGCTCCTCGAGGAAAGAGTGGCCAGATTGAGGTCATAGAGTTACCTTGTTGGGGAGGGTTGTCAAGTTGCCATTTCTGAGGTGGAGAGCTTAGACCTCACTTCCACAGGACAAGAAAAGATTCATGGTCTTCAGGGTTTGTGATTGGTGACTTGTTCTGATCTGGAGCATTGAGGAGTCTTGGTTATAGATTGGTGAAACTTGGAGGCTGTTAGGTTTTAAGCTTAAGTCTGAATAAGGTTCCGACACATTAATAATCCAAAGATCTGATTGAGCTCCATACCTCAATTTAATGAAGGCCAGTTTAATAATCAACCTTGATCCATGTACATTCTCTTTTTCTTTTTCTTTCTTTCTTTTTCACTTCTTTTTCAAATAAGTGTTTGCTAAGGGACTAGCAAAGTATAGTATAGGGGGGTGATGAATATCCATTCATCACTCTTTATTCTTATATTTTAGCTACAAAAAACTATGCAAATGCATGTAGATATGTGTAAATAGGAAAAATTAGCAAAAGCATGCATGTTTGTAAATATAGATAATTAGCATGTTTTTGTGCAAAAATAAAAGAATAAAGATGAAAAAGAAAAAGAGGGAAATATTTAGAATAAATATTGAGCAACCTAACCCAAGGGAGGGCTCAGCATGGGCCTGACCGCATAAAAGCCAAGTAGAGGGAGATAGGGGCTCTAGTGTAAATATTTGTAAATAAATAAATTATAAATAATATTTTCCTCATCCAAAAATATGTTTGTATATATTTTGTATATATTTATACACTATTAAAAACAAAATAAAAATTTAAAAATCAAAAACCCAAAAACACCCCTTCACCATGTACATAGATCACCCTTTCTTATCTATTTAACCTTGTAAATAAATTTATTTATTTTCAAAACTTTTTGTAAATATTCTATTGTATATATTGTAAATAAAATAAATAAAAAGAAACAAAACAAAAATCAAATAAAAATTACAAAATTAAAATACAAAAATATATTGTATATATACCTTGTATATAGTTGTATATAACTAATTATTTCACCTATGTATATAAATAATAAAAATAAAATAAAAATAGCCTTTAATTCCTCATTTTATCCTATAAATAAATAAAATATAAAATAGGAATAAAAATGTATAAAAATAACTAATTAAAAATCAAAAATCAAAAACCCTATATTGTATAAATACCTATGTATAGCTATACTATGTACATACCTTATTTTAATTTCCAAAAATTAATTAAAAATCACAAAAAAATAGAAAAAAATAAATTAAAAATATTTCATGTTTTAAGTTTTTGATAATTCGGCCATTTAAAGGCCCAAAAAAATCAAATAAAAACTCAAGCCTTGGCGGGCTCTGATTGGTCCACGGGGGATTGTTGACCCCCGGTCAACTCTCCCCCCAGGACCACCAGAGCCGGGTATGTCGCGCCCGACCCGTTTTCACCATTTTCTACTCGCCTAACCCGGCCGCCATCTACCCAAACCCCGGGCTCCGATTGCTCCCCGATCATTCAGGACCCTCGCCCGGGGTGGGTTTGGAGGATCCGAGATCCGTGCTACCCGCCCGACCTCTTCCTTCTCGGACCTCTCACCATATTTAATGTCGTCTCCGACGACCTAATAACGCTATCTTTGATCTTCCCCTCGGCGTCTGTGAGCTCCTCCATCATCCCTGAGTGACAGCCGTGGCCGGTGGAGTTGCAGCGAGGCCCGGGCTGCCGGAAATCACTGATCCGGTGGTAATCGCCGCCGTGCGCCGCCGCGAGCGCGCTGAGCCTCGGGGACCTCGACGACCCCTTGAGGCAACGACCGGGAGCCTCATCGGCTCCAGCCCAGTCGAATGCGCCCATCAGGTAACTTCTTTAGCCAGTAGATTAGTTTAGCGTTAGGTTTTTCGATTTGCAGTAGCTTAGCTCCGCCACCTCCGCCAGCCGTCTCCGTCCACTCCCTTGATCATCCGACACCGCCATCACCTCCGCCAGACCCCTCTCCACCTTCTCCGACCCTTCATTCCCCCTGTCTCGCCCCGGAGCAGGGTCTCGGCTCTCACCCCTCCGCCGCTCGCCGGAGAGCCATCGCATCGCACCACCGATCACCTTCCGCCCGCTCTGACGGGTCGAGGCAGTTTGCCCTCGACCCCTCTTTCTTTCTGTGCAGGTCTCCAGGTCCATCGACCTCGTCTGGAGGTCGGAGCTTCAGAGCACAGCAGCTCTCGTTCCTCGACGTCGCCGGAGTTCTCCTGAGCTCCTCGCCTCCATCGGAGCAGTGCATCAGGTGCGGACCGTCATGGCGCAGCTTTCTAGCATCTCCTGAGCACCGGACGAGGACTACCGTACACGCAGAGGGCCGACGAAGCTCACCGGCCGTCAGTTCCTCCAGGTCCTTCGTTCACCGTCCGATCGACCTCGACGCCCCAGTTTAGATCTCGGCCGTACATCCACGGGGCAGCACTCACCATCGGATCTCCCTGGGGTCGATCTTCACTGTTGAGCGACGAGGTTAAGCCACGACGCCCCTCAGCCATCCGATCTAGCACGTGGCTGCACCTCGTCCATCCGATCCGAGCCCGGCTTCCTTCGAAGACCCACGTCGCAGCTCCTTCGTCCGATCATCCACGTGGACACATACCAGCCGTCGGATCGATTCGAGGGGTGGCTTTCGTGTGCGGCGCACCATCCCATCCGTCCAACCTGCCACGCGTCGTACATCCGGCCCTCGACATTAATAAAAGGGGTAATTTATCTTTAGGCCCCTTTTCTTTATGCATTTAGTTTTTAATCCTGTAAATAAGTAGTTTAGTTCTTTTATTTCTGTAAAATTTGCACTGTGGACCTTCTCGTTCATGAGAATTGCATTGATGCCCCTGCCTGTTGTGGACACGTGCATCGACACGTGATTATTTGGTGTTTTTGCATCTCTGGCCCTGCATTTTTGCCCTGTTACGTTTCATATTTTTAAAAATAGGAATTGCAATTTAGTCCTTCCAGGCCTGAGTCACGCGTATCGTGCGTGGCCTGGAGGGTTATTTGCACTCCTACACCTCTACTTTCTAGGGTTGTTACTCCAGGGACCCAGAACTTTGTATTAATTGCAGAAAGGTCCTTGTGCCCTGTTGCTTTTTGTTATTTTTGAATAAAATATCAAATCACCTCCAAATCCAATGAGATTTTGATACATGGCTCCTGCCATGGTGTAGGAATTTTACGGATTTTTGAGGACATTTTTGATTTTATTTAGTATTTTTAAAAATTCAAAAACATCTATTTTAGCTGCTGTCTAGGTTTAAAAATCCCAAAAAAAATATAAAATCACCCCCAAAAATTCTAAAAAAATTAGCTACTGTTCTTTGTTTGTTGTTTGATTTTCTAGCCAATTTTGGCTATTTTTCATCACTTAAAAACCCTAATAATCTAAAAACCCTTAAAAACTCATAAAAATTATAATAAATAATCTAAAAATCCAAAAACAATAATTTTGGTGCCCAAATTTTCCTTATTTTCTCTAGAATACAGGAAAATTACCTCCAGGGCCCTCTGAGATCCTTAGATATTTTATCTTTGGGTTTTGGGCCTTGCTGGACAGTACCTCATCTTTTTAGCACTGTTTGATTTTTAGAAAATAAAATACACATTAGAAAAATCTCAAAAATTAACCAAAAACACTTAAAAACTTAAAAAACATAAAAACCATTTTTCTTGAATTTTTGCTTGATTTTTGGTGTGTTAAATAAATTGATCAAGTGTGCTTGCTTTTACTTTCTTTTATTTTCTTCACCTATTAAAAATCCAAAAAAATATAAAAATTATTAAAAACCACTAAAAACATTTTCTTCTCTTTTTATATTATTTTTACTACTTCGTAGGCCTCTGGCCAACCCGTGCTCCTTGTGTTCGACCCTGGGAGCTATACCAGGTTAATCCCATAGCAGGACCGCACTTTGTGTTTTGATCTCTGATTTCTTTCGCGGTTCGATATTTTTCTTGATTGAGTGACTCTGAGTGATAGAGGTCGTAACGACCTATTTAGTACCTTTACCTCGTTTGCTCGGGTCTCTCATCATGGACCAACCAGGTTGGTCTGACAGTTGACCTCGGTCAACTGTCTGACCTACTCTTCCAGGGTTGTCAGATGCACGTTTGACCCCTCTTCTCGCCATTTTCTAGGCCCGCTCTTGCACCAAATCGTGTCGACTCCTTCAGACTTTTTGCTCCTCGATTAGTGGTGAATCACGTCCAAGTGATTTCTTGGGCTGAGGATCACTAATCGAGGCGTTCTCGCCCTCGTCTTCCACGCCCGTCGTCAACCATACAAAATGAGCCCCCCGACTTCGATTCAAAATTAATCCTTCTTCCGCCACTTTCTTTCGCAAACCCCTACTTCTTCGTGCTCCTCGTGACAGGGGGAGTTGAATCGACCCGGGGTTCGTGAGGATTGGTGTAGAATCGAAGAGATTCGACCCTCGCCGGAGCTCCGTCGTGCTTCATCGCCCGTCGTCTCTGGTGAGTTTCTTCCTCCTTTCTTTCCATTTCCTGGTAGCCTTAGCCTAGCATAGCTTAGATCTATAGCAGTTTTGAGTTTCGTTTAATCGATCGCCGTGAAATCTCAATCGAAGCCACGGCGGAGCTGAGCTCCGCCCGTTGTCTCCGACCACTCAAGTGATCCTCCGCCGTCCTAAACACCTCCATCCTTCTCCTCTCCGCTCCGTCATCACGTCGCACCCTTCCAGATCCCTCGGTCTCGCTCAGATCGAGCCTTCGAGCTCCCCGCTCCGCCGCTCGCCGGAGCTCTTCGCCCGCACCACCTTACGCCTCATATGAACCATCGGACCCCACCATTTTGTTCGCCTAGATTTTGTGTGCCTAACCTTGCAGGTCTGAGCCCAAGAGAAGGCTCAATCGACCTTCGACGACCCCAGGACCAGCCGTCTAGGTCACCTCCGCCGTCCGAGCACCTCCGACCGCCTCCGCCTTGCCGGAGCCCATCAGCTAACGCGGGAGGGTCCCAGGATCATTTTGCCTCTGATCCTAGGGCCGGAGCGGCCGTGTGTCGGCCGCAATCGCCGCCCGAAGTTTGCCGGGGAGAAGTTCTTCGTGAACCCCTCCTTGCCGTTAGATCGACCACTTGCTCCAGACGCCACGCCAGCCGTCCGATCGCCCTTGCCTCTCCGCCGTTGGATCGAGCCTCAAAGGTCTAATCGCAACCGTCCGCGACGAAGGGGTATCCGCCGTTGGATGCCCGCCACGTGTCCAAGTGGGACGCCATCGGTCGAACGATCGATCCTCGTGGGTATTTTGCATTCTTAACCCACGACTTTTTGTTTTTAACGTTTAGTCCTGTAACTTTTATTTGTTGTTTAAAAAGTTTTGTAATAATTGCACGTAGACCCTCACAGTTTCACTATTTGCACTTTAGTCTGCGCCACGTCACCTCACGTGACTGGGGCGCGTGACCTTTGGGTATTTTGCATGTTAGGCCCAGAACTGTTGGTTATTTGCAATTTCGTCCCTGTGCGCAGGAAATATAATATGTTTTTGGAAATATTGCATGTATGCCCATCCGGTTTTCATTAATTGCAATTATGCCCCTGTGAAGGTTGTTTCACGTGACCTGTGCGTGGTGTTGCGGTGAAATTTGCAGCTGAGCCCTTGAATGTTTTCATAATTACATTTATGCCCTTGCCAGGCTTAGGAATTTTGTGTGCTTAACTTATTTATTTCATACCTCTTTTAATTGCGAAAAATTCTTAAGAAATAGGGTTAAGCTCCTGTGTGCTTCTATTTTCACACTATATTTTTAGCTTTGGATTTTATCTTATTTTCATATTTATTAAAAATCAAAAAACATGCTTTTTATCTACTGTCTAGCTTAGAAAATCACTAAAAAATATAAAAACACTCCAGAAAAATCCCAAAAAAAATATATTTTGTGTCTTTTAGTTTGTTTTAACTCCCAGTCGAAAATCATTAAAAATTATAAAAGAAAACTCCAAAAAATCACAAAACCCTAAAAACCTTTATAAAATATTAAAAATTCTACAAAATCCCAAAAAATACAAACTTTGTGCCTAAATTTTCCTTATTTCATTATCTTTCATTGAAAATTAACTTAGAGAATTTTTGTTACTGTTTTCTATTTTATTTCTCCATTTTAAGTTTCAGCCTTGCATTTTATTCACTGTTTGCTTTATTTTGCTTATTAAAAATACCAAAAACACCTAGAAAAATCCCCAAAAATCACAAAAACAGTCAAAAATCCTAAAAATACTAAAAACATTTAATTTCTGAATTTTTGGTTATTTTTGTGCATTTTTATAAATAGTTGACCTTGTCTTTTATTCCTTTGTTTATATTTTCCAATATTGAAAAAGAAATAAAAAATATAAAATATAAAATTATAAAAATTAGAAAATTAAAAATCAAAACACAAAATTAAAAATTAAAAATTAAATAAAAAAATTAAAAATTAAAAACCCACAAAAAGAAATTGGCTAAGTGATTCATTAGACCTAGGGTTTGGATCTTTATCTACACTCTGCACCGTTGTTTCCTGTGTTCGACCCCTACTTGCTTGCCATTATACATTGTTAGTAGGGTATAATAAATTTTAATCCTTGCTCTTGATTGCTCTATTGATTGTGTGGGTTAATTGTTGAAGACTGAGGAAGTTTGAGCAGTCGCATCAGCGACAGTGAGTCTGACTTGTCAGACCGCTCTTTAGCGGCTCTCGTTTTCTCGCTTTTCAGTAGCCCAGGTCAGGCGACCATCGTCGTCATGCTCCGCCGCTGGCAGAGCTCGAGCCTCTGGAGGCGACGCTCCATCGAGGCGAAGATCACCGGAGAACCAGCGTCTCCTCCCCAGTCGACTCCGACCACCAGGTAGATCTTTTAGCCTCTTTAGCATAGTCCATCTTCGATTTCCACTTTCCAGCTCTGCCAGCTCCGCCCTAGTGGCCGGAGCCTCGCCAGCCCATCTTAGCCGTATAGATCGATTCCCCAACTCATCGCCACCTTCCATACGCGACCTGATCATCTCGAGCTGGCCCATCGGGGTCTGTTTCGAGTTGGGTTCCATCCATCACCTTCGTCGGAACCCTCTATCGAACATCCACGCCGCTTCCCTTTATATTTGTGCCAATAACCCTCACCGGAGCATCCCTCCGAGCAAGAGCTTTGTTTTGCAGGTCAATAATCGCAGATACCCCCACTGGTTGCCGTTTCCACCCTTCGCTGGAGCTGCTCCAGGTCACCCCTCCCTCGCCGGAGGATACGACTGTGGGGCCCTCATCGGAGGCCACCACCCGATGCGGAACGCCATCGCGAGGAAGACCCACCTCTCCAACCTTCCATCAACCGTCTGGATCATCTCTGGATTGCCGGAGAAGCTCGCCCAGGAGGAGTTCTTCCTCATCCTCTCGCAGCCGTTGGATCGCCCATCTACGCCAGTCTTCATCAAAGTCGCACGTTGTCTGCCACTGTCAGGCCGTTAGATCCACGATCTGACGGCCAAGTTTCCCCCACGTTCGCCCTTGCGCTAGCATTGTTGGATCCTCCAGAGGGCGTCATCAGGACCGTTCCTCCGCAGCCATCCACCGCTCGACACCTGGCGCGTACGCGCCTCTCACGTGCCTTGGCTGGGTAACTTGCACCCATACCCCTGTAGTTTTATTTCGTTCTTGTTTAGTCTATTAAATAAGTTTGCACTCTTGGGTTATTTGCATGTTTGGACCTCTAGTTTAGAATATTTACTTTTTAGTCCCTATTTGTGAGGAACACGTGCTTCGACATGTGCTTTGTGGACATTTTGCAGTATTCATCCTGTAGTTCTGAGTTGTTCTGGTTTACATGTTTATTAATTAGAATTACACTTTGGTCCCTGTGAATGTGAACCACGTGCTAGGCATGTGATATCTTGGGATATTTGCATTATCTGGGCTGGAGTTTGGGGGTGTTCTGGATTAAAATTTATGTTTTAAAAATTACATTTATACCCCTGTGAGTGCTGTATTCCGACATGTGTTGAATTAATGTGAATTCTGCGCTGATACCCCTCTAGTTTCCTCACGTGTTATCTTCTCAGCCCTGAAACTTTGTTTTTATTGCATATAGGTCGCTGTGTGTTGTAGCCTTTGTAGTGGTTGAATAAAATAACAAATTAAACCCAAATCTAGTGAAATTTGGAGACGTGGCTCCTGCCACTGTGTAAAAATTTCACTACTTTTTTGGGATATTTTGTTGCTTTTTATTTTTTAAAAAAATAAAAAACCTTCATTTTTGCTACTGTTTGAAATAGAAAATCAACTAAAAATATAAAAATTCGTCTAAAAATTCTAAAAAATTAGGGCTTGTTTATTTGTAGTTTTCTGACTTCAGTTCGATTTTTGGCTTATTTGGATTTATAGAACCCATAAAAATTAAAAATCCTAAAAGCCTCATAAAAATTATTAAAAATTATATAAAAACCCAAAAAAAGCAATTTCTGATTACTTAGTTTAGTTTGTATTTCTATATTTCATAAAAATTACTCTCAGATTTTTATAAGCTAATTAGTCATTTTTAATTAACCTATCAAATCTGATTGTACATTACTTCACTGTTTTTATACTTTTCGATTTTTATAAAATCATCTAAAAATCATAAAATTCTCAGAAAATCACCAAAAACACTTAAAAATTATAAAAAACACAAAAACAATTTTATTTGATTATTCTAGCCTTATTTGTGGTGTTTTATAAATAATTGTTTGAGTGCTTTTTACTTTGTTTTTATATTTCCTTTACTATAAAAAATTTTAAAATATTTAAAAATCCACCAAAAACATTTCTTTTTATTTCATTTCATTTTAGACTAGTTCGTAGGCTGTCTCGGCCAATTCGTGCTCCTTGTGTTAGGCCCTGGTCGCTATATCGGTTTAAATAAATAGTGAGGACCTGATGACCGAAAACCCGAGTGACTAAGGCAATCAGGTAACTGAGACGGTCGTTGCGACCTCAATCACTCGGTTGTGTCAATCAAGAAAAATATCAGACCACTCGAAACAAATAAAATCAATCAAGCAAGGCAAGCGGTCCTGCTAAATATTTAACCTGGTATAGCACCCAGGGTCGAACTCAAGGAGCACGGGTTGGCCGAAGGCCTACGAAGTAGTAAAAATGAATAAAAGAAAAGACAAAATAATTTTTAGTGGTTTTTAATTGTTTTTATATTTTTATGAGTTTTTAATATGTGAGAAAATAAAAGAAACCAAAAACAATCACACTTAAGCAAATTATTTAATGCATCAAAAATCAAGCAAAAATTCAAACAAAAATATTTTTATGTTTTTTAGGTTTTTTAGTGTTTTTGGTGAATTTTTGGAATTTTTATGATGGATATTTTATTTTCTAAAAATCAAACAGTAGGAAATAAACAAGGTACTGTCCAGCCAAGCCTAAAGTCCCTAGATAAAATATCTAAGAACCTCAAAAGGACCTGGAGGTATTTTTCCTGTAAACTAGGTAAAACAAGGAAAATTTGAGTACCAAAATTATTGTTTTTGGGTTTTTAAATTATTTAATGGAATTTTTATGGGTTTTTAGGTGTTTTTAAGTTTTTATGGTTTTTAATCAGTGAAAAATAGCCAAAATTGGCTAGAAAATAAAGGAACACAAAATAAACAGTACCTAATTTTTATAGAATTTTTGAGGGGGTTTTTATATTTTTTTGGGGTTTTTGAAACTAGACAGTGGTTAAAATGATGGTTTTTGAATTTTTAAAAATAACAAATAAACTCAACAATGTCCTCAAAAATTCTCAAAAATCCTACAACATGGCAGGAGCCATGTGTCAAATTTTCATCGAATTTGGAGGTGATTTGATATTTTATTCAAAAATCACAAGGGGGCACTGTGCACAAGGACTGAAGTGCAAATACCCTAAGTTCTGGGGGTCCAGGTGCAAAATACCCAGCGACGCACGCACGCGGCGCGTGCCTGGGGCACTCAGGGACCTCTTTGTAATAAAACTAAGTTCCAAGGACTAATTGGTAACACGTACCAAAAGTCCGAGGGCCTCAGGTGCAAATATCCCAAAAATAAACGCACATGCGTAATAAAACCATTCACAGGGGCATAAATGCAATTACTCAAAAAGTTTCATTCATTCATGAACAACCAGAACTACAGGGAATATATTGCAAATAACCCAACAAAACACGTGACGAAGCACGTGGCTCACACAGATAGGGGCATAAGTGCAAATAAACTAAAGCTCATGGTCCAACATGCAAAATACCCTAAAACTAAACAACTGACTAAAATACTTACATGACTAAAACGAAATAAAAGATAAGGAAGGGCCTAAGGGTAAATTACCCTTTATTGAGTCGTCCGATGGATGCGCGCCACGTGGGTGGATGAACGGCTAGGAACGGGTGGCACGCCAACGCTGAGGTCCTCGCAGCGATCGGACGGCTGGGGTTAAGCCACGTGGTACATCGGGCGGTGGTGGCTCTCTGTGGCTAACCCTCACGCATCGGGCGGTCCGTATCTCCTCTCCAAGGATCGGACGGTGGCTGCTCCTCCGGGAATGGATGGACGAGATGCAAACTGGAGGTCGAGGCTGATCGGACGGCTGCTGAAGATCCTCAAAGAACAGGTGGCCGGCGAAACTCGCCGGCCTAGTGCGCTCGCTCCGAGGCTCCTCGCGGGGCGCTGACGATCTGACAAGGTGCGGTGTGGGTTTCCGCGTCGGATGGTGGTCTCCGATGACCCGGACGAGCTCCGAGAAGCTCAGGCGAGGTCGGCGGAGCTGTAGCTACTGGACCCAAGAGTCCAAGCCCTCAGGTGGGCTTGGTTCAACATGCAAAACAGACCAAACAGCTCGCGGGTCGAGGGCAAACTGCCTCGACCCGGTTAGGCGGGGTGAAGGCGGTCGGAGGTGCGAGATGGGCGAGCTCCGGCGAAGCGATGGACGGAAGAGCTCGAACCCCAGCTCCTGTGCGAGCTGGGTTGGATGGGGGTATGGAGAAGGTGCGCGGAGGGAAGGCGGAGATTAATATGGATTCCGATGATCGAAGGGCTGCGCGAGATGGTCGGAATCGACGAAAAATGGCGGCGGCACGAATTGGGGCAAACTGGAAATTAGACTAAATGGAGGGACTAGGGGACTACCTGGGTGGATGAATCGACTATGCTGGAGCTGGGGGTGCTCCCGGTCCTCGCCTCAAGGAGCGTCGACGTCCGAGGCTCGAGCTCCAACTCGGGGCGGAGCACGGCGGTGAAGACTCGCCGGATCAGTGGCTTTCGCCTCCGTTCCTCGCTGCGACAGGTCGAGACTCGAGCTGTCACCTCTCTCTCTCTCTCTGGAGCTCACTGGAAATCGAAGCAAATGGCCAAAGATGCGTGAAATGAGCGGCGAAGCTGAGATTAAGTATGCTGGCGGGTCCGGGAAGAAGGGCGCGGGTAGGGCGAGCTGGTGCGCGGATCCCGAGGCTAAGGCTCCGGCGAGATTCTCGGGTATGACGTGAGCAATCCGAAGCCGGGGTTTGGGTGATAGGCAATCGGGTTGAGTGGGGAAAAATCCGAGAAGTTGGGTCTGCCACTCAACCCGTGGGAAGTGGTCCTGGGGGGGCCAGTTGATCGGGCGGTCAACATCCCCAGGGCCAATGGCTGAAGGCCACGTGGCTGGATAAAAAAGTGACAAATACACATAGCTAGGGGCCGAATCAGCAAAAACCCAAAACATGAAATATTTTTATTTTATTTTTTTCTATTTTTTGGTGATTTTTAATTAATTTTTGGAAATAAAAATAAGGTATTTACACTATATAGTTATGTATAGGTATATATACAATATGTAGGTTTTTAATTTTTGATTTTTAATTATTATTTTTGTACAATTTTATTCCTATTTTATATTTTATTTATTTATAGAATAAAATGAGGAATAAAAGGGTATTTTTATTTGGTTTTTATTATTTATGTACATAGGTGAGATAAATAGATATATACATATATATACATGGTATATATATACAATGCATTTTTATATTTTGAATTTTGTAATTTTTATTTGATTTTTGTTTTGATTCTTTTCATTTTATTTATTTACAATATATAATATAGGATATTAAAGGAAAGTTCAGAAAATAATTTTATTTATTTATAAGGTTGAGTAAATATAGGAGTATGGTCTATGTACATGGTGAAAGGGCATTTTTGAACTTTTTGATTTTCAAATTTTTATTTTGTTTTTAATATTTTCTAAATATATACAAATATGTACAAGCATATTTTTGGGTGAGGAAAATATAATCTTATTTATTTACACCAATATTTACACATGAGCCCCTATCTCCCTCTACTTTGGCTTTTATGCGGTCAGGCCCATGCTGAGCCCTCCCTAGGGTTAGGTTGCTCAATATTTATTCTAAATATTTCCCTCTTTTTTTCTTTTTAATCTTTATTCTTTTATTTTTGCACAAAAACATGCTAATTATAGGTTTTTACACAATGCATGCTTTTGCTAATTATTCCTATTTACACATATCTACATGCATTTGCATAAGGTTTTTGTAGCTAAAATATAAGAATAAAGAGTGATGAATGGGTATTCATCACCCCCCTATACTTAACTTTGCTAGTCCCTTAGCAAACACTTATTTGAAAAAGAAGTGAAAAATAAAGAAAGAAAAAGAAAAAGAGGATGTACATGGATCAAGGTTGATTATTAAACTTGCCTTCCTTAAATTGAGGTATGGAGCTCAATCAGATCTTTGGATTATTAATGTGTCGGAACCTTATTTAGACTTAAGCTTAAAACCTAACAGCCTCTAAGTTCCACCAATCTATAACCAAGACTCCTCAATGCTCCTGATCAGAACAAGTCATCAAGCACAAACCCTGAAGACCATGAATCTTTTCTTGTCCTGTGAAAGTGAGGTCTAAGCTCTCCACCTCAGAAATGGCAACTTGACAACCCTCCTCAACAAGGTAACTCTATGACCTCAATCTGGCCACTCTTTCCTCGAAGAGCGGGGTATTCCCTTCTAAGTTCAAGTACAACCGGCTCAAGAAGAGGGGGAAGAAGAGAATGGGTCAAGGCCAGTGTAGCCAAGTACCCTTGGGAGCTTGACCAGTGTAGCCAAGTCTCCCTGCTGCAAGCTACAACAGGTGGATCATGAAACCAAGCTTTGCTTATTGCACTTATATACATACTCCGGTGGGATTATCATTTTCTCTCAGACCCACCACTTTTTTGGAGTTCTTTTCTTTTTGCACATTTTTTTTTCGAGTGCATCTATACAACATATACATGTGCAGCATATATACAAGGAGTTTTTCCTCTTGAGTCAGTAGACTATCCCTCTTTTGAAGCTTTATTGCAACCCACAACTCCCGTCGTTAGACCTCATGGCAACCAGACCAAGTTGAGACGCACTTCCTTCACTATAAGAAGAAGAGAGGTTCCACCTAGAAGTACTACCCTCATATGCTACCCCAAGCCAAGGAAGACTGCCTCCTCACCACCTCATCCGTAGAGAGCTCGGTGCATAGTGCTGGTGTCCAAGTAAAGCCATAATCTATATGAGTCATGTGTTGTTGTTAAGTGCTCTACTTAGGCTCATTGAGATGACATGTGATCATAGCCTAGTGGACTCAAAGAATTAAGTCACCATGGACCTGAAAAGCCTTAAACCTAAGCCCTATAAGGTTCCTCTTAGAATTAGGTGGATTAAGATCTTAATCAAGCTCCATTTCTCAATTTGATTCCAGGCTAGTTTAAATGTCAACTATCATCCAAGAAAAACTAGATACATATGTACAAAAAGATGCTTATTTACACAATATTTTACAATCATGCAAAATTTTTGAAAAATGTTTTGAAATCATGAATGGATGATGCATGAAGTGCAAGTTTTGCAAAAAGGTATTTACACAAATTTACACAAGATTTTTGCAAACTTTTGATTTTCAAAACATTTTGGAAAAATTTTGTACTATATACATAATTTTGATACAAAAATATTTACACAAGCTTTACACAAAAGATTTTTGAAATCATTTTTACAAAAATAATTTGTACACTAGCTATGTATGTGCAAATAAAAGAAGATTATGTACATGAAAAATTTTTAATTTTTGTGATTTTTAGCCATTTTTATTTATTAACACACTCACACAAAGTACGAGTTATGGCTAAAGTATATATGAAATATATACACACCCCCCTATACTTAGCTCGAACGATGTCCTCAGAGTCAAGAGCGATGAAGAAGACATAACTCGTGCTATGTATAGGGAAGTGAAAAGGAAGGCTATACAAAAGGGAAATGAAAAGTCAAGAGGGACTCAGGTCTCCCCCCTATACTTAGGATCAAATAATCCTAAGTATAGCAGGCTGTATACTAAGGGAAAACCTGAGTGCAGGATGTACAGGGTCTACCCCCCCTATACTTAGGGTGAAATATCCCTGAGTATAGGCAGCAAAACAGGGGTAGACAGAAACAAAAGAAATACCCGAAAGGTCTCACATCCCCCCTATACTTAGGGTAAAGTGCACCCTAAGTATAGCATAATCACAAGATGGGGAAGGGGATGTGGGACTAAAGAATGTGATGATATGGACATCTGGATCTATATACAGCGGAAGATCAGTGAAACTCAGGCGTGAGATGCATTAGATGTGAGTCAAAGACCACATCTCACGCAAAATGAATAGGGGCAATATCAACGACCCGCGGCTCATGATCTAGAAATGGCTTGAGCCGCTGGCCGTTCACTCGAAAGGTACTCTCAGAAGACAACTCAGATATGTCGATGCTACCGTTGTCATGTACCTTTCTAACCAGATAAGGTCCTTTCCATTTGCTCTGTAGCTTCCCTGGAAATAATCTAAGTCTCGCATCAAACAGCCATACTCTCTGTCCAATCTCAAAATGCTTGTGGCTGATATGAGAATCATGCCACTCCTTGACTTTCTCCTTATAATGTAGGCTGCTTGAGAAAGCTGCATCTCTAAGCTCCTCCAGGGCAGCTAGCTCTGCCCTCCTCTGGTCTCCCATACCATCTGGATCCATGATAATGTCTGTAACTGCCCAAAGTGACTTGTGCCTCAGCTCAACAGGTAAATGGCATGGTTTGCCATATACGAGGCGAAAGGGAGATGTGCCCAAAGGTGTCTTGAAAGACGTCCTATATGCCCACAAGACCGAGTCCAAAAGCTGTGACCAATCCTTTCGGTCAGGGCGGACGACTTTCTGCAGAATAGTCTTGATCTCCCTATTCGACACTTCAGCTAGACCATTCGTCTGTGGATGGTACGGTGTAGCAACACGATGGTCTATGCCGAACTCGCTAGCAAGTGCCTTCACCTGGTCGTTGATGAAGTGAGATCCCCCATCAGAAATCAGAACTCGTGGAACCCCGAAACCGCGTAATGATGTGCTTCCTCAAAAATCTGCAAACTGTCCTCGCATCAGCGGCTCGGGCGGGGATAGCCTCCACCCAACGACTCACATAATCGACGGCCAACAAAATGTACTCAAATCCCTGACTCTTAGGGAATGGACCCATGAAATCGATGCCCCATGCGTCAAAAACCTCACAGAAGTGAATGGGCTGCATCGGCATCATATCACGCTGTCCACAAGTGCCCATACTCTGACAGTCAGTACACCTCTTCATGAACTCATCTGAGTCCTTGAAGAGGGTAGGCCACCACAAGCCGGATTGGAGCACCTTCTGTGCCGTTCTCCTCCCAGAATGATGTCCTCCTGCCTCAAGCTTGTGGCAGTAAGTGAGGATGCTATGGTGTTCCTCCTGAGGAATACACCGATGCCAGACGTTGTCCCCTCCCTCGTGGTAAAGGATGGGATCCTCCCAATGGTAGGACTTGGCCTTAGCAAGGAAGGTCTCAAGCCTCTGCCTGGGCCAATCTTGTGGGACTTTCCCAACAACGAGAAAGTTCACAATATCGACGTACCATGGAAGTGAGGCGATAGCAAGGATCGCCTCATCTGGGAAGGTATCTCTAATAGGGTCAATCTGCTCAGAATCCTCAGGCTGCTCTAATCGGGAGAGATGATCCGCCACTACATTCTTGACTCCAGGCTTATCCTTGATCTCAATGTCGAACTCCTGGAGTAGAAGGATCCATCTAGTCAGTCTGGCCTTGGCATCCTTCTTTGCCATGAGGTACCTGATGGCGGTGTGATCTGTAAACAAAGTCACTCTAGATCCGATGATATACGATCTGAACTTATCCAGGGCAAACACTACTGCTAGCATCTCCTTCTCTGTGACCGTGTAATTCCGCTGGGCGGAATCCAATGTGCGGCTAGCGTAGTGTATAGCAAATGGGACTCCATCCCTCCTCTGTCCCAACACTGCCCCTACGGCAAAATCGGAGGCATCCGTCATGATCTCGAATGGGAGAGACCAATCAGGCGGCTGGAGGACAGGAGCCTCAATCACACACTGCTGGAGAGTAGCAAACGACGAAAGACACTTGTCATCGACAAGGAACTCGGTGTCTTTCGTCAAGAGGTCGGTCAACGATCGGGCAATCCTGCTGAAATCCTGAATGAATCTCCTATAAAATCCAACGTGCCCCAGAAATGACCGTAACTGCCTCAGATTGGACGGTGGTGCGAGTTTCCTAATGACATCAACCTTGGCCGGATCAACCTCCATGCCCCTGTTGGAGATGATGTGGCCAAGCACCGTCCCTTGAGTCACCATGAAGTGATTCTTCTCCCAAGATAGCACCAAATGATACTCAATACATCGCTGGAGTACTCGATCTAGGCAGTCAAGACAAGAATCGAATCCGTCGCCGTAGATCGAGAAATCGTCCATGAAGACCTCCAAACACTCCCCTACCATGTCCGAGAAGATCGACAGCATGCACCTCTGAAAAGTCGCAGGGGCATTGCATAGCCCAATGGCATGCGTCGAAAAGCATATGTGCCGAAGGGACAGGTAAAGGTGGTCTTCTCCTGATCCTCAGGAGCGATGGCCACTTGGTTGTAGCCCGAGTACCCATCCAGGAAGCAATAATGGCTCTTCCCTGCCAGTCTCTCAATGATCTGGTCAATAAAAGGCAGGGGGAAATGGTCCTTCTTGGTGGCTTGGTTGAGTCTCCTGTAGTCAACACAAACCCTCCAAGAGGTAGGTACTCGTGTAGCGATCTCCTCTCCCGACTCACTGATCACAGTCGTGATGCCCGTCTTCTTGGGCACCACATGCAAGGGGCTGACCCACTTGGAGTCGGAAATGGGATAAATAAAACCTGCACCCCACCATTTTGATATTTCCTTCATCACAACCTCTCGTAGGTTGGGGTTCAGTCGCCGCTGGAACTCACGCGACGGCTTCACCCCTTCCTCGAGATAGATATGGTGGGAGCACACTGATGGACTAATCCCATGGAGATCTGCTACGCTCCATCCGACCGCCTTGCGGTTCTTTTCAAGAACCCCCATCAAACGGGATTCCTGCTCTCCAGTCAACTCGGCGGAGATGATGACTGGGTACATCTCTGGCTCGCCCGCAAGGAATCGATACTTCAGCGAAGTAGGGAGCGGCTTCAGCTCTGGAATGCTGGGTGCCGGCAAATCTGGCTGCGGAAGAAACTGAGTGAACGCTGCAAGGTCGGCCAAATCTGCCTGGGAAAGTGAAAGCGTACTCTCGCAAACTGGATCGGGGGAAGGCGGCTCAACTGCACTGTCTCTGGTCTGCTCTGCATCTACCTCCTCCTCATCTGTAGGCTCAGGTGGAATCAGGTCTGGCATCTGATCATCACAATCGGCCCAATCAGACTCTGAATCCGAGGGATCTGTATCAGAATCAGTGGCATCAGTACCACCGGAAAACAAGGGTGCCTCAGCACCATCATCACTAATCATCGTGCTGCGATCAAGGATCGGCTCTGCTGCCTCAATGGTATCCTGGTCCAAGGCTGTGCTCTCCAGACTCTCCTCTGCTATCATCTCGGCATCATCTGTATCTGAAAGTGAGAGGATGGTCTGTGTCTCAAGATCTGCCCAAGCTGCCTCATCATCTGTGATCACAAAATCACAGTCCTGGTGGATGTCTGGCTCTGCGTCGGTCAGCTGCTCTGAATCTGTACTCGCATCTGAGCGGGTTCTGAATCTAGCTCTGTAGTCCTCGACCGTCTCTATTTGTATACTCTCGCCCTCGACGCGAAAGTACACCTTCCTGCTATCATGATCAGTCACCGCCTTGGCTGTGGCCAAGAACGGACGACCAAGGATGATGGGGGTATCGGCCACTGACTCAGGGATCTCCATGTCCAACACTACGAAGTCCACGGGGAATTTCAGGCCCTTAATCGTGACGATAACATCTCGTAATAACCCCTTCGGCCTCTTGACAGATCGATCAACGAACTGAAGGACTGTCCTGCTCTGTCGAAGATTGCCCAACTCGAAGCGGTCGAGAAGGGCTGCCGGAAGAAGGTTGATCGACGATTCGCTATCTAGAAGAGTACGGTCGAACCTCTGCTCACTGATCTGGCATCTGACATACGGAGCCCCTGAATCTGGCCTCTTGGCTGGCAGGCGGTTCTGGATCGCGAAGCACGTGGCTTTGGTCAGCACATGGATCTCGGAAGTGTGGTTCCTCCTCCTCCTCCTGACTGTAGTCCTCTCTCTCAAAGATCGCTGGAGAAGGGGGATGTGCTGCAAAGCCTCCTGGAGGGTCAGCTGGATGTGGAATCGATCGATCATGCTCTGGCTTAACTCCTCAAGCTCTCTCTTTTTTGGATTTTCTTTTTTCTTCCCCTTCCCTATCTGAAGGGCTCTAGGGAAGGGGATCACAGGGTCCTTCTCAGATGAAGGACTAGGAAAAGGTCTAAGCGGTTCAAGGACCGGATCCACACATACATCATGCACCACAGTGGGACCAGAAGAAAGTAAACCTTTTCCTTTATTCACAACAGAGTTCTGAGATACAGGAATACGAGGAAAAACATCATCTCTATCTGTACAAACACCGGTGGCCTTAGTACCACCACGGGCTGGCTCTGCTGCTGCTGCTGGTAGATGTCTCGCGGCATCAGTACCGCGGGCTGGCTCGGCTGAACGGGTGGCATCAGTACCACCTCCTAGATCTGGTGAAGCGGCGGCCTCAGTACCGCCGGTGGGATCAGCATCCTTGGTGGCCTCAGTGCCACCGTCATCGTCTGGAGCGGCCTCAGTACCGCTCTCCTCCTCCTGTGGCACCTCTGGGATGTCCTCGTGGTGAAGCTCAGATGAGGCGCCGCCGCCTGCTGGGGTCCTACCGCTCCTAAGTGTGACAAAATCAGCATTAAATAGATCCGAAGATGTATCATCAAATGGGTCACTAGGAGTGGCTAACTCAGTATGTACTACCTGCTCAGATTTCCTCTTGAGGTTGTTCGGATTCGGCTCTATCTAGGCTGGTATGGCGGCCTTCCCTCTCACCAAGTCCCGCATCTCCTGGCGGAACTCGTCCATCTCCCGTCGGAATGTGGCCTGCTGGTCCGTGAGGAGGCGGGCGATGTCATCCAAAGCGGGGCTCTCATGGGAACCCGACTGGTGGCCTCTCTGTGGGTGAGGCTGCTGGAACTGTTGTGGTGGGTAAGAGGGGTAGGATGGAGGGTGCTGCTGCTGATATCCCGGGTGAGCCTGCTGCTCACGTCTCCATGACTGTCCCTGCTGCTGATAGGGATGAGGACCGAAGGATGATGGCTGGTGCTGCTGATATGCTGGGGGCTGCTGCTGCGGCTGGTGCTGGTCTCTTTGCTGGGAGTACTGCCCTCCCTGTCCTGACGGCTGCTGCTGGGGCTGGGTACCACCACTCCCCCACCTGAATCCGGGATGGTCCCGTCGGATCCCAGGCTGGGGACGGTCATACCAAATCCCGTTGACATCCATCAATGGCTCGGCATCGTAGGGGGCTGGCGGGAGTACTGCCAGAGGCTGGTCCGGCTGGTAAACCACCATCTGCATCTCTGGAGATGGTGGGGACTGGTAGGTGGGCTGCGGCTGCTGGTACGGCTCCGCCTGTACAAGATGGACTTGTCTAGGCTGCACGTGGGTGCTGGAGCGCTGGGACGAACTGCTGCTGCTGCCGGCGTCGCCTCGCGACTGAAGACGGGGCTGAGAAGCCGTCTGTGCCTCCTGGAGACACATGAGCTGTGTCTTCATGTCGCTCAAAACCTGTGCCATCTGCTCCATCTGCGTGATACTATGGCACTGCTTCTTCTCGATCAGCTCCATGCGGTCCAGCTTCTCGCTGATAATGCCCATGTCCGCAGCTGACGACTCTGCCTGTGCTGCTGCGGCTGCAGACGAATTGGATGGACCTGCATCTACCCGTGCTATCCGCTGGTACTGCACGGGTCCTGGCTGATGGGGCTGGGTCTTCTGAGTGTACAACCTGGTCTGAGACATCACCATATAGTTCTCAGCCATCTCCTCGAAGATGGCCCAGACCTGGTCGTGGTCCTTGGCGACGTAGGACCCGCCGCAAGAAGCATTCACCAGGCCCTGTAGCTCTGGTGTCAACCCGCTAAAGAAGCTCTGCACAAGGTTTGGCTTCGTGATGTCGTGGTGCGGGCATCTGTCCAGAAGCTCTCGGAACCTCTCCCATGCCTCGTGAAACTGCTCGTTGGGGAACATGGAGAAGTTGCTGATCAGGGCCCTCGCTGCATTCGTCCGCCCGAGTGGATAGTACTTGTTCAAGTACTCGGTGCGGAGCTGCTCCCAGGTATAGACAAACCTCCCAAGATGCTTCAGCCAGGTGGCTGCTCTATCTGCCAGTGAAAACAGGAAGGCTATCATCCGGATCGTGTCCTGGTCCACATGCTGGTCGTGGACAGTGCTGCAAATCATCAGGAACTCCTGGAGGTGGAGGTGGGGCTCCTCAGTGGCGAGTCCGTGAAATCGAGGGAGCATCTGCAGGGTGTTCGGGGGGAACTTGAAGTCCCCCACGATAGCAGGTACCACAACCCAATGGTGCATCAGTGTAGATCCGGGGTTGTGCAACTCCCGCATCGGTCTAGGTGGTCCTCCTCCTCCCGCGGCTGCTGCCGCTGCGGCGGCGGCCGCGGCTGCTGCTGCTGCTGCTGCGGCTCGTGCCTCTGCATCCGGTATCTCCTCGGGCTCGCTCTGCTCATCTCGCTCTAATCGGAGGCGCTCCAACTCTCTCCTCATCTCAATCATGAATTCTCCCTGATCGCGTAACTGCTGCTGAACTGTCTCTAATGAGGCGATCAAGGTGGAGTTGATCGCTCCCCGATCCATCACAACGTGCTCTGTGCGGGAACGATCCTCAGAACTGCCGGCCATGGCGACGTCTGCAAAACCAAACGAGCCCAACTCAGGTGCTGTCAAATGTATCAATCTCTCCTCGGGCTCGTGTCTCTCAGGTAGATCAGAAAGGGGGTCGAGGGGGAATAGGGTGGAGTCGTACTCGGGCTCGGAGAGCGGGTCTGAGCTCTCACGAGCCAACCTAGATGAGGAGGTAGACGTGCCCAAAAGCGGTGCAGCCAGAGGCTGCCTAAGAGACCGTCTACCCATCATCTTGATCTGGCGAGTAGTGCGGATGAGATCTGGAAAAATTACGATCAGAAAACAAACCCCCGGTTCACCTACGCAACGCGAGCTGAAGACCGTGAAAGTTTGGTCAAATTATCTTGTCGATTTTATTTTGGTTAACAAACAGAATATCAGAGCGCTTACGTGACCTGTTGGGATATCCGATGCTAACCCAACCGACTGGCCCGCACAGAAAAGTCGGTAATCAGTCGGGACTAGCAACGGGGGGCTCTACCTAGGGTGCGGGTCACTCTCTCGCGCATCCAAACCAAACAATGAGGGGGTTGCTCTCCCCAAGACAAAGTTTTTAGGGTGAGCGGTTTTTAGATCAATAATTTTAGCAGTCCCAATTTTATGGTTTCACTTTTTTAATATTTTTCAAAGCAAACAAAAGGCTTAACGAATTTTCGGTTCTCCTGATTATTAAGTCCAAAACAGGGGGGAGAAGACGAAAAAGCCGATGCACGATAAATCAATGATGCATGCAAAGTCAGAAATGCGTACCTGTCTCCAGCTCTCTACATGCAATATGATCCGCGCATAAAAGTAAAGACAGAAATAAAACTAACCTAAATGATGCAGCGGTAAAGCCGAGTCCTAGATGAGCAAGTCTAGCGAAGAGTCGTCTAACCGGTCACCGACCTCCAGGCCAAAGAGTCCGGTCTTGGCCCGTCCCTCCTCTGTCCGACAAATCGGGGGTAGGAGTAAGCGCTTTACAGGACGGGCTGCGGCACGTAGGCTACGGAAGCAAATGAATCGATTATTTTTATTATTGATTTTAAGTAGGTCCAGTTATTCGATCTATGGGAACAGATATGCAATTAGGTGTGTGGATCCTACTAATTACGGCACATTCACCAGAAAATCCTAAATCTAGGGGCTCGAGCAAAAACCGCAAAAAACCGGAAAAGACAGAAATAAAAGAAAAATAAAACCGCGAAAAAGCCGCGAAAAACCGCGAAGGTCCTAAAGGGTCCCCCGAGCACACCGGTGCTCGGCGAAACAGACCCGCTACGGTCAAGTCACAAATGTGTCCAAGTCCAAGTCCCTGTATTATTACAATAATAATAAAAATAAAAACCTAATCTAACCTCACCCACTCAACTTTCTCCCTCTCGCTCTCTCCTGCGGCTTCGTAGAGAAAGAAGCCGCCTCCAAGTTCCTTGGCTGCACCGGCTCCTCGAAAGTCGCCTCCGCGGTCCTTGGGCCCTCGCAAGAAAAAGAGATGAGTGGTCAGAACCAATAATAAAATAATAATCAAAGGAAAATAAAGACAAATGAAAAATAAGGGTATATGTGCAAAAATATAGAATAAAATAAACCACACAAAATAAAACAAAAACAAAAACAAAAGAAAATAAAAATAAAGCAGAATAAAACAAAAAAAAACTATGAACAAAAACCGCGAAAAGCCGCGAGCTCCGAAGAGCCGCGAAAAGCCGCGAAAATAAAAACGAAAAGAAAATAAGAAAAACTACTAAGCCGTGCTCCCCGGCAACGGCGCCATTCTGATGACCGAAAACCCGAGCGACTAAGGCAATCAGGTAACCGAGACGGTCGTTGCGACCTCAATCACTCGGTTGTGTCAATCAAGAAAAATATCAGACCACTCGAAACAAATAAAATCAATCAAGCAAGGCAAGTAGTCCTGCTAAATATTTAACCTGGTATAGCACCCAGGGTCGAACTCAAGGAGCACGGGTTGGCCGAAGGCCTACGAAGTAGTAAAAATGAATAAAAGAAAAGACAAAATAATTTTTAGTGGTTTTTAATTGTTTTTATATTTTTATGAGTTTTTAATATGTGAGAAAATAAAAGAAACCAAAAACAATCACACTTAAGCAAATTATTTAATGCATCAAAAATCAAGCAAAAATTCAAACAAAAATATTTTTATGTTTTTTAGGTTTTTTAGTGTTTTTGGTGAATATTTGGAATTTTTATGATGGATATTTTATTTCCTAAAAATCAAACAGTAGCAAATAAACAAGGTACTGTCCAGCCAAGCCTAAAGTCCCTAGATAAAATATCTACGAACCTCAAAAGGACCTGGAGGTATTTTTTTTGTAAACTAGGTAAAACAAGGAAAATTTGAGTACCAAAATTATTGTTTTTGGGTTTTTAAATTATTTAATGGAATTTTTATGGGTTTTTAGGTGTTTTTAAGTTTTTATGGTTTTTAATCAGTGAAAAATAGCCAAAATTGGCTAGAAAATAAAGGAACACAAAATAAACAGTACCTAATTTTTATAGAATTTTTGAGGGGGTTTTTATATTTTTTTGGGGTTTTTGAAACTAGACAGTGGCTAAAATGATGGTTTTTGAATTTTTAAAAATAACAAATAAACTCAACAATGTCCTCAAAAATTCTCAAAAATCCTACAACATGGCAGGAGCCATGTTTCAAATTTTCATCGAATTTGGAGGTGATTTGATATTTTATTCAAAAATCACAAGGGGGCACTGTGCACAAGGACTGAAGTGCAAATACCCTAAGTTCTGGGGGTCCAGGTGCAAAATACCCAGCGACGCACGCGCGCGGCGCGTGTCTAGGGCACTCAGGGACCTCTTTGTAATAAAACTAAGTTCCAAGGACTAATTGGTAACACGTACCAAAAGTCCGAGGGCCTCAGGTGCAAATATCCCAAAAATAAACGCACATGCGTAATAAAACCATTCACAGGGGCATAAATGCAATTACTCAAAAAGTTTCATTCATTCATGAACAACCAGAACTACAGGGAATATATTGCAAATAACCCAACAAAACACGTGACGAAGCACGTGGCTCACACAGATAGGGGCATAAGTGCAAATAAACTAAAGCTCATGGTCCAACATGCAAAATACCCTAAAACTAAACAACTGACTAAAATACTTACAGGACTAAAACGAAATAAAAGATAAGGAAGGGCCTAAGGGTAAATTACCCTTTATTGAGTCGTCCGATGGATGCGCGCCACGTGGGTGGATGAACGGCTGGGAACGGGTGGCACGCCAACGCTGAGGTCCTCGCAGCGATCGGACGACTGGGGTTAAGCCACGTGGTACATCTGGCGGTGGTGGCTCTCTGTGGCTAACCCTCACGCATCGGGCGGTCCGTATCTCCTCTCCAAGGATCGGACGGTGGCTGCTCCTCCGGGAATGGATGGACGAGATGCAAACTGGAGGTCGAGGCTGATCGGACGGCTGCTGAAGATCCTCGAAGAACAGGTGGCCGGCGAAACTCGCCGGCCTAGTGCGCTCGCTCCGAGGCTCCTCGCGGGGCGCTGATGATCTGACAAGGTGCGGTGTGGGCTTCCGCGTCGGATGGTGGTCTCCGATGACCCGGACGAGCTCCGAGAAGCTCAGGCGAGGTCGGCGGAGCTGTAGCTGCTGGACCCAATAGTCCAAGCCCTCAGGTGGGCTTGGTTCAACATGCAAAACAGACCAAACAGCTCGCGGGTCGAGGGCAAACTGCCTCGACCCGGTTAGGCGGGGTGAAGGCGGTCGGAGGTGCGAGATGGGCGAGCTCCGGCGAAGCGATGGACGGAAGAGCTCGAACCCCAGCTCCTGTGCGAGCTGGGTTGGATGGGGGTATGGAGAAGGTGCGCGGAGGGAAGGCGGAGATGAATATGGATTCCGATGATCGAATGGGTGCGCGAGATGGTCGGAATCGACGAAAAATGGCGGCGGCACGAATTGGGGCAAACTGGAAATTAGACTAAATGGAGGGACTAGGGGACTACCTGGGTGGATGAATCGACTATGCTGGAGCTGGGGGTGCTCCCGGTCCTCGCCTCAAGGAACGTCGACGTCCGAGGCTCGAGCTCCAACTCGGGGCGGAGCACGGCGGTGAAGACTCGCCGGATCAGTGGCTTTCGCCTCCGTTCCTCGCTGCGACAGGTCGAGACTCGAGCTGTCACCTCTCTCTCTCTGGAGCTCACTGGAAATCGAAGCAAATGGCCAAAGATGCGTGAAATGAGCGGCGGAGCTGAGATTAAGTATGCTGGCGGGTCCGGGAAGAAGGGCGCGGGTAGGGCGAGCTGGTGCGCGGATCCCGAGGCTAAGGCTCCGGCGAGATTCTCGGGTATGACGTGAGCAATCCGGAGCCGGGGTTTGGGTGATAGGCAATCGGGTTGAGTGGGGAAAAATCCGAGAAGTTGGGTCCGCCACTCAACCCGTGGGAAGTGGTCTGGGGGGGCCAGTTGACCGGGCGGTCAACATCCCCAGGGCCAATGGCTGAAGGCCACGTGGCTGGATAAAGAAGTGACAAATACACATAGCTAGGGGCCGAATCAGCAAAAACCCAAAACATGAAATATTTTTATTTTATTTTTTTCTATTTTTTGGTGATTTTTAATTAATTTTTGGAAATAAAAATAAGGTATTTACACTATATAGTTATGTATAGGTATATATACAATATGTAGGTTTTTAATTTTTGATTTTTAATTATTATTTTTGTACAATTCTATTCCTATTTTATATTTTATTTATTTATAGAATAAAATGAGGAATAAAAGGGTATTTTTATTTGGTTTTTATTATTTATGTACATAGGTGAGATAAATAGATATATACATATATATATACATGGTATATATATACAATGCATTTTTATATTTTGAATTTTGTAATTTTTATTTGATTTTTGTTTTGATTCTTTTCATTTTATTTATTTACAATATATAATATAGGATTTTAAAGGAAAGTTTAGAAAATAATTTTATTTATTTATAAGGTTGAGTAAATATAGGAGTATGGTCTATGTACATGGTGAAAGGGCATTTTTGAACTTTTTGATTTTCAAATTTTTTTTTTGTTTTTAATATTTTCTAAATATATACAAATATGTACAAGCATATTTTTGGGTGAGGAAAATATAATCTTATTTATTTACACCAATATTTACACATGAGCCCCTATCTCCCTCTACTTTGGCTTTTATGCGGTCAGGCCCATGCTGAGCCCTCCCTTGGGTTAGGTTGCTCAATATTTATTCTAAATATTTCCCTCTTTTTTTCTTTTTAATCTTTATTCTTTTATTTTTGCACAAAAACATGCTAATTATAGGTTTTTACACAATGCATGCTTTTGCTAATTATTCCTATTTACACATATCTACATGCATTTGCATAAGGTTTTTGTAGCTAAAATATAAGAATAAAGAGTGATGAATGGGTATTCATCAGGACCGTTGTTGCTTTATTGATTTATTTTCTGATTTGGTGGTCTCTGAATTTTCTTGATTGATCGAGTCTCGAGATCCGGGTCGCAACGACCCTTGATTGATTTCATACCTTATCCGGATCTGTGAGAGGGATTTTTCGATCATCAATTATGTAAATCATCATCAGTAAAAAAAGAGATACGAAATAAATCAATGTAAATTTCTAGAAATTTTACAACGCATGGATTTGCAGTCTCTTGTATATTCAAGAATAAATATGCGAATGTATACATTTCTAGACATTGGCATTATATTCTAATAACCCGAGAAATATTGGCAAATATGTATGCATTCTACAACGATTTGCATTTATATTCTTATGGAATCCGTACATTGATCTTGACATTCAGAGGGAGAGAAGAAATTAAATTCAAATATCAAGCAATGTCTTCATAAGACTGCTAATGGCCATTTTACAACAGCAGTAAAGGTTTTGTCGTCTTCTGGTGTAGCACCTTTTAATGGAGATATCGTTAGGAAATTGGAGACGGAACACCCATGCAATCCACTTCCGTCCTTGCCGGATTTTCTCTGTTCTAAAGCCCCTCTTCTTGCGGAAGTTGACGTCATTCTAGGGTGTATTAAGTCCTTTCCTTAAGGGACTTCTTGCGGTAGAGATGGGTTAAGGGCCCAACAGCTACTTGATGCTATGTGTGGAGAGGGGTTTGTTGTAGCCATGAACCTTTTACATGCCATCACCTGTGTGGTTAATTTATGGTTGGGAAGAAGATGCCCCATTTTCTTGTCATGAATTTACAGTGTCTGCACCGCTTACACATTGCTTAAACCAGACAATAGCATTCAACCTATAGTAGTTGGTACTATTTGGAGACGGCTATGGCAGGAGTTAGTAAAGATATGACCAAATATCTCAATGACTTTCAGTTTGGAGTGGGTGTTTCTTGTGTAGCTGAGGCTATTCTACATAGTGCTAATAGAGTGTTGAATGCTCGTCATAGTGATGGCTTTCTTTCCTTGCTTATAGTGGATTTTTCTAATTCCTTCAATATGATTGATAGGTCCGCCTTATTACGTCATGTGAGAGAAAGATGCCCTTCTATCTCTTTATGGGTGGAGTTCTTATATGGACAAGCAACAAGGTTGTACCTTGGAGATAGGCATATCTGGTCCTCCGCTGGACTGCAACAGAGTGATCCTCTAAGCTCGATCCTCTTTTCTCTCGTTCTACACCCACTTATCCATTATATAAGGGATAATTGCAAACTACTTCTTCATGCATGATATCTTGATGATGGTACAGTTATTGGATATACAGTTGAGGTGGCCAAGGTTTTAAATATCATCGAACATCGTGAGCTAGACTTAGGTCTAGTTTTAAATATTCATAAAATGGAACTCTTTTGGCCTACCTGTGATGAGGGGAAGCTTCGCAAAGGATTGTTCCCATCAGATATTGGAAGACCGTTACTAGACGTGAAGTTGCTTGGAGGGGGTGTTAATAGGGATCAAAATTTTATTGAAGGTCTGTCTTTCGAGAGGGCTGCCAAAGCGGTGAAGTTGATGTATCTTCTACCTTAGTTAAAGGATCCCCAGAGTGAGTTTTTCTTACTTCATTCTTGTATGGGCATATCAAAACTTTTATTTGGTTTGAAGACTTGTCAACCTATATAAATGAAGGACGTTACAATTTTATTTGCCAGAGGCTTACAAGGTTCTATTGAAGATATTATTGTTTGTGGAGGACCTCTTTTTTGGAAATCTTCAATGGAGGGTGGCTTCTTTGCCCATTCATCTTGACGGTTTGAGGCTACTTTCAGTAGTGGAGGCTTTTTCCTATACTTTTGTGGCTTTCAGGATGCATTCTTGGGAACTTCGGGAACATATCCTGCGTGACAGTAAAATTTACAATATGGACTCCGACTTTGATTGTGCTCTTCAAAGAATTCATTGTTTGATTCCCTCATTCGATCTCAATTGTTTCTCTAAAAAGGACACCATCACCCCAAAGTCCCAAAATGTTTTGGCGAGTGCTCTTTTTAACAAAATAATTGAGCATATGGGGGTGGTATTTAACATGTCCATTAGACAAAAGGTAGTTTTCCGGTGTCTTCAAGCTGATCACGTCCAAGATTTTCTCCATACTTTTCCTATAGACAGACTTGGACTTCACATGTCACTGGTGGAATACTGCAATATCTTCAGATATCATCTCATGATTCCGTTATTTCCAACTAATGAGATATGTCCAGTCTGTCGCAAGGCATGCTTAGACAATTTTTGTGATCATACAATTCATTGCAGGGAGCTCTTGGGTTTTAAGTACAGACACGATCTTGTTAGAGACATTTTATTTGATGTACTCAGACATGCAGGTATCGTTGCTAAGAAAGAGGCGTCCGTGAACTTTTTAACTGATCCACGGGAGGGAAGATCCACACTTAGACCTGTTGATATTTTGATTTTTGAGTGGATCGGAGGAAACCATGCTTGTGTATTTTTGACAAGAGTTTCACCGTTGGTGGGGTTGAAGAGTGGGATCTTCACAGCATGGCATGCAGACCTTGAAGCTTCTTCAGCAAAAGTAGTGAAGTACGAGAAATCATCCACGGAGAATCAACATGCCTTTATCCCTTTTGGATTTGATACCTTTGATTTCTTAGCACCGGAAGTTGTTGAGCTTTTAAAGAGGATCCAAAAAGTGATGAACAATAATGTGATGGGTCTTAGGTTTATCAATGTAGTATTTAAGATGATTGGCTTTGCAATTCGAAAAAGATCAGCAGCGCAGCTTGTTGCCCGACTGCCTCCTTTTTCGATGTAAACTTCTCTCATCACTCAAATATATTAGAATAAAGTCTTGACATTCCTATATAAATTAAGATGGATTCCCAAAAATATCGATCAGTGGATTGATCATAACATCCTCTCTTGCATCCATGCACTCTCTCTCACGTGCATCTCAGCATGGTCTTGGTAGAGATTTATTTACACTAATATCCAGGAAAATACAAAAACTTCATCACATGTACGGACGAACATTCGAGACCGCTTTATTAACATTTGGATCCTCTGCTGTGGTGCTCCAGTGCTGTAACGCATCACTGCCACTCGATCATCGAGAAGCACCCGTATATATGGATATCAAAATTTTATTAGACGTCCGGTACTCATCCAGTAGCTCCTTCTGTGTTACAGAGAGGGAGAGGATCCTCTCCCTAATTATCTAACACAGGTGCACCTTCAGATATTTGCATGATGTAGTGATAATTTACGATTGATTTCAGGAATGGGTTCATTAGATGGAAAGATTAGTAAAAAAAAAGAAGTGCCCTCCGATAATTTTATTGAAAAAAGATAGATGTAAAAAGCTAACACAAGTCATTAGGGCAACCAGACCGGCCAGGAGTTGAATTTAGCCATGGAGCAGACCCCAGCAGGGCCAAAGCCCGGTGCCTCCCTCGCAATCTTGCCGAACCCATTGACACCCCATCCGGTGCCCCACGAGTTCTTCACCAGCCAGTACTTGGTCCCATCAGGTTCCACTCCGTATCCGATCAACGCCAGATAGTGCCATATCTTTCCGCAATCACCACTGGGACTGAAGACTTTGTCGCCCCTGTGGAATCGGAATTCGTTCGAGCCAACAATCATGGCGATGGCGACCGGCGTGACGGCGACCACATACTTCAGTGCTGCCTCGTCATTCGTTGGCCCGTACTGGTAGCCGTTGATCGGAGCATTATGTCCGACCAAACTGGCATTGCAACGATCGGTGCCTCGCTTAGTGTAAGGATAGTCCTGCGCTAGGGCGACCCCTCTGTTCTCTATGGCGTGCCTGAAGGCAGTATCCGGCCTGCCGCCCTTGCAACTGTTCTTCGGCTCGTCGGGTTCCTTGCGGCTGCAGTCCATGAATTGCTGCTCGGACAGCGTCAGGAGCGCACCCGTCTTGCCGTAGTTGATTACCTCCATTAGTGTTGTTGCGGCGAATGCCCAGCATGCACCTGAGAGTTGAATAAAATACCAGACCATGTAATCGATTAGGATAAATATATCCAAACCAGGGTTTAAAAAACCGGACCGGAACGATTGTTCGGACCGGTTGGATCGGGTACCGGCTCCGACTCGATCAGTTCGGCCAGTTTTGTGTAATTAATTTCAAATAAAAAATAAAAAAAATAAAAAAAACGGGTCGGATCGGCGGTTGGACCAGGTCGATCCGAATGGTCGAACCGAGTTGACCTGGATTAACTCAATTTGATGGTTTGGTAAAATTTCAAAAAACAAAGGTTAAATAATGAAATAATAGGAATTTTATCACTTCTTCCTTCTTAACTTCTACGATATAAGTTATGTCCCTATCTTTTTTGGAGTATACGTTTTGCCAATACTTTTTTAGAGTAATTTTCTAGAAGCAACTGTAAATAAATGGTTACAATATTATATTCATATATAATTCTAAAAAATGCGACTAACTTTTGTAGAGTTTACTCGAAATAGAGGATCATATTATTCTATTGAAAGATTGGACATTTTAAATGATTATTTCATTGATATAAATACATACTTATATATATGAATATGGTTTTATCGGTTCAGAAAACTGGTTCGACCGGTCTGACCATTAAATTAAGCCCGGTTGATTTTCTTCGAGTCGATAGGAATGATCATGACATCATGCTGACATCATTACCGATCCGATCCGTTTGTACCGAAGGTCCGACCCAGTTAAACCAAAACGAAGACAAACCGGTTCAATGTCCAGACTGATTTTTAAAACCTTGATCCAACATGAAACAAATAGACCAGAAGCTAAGATGATGGACGTACCACACCTTCCTTGGTTCTTAGCAGGAGTGACTCCACCTATGGTCCTCCAGTCCATATTCTCCGGCGCGATTTCGTTCTCATGCCAGAATCCCGTGTTATTCCACAACTTCCCAGTCTGCGGCGGCGGCTCCGCGCCGATCATCTCATTGAATTCGTCGAGGGTGAGATCCGCGAACTGGTTTACTGCGAGTTGGAATTTGTTGCTAGGGTTTCGGTTGAAGGCATCGATGAACTCGACATTGCTTTTGAAGATAATGAACCGGGCATCCTTCTCGGCCTTGGTGACGTAATGGACGTCGTTGTCGACGATCCATTTCTCGAACTGCTCGACGATGGAGGGGGCGGCGCCTCCGGAGGGAAGTCGAACGGCGACTAGGAGGAAGAGGAAGAGGAAGGTGCAGGTGTGACCTGGAGGCATGCTGATGCTGATTAGAGGAGTACTGTTGATGGATTAGTGCATGATGAGGTTCTTATATTAATTTATATGTCAAGGATTTTGATTTCTGAAAGATACGATCGAGGGCAAAACGATCAATCATGTAACGAGTACAGCTGGGTGGATCTTCGCATTCGGAAGGATGGAGAAAATGGAGAAGATGGCAGCTGATTTCCTGCTGTCCGCATTTTTATTGCCAAATACTAAATAATACCATAAATGGAATATATTAATAATATTCCATACGTACGTCTATTTAATTTTGTCTAAATAGGACGTGTGTGTATGTGTATGTATATATATATATGTATATATATATATATATATATATATATATATATATATATATATATATGTATATATGTATATATATATGAGGAGTGATCCTATGAGAGCAAAAAAAATGTGAGAGCATGAGAGGAATGATTCTAGACCACATGATTCTGTTTTCTCTCTCCTGATCTTCTCTCTCCTAGGCGAATCATGTGGTCCAGAATTATCCCTCTCATGCTCTCACAACTTTTTGTTCTCATAGGATCCTCATATATATATATATATATATATATATATATATATATGAGGATGGGGAGCTTGCACCAAGGTGCATGTAACTTTACATGCACCAACGCTTATATCTTCCACATTTTTTTACTTTTTTGAAAAATACCACCATGTATATTCGTCCATAAATCCCTCTAATATTTCATTCGAATTTCGTCAGAAACAGAGACTCCTATGACTCTGCATCCAGAACAGGTCGATTACAACAATTCTTAGACCGTTAAAATTACCTGTTCTGGATGGAGGTCCTAGGAGTCTCTGTTTTTGACGAAATTCGAATGACATATTGGAGGGATATATGGATGAATATACATGATGGTATTTTTCAAAAAAAGTAAAAAAATGTGAAAGATATAAGCGCCGGTGCATGTAAAGTTACATGCACCTTTAATCATATTATTGCGGTGAATCCCATCTCGGGATGACACCCTCTTGTTACTCAAAAAAAAAAGTTACATGCACCTTGGTGCAAGCTCCCCATCCTATATATATATATATATATATATAATATTTCCATCCATTATAATAATATTTTCATAATTTTATTTCACTATACATGTTGTGTTAATATTTATTATTATATGTATGAAATAAGAAATTGTAAAATATATTAGAAAGATGCCTAAATTGAGGGTGGCTCACCATATATATGGTAAGACCTCGCCTCATTTGAAGTTTCTCCTGTATATATACACACACGCACACACACGCACACACACGCACACACACGCGCACACACACACACCTTAAAAGGGCAAAGAGATAAACTTTTGTAACGAGAAAATCGAGTTATTAGTGGAGGATTTTGGTGTTAGAAGAAAGCAAACTGTGATTATTCAGTTAACTGCAATCAAATGGGGTTTTTAAATAGTTTTTCGGAGCATTTATAATTGGGGGTTTTAATAGTTCTAATGTGGAAAATAATAGAAATATAAAAATCTTTAATCTTTGGTTGAGTTCTATGTTGTTATTGAAAATATTGATACTGTCTTAAAATCCGACCAGTTGACATCCTTACTCTTATTTTTACGGGAAATTACCATTTGGATCCTCATCTATGGGTTATCCTAGATTGGGCTCCCATCTTTAAATTGTAAGGATTCGGGTTTCCAGACCGTTTAGAAAATGGAATTTTTGGGCCTCATGACAAAACTGCCCTTGTCGGGTAGGAGAGAAGAAGGGAACGATGGTTGAGTTCCAACTTTTAAACAAGGACATATTCGTCGTCACCCCAAAAATGTTCATTATGTCAACGATCTGGGGATGCGAATCGTTACAATTTGATGTGGACCCATTCTGGGATCTGACCCATAGATGTGAATCCAAATTGTAATTTACATATTTTTTTATTAATGAATGATATAAGGGGGTGATGGATTTTGTTGAAGAGCTCCCAAGAAAATAGTAGAAGAAAAAGTTGATAATACATCTACTAGAGCTTGAACATTAATGCTGCGCATATATCTAAGGGTGCTAATTTAATTATATCTAGGGGCATATCATTGAATTCAATTAGAATTCATTGATAAAAATTAGAAAAAAGTAAGAATTGTAATAAAATATATTTCTGCATAAAATCTTATTTTCCTTAATAATTTAATTCAAAAATCAATACAAGTATTAAAACTACCATAAAAAGTTTTAAAAATAGAGAAACAACATAAAACATGTAAACATATTTTCAATGAGCATTTTTGTGCATTTTATACATATTATGATATTCTAAAAAGACCACTTCCCTACTAAGTACCTACTTTTAAATTTCTTAATTCATTTCCACTATTAAAAATCAATAAAAATAACAAATAGAACTACTAAAAATATAAAAGATAGAAAAATAACATACCACCAAAACCCACAAAAACATAAAAAGATATAAAATAAAATAATCGTATAACACCAACACTTTCACTAGCTAGACATCGAGATCAATATTACACTACATACATTACACTATTATATCTTCACGAGTCTGACATCCCTTGCATTTATCACTATATACATTTATAACATGAGTATAAATATTAATTTTTTCTGGCCGTTCGTTTATTTCATTAAGTGATATCACACTACCACTATAGTAATCTATATGGAGGACACTTAAGGATGAAAATAGTAGGATACGGATACGAATACATGTGCTACCATATCCTCGTCTTTTATAAAATCTGAAAACGAATACGAATATCACACTAATGTGTAAAATGTAAAATCCTATCCTTAAAATGCGATTACGAATGAAAAACATATATTGATAATTCGAATACAGATATTTGATAAACGAATATGAGTTAATATATGAATATTATGCATGTCTAAATTTACTTAAAAGTTATAAGTATTTTAGGTTCATAACAATTTTTAATGTATAAAAAGTACATCAAATATTTTAATATTGAATATATGCATAAAAATAACTAAATAATAAAAGGAAACGTAAAGATATAACTAAATAATAAAAAAAGATTACCAAACTCACTTCTTTTGGTAACATGTAAGTATTGGTATCATGCAGAATTTGAACATTTGTATTCATATTTATATTTGTATCCATAACTTTCAAAAAAATGAATATTCGTATTCGTATCCTCAAATTTTCGAACATTCGTAATCACATTCATATTCTTCAAAAATGAGGATATTATATCCGCATTCGTATTCGGCGAAAGTTAGAACATTTGCAATATTGTCAGATACTAGAAAATGATATCTATATCTTTTATTTGACGAATACGAAGGAATAGGAACATATTTGTTTTGATTTTCATTCCCAATGACACTTCAATGTATCCCAGAGCGAATTATTAGACCCAACAGACTAGTAAAGCGCGACCGAAATCCTATGTAAGGAAATCCCCTATGAATGCTTGGATGATATCTAATCCTAACTCCATTTTCGTTTGGTGGATGTTTGTGCAGCTATGTATGGTTTATATTCACAATATTTCATTTCCTGCTAGTCTGCTACCATACCACATATTGAATTATCATTATGTTGATTATTTATTAAATATTTTTTATTAACCAAGTTTAATCCTATAAATCCAAATAATTTTTGGATAAAATATTATTGATATCTTGAAAATAACATACCATACATTTTATTCATGTAAGAGGTTGCTGTCAAACACTCTCTCTCTCTCGCCGGAACTGAATGTGAAGGAAGATGGATTAATGGCGGATGACGAGCTCGGAGGGGGAGGGTCGGATATAATTAGGCACAGCGGGATGGCGTCACCGACGGGGGTGACGGGATGCAGGGTAGTTGAAAGAACGGCCGGCCAACAACCGGCCATTGAGGAGGTTGGACGGTTGGCGGCGTGGAGATGGGGTGAAGGAAGAAGAAGAAACAGAGAGGAGGACGAGAAGAAAGGGTAAAGTAAGAGAGAGAAAAGAAAAGAGAGAGAGAGAAATAAATGAATAAAATAAATAAATAAAACTAAATTAATTAAAATAAATAATTAATAAATATAATTACGTAATTACATAATTATTAATTAAGTATTAATTTCGTAAATAAATAAATAAATAAGATTAATATGGTAATTTAATGTTAATAAAGTAATTAAGTATTAATTAATTTAATAAATAAATATATAATTTAATTAATGAAAAAAATAATTTAAATAAATGAAAAATTATTTATTAAAAAATAAATAATATATGTATTAAAATATTATGTAATATATGTTACGGCTTATTGTACAATCACTACAAGAATTTGGACCTAAGGCAATGAATAATTTGAATATTCGTTGATATATCTTCCGATGTTAAAGATATAACAATGAATATTGTTCGTTACCAAATGATATTTTGTACTTGTAATTAACAACGAATATCATATTCATTGTTAAAGGTCCATATAGCGACGATTTTTTTTGTTGAATTATTCATTAATTTCACGCCAATCGTTGTCATAGCAACGATTAGAAGAAAACAGCAACGAATAATCGTTGTTATATGATTCGTTGCGAGGAATATAATGATAACCGTAAAATCCCCAAGACCCGGATGAAGGTAATAAGACAAGGGTCGTTGCGACCCGGATCTCAGAGGATGGGTATATCAAGAAAAATCAAGCACTCAAAACATGTAAAATCAATCAAGCACAAAAGAGAGCGGTCCTGCTATGAGATTAACCTGGTATAGCACCCAGGGTCGAACACAAGGAGCACGGGTTAGCCAGAGGCCTACGAAGTAGTAAAAATAAAATAAAATAAAATACAAGGATTTTTTTAGTGGTTTTTAATAATTTTTATATTTTTTTTTGGATTTTTAAAAAGTGAAGAAAATAAAAGAAAGCAAATAAAAGCACACTTTAGCTAATTATTAAAAGCACCAAAAATCAAGCAAAAATTCAAGAAAAATTGTTTTTATGTTTTTTAGGTTTTTTAGTGTTTTGGTGAATTTTTGGGATTTTTATAAGGTGTATTTTATTTTCTAAAAATCAAACAGTACTAAACAGACAAGGTACTGTCCAGCCAGGCCCAAAACCCAAAGATAAAATATTTAAGGATCTCAGAGGGACCTGGAGGTAATTTTCTTGTATACTAGATAAAATAAGGAAAATTTGAGCACCAAAATTATTGTTTTTGGGTTTTTAATTTATTTATTATGATTTTTATGAGTTTTTAGGTATTTTTGAATTTTTAGGGTTTTTAAGCAATGAAAAATAGCCAAAATTGACTAGAAAATCAAGAAACACACAAAGAACAGTAACTAATTTTTTTAGAATTTTTGGGGGTGTTTTTATATTTTTTTGGGATTTTTAATTCTAGACAGTAGCTAAAATAGATGTTTTTGAATTTTTAAAAATAACAAATAAAATCAAAAATGTCCTCAAAAATTCTCAAAAATCCTACAACATGGCAGGAGCCATGTATCAAATTTTCATCGAATTTAGAGGTGATTTGATATTTTATTCAAAAATCAAAAGGGGGCACTGTGCACAGGGACTTAAGTGCAAATACCCGAAGCTCTGGGGGTCCAGGTGCAATTTTCCCAGCAAGTCACACGCGTGGCGCGTGCCTGGGGCACTCAGGGACCTTCTGGTAATAAAAACAAGTCCTAGGACCTTTTGGTAACTCGTACCAAAAAGTCCAGGGGCTGTTATGCAATTAACCCACTAAAAGGTGCACATGCGGAATAGAAACACTCACAGGGGCATAAGTGCAAATACCAGAAAGTTTCTATTCATTCATAAAGCAACCAGAACTACAGGACTAAAATTGCAAATAAACCAAAACTACACGTGACGAAGCACGTGGCTCATACATACAGGGGCATAAATGCAAATATTAACAAGCACGAGGTCCAATGTGCAATTTACCCTACGTAAAGAAAATGCATAAAATATTTACAGGACTGACACATAAAACAGAAACTAAGAGGGGGCCTAAGGTAAATTACCCCTTTATTACGTTGACGGCTGGATGGTGGACGCGTGGCGGATCTGACGGCTCTGGTCTCAGGCGCCTCTCTCCTCTTTCGCACGTGGGCCGATCGACGGCGCAGAGGAGGGCACGTGGACGATCGAACGGTGCTCAAGTGCTGGTGCCTCTCTCCTCTGTGCTAACGGTCCGGATCGACCCTCGAGATGATCAACGGTGGCTGCTCCTTGATGAATGAACAGCGACGATTGAAACTGGAGCTCTGAGGGCTATCGGACGGTGATGGAGGACCCTCGAAGAACAGGTGGCCGGTGAGGTTCGCCGGCCTCGTGCGCGTGCTGTGGGCCTCCTCAGCTGCCTCTGAAGATCGGAGAAGACTCGCACTGACGTTCCGCAGCTGGTGGTAGCCTCCGATGGCCCAGCCGAGCCCTGGAGAGGCTCCGGCGAGGTCGACGGAGGGCGAGCTCCTGGACTGATGTTAGGAAGCCTCAGATGGCCTCCTCGTGACCTGCAAAGTAACCCAGAAGCTCCGCGGGTCGAGGGCAAAGTGACTCGACCCGATGAAGCGGCGTGAAGGTGAACTGTGGGTCGGGGCGAGCGAGCTCCGGCGAGCGGAGGATGGAGGAGCTCGAACCCCAGCTCCTGTGCGAGCTGGGTTGAACGAAGGGGCGAAGAATGTGCGCGGAGGGATGGCGATGGTGAGCGTAGGTTCCGATGATCGAAAAGATGTGCGATATAGCCGGAATCGACGGAACTCGGCGGTACTATGATTTGGGGGTAACTCAAAATTAAGCTAAACAGGAAGGCTAGAAGGTTACCTGGGTGGTGTGGAAGACTGTGCTGGAGCTAAGGCAGCTCCTGGTCGTTGCCTCGAAGGTCGCCAAGGCCTGAGGCTCGAGCTCCTGCACGGGGCGGAGCACGGCGGCGCAAAGTCGCCGGATCAGTGGTCCGGCCACCCCCTCCTCACTGCTACAAGGGCAATCGCGAGCTGTCACCTCAGGGATCGCTATGGAGGTCACGGGATTGAGGGTGGAGAGCCAAAGATGGCAAATGAATGCGGCGGAGCTGGGATTTTATATGGGTGCAGGTCCGGGAAGAAGGGCTCGGGTCCGGCTCGATTGAGCACGGATCCCTAGGAACAATGTCGGGCGAGATTCCCGGATACCTGGAGAGTGATTAGGACCCTGGGTTAGGCTAAATGGTGGTCGGATCTGGCGGGGATAAATGGGAGAAGTCGGGTCCGCGAACCAGACCCGTGGGAAGTGGTCCACAGGGGGGAGTTGACCGGGCGGTCAACAACCCCCGTGGACCAATGGGAATCAGCCACGTCAGAAAAGATTTAGAAATTAAATTAAAAATAGCAAATGGTCGATTTAATTAAAACTCAAATCATGAAATATTTTTGTTTTAATTTTTTCTATTTTTTGGTGATTTTTAATTAATTTTTCAAAATAAAAATAAGGTATTTACATAATAGGGCTATATATAGGTATATGTACAATATAGGGTTTTTAATTTTGATTTTTAATTAGTTATTTTTATACATTTTTATTCCTATTTTATATTTTATTTATTTATAGAATAAAATGAGGAATAAAAAGATATTTTTATTTTATTTTTATTATTTATATACATAGGTGAAATAAATAGTTATGTACAACTATATACATGACATATGTACAAGATATTTTTGTAATTTTAATTTTGTTATTTTTATTTGATTTTTGTTTTGATTCTTTTTATTTATGTTATTTACAATATATAACATAGAATATTTACAAAAAGTTTCGAAAATAATTTTATTTAAATAAATAAAGAAGGTGGTCTATATACATGGTGAAGGGATATTTTTGAATCTTTGATTTTTAGCTTTTTGTTTTGTTTTTATACTTTATAAATATGTACAAATATTTACAAAAATATTTTTGGGTGAGGAAAATATAATTTTATTTATTTACAAAAATATATACACATGAGCCCCTATCTCCCTCTACTTGGCTTTTATGCGGTCAGGCCCATGCTGAGCCCTCCCTTGGGTTAGGTTGCTCAATATTTATTCTAAATATTTCCCTCTTTTTCTTTTTCATCTTTATTCTTTTATTTTTGCACAAAAACATGCTAATTATAAGTATTTACAAGATGCATGCTTTTGCTAACTTTTCCTATTTACAAGTATCTACATGCATTTGCATAGGTTTTTGTAGCTAAAATATAAGAATAAAGAGTGATGAATGGGTATTCATCATATAACAACGAATACCATTATTCGTTGCGAATTTAAAGAAGTAAGCAACGAATAATATTTGATGTTCCATATTTAACTACGGAAGATATGGCAACGAATACGAAATTATTTATTGCCTTAGGTCAATTTTCTTGTAGTGAATATACCAATACAGATCCTAAAAATCGTGTTTTTCGTATTAACTCCGATTTTAGCGAAACTTGTGTCATTTTGTAGATAATTGAAAAATGTAATTTTAGGAACTGAGTTTGCACAATTTGAGTTCATACAACCGAGTTATGAGGCCCGGACGAAAAAAGTAACGGCTTTGGGTCTTCAGATTTTATTGATATTTTGGCTTAATTATATTTTTATATTTTTATATATAATTTTAGATGATTTTAGGAAAAAGAATTAAATTAATCAGGTTTACGGTTATTTAACTAAAAATCCGGGAAGTTTCTACATATAGTACAAATAGACAATGGGTCCAAAAAGCTGAAACTCACCGATTTTATCCGAATATTTTTATGATATTTTTAGTAAATAATACTAAGCATAAAACGGATTTTAAAAGTGAGTTTGGTCAATTTGGAGTTTTCTATAAATAGATATGAACCTCAGAAGTCGACTTTTACGGCTTTTTCGGTTAATTACGGTTATTTTATTTTTATACCGAAATATTTTTCTGATATTTTTATAAAATAATATATATTTTTATAAACAATTTTTACAAAATAAGTATTTTGATTTGAAGTGGTTTTGATGATGTATAAAATAGATGAAGTATTTACATGGTGATAAATGAGCAAATTATATTTTGAGTCTTGATTTTCTAGATATTTTATAAGTTAAGATCCTTATCTTCCCCTACTTATTTCTTTTGTCGACCCGGTCAATATTGACCTGGTGATGAATCTACGTTTCATCATCTTTATTCTATCATTTTGGCCTTAAAAACCCTAGTAAATGCGTGTAAATATGCGTAATTCATGCATTTTAGCATCTATGTATATATGTGTAAATATTGTATAAAATGCGGTTTTTAAAGCCAAAATTATAGAATAAAGAAAAGAAAAGAAAAAGAATAAAATATTGTAAATATTTTATGACCCGAAACCCCGAGACCTAGGCATCTTGATGAATAGGTCGACAAGGAATAAAGTAGGGGGAGATAAGGGCCAAAATACCAATGAAATTCCTTTTATTTTATTCATTCTTTATTCATTTTGGGACCTATTTTTGGTTCCACTTTTTATACATCAAATAAAGAAACTTTGTACATGAAAGTTGTAGATAATTTAATAAAGAAAAATACAAAATTGATTTCACAGAAAAATAATGTACAGATAAAAAGTTATGGTCTGAATAAAAATCCAGAACCCCAACTTCCCAGACCCGTATCTCACAAATGAAAACTCCAAATGCAGTATACTCACCTTTAATTGTATATAGAAGAAAATAAGCTATTTATTGGCGGTGGTTTCGCATTTGGCGGAGCTACGGTTTGAAAGTTGAGTTTTGGACCCCTATTGTATACTTGTACATATTAAAATATTCAATTTATTATTTATTTATTATTCTTATAATTTTATATTTTTATAATGTTGTAAATAATACTTATAATAATTATGTACATTAAAATAAGAATAAAAACCTAAATAAAAACAAAAATAAAATACTTAAAAACAAAATACATAGATACATTACCTGTACATATACCTATACAAAACATATTTGTATTTTATTAAATATACAAAACATCTCAAAAAATTAAATAAAAATATATTTATGTATATAAAAGTATTTTATAATTTTATAAAATAAGAAATAAAAATAATAAAATTAAAATCACAAAACAAAAATAAAAGAATAAAATATGTAGATAATATACCTATATAGGGGCATAAATGCAAACTTGCAAAAATATACTTCATAAAAATAAATAAAAATCACTATAAAATAATTTACAAAAAAATAAACATTTTTTATTTTATAATCAAAAATTAATAAAATCGTTTACTATTTTAAAATGAATTTTTAAATCATTTTTTCAGGCTTTTTCCTGGTTGGTCCACGTGGACCAACCAGGGGGCCGGAGAGTTGACCCGCGGTCAACTCTCTGACCCCAGCCTGTTCATTGTCAGAGATGCGTTTTTGGCGTTTTTCTCCGATTTTTGGAGACCACGCCTTTCATCCTTCGATGTCGAAGTCTTCACGACTTTTGAAGATCTACCATAGGGCATACTCGCCCAAGCATTTTTTCGACCTTTGGGTCGTTGTGCCACCCGTGACACGCCCTCGAAGTTCGCTCCAGAGCCTTCTTTCAAAAACGACCCAACACCTCCTTTGTCATTTTGAACCCTTTTTGACCGTTCTTCTTCATCCCTGAGGTGTGCTCTGGACCGGAGCTGGTGACAGGAGCTCCTCCAGCCTCCTCGCGGCGTGATTTGGCGGTTGTCAAGCGGTCTCCACCATCATCTCCGGCCAATAGGCCGTCGAGGTTCCCATCTCGCTGCTTCGGCGGCTGAGGTCCACTTTTTCCGTGCATTTCTTATTGATTAGATTAGCTGACAGTAACGGTATTAATTTCACGTTTTTACTTTGTTATTTCACTGCGCGACTTCGCATCCTAGTCCCCTCGCTGGAGCTTGATGAATACCCATTCATCACTCTTTATTCTCATATTTTAGCTACAAAAACCTATGCAAATGCATGTAGATATGTGTAAATAGGAAAAATTAGCAAAAGCATGCATGTTTGTAAATACTTATAATTAGCATGTTTTTGTGCAAAAATAAAAGAATAAAGATGAAAAAGAAAAAGAGGGAAATATTTAGAATAAATATTGAGCAACCTAACCCAAGGGAGGGCTCAGCATGGGCCTGACCGCATAAAAGCCAAAGTAGAGGGAGATAGGGGCTCTAGTGTAAATATTTGTAAATAAATAAATTATATATATTTTCCTCACCCAAAAATATGTTGTAAATATTTGTAAATATTTGTACATATTTTTAAAGTATAAAAACAAAATAAAAATTTAAAAATCAAAAAGACCCAAAAACACCCCTTCACCATGTACATAGATCACCCTTTCTTATCTATTTAACCTTGTAAATAAATTTATTTATTTTCAAAACTTTTTGTAAATATTCTATTGTATATATTGTAAATAAAATAAATAAAAAGAAACAAAACAAAAATCAAATAAAAATTACAAAATTAAAATACAAAAATATATTGTAAATATGCCTTGTATATGGTTGTATATAACTAATTATTTCCCCTATGTATATAAATAATAAAAATAAAATAAAAATAGCCTTTTATTCCTCATTTTATCCTATAAATAAATAAAATATAAAATAGGAATAAAAATGTATAAAAATAACTAATTAAAAATCCAAAAATAAAAAAAACCTATATTGTATAAATACCTATGTATAGCTATACTATGTAAATACCTTATTTTAATTTTCAAAAATTATTTAAAAATCATAAAAAAAATAGAAAAAATTAAAACAAACAATTTTTATGTTTTGAGTTTTTCATGAATCGGCCATTTCCTATTTTATTTTGAATTTCCAAGCTATTTATGACGTGGCTGATTCCCATTGGTCCACGGGGATTGTTGACCGCCCGGTCAACTCCCCCCTGTGGACCACTTCACACGGGTCGTGACGCCCGACCCGACTTCCCCGATTTATTGCGTCACGACCCGGTCTCCAAATCCGCTAACCCAGGGCTCCGATCATCCCCTGTGCATCCGGGAACTTCGCCCGACACCTTGCCTAGGGGTCCGTGCTCAATCGAGCCGGACCCAACCCCTTCTTCCCGGACCTGCACCCATATATAACCTGAGCTCAGCCGCCTCCTCTTTCTATCTTTGGCTCCCCACTCTCACTCCCGTGACCTCCATCGCATCCAGCGAGGTGACAGCTCCCGTTTGTCGGTGTTGCAGCGAGGAGGAGGTGGCCGGTCACTGATCCGGCAGCTTTGCGCCGCCGTGCTCCGCCACTCGACCGGAGCTCGAGCCTCAGGCAGTGACACCCTTCGAGGCGACGACCAGGAGCAAGCCAAGCTCCAGCACAGTCTTTCGCTCCACCCAGGTACTCCTTTAGCCCTTCCATTTAGCGTAATTTCTTGTTTCGCCCAATTTATATCTCCGACGTATTCCGCTGATTCCGGCCATATCGTCCATCATCTCGATCATCGGAACGCACTGTCACCATCGCCTTTCCCCCACGCACGTTCTTCGCCCTTTCACTCAACCCAGCTCGCCCCGGAGCTGGGATTCGAGCTCCACCATCCCCAGCTCGCCGGAGCTCGCTCGTCCCGACCCACAGACCACCGTCACTCCGCTTCATCTGGTCGAGGCACTTTGCCCTCGACCCGCGAAGCTTTTGGTTCATTTTGCAGGTCAAAAGGGAGTCATCTGAGACCCCCTTACTTTCAGACCAGGAGCTTCTCGCCGACGACCTCGCCGGAGCCCCTCCAGGGCTCGGCTGGGCCATCGGACAGCACCACCAGCTGCGGGACTTCACCGCCGATCTTCTCCGATACTTGGAGGCAGCTGAGGAGGACCCTAGCATGCACGCGAGGCCGGCGAAGCTCGCCGGTTGAGTGTTCTTCCACCATCCTCCTTCACCGTCCGATCAGCCCCACCGCTCCAGTTTCAATCACGGCCGTCCATTCATCGAAGAGCAGTTGCCGTTGATTACTTTGGGGAGCTGATCTGGACCGTTCGCGCTGAGGAGAGAGGCACCTGAGCCCAACCCCGTTCGATCATCCACGTGTCCTCCTCCGCACCGTCAATCAGGCCCACGTGCTGCAGGAGAAAGAGGCGCCAGGCACCTGAACCGTTGGATTCGCCACGCGTCCGCCATCGAGCCGTCGACTTAATAAGGGGTAAATTACTTAGGCCCCCTCTTAGCTTTTTGTTTTACGTGTCAGTCCTGTAAATATTTTAGTAGTTTTATTTACGTAGGGTAATTTGCACCTCGGACCTCGTGCTTATTTAGTTTCGCATTTATACCCCTGTGTATGTGATCTCACGTGCTTCGCCACGTGTTTGTCTGGGTTATTTGCAACTATTTCCCTGTACTTCTGGTTGGTTAATGAATGGATAGAAACTTTCTGGTATTTACATTTTTGCCCCTGTGAGCCTTTTATTCACGCATGTGCGGATTTTAGTGGGTTATTTGCAACCGTACCCTTGGACTTTTTGGTACGAGTTACCAAAAGGTCCAAGAACTTGGTTTTTATTACCAGAAGGTCCCTGAGTGCCCCAGGCACGCGCCACGCGCGTGACTTGCTGGAAAATTGCACCTGGACCCCCAGAGTTTCGGGTATTTGCACTTAAGTCCCTGTGCACAGTGCCCCCTTTTTGATTTTTGAATAAATATCAAACCACCTCCAAATTCGATGAAAATTTGACACATGGCTCTTGCCATGTTGTTGGATTTTTGAGAATTTTTGAGGACATTTTTGATTTTATTTAGTATTTTTAAAAATTCAAAAACATCTATTTTAGCTACTGTCTAGGTTTAAAAATCCCAAAAAAATATAAAATCACCCCCAAAAATTCTAAAAAAATCAGCTACTGTTCTTTGTTTGTTGTTTGATTTTCTAGCCAATTTTGGCTATTTTTCATCACTTAAAAACCCTAAAAATCTAAAAACCCTTAAAAACTCATAAAAATTATAATAAATAATCTAAAAATCCAAAAACAATAATTTTGGTGCCCAAATTTTCCTTATTTTTTCTAGAATACAGGAAAATTACATCCAGGGCCCTCTGAGATCCTTAAATATTTTATTTTTGGGTTTTGGGCCTTGCTGGACAGTACCTCATCTTTTTAGCACTGTTTGATTTTTAGAAAATAAAATACACATTAGAAAAATCTCAAAAAATTAACCAAAAACACTTAAAAACCTAAAAAACATAAAAACCATTTTTCTTGAATTTTTGCTTGAATTTTGGTGTGTTAAATAAATTGTGTAAGTGTGCTTGATTTTGTGTTCTTTAATTTTCTTCATATTCTAAAATCCTAAAAAAAATATAAAAATTATTAAAAACCACTAAAAAAATACTTTTCTTTGATTTTATTTTCTTTTTACTACTTCGTAGGCCTTAGGCCAACCCGTGCTCCTTGTGTTCGACCCTGGGAGCTATACCAGGTTAATCCCATAGCTAGGACCGCTTGCCTTGATTGATTGATTTTATTTCTATTTCGCGGTTCGACATTTTTCTTGATATACCTATCCTCTGAGATCCGGGTCGCAACGACCCTTGTCTTATTACCTTCACCCGGGTCTTGAGGGTTTTTAGGTCATCAGAATGGTGCCGTTGCCGGGGAGCACGGCTTAGTAGTGTTGTTTTTATTTTCGTTTTTATTTTCACGGCTTTTCGCGGCTCTTCGGAGCTCGCGGCTCTTCGCGGCTTTTGTTTATAGTTTCTTTTTGATTTATTTTGTTTTATTTTGATTTTCTCTTATTTTTATTTTTGTTTTATTTGGTGTGATTATTTTATTTACATTTTTGCACATATACCCTCACTTGTATTTTCTTTTATTTTTCTCTATTATTTGATTATTCTTTCTGGACTGACCACTCTTCTCTGTTTCTTGCGAGGGCCCGAGGACCGCGGAGGTGACTTTCGAGGAGCCAGTGCAGCCGCGGCACTTGGAGGCGGTTTCTTTCTCTACGAAGCCGCAGGAGAGAGCGAGAGAGAGAGAGAGAGTGAGTGGGTGAGGTATTAGGATAGTTTTATTTTATTCATTATTATTGTAATAATACAGGACACTTCTGAGACTGTTTGGACTTGACTACCGTAGCGGGTCTGTTTCGCCGAGCACCGGTGTGCTCGGGGGACCCATTAGGACTTGCGGTTTTTCGCGGCTTTTCTCGCGGATTTCTTTTTCCTTTCTTACTGTCATTTTCCGGTTTTCGCGGTTTTTGCTCGAGCCCCTAGATTTAGGACTTTCTGGTGATTGTGACGTAATTGAGTAGGATCCACACACCTTAATTGCCTATCTGTTCCTATAGACCGTAATTGGACCTACTTAAAATAAATAATAAAAATAACCGACTCGCTAGCTTCCGTAGCCTACGTGCCGTAGCTCGTCCTGTAAAGCGCTTACTCCTACCCCTGATTTGTCGGGCAGGGGAGGGACGAGCCAAGACCGGACCCTTTGGCTTGGAGGTCGGTGACCGGTTATACGGTTCTTCGCTAGAAGTTGCTCGTCTAGGACTCGGCTTCCCGCTGCATCATTTAGCTTAGTTTACTTTTTGTCTTTATTTTATGCGCGGATCATTTTGCATGTAGAGAGCTGGAGGCAGGTACGCATTTCTGACTTTGCATGCATCATTGATTTCTCGTGCATCGGCTTTTTCGACTTCTCCCCCCTATTTTTGACTTAATAACCAGGAGAATCGAAAAATTCGTTAGGCGATTTTGTTTGCTTTTAAAAATACCTAAAAAGTGTAACCATAAAATTGGGACTGCTAAGATTATTGACCTTAAAACTCGCTCACCCTAAAAATTCTGTCTTGGGGAGAGCAACCCCCTCATTGCTTGGTTTGTATGCGCGAGAGAGTGACCCCGCACACTAGGTAGAGCCCCCCGTTGCTAAACCTGACTGATTACCGACTCTTCCGTGCGGGCCAGTCGGTTGGGGTTAGCAGCGGATATCCCAACAGGTCACGTAAGCGCTCTGATATTTGTGTGTTCACCAAAATAAAATTGACAAGATAATTTGACCGAACTTTCACGGTCTTCAGCTCGCGTTGCGTTGGTGAACCGGGGGTTTGTTTTTCGATCATAATTTTTCCAGATCTCATCCGCCCTACTCGCCAGATCAAGATGATGGGTAGACGATCTCTTAGGCAGCCTTTGGCTGCACCGCTTTCGGGCGCGTCTACCTCATCATCTAGGTTGGCTCGCGAGAGCTCAAACCCGCTCTCCGAGCCCGAGTACGACTCCACCCTGTTCCCCCTCGATCCCCTTTCTGATCTTCCCGAGAGACATGAGCCCGAGGAGAGACTGATTCATTTGACGGCACCTGAGTTGGGCTCATTTGATTTTGCAGACGTCGAGATGGCCGGCGCAGGCAGTTCTGATGATCACTCCCGTAGACCAGAGCATATTGTACTAGACCAGGGAGCGATCAACTCCACCCTGATCGCATCACTTGATACAGTTCAGCAGCAGCTCCGCGATCAGGGAGCTTTCATGATTGAGATGAGGCGTGAGTTGGAGAGGCTCAGAGCAGAGAGAGATGCGCAGAGCGAGCCCGAGGAGATCCCCGAGGAGGCACAGGCACGAGCAGCAGCAGCAGCCGCGGCCGCCGCCGCAGCGGCAGCAGCCGCAGGAGGAGCAGGACCACCGAGACCGATGCGGGATTTACATAATCCCGGATCTACACTGATGCACCATTGGGTGGTGGTTCCAGCTATCGTGGGGGACTTCAAGTTCCCCCCGAACACCTTGCAGATGCTCCCGCGGTTCCACGGACTTGCTACAGAGGAGCCCCACCTCCACCTCCAGGAGTTTCTTATGATATGCAGCACTGTCCACGACAGACATGTGGACCAGGACACGATCAGGATGATCGCATTCCCCTTTTCACTGGCAGATAGAGCAGCCACCTGGCTGAAGCATTTGGGGAGATTCGTCTATACCTGGGAGCAGCTCCGCACCGAGTACTTGAATAAGTACTATCCACTCGGGCGGACGAATGCAGCGAGGGCCCTGATTAGTAACTTCTCCATGTTCCCCAACGAGCAGTTCCACGAGGCTTGGGAGAGGTTCAGAGAGCTTTTGGACAGATGCCCGCACCATGACATCACGAAGCCGAACTTAGTTCAGAGCTTCTTCAGTGGGTTGTCACCAGAGCTACAGGGCCTGGTGAATGCTTCTTGTGGCGGGTCCTACTTCGCCAAGGACCACGACCAGGTCTGGGCTATTTTTGAGGAGATGGCAGAGAACTACATGGTGATGTCCCAGACCCGGCTCTACACTCAGAAGACCCAGCCACATCAGCCAGGACCCGTGCAGTACCAGCGGATAGCACGGGTAGATGCAGGTCCTTCCAGTTCGTCCGCAGCCACAGCAGCAGCACAGCTAGAGTCGTCAGCTGCGGACATGGGTATCATCAGCGAGCAGTTGGACCGCATGGAGCTGATAGAGAAGAAGCAGTGCCAGAGCATAGCACAGATGGATCAGATGGCACAGGTCTTGAGCGACATGAAGACACAGCTCATGTGTCTCCAGGAGGCACAGACGGCTTCTCAGCCCCGTCTTCAGTCGCGAGGCGACGCCGGCAGCAGCAGCAGCTCGTCCCAGCGCTCCAGCACCCCAGTGCAGCCTAGACAGGTTCACCTTGTACAGGCGGAGCCGTACCAGCAGCCGCAGCCCACCTACCAGTCTCCACCATCTCCAGAGATGCAGATGGTGGTCTACCAGCCGGACCAGCCTCTGGCAGTACTCCCGCCAGCCCCCTTTGATGCCGAGCCGTTGATGGATGTCAACGGGATCTGGTACGACCGTCCCCAGCCTGGGATCCGACGAGACCATCCCGGATTCAGGTGGGGGAGTGGTGGTGCCCAGCCCCAGCAGCAGCCGTCAGGACAGGGAGGGCAGTACTCCCATCAGAGAGACCAGCACCAGCCGCAGCAGCAGCCCCCAGCATATCAGCAGCAGTCATCCTACGGTCCGCGTCCCTATCCCCAGCAGGGACAGTCTTGGAGACGTGAGCAGCAGGCTCACCAGGGATACCAGCACCAGCAGCACCCTCCTTCCTACCCCTCTTACCCTTACCAGCAGCCACAGCCTCATCCACAGAGAGGCCACCCGTCGGGCTCCCACGAGAGCCCCGCTTTGGATGATATCGCCCGCCTCCTCACGGACCAGCAGGCTACATTCCGACGGGAGATGGACGAGTTCTGCCAGGAGATGCGGGACCTGGTGAGAGGGAAGGCCGCCATACCAGCCCAGATAGAGCCCAATCCGAACAGCCTCAAGAGGAAGTCTGAGCAGGTAGTACCTACTGAGTCAGCCACTCCTAGTGACCCATTTGATGATACATCTTCGGATTTATTTGATGCTGATTTTGTCACACTTAGGAGCGGTAGGACCCCAGCAGGCGGCGGCGCCTCATCTGAGCACCATCTCGAGGCGCCACAGGAGGAGGAGGAGAGCGATACTGAGGCCGCTCCAGATGATGACGGTGGTACTGAGGCCACCAAGGATGCTGATCCCACCGGCGGTACTGAGGCCGCCACTTCACCAGAGCTAGGAGGTGGTACTGATGCCACCCATGCAGACGAGCCAGCCCGCGGTACTGATGCCGCGCGACGTCTTCCTTCAGCAGCAGCAGAGCAGCCAGCCCGTGGTGGTACTGAGGCCACCGGTGTGTGTAGAGAGAGATCTGATGTTTTTCCTCGTGGTTATGTATCTCAGAATTCTGATATTAATAAAGGAAAAGGTTTACATTCTTTTGGTCCCACTGTGGTGCATGATGTATGTGTGGATCTGGTCCTTGAACCGTCTAGACCTTTTCCTAGTCCTTCATCTGAGAAGGACCCTGTGATCCCCTTCCCTAGAGCCCTTCAGATGGGGAAGGGGAAGAAAAATGATCCAAAAAAGAGAGAGCTTGAGGAGTTCAGCCAGAGCATGATAGATCGGTTTCACATTCAGCTGACCCTCCAGGAGGCTTTGCAGCACATCCCCCTTCTCCAGAGATCTTTGAGAGAGAGGACTACAGTCAGGAGGAGGAGGAGGAACCACACTTCAGAGATCCATGTGCTGACCAAAGCCACGTGCTTTGCGATCCAGAACCGACTGCCAGCCAAGAGGCCAGATTCAGGGGCCCCGTATGTCAGATGCCAGATTAGTGAGCAGTGGTTCGACCGTACTCTTCTAGATAGCGGATCGTCGATTAACCTTCTTCCGGCAGCCCTTCTCGACCGCTTCGAGTTGAGCACTCTTCGACAGAGCAGGACAGTCCTTCAGTTCGCTGATCGATCTGTCAAGAGGCCGAAGGGGTTATTACGCGACGTTATCGTCACGATTCAGGGTCTGCAATTCCCCGTGGACTTCGTAGTGTTGGACATGGAGATCCCTGAGTCAGTGACCGATACCCCCATCATCCTTGGTCGTCCGTTCTTGGCCACAGCCAAGGCGGTGACTGATCATGACAGCGGGAAGGTGTACTTTCGCGTCCAGGGCGAGAGTATACAAATAGAGACGGTCGAGGACTATAGAGCCAGATTCAGATCCCGCTCAGATGCGAGTACCGATTGAGAGCAGCTGACAGACGCAGAGCCAGACATCCACCAGGACTGTGATTTTGTGATCACAGATGATGAGGCAGCTTGGGCAGACCTTGAGACACAGACCACCCTCTCACTTTCAGACACAGCTGATGCAGAGATGACAGCAGAGGAGAGTCTGGAGAGCACAGACCTGGTTCAGGATACCATTGCGGCAGCAGAGCCGGTCCTCGATCGCAGCACGATGACTAGTGGTGGTGGTGCTGAGGCCACCTTGTTTTCCGGTGGTACTGATGCCACCGTTTCTGATGCAGATCCCTCGGATTCAGAGTCTGATTGGGCCGATTGCTATGATCAGATGCCAGACTTGAGTCCAGTTGAGCCTATAGATGAGGAGGAGGTAGAGGCAGAGCAGACCAGAGACAGTGCAGTAGAGCTGCCTTCTCCCGATCCAGTTTGCGAGAGTACACTTTCACTTTCCCAGGCAGATTTGGCCGACCTTGCAGCGTTCACTCAGTTTCTTCCACAGCCAGATTTGCCGGCACCCAGCATTCCAGAGCTGAAGCCGCTCCCTACTTCGCTGAAGTATCGATTCCTTGCGGGCGATCCAGAGATGTACCCAGTCATCATCTCCGCTGAGTTGACTGGAGAGCAGGAATCCCGTTTGATGGGGGTTCTTGAAAAGAACCGCAAGGCGATCGGATGGAGCGTAGCAGATCTCCATGGGATTAGTCCATCAGTGAGTTCCCACCACATCTATCTTGAGGATGGGGCGAAGCCGTCGCGTGAGTTCCAGCGGCGTCTGAACCCCAACCTGAGAGAGGTTGTCATGAAGGAAATATCGAAGTGGTGGGGTGCAGGTTTTATTTATCCCATTTCCGACTCCAAGTGGGTCAGCCCCTTGCATGTGGTGCCCAAGAAGACGGGCATCACGACTGTGATCAGTGAGTCGGGAGAGGAGATTGCTACACGAGTACCCACCTCTTGGAGGGTTTGTGTTGACTACAGGAGACTCAACCAAGCCACCAAGAAGGACCATTTCCCCCTGCCCTTTATTGACCAGATCATTGTGAGACTGGCAGGGAAGAGCCATTATTGCTTCCTGGATGGGTACTCGGGCTACAACCAAGTGGCCATCGCTCCTGAGGATCAGGAGAAGACCACCTTTACCTGTCCCTTCGGCACATATGCTTTTCGACGCATGCCATTTGGGCTATGCAATGCCCCTGCGACTTTTCAGAGGTGCATGCTGTCGATCTTCTCGGACATGGTAGGGGAGTGCTTGGAGGTCTTCATGGATGATTTCTCGATCTACGGCGACGGCTTTGATTCTTGTCTTGACTGCCTAGATCGAGTACTTCAGCGATGTATTGAGTATCACTTGGTGCTATCTTGGGAGAAGAGTCACTTCATGGTGACTCAAGGGACGGTGCTTGGCCACATCATCTCCAACAGGGGCATGGAGGTTGATCCGGCCAAGGTCGATGTCATTAGGAAACTCACACCGCCGTCCAATCTGAGGCAGTTACGGTCATTTCTGGGGCACGTTGGATTTTATAGGAGATTTCATTCAGGATTTTAGCAGGATTGCCCGACCGTTGACCGACCTCCTGACGAAAGACACCGAGTTCCTTGTCGATGACAAGTGTCTTTCGTCGTTTGCTACTCTCCAACAGTGTGTGATTGAGGCTCCTGTCCTCCAGCCGCCTGATTGGTCTCTCCCATTCGAGATCATGACGGACGCCTCCGATTTTGCCGTAGGGGCAGCGCTGGGACAGAGGAGGGATGGAGTACCATTTGCTATACACTATGCTAGCCGCACATTGGATTCCGCCCAGCGGAATTATACAGTCACAGAGAAGGAGATGCTAGCCGTAGTGTTTGCCCTGGATAAGTTTAGATCATATATCATCGGATCTAGAGTGACTTTGTTTACAGATCACACCGCCATCAGGTACCTCATGGCAAAGAAGGATGCCAAGGCCAGACTGACTAGATGGATCCTTCTGCTCCAGGAGTTCGACATTGAGATTAAGGATAAGCCTGGAGTCAAGAATGTGGTGGCGGATCATGATAACCCGCAAAAGTGTCGAACAACTGAGGGGAAGGTATGGAAATGAGGTCGTTGCGACCTCAGTCACTCGAATGCGTGTATCAAGAAAAATAACCACTCAGAATAGATCAAATCAATCAAAACAAAGAAGAGCGGTCTAGCTATGGATTAACCTGGTATAGCTCCCAGGGTCGAACTCAAGGAGCACGGATTGGCCTAGGGCCTACGAAGTAGTAAAAATAAGATAAAATAAAAGAAAAGTGTTTTTTAGTGGTTTTTAATAATTTTTGTATTTTTTTGGATTTTTAAAATGTGAAGAAAAGTAAAGAAAGCAAAATCAAGCCAACTTAAGCAATTTATCTAACACACCAAAAATCAAGCAAAAATCAAGAAAAATTGTTTTTATGTTTTTTAAGTTTTTAAGTGTTTTTGGTGAATTTTTGAGATTTTTATAAAGTGTAATTTATTTTCTAAAAATCAAACAGTGCTAAAAATGCTGGGTACTGTCCAGCCAGAACCAAAACCCTCAAATAAAATATCTAAGGATCACAACAGGTTCTGGAGGTAATTTTCCTATATTCTAAATAAAATAAGGAAAATTTGGGCACCGAGATTATTGTTTTTGGGTTTTTAGATTATTTATTATAATTTTTAGGAGTTTTTAAGGGTTTTTAGGTTTTTAGGGTTTTTAAGTGATGAAAAATAGCCAAAATTGGCTAGAAAATCAAACAACAAGCAAGAAACAGAAGCTAATTTTTTTAGAATTTTTGGAGGTGTTTTTATATTTTTTTGGGATTTTTATATCTAGACAGTAGCTACAAAGGAGGTTTTTGAATTTTTAAAAATACTAAATAAAATCAAAAATGTCCTCAAAAATTCTCAAAAATCCAACAACATGGCTGGAGCCATGTATCAAATTTTCATCGAATTTGGAGGTGGTTTGATATTTATTCAAAAATCAAGAAGGGGGCACTGTGCACAGGGACGTAAGTGCAAATACCCTAAAGTCTGGGGGCCAAGGTGCAAAAATCCCAGCAAGTCACGCGCTTGGCGCGTGCCTGGGGCACTCAGGGCCTTTTGGTAATAAAAACCAAGTTCCTGGACCTTTTGGTAACTCGTACCAAAAGTCCAGGGGCTTGGATGCAAAAATCCCACTAAAATCCGCACATGCGCATAAACAACACTCACAGGGGCATAAATGCAATTACCAAAAAGTTAACATTCATTCATTAACCCATCAGAACTACAGGACAATAAATGCAAATAACCCAATAAACACGTGACGAAGCACGTGGGCTCACATACACAGGGGTATAATTGCAAATAAAAACAAGCACAAGGTCCTTAGTGCAAATTACCCTACGTAAATAAAATAACTAAAATATTTACAGGACTAGGACTGAAAAGACAAACTAAGAGGGGGGCCTAAGTAATTTACCCCTTTATTCGTCGACGGCTGGATGCGCGCCACGTGGAAGATCGGGCGGTCCTGGATGGCTGGCGCTCCTCCTCTTCAGCTCTTGGGCCGGATCGACGGTAGTGGAGAGGACACGTGGAAGATCGAACGGGTATGGCCTCAGGTGTCTCTCTCCTCAGCGCGAACGGTCCAGATGAGCCCCTCCAGGTGATCGACGGTAGCTGCTCCTCGGAAGATGGACGGCTGAGATCAGGACTGGAGCGGAGGAGCCATCGGACGGTGCTGGAGGATGGTGGAAGAACACTCCACCGGCGAACTTCGCCGGCCTCGTGCGTGAGCTGTAGACCTCCTCAGCTGCTCCTGATGATCGGAGAAGATCCGCGGTGATGCCCCGCGGCTGGTGATAGCCTCCGACGGCCCAACCGAGCCCAGGAGGGGCTCCGGCGAGCTCGGCGGCGGTGAGCTCCTGGTCTGAACGTATGGGGGTCTCAAGATGACTCCCTTTTGACCTGTAAAATGAACCAAGAGCTTCGAGGGTCGAGGGCAAAGTGCCTCGACCCAAAGAAGCGGGGTGAAGGTGGCTGGTGGGTCGGTGCGAATGAGCTCCGGCGAGCTGGGGATGGGGGAGCTCGACTCCCAGCTCCGGGGCGAGCTGGGTTGAACGAGTGGACGTAGAACGTGCGTCGGAGGATGGCGAAGGTGTGTGTGGGTTCCGATGATCGAGAAAGTACGCGATGTGGCCGGAATCAGGGGAACTCGTCGGAGATGCGATTTGGGGGAAACTACAAATTAAGCGAAATGGAAGGGCTAAAGGGCTACCTGAGTGGAGCGGAAGACTGGGCTGGAGTGTGGCTAACTCCGGGTCGTCGCCTCGAAGGTCGTCACTGCCTGAGGCTCGAGCTCCGGTCGAGTGGCGGAGCACGGCGGCGTGAAGCTGCCGGATCAGTGACCGGTGCACCTTTTCCTCTCTGCAACAGGTGCAACCGCGAGCTGTCACCTCGGTGGTTGTTCTGGAGGTCACGGGAGTGAAGGTGGCGAGCCAAAGATGGCGAACGAAAGCGGCGGAGCTCTGGTTTTATACGCGTGCAGGTCCGGAAAGGGAAGCTCGGGTCCGGCTCGATTGAGCACGGACCCCTAGGCAAGGAATCGGGCGAGGATCCCGGATGCACAGAGGATGATTGGAGTGCGGGGTTTGCGGATTTGGCGGTCGGATCTGGTGAGGGTAATTGGAAGAAGTCGGGTCGAAACACAGATCCGCGACTCTGTGGTCCAGGGGGAGGTGTTGACCGGGGGTCAACAATCCCCCGTGGACCAATCAGAGCCCGCCAAGGCTTGAAATTTTATTTGATTTTTTTGGGCCTTTAAATGGCCGAATTTTCAAAAACTTAAAACACAAAATATTTTTGTTTTAATTTTTTCTATTTTTTTGTGATTTTTAATTAATTTTTGGAAATAAAAATAAGGTATATACATAGTAGCTATACATAGGTATATATACCATATATTGATTTTTAATTTTTGCTTTTTAATTAGTTATTTTTATACATTTTTATTCCTATTTTATATTTTATTTATGTATAGGATAAAATGAGGAATAGAAGGCTATTTTTATTTTATTTTTATTATTTATATACATAGGTTAAATAATTATTTATGTACACTATATGTATGGTATATGTACAATATGTTTTTGTATTTTTAATTTTGTAATTTTTATTTGATTTTTGTTTTGTTTCTTTTTATTTATTTTATGTACAATATATACATAGAATATTTACAAAAATTTTTAGAGATAAATAAATTTATTTACAAGGTGAAATAAATAAGGATGATGGACTTATGTACATGGTGAAGGGGTCTTTTTGGTCTTTTTTAATTTTTAAGATTTTTATTTTGTTTTTAATAGCTTATGTACAAAATATATACAAATATTTACAACATATTTTTGAGTGAGGAAAATATTTAATTTATTTATTTATAAAAATATACATAAGTGAGCCCCTATCTCCCTCTACTTGGCTTTTATGCGGTCAGGCCCATGCTGAGCCCTCCCTTGGGTTAGGTTGCTCAATATTTATTCTAAATATTTCCCTCTTTTTCTTTTTCATCTTTATTCTTTTATTTTTGCACAAAAACATGCTAATTATCTATATTTACAAACATGCATGCTGTTGCTAACTTTTCCTATTTACACATATCTACATGCATTTGCATAGGTTTTTGTAGCTAAAATATAAGAATAAAGAGTGATGAATGTGTATTCATCACCCCCCTATACTATACTTTGCTAGTCCCTTAGCAAACACTTATTTGAAAAAGAAGTGAAAAAGAAAGAAAAAGAAAAAGAAAAAGAGAATGTACATGGATCAAGGTTGATTATTAAACTTGCCTTCATTAAATTGAGGTATGGAGCTTAATCAGATCTTTGGATTATTCATGTGTCGGAACCTTATTTAGACTTAAGCTTAAAACCTAACAGCCTCTAAGTTCCACTACTCTATAACCAAGACTCCTCAATGCTCCAGATCAGAACAAGTCATCAACTACAAACCCTGAAGACCATGAATCTTTTCTTGTCCTGTGAGTGTGAGGTCTAAGCTCTCCACCTCAGAAATGGCAACTTGACAACCCTCCCCAACAAGGTAACTCTATGACCTCAATCTGGCCACTCTTTCCTCGAGGAGCGGGGTATTCCCTTCTAAGTTCAAGTACAACCGGCTCAAGAAGAGGGGGAAGAAGATAATGGGTCAAGGCCAGTGTAGCCAAGTACCCTTGGGAGCTTGACCAGTGTAGCCAAGTCTCCCTGCTGCAAGCTACAACAGGTGGATCATGAAACCAAGCTTTGATTATTGCACTTATATACATACTCCGGTGGGATTATCATTTTCTCTCAGACCCACCACTTTTTTTTTGGAGTTCTTTTCTTTTTGCATTTTTTTTTCGAGTGCATCTATACAACATGTACATGTGCAGCATATATACAAGGAGTTTTTCCTCTTGAGCCAGTAGACTATCCCTCTTTTGAAGCTTTATTGCAACCCACAACTCCCGTCGTTAGACCTCATGGCAACCAGACCAAGTTGAGACGCACTTCCTTCACTAAATGAAGAAGAGAGGTTCCGCCTAGAAGTACTACCCTCATATGCTACCCCAAGCCAAGGAAGACTGCCTCCTCACCACCTCATCCGTAGAGAGCTCGGTGCATAGTGCGGTTGTCCAAGTAAAGCCATAATCTATATGAGTCATGTGTTGTTGTTAAGTGCTCTACTTAGGCTCATTGAGATGACATGTGATCATAGCCTAGTGGACTCAAAGAATTAAGTCACCATGGACCTGAAAAGCCTTAAACCTAAGCCCTATAAGGTTCCTCTTAGAAATTAGGTGGATTAAGATCTTAATCAAGCTCCATTTCTCAATTTGATTCCAGGCTTAGTTTAAGTGTCAACTATCATCCAAGAAAAACTATATACATATGTACAAAAAGATGCATATTTACACACTATTTACAATCATGCAAAAATTTTTGAAAAATGTTTTGAAATCATGAATGATGATGTATGAAGTGCAAGTTTTGCAAAAAGGTATTTACACACATTTACACAAGATTTTTGCAAACTTTTGATTTTCAAAACATTTTCGAAAAATTTTGTACTATATACATAATTTTGATACAGAAAATATTTACACAAGCTTTACACACAAAAGATTTTTGAAATCATTTTTACAAAAATAATTTGTACACTAGCTATGTATGTGCAAATAAAAGAAGATTATGTACATGAAAAAATTTTAATTTTTGTGGTTTTTAGCCATTTTTATTTATTAACACACTCACACAAAGTACGAGTTATGGCTAACGTATATATGAAATATATACACACCCCCCTATACTTAGCTCGAACGATGTCCTCGGAGTCAAGAGCGATGAAGAAGACATAACTCGTGCTATGTATAGGGAAGTGAAAAGGAAGGCTATACAAAAGGAGAATGAAAAGTCAAGAGGGACTCGGGTCTTCCCCCTATACTTAGGATCAAGTAATCCTAAGTATAGCAGGTTGTATACTAAGGGAAAACCGAGTGGAGAATGTACAGGGTCTACCCCCCCTATACTTAGGGTAAGATATCCCTAAGTATAGGCAGCAAAACAGGGGTAGATAGAAACAAAAGAAATACCCGAAATGTCTCACATCCCCCCTATACTTAGGGTAAAGTGCACCCTAAGTATAGCATAATCACAAGATGAAGAAAGGGATGTGGGACTAAGGAATGTGCTGATATGGACATCTGGATCTATGTACAGCGGATGATCAGTAAAGCTCAGGCGTGAGATGCATTAGATGTGAGTCAAAGACCACATCTCACGCAAAATGAATAGGGGCAATATCAACGACCCGCGGCTCATGATCTAGAAATGGTTTGAGCCGCTGGCCGTTCACTCGGAAGGTACTCTCAGAAGACAACTCAGATATATCGATGCTACCGTTGTCGTGTACCTTCCGAACCAGATAAGGTCCTTTCCATTTGCTCTTTAGCTTCCCTGGAAATAATCTAAGCCTCGCATCAAACAGCCATACTCTCTGTCCAATCTCAAAATGCTTGTGGCTGATATGAGAATCATGCCACTCCTTGACTTTCTCCTTATAATGTAGGCTGCTTGAGAAAGCTGAATCTCTAAGCTCCTCCAGGGCAGCTAACTCTGCCCTCCTCTGGTCTCCTATACCATCTGGATCCATAAGAATGTCTGTAACTGCCCAAAGTGACTTGTGCCTCAGCTCAACTGGTAGGTGACAGGGCTTGCCATATACGAGGCGAAAGGGAGATGTGCCCAAAGGTGTCTTGAAAGAAGTCCTATATGCCCACAAGACCGAGTTCAATAGCTGTGACCAATCCTTTCGGTCAGGGCGGACGACTTTCTGCAGAATAGTCTTGATCTCCCTATTCGACACTTCGGCTAGACCATTCGTCTGTGGATGGTATGGTGTAGCAACACGATGATCTATGCCGAACTCGCTAGCAAGTGCCTTCACCTGGTCGTTGATGAAGTGAGATCCCCCATCTGAAATAAGAACTCGTGGAACCCCGAACCGCGTGATGATATGCTTCCTCAAAAATCTGCAAACTGTCCTCGCATCAGCGGCTCGGGCGGGGATAGCCTCCACCCAACGACTCACATAGTCTACGGCCAACAGAATGTACTCGAATCCCTGACTCTTAGGGAATGGACCCATGAAATCGATGCCCCATGCGTCAAAAACCTCACAGAAGTGAATGGGCTGCATCGGCATCATATCACGCTGTCCACAAGTGCCCATCCTCTGACAGTCAGTACACCTCTTCACGAACTCATCTGAGTCCTTGAAGAGGGTAGGCCACCACAAGCCGAATTGGAGCACTTTCTGTGCCGTTCTCCTCCCAGAATGGTGTCCTCCTGCCTCAAGCTTGTGGCAGTAAGTGAGGACGCTATGGTGTTCCTCCTGAGGAATACACCGACGCCAGACGCTATCCCCTCCCTCGTGGTAAAGGATGGGATCCTCCCAATGGTAAGACTTGGCCTTCGCTAGGAAGGTCTCAAGCCTCTGCCGGGGCCAATCTTGTGGGACTTTCCCAGCAACGAGAAAGTTCACAATATCGGCATACCATGGGAATGAGGCGATAGCAAGGGTCGCCTCATCTGGGAAGGTATCTCGGATAGGATCAGTATGCTCAGTCTCCTCAGGCTGCTCTAATCGGGAGAGATGATCCGCCACCACATTCTTGACTCCAGGCTTATCCTTAATCTCAATGTCGAACTCCTGGAGTAGAAGGATCCATCTAGTCAGTCTGGCCTTGGCATCCTTCTTTGCCATGAGGTACCTGATGGCGGTGTGATCTGTAAACAACGTCACTCTAGATCCAATGATATATGATCTAAACTTATCCAGGGCAAACACTACGGCTAGCATCTCCTTCTCTGTGACTGTATAATTCCGCTGGGCGGAATCCAATGTGCGGCTAGCATAGTGTATAGCAAATGGTACTCCATCCCTCCTCTGTCCCAGCACTGCCCCTACGGCAAAATCGGAGGTGTCCGTCATGATCTCGAATGGGAGAGACCAATCAGGTGGCTGGAGGACAGGAGCCTCAATCACGCACTGCTGGAGAGTAGCAAATGACGAAAGACACTTGTCATCGACAAGGAACTCGGTGTCTTTCGTCAAGAGGTCGGTCAACGGTCGGGCAATCCTGCTGAAATCATGAATGAATCTCCTGTAAAATCCAACGTGCCCCAGGAATGACCGTAACTGCCTCAGATTGGACGGCGGTGTGAGTTTCCTAATGACATCAACCTTGGCCGGATCAACCTCCATGCCCCTGTTGGAGATGATGTGGCCAAGCACCGTCCCTTGAGTCACCATGAAGTGACTCTTCTCCCAAGATAGCACCAAGTGATACTCAATACATCGCTGAAGTACTCGATCTAGGCAGTCAAGACAAGAATCAAATCCGTCGCCGTAGATCGAGAAATCATCCATGAAGACCTCTAGGCACTCCCCTACCATGTCCGAGAAGATCGACAGCATGCACCTCTGAAAAGTCGCAGGGGCATTGCATAGCCCAAATGGCATGCGTCGAAAAGCATATGTGCCGAAGGGACAGGTAAAGGTGGTCTTCTCCTGATCCTCAGGAGCGATGGCCACTTGGTTGTAGCCCGAGTACCCATCCAGGAAGCAATAATGGCTCTTCCCTGCCAGTCTCTCTATGATCTGGTAAATAAAAGGCAGGGGGAAATGGTCCTTCTTGGTGGCTTGGTTGAGTCTCTTGTAGTCAACACAAACCCTCCAAGAGGTGGGCACTCGTGTAGCAATCTCCTCTCCCGACTCACTGATCACAGTCGTGATGCCCGTCTTCTTGGGCACCACATGCAAGGGGCTAACCCACTTGGAGTCGGAAATGGGATAAATAAAACCTGCACCCCACCACTTCGATATTTCCTTCATGACAACCTCTCTCAGGTTGGGGTTCAGACGCCGCTGGAACTCACGCGACGGCTTCGCCCCATCCTCGAGATAGATGTGGTGGGAGCACACTGATGGACTAATCCCATGGAGATCTGCTACGCTCCATCCGATCGCCTTGCGGTTCTTTTCAAGAACCTCCATCAAACGGGATTCCTGCTCTCCAGTCAACTCGGCGGAGATGATGACTGGGTACATCTCTGGATCGCCCGCAAGGAATCGATACTTCAGCGAAGTAGGGAGCGGCTTCAGCTCTAGAATGCTGGGTGCCGGCAAATATGGCTGTGGAAGAAACTGAGTGAACGCTGCAAGTCTGCCAAATCTGCCTGGGAAAGTGAAAGTGTACTCTCGCAAACTGGATCGGGAGAAGGCGGCTCTACTGCACTGTCTCTGCTCGGCTCTGCATCTACCTCCTCCTCATCAATAAGCTCAACTGGACTCAAGTCTGGCATCTGATCATAGCAATCGGCCCAATCAGACTCTGAATCCGAGGGATCTGCATCAGAATCGGTGGCATCAGTACCACCGGACAACAAGGTGGCATCAGCACCACCACCAATAGTCATCGTGCTGCGATCGAGGACCGGCTCTGCTGCCGCAATGGTATCCTGAACCAGGTCTGTGCTCTCCAGACTCTCCTCTGCTGTGTCTGAAAGTGAGAGGGTGGTCTGTGCCTCAAGGTCCGCCCAAGCTGCCTCATCATCTGTGATCACAAAATCACAGTCCTGGTGGATGTCTGGCTCTGCGTCTGTCAGCTGCTCTGAATCGGTACTCGCATCTGAGCGGGATCTGAATCTGGCTCTATAGTCCTCGACCGTCTCTATTTGTATACTCTCGCCCTGGACGCGAAAGTACACCTTCCCGCTATCATGATCAGTCACCGCCTTGGCTGTGGCCAAGAACGGACGACCAAGGATGATGGGGGTATCGGTCACTGACTCAGGGATCTCCATGTCCAACACTACGAAGTCCACAGGGAATTGCAGACCCTGAATCGTGACGATAACGTCTCGTAATAACCCCTTCGGCCTCTTGACAGATCGATCAGCGAACTAAAGGACTGTCCTGCTCTGTCGAAGAGTGCCCAATTCGAAGCGGTCGAGAAGGGCTGCCGGAAGAAGGTTAATCGACGATCCGCTATCTAGAAGAGTACGGTCAAACCACTGCTCACTAATCTGGCATCTGACATACGGGGCCCCTGAATCTGGCCTCTTGGCTGGCAGTCGGTTCTGGATCGCAAAGCACGTGGCTTTGGTCAGCACATGGATCTCTGAAGTGTGGTTCCTCCTCCTCCTCCTGACTGTAGTCCTCTCTCTCAAAGATCTCTGGAGAAGGGGGATGTGCTGCAAAGCCTCCTGGAGGGTCAGCTGAATGTGAAACCGATCTATCATTCTCTGGCTGAACTCCTCAAGCTCTCTCTTTTTTGGGTCATTTTTCTTCCCCTTCCCCATCTGAAGGGCTCTAGGGAAGGGGATCACAGGGTCCTTCTCAGATGAAGGACTAGGAAAAGATCTAGACGGTTCAAGGACCGGATCCACACATACATCATGCACCACAGTGGGACCAAAAGAATGTAAACCTTTTCCTTTATTCATAGCAGAATTCTGAGATACATGGACTCGAGGAAAAACATCAGAACTCTCTCTACAAACACCGGTGGCCTCAGTACCACCACGGGCTGGCTGCTCTGCTGCTGAAGGAAGACGTCGCGCGGCATCAGTACCGCGGGCTGGCTCGGCTGCATGGGTGGCATCAGTACCACCTCCTAGCTCTGGTGAAGTGGCGGCCTCAGTACCGCTGGTGGGATCAGCATCCTTGGTGGCATCAGTACCACCGTCATCATCTGGAGCGGCCTCAGTACTGCTCTCCTCCTCCTGTGGCGCCTCGGGATGGTGCTCAGCTGAGGCGCCGCCGCCTGCTGGGGTCCTACCGCTCCTAAGTGTGACAAAATCAGCATCAAATAAATCCGGAGATGTATCATCAAATGGGTCACTAGGAGTGGCTGACTCAGTAGGTACTACCTGCTCAGACTTCCGCTTGAGGCTGTTCGGATTGGGCTCTATCTGGGCTGGTATGGCGGCCTTCCCTCTCACCAGGTCCCGCATCTCCTGGCGGAACTCGTCCATCTCCCGTCGGAATGTAGCCTGCTGGTCCGTGAGGAGGCGGGCGATATCATCCAAAGCGGGGCTCTCGTGGGAGCCCGACGGGTGGCCTCTCTGTGGATGAGGCTGTGGCTGCTGGTAAGGGTAAGAGGGGTAGGACGGAGGGTGCTGCTGGTGCTGGTATCCCTGGTGAGCCTGCTGCTCACGTCTCCAAGGCTGTCCCTGCTGCTGATAGGGACGAGGACCGTAGGCTGACTGCTGCTGATACGCTGGGGGCTGCTGCTGTGGCTGGTGCTGGTCTCTCTGATGGGAGTACTGCCCTCCCTGTCCTGACGGCTGCTGCTGGGGCTGGGCACCACCACTCCCCCACCTGAATCCGGGATGGTCTCGTCGGATCCCAGGCTGGGGACGGTCGTACCAGATCCCGTTGACATCCATCAACGGCTCGGCATCAAAGGGGGCTGGCGGGAGTACTGCCAGAGGCTGGTCCGGCTGGTAGACCACCATCTGCATCTCTGGAGATGGTGGAGACTGGTAGGTGGGCTGCGGCTGCTGGTACGGCTCCGCCTGTACAAGGTGAACCTGTCTAGGCTGCACTGGGGTGCTGGAGCGCTGGGACGAGCTGCTGCTGCTGCCGGCGTCGCCTCGCGACTGAAGACGGGGCTGAGAAGCCGTCTGTGTCTCCTGGAGACACATGAGCTGTGTCTTCAGGTCGCTCAAGACCTGTGCCATCTGATCCATCTGTGTTATGCTCTGGCACTGCTTCTTCTCTATCAGCTCCATGCGGTCCAACTTCTCGCTGATGATTCCCATGTCCGCAGCTGACGACTCTAACTGTGCTGCTGTTGTGGCTGCGGACGAACTGGAAGGACCTGCATCTACCCGTGCTATCCTCTGGTACTGCACGGGTCTTGGCTGATGTGGCTGGATCTTCTGGGTATAGAGCCGGGTCTGGGACATGACCATGTAGTTCTCTGCCATCTCCTCAAAAATAGCCCAGACCTGGTCGTGGTCCTTGGCAAAGTAGGACCCGCCACAAGAAGCGTTCACCAGGCCCTGTAGCTCTGGTGACAGTCCGCTGAAGAAGCTCTGAACTAGGTTCGGCTTCGTGATGTCATGGTGCGGGCATCTGTCCAGGAGCTCTCTAAACCTCTCCCAAGCCTCGTGAAACTGCTCGTTGGGGAACATGGAGAAGTTGCTGATCAGGGCCCTCGCTGCGTTCGTCCGCCCGAGTGGATAGTACTTGTTCAAGTACTCGGTGCGGAGCTGCTCCCAGGTATAAACAAATCTCCCCAAATGCTTCAGCCACGTGGCTGCTCTGTCTGCTAGTGAGAAGGGGAAAGCGATCATCCTGATCGTGTCCTGGTCCACATGTCTGTCGTGGACAATGCTGCATATCATAAGAAACTCCTGGAGGTGGAGGTGGGGCTCCTCTGTAGCAAGTCCGTGGAACCGCGGGAGCATCTGCAAGGTGTTCGGGGGGAACTTGAAGTCCCCCACGATGGCTGGAACCACAACCCAATGGTGCATCAAAGTAGATCCGGGATTGTGTAAATCCCGCATCGGTCTCGGTGGTCCTGCTCCTCCTGCGGCTGCTGCCGCTGCGGCCGCGGCCGCGGCTGCTGCTGCTGCTGCGGCTCGTGCCTGTGCATCTGCATCCGGGATGTCGTCGGGCTCGCTCTGCTGGTCTCTCTCTGCTCTGAGCCTCTCCAACTCACGCCTCATCTCCATCATGAAAGCTCCCTGATCGCGGAGCTGCTGCTGAACGGTATCAAGTGATGCGATCAGGGTGGAGTTGATCGCTCCCTGGTCTAGTACGATATGCTCTGGTCTACGGGAGTGATCATCTGAACTGCCTGCGCCTGCCATCTCGACGTCTGCAAAACCAAATGAGCCCAACTCAGGTGCCGTCAAATGAATCAGTCTCTCCTCGGGCTCATGTCTCTCAGGAAGGTCAGAAAGGGGATCGAGGGGGAACAGGGTGGAGTCTTACTCAGGCTCGGAGAGCTGGTCTGAGCTCTCGCGAGCCAACCTAGATGATGAGGTAGACGCGCCCGAAAGCGGTGCAGCCAGAGGCTGCCTAAGAGACCGTCTACCCATCATCTTGATCTAGCGAGTAGGGCGGATGAGATCTGGAAAAACTATGATCTGAAAACAAACCCCCGGTTCACCAACGCAACGCGAGCTGAAGACCGTGAAAGTTCGGTCAAATTATCTTGTCGATTTTATTTTGGTGAACACACAAATATCAGAGCGCTTACGTGACCTGTTGGGATATCCGCTGCTAACCCCAACCGACTGTCCCGCACGGAAGAGTCGGTAGTCAGTCGAGTTTAGCAACGGGGGGCTCTACCTAGTGTTCGGGGTCACTCTCTTGTGCATACAAACCAAGCAATGAGGGGGTTGCTCTCCCCAAGACAGAATTTTTAGGGTGAGCGAGTTTTAAGGTCAATAGTCTTAGCAGTCCCAATTTTATGATTGCACTTTTTAGGTATTTTTCAAATCAAACAAAATCGCCTAATGAATTTTTCGATTCTCCTGATTATTAAGTCAAAAACAGGGGGGAGAAGTCGAAAAAGCCGATGCACGAGAAATCAATGATGCATGCAAAGTCAGAAATGCGTTCCTGCCTCCAGCTCTCTACATGCAAAGTGATCCGCGCATAAAATAAAGACAGAAATGTAAACTAAGCTATATGATGCAACGGTGAAAGCCGAGTCCTAGACGAGCACTTTCTAGCGAAGAACCGTCTAACCGGTCACCGACCTCCAAGCCAAAGGGTCCGGTCTTGGCCCGTCCCTCCCCTGCCCGACAAATCGGGGGTAGGAGTGCGCTTTACAGGACGGGCTCTCGGCGCGTAGGCTACGGAGGCTAGCGAGTCGGTTATTTTTATTATTTATTTTAAGTAGGTCCAATTACGTTCTATAGGAACAGATAAGCCTTAGGTGTGTTTGGATCTTACTCAGCTACGTCACAGTCACCAGAAAGTCCTAAATCTAGGGGCTCGAACAAAAACCGCGAAAAATCCGAAAAATGACAGTAAGAAAGGAAAAAGAAAACCGCGATGAAAAACCGTGAAAAAGCCGCAGGTCCTAATGGGTCCCCCGAGCACGCCGGTGCTCAGCGAAACAGACCCGCTACGGTCTAAGTGTCCAAGCAGTCTCAGAAAGGCCTGTATTATTACAAATAATAATGAATGAACTGAAATAAACTATCCTACTGCCTCACCCCACTCAACTCTCTCCTCTCGCTCTCTCCTGCGGCTTCGTGGAGAAAGAAGCCGCCTCCGAGTCTCGCGGCTGCACCGGCTCCTCGAAAGTCGCCTCCGCGGTCCTCGGGCCCTCGCAAGATAGACAGAAGAGTGGTCAGACCAATAAAATAATCAAATAATGAATGAAAATAAAAGCAAGGGTATATGTGCAAAAATGGAAATAAAATAAACACACAATAGAAAACAAAAATAAAAATAAAAGAAAATCAAAATAAAACAAAATAAATCAAAAAGAACTAAGTACAAAAGCCGCGAAAAGCCGCGAGCTCCGAAGAGCCGCGAAAAACCGCGAAAACAAAAACGAAAATAAAAACTAAAACACTACTAAGCCGTGCTCCCCGGCAACGGCGCCATTCTGATAACCCGCAAAAGTGTCGAACAACTGAGGGGAAGGTATGGAAATGAGGTCGTTGCGACCTCAGTCACTCGAATGCGTGTATCAAGAAAAATAACCACTCAGAATAGATCAAATCAATCAAAACAAAGAAGAGCGGTCTAGCTATGGATTAACCTGGTATAGCTCCCAGGGTCGAACTCAAGGAGCATGGATTGGCCTAGGGCCTACGAAGTAGTAAAAATAAGATAAAATAAAAGAAAAGTGTTTTTTAGTGGTTTTTAATAATTTTTGTATTTTTTTGGATTTTTAAAATGTGAAGAAAAGTAAAGAAAGCAAAATCAAGCCAACTTAAGCAATTTATCTAACACACCAAAAATCAAGCAAAAATTCAAGAAAAATTGTTTTTATGTTTTTTAAGTTTTTAAGTGTTTTTGGTGAATTTTTGAGATTTTTATAAAGTGTAATTTATTTTCTAAAAATCAAACAGTGCTAAAAATGCTGGGTACTGTCCAGCCAGAACCAAAACCCTCAAATAAAATATCTAAGGATCACAACAGGTTCTGGAGGTAACTTTCTATATTCTAAATAAAATAAGGAAAATTTGGGCACCGAGATTATTGTTTTTGGGTTTTTAGATTATTTATTATAATTTTTAGGAGTTTTTAAGGGTTTTTAGGTTTTTAGGGTTTTTAAGTGATGAAAAATAGCCAAAATTGGCTAGAAAATCAAACAACAAGCAAGAAACAGTAGCTAATTTTTTTAGAATTTTTGGAGGTGATTTATATTTTTTTGGGATTTTTATATCTAGACAGTAGCTACAAAGGAGCTTTTTGAATTTTTAAAAATACTAAATAAAATCAAAAATGTCCTCAAAAATTCTCAAAAATCCAACAACATGGCAGGAGCCATGTGTCAAATTTTCATCGAATTTGGAGGTGGTTTGATATTTATTCAAAAATCAAGAAGGGGGCACTGTGCACAGGGACGTAAGTGCAAATACCCTAAAGTCTGGGGGCCAAGGTGCAAAAATCCCTGCAAGTCACGCGCTTGGTGCGTGCCTGGGGCACTCAGGGGCCTTTTGGTAATAAAAACCAAGTTCCTGGACCTTTTGGTAACTCGTACCAAAAGTCCAGGGGCTTGGATGCAAAAATCCCACTAAAATCCGCACATGCGCATAAACAACACTCACAGGGGCATAAATGCAATTACCAAAAAGTTAACATTCATTCATTAACCCATCAGAACTACAGGACAATAAATGCAAATAACCCAATAAACACGTGACGAAGCACGTGGGCTCACATACACAGGGGTATAATTGCAAATAAAAACAAGCACAAGGTCCTTAGTGCAAATTACCCTACGTAAATAAAATAACTAAAATATTTACAGGACTAGGACTGAAAAGACAAACTAAGAGGGGGGCCTATGTAATTTACCCCTTTATTCGTCGACGGCTGGATGCGCGCCACGTGGAAGATCGGGCGGTCCTGGATGGCTGGCGCTCCTCCTCTTCAGCTCTTGGGCCGGATCGACGGTAGTGGAGAGGACACGTGGAAGATCGAACGGGTATGGCCTCAGGTGTCTCTCTCCTCAGCGCGAACGGTCCAGATGAGCCCCTCCAGGTGATCGACGGTAGCTGCTCCTCGGAAGATGGACGGCTGAGATCAGGACTGGAGCGGAGGAGCCATCGGACGGTGCTGGAGGATGGTGGAAGAACACTCCACCAGCGAACTTCGCCGGCCTCGTGCGTGAGCTGTAGACCTCCTCAGCTGCTCTTGATGATCGGAGAAGATCCGCGGTGATGCCCCGCGGCTGGTGATAGCCTCCGACGGCCCAACCGAGCCCAGGAGGGGCTCCGGCGAGCTCGGCGGCGGTGAGCTCCTGGTCTGAACGTATGGGGGTCTCAGATGACTCCCTTTTGACCTGCAAAATGAACCAAGAGCTTCGAGGGTCGAGGGCAAAGTGCCTCGACCCAAAGAAGCGGGGTGAAGGTGGCTGGTGGGTCGGTGCGAATGAGCTCCGGCGAGCTGGGGATGGGGGAGCTCGACTCCCAGCTCCGGGGCGAGCTGGGTTGAACGAGTGGGCGTAGAACGTGCGTCGGAGGATGGCGAAGGTGTGTGTGGGTTCCGATGATCGAGAAAGTACGCGATGTGGCCGGAATCAGGGGAACTCGTCGGAGATGCGATTTGGGGGAAACTACAAATTAAGCGAAATGGAAGGGCTAAAGGGCTACCTGGGTGGAGCGGAAGACTGGGCTGGAGTGTGGCTAACTCCGGGTCGTCGCCTCGAAGGTCGTCACTGCCTGAGGCTCGAGCTCCGGTCGAGTGGCGGAGCACGACGGCGTGAAGCTGCCGGATCAGTGACCGGGGCACCTTTTCCTCTCTGCAACAGGTGCAACCGCGAGCTGTCACCTCGGTGGTTGTTCTGGAGGTCACGGGAGTGAAGGTGGCGAGCCAAAGATGGCGAACGAGAGCGGCGGAGCTCTGGTTTTATACGTGTGCAGGTCCGGAAAGGGAAGCTCGGGTCCGGCTCGATTGAGCACGGACCCCTAGGCAAGGAATCGGGCGAGGATCCCGGATGCACAGAGGATGATTGGAGTGCGGGGTTTGCGGATTTGGCGGTCGGATCTGGTGAGGGTAATTGGAAGAAGTCGGGTCGAAACACAGATCTGCGACTCTGTGGTCCAGGGGGAAGTGTTGACCGGGGGTCAACAATCCCCCGTGGACCAATCAGAGCCCGCCAAGGCTTGAAATTTTATTTGATTTTTTTGGGCCTTTAAATGGCCGAATTTTCAAAAACTTAAAACACAAAATATTTTTGTTTTAATTTTTTCTATTTTTTTGTGATTTTTAATTAATTTTTGGAAATAAAAATAAGGAATATACATAGTAGCTATACATAGGTATATATACCATATATTGATTTTTAATTTTTGCTTTTTAATTAGTTATTTTTATACATTTTTATTCCTATTTTATATTTTATTTATGTATAGGATAAAATGAGGAATAGAAGGCTATTTTTATTTTATTTTTATTATTTATATACATAGGTTAAATAATTATTTATGTACACTATATGTATGGTATATGTACAATATGTTTTTGTATTTTTAATTTTGTAATTTTTATTTGATTTTTGTTTTGTTTCTTTTTATTTATTTTATGTACAATATATACATAGAATATTTACAAAAAGTTTTAGAGATAAATAAATTTATTTACAAGGTGAAATAAATAAGGATGATGGACTTATGTACATGGTGAAGGGGTCTTTTTGGTCTTTTTTTAATTTTTAAGATTTTTATTTTGTTTTTAATAGCTTATGTACAAAATATATACAAATATTTACAACATATTTTTGAGTGAGGAAAATATTTAATTTATTTATTTATAAAAATATACATAAGTGAGCCCCTATCTCCCTCTACTTGGCTTTTATGCGGTCAGGCCCATGCTGAGCCCTCCCTTGGGTTAGGTTGCTCAATATTTATTCTAAATATTTCCCTCTTTTTCTTTTTCATCTTTATTCTTTTATTTTTGCACAAAAACATGCTAATTATCTATATTTACAAACATGCATGCTGTTGCTAACTTTTCCTATTTACACATATCTACATGCATTTGCATAGGTTTTTGTAGCTAAAATATAAGAATAAAGAGTGATGAATGTGTATTCATCAGATCACCTCTCCCGTTTAGAGCAGCCTGAGGATTCTGAGCAGATTGATCCTATTAGAGATACCTTCCCAGATGAGGCGATCCTTGCTATCGCCTCGCTCCCATGGTACGCCGATATTGTGAACTTTCTCATTGCTGGGAAAGTTCCACAAGATTGGCCCAGGCAGAGGCTTGAGACCTTCCTAGCGAAGGCCAAGTCTTACCATTGGGAGGATCCCATCCTTTACCACGAAGGAGGGGACAGCGTCTGGCGTCGGTGTATTCCTCAGGAGGAACACCATAGCGTCCTCACTTACTGCCACAAGCTTGAGGCAGGAGGACATCATTCTGGGAGGAGAACGGCACAGAAAGTGCTCCAATCCGGCTTGTGGTGGCCTACCCTCTTCAAGGACTCAGATGAGCTCGTGAAGAAGTGTACTGACTGTCAGAGGATGGGCACTTGTGGACAGCGTGATATGATGCCGATGCAGCCCATTCACTTCTGTGAGGTTTTTGACGCATGGGGCATCGATTTCATGGGTCCATTCCCTAAGAGTCAGGGATTTGAGTACATTCTGTTGGCCGTTGATTATGTGAGTCGTTGGGTGGAGGCTATCCCCGCCCGAGCCGCTGATGCGAGGACAGTTTGCAGATTTTTGAGGAAGCATATCATCACGCGGTTCGGGGTTCCACGAGTTCTGATTTTCGATGGGGGCTCTCACTTCATCAACGACCAGGTGAAGGCACTTGCTAGCGAGTTCGGCATAGATCATCGTGTTGCTAAACCGTACCATCCACAGACGAATGGTCTAGCCGAAGTGTCGAATAGGGAGATCAAGACTATTCTGCAGAAAGTCGTCCGCCCTGACCGAAAGGATTGGTCACAGCTATTGGACTCGGTCTTGTGGGCATATAGGACGTCTTTCAAGACACCTTTGGGCACATCTCCCTTTCGCCTCGTATATGGCAAACCCTGTCACCTACCAGTTGAGCTGAGGCACAAGTCACTCTGGGCAGTTACAGACATTCTCATGGATCCAGATGGTATAGGAGACCAGAGGAGGGCAGAGCTAGCTGCCCTGGAAGAGCTTAGAGATGCAGCTTTCTCAAGCAGCCTACATTATAAGGAGAGAGTCAAGGAGTGGCATGATTCTCATATCAGCCACAAGCATTTTGAGATTGGACAGAGAGTATGGCTGTTTGATGCGAGGCTTAGACTATTTCCAGGGAAGCTACAGAGCAAATGGAAAGGACCTTATCTGGTTCAGAAGGTACACGACAACGGTAGCATCGACATATCTGAGTTGTCTTCTGAGAGTACCTTCCGAGTGAACGGCCAGCGGCTCAAACCATTTCTAGATCATGAGCCGCGGGTCGTTGATATTGCCCCTATTCATTTTGCGTGAGATGTGGTCTTTGACTCACATCTAATGCATCTCACGCCTGAGCTTTACTGATCCTCCGCTGTACATAGATCCAGATGTCCATATCACCACATTCCTTAGTCCCACATCCCTTTCTTCATCTTGTGATTATGCTATACTTAGGGTGCACTTTACCCTAAGTATAGGGGGGATGTGAGACCTTTCTGGTATTTCTTTTGTTTCTGTCTACCCCTGCTTTGCTACCTATACTTAGGGATATCTTACCCTAAGTATAGGGGGGGTAGACCCTGTACATTCTCCACTCGGTTTTCCCTTCGTGTACAGCCTGCTATACTTAGGATTACTTGATCCTAAGTATAGGGGGAAGACCCGAGTCCTTCTTGACTTTTCATTTTCCTTTTGTATAGCCTTCCTTTTCACTTCCCTATACATAGAACGAGTTATGTCTTCTTCATCGCTCTTGACTCCGAGGACATCGTTCGAGCTAAGTATAGGGGGGTGTGTATATATTTCATATATACTTTAGCCATAACTCGTACTTTGTGTGAGTGTGTTAATAAATAAAAATGGCTAAAAACCACAAAAATTAAAAATTTTCATGTACATAATCTTCTTTTATTTGCACATACATAGCTAGCGTACAAATTATTTTTGTAAAAATGATTTCAAAAATCTTTTGTGTAAAGCTTGTGTAAATATTTTTGTATCAAAATTATGTATATAGTACAAAATTTTTCCAAAATGTTTTGAAAATCAAAAGTTTGCAAAAATCTTGTGTAAATGTGTGTAAATATCTGTTTGCAAAACTTGCACTTCATGCATCATCATTCATGATTTCAAAACATTTTTCAAAAATTTTGCATGATTGTAAAATTTGTGTAAATATGCATCTTTTTGTACATATGTATATAGTTTTTCTGGATGATAGTTGACATTTAAACTAAGCCTGGAATCAAATTGAGAAATGGAGCTTGATTAAGATCTTAATCCACCTAATTTCTAAGAGGAACCTTATAGGGCTTAGGTTTAAGGCTTTTCAGGTCCATGGTGACTTAATTCTTTGAGTCCACTAGGCTATGATCACATGTCATCTCAATGAGCCTAAGTAGAGCACTTAACAACAACACATGACTCATATAGATTATGGCTTTACTTGGACAACCGCACTATGCACCGAGCTCTCTACGGATGAGGTGGTGAGGAGGCAGTCTTCCTTGGCTTGGGGTAGCATATGAGGGTAGTACTTCTAGGCGGAACCTCTCTTCTTCATTTAGTGAAGGAAGTGCGTCTCAACTTGGTCTGGTTGCCATGAAGTCTAACGACAGGAGTTGTGGGTTGCAATAAAGCTTCAAAAGAGGGATAGTCTACTGGCTCAAGAGGAAAAACTCCTTGTATATATGCTACACATGTACATGTTGTATAGTTGCACTCGAAAAAAAAAATGCAAAAAGAAAAGAACTCCAAAAAAGTGGTGGGTCTGAGAGAAAATGATAATCCCACCGGAGTATGTATATAAGTGCAATAAGCAAAGCTTGGTTTCATGATCCACCTGTTGTAGCTTGCAGCAGGGAGACTTGGCTACACTGGTCAAGCTCCCAAGGGTACTTGGCTACACTGGCCTTGACCCATTCTCTTCTTCCCCCTCTTCTTGAGCCGGTTGTACTTGAACTTAGAAGGGAATACCCCGCTCCTCGAGGAAAGAGTGGCCAGATTGAGGTCATAGAGTTACCTTGTTGGGGAGGGTTGTCAAGTTGCCATTTCTGAGGTGGAGAGCTTAGACCTCACTTTCACAGGACAAGAAAAGATTCATGGTCTTCAGGGTTTGTGATTGGTGACTTGTTCTGATCTGGAGCATTGAGGAGTCTTGGTTATAGAATAGTGGAACTTAGAGGCTGTTAGGTTTTAAGCTTAAGTCTAAATAAGGTTCCGACACATCAATAATCCAAAGATCTGATTAAGCTCCATACCTCAATTTAATGAAGGCAAGTTTAATAATCAACCTTGATCCATGTACATTCTCTTTTTCTTTTTCTTTTTTTTCTTTTTCTTTCTTTTTCACTTCTTTTTCAAATAAGTGTTTGCTAAGGGACTAGCAAAGTATAGTATAGGGGGGTGATGAATACCCATTCATCACTCTTTATTCTCATATTTTAGCTACAAAAACCTATGCAAATGCATGTAGATATGTGTAAATAGGAAAAATTAGCAAAAGCATGCATGTTTGTAAATACTTATAATTAGCATGTTTTTGTGCAAAAATAAAAGAATAAAGATGAAAAAGAAAAAGAGGGAAATATTTAGAATAAATATTGAGCAACCTAACCCAAGGGAGGGCTCAGCATGGGCCTGACCGCATAAAAGCCAAAGTAGAGGGAGATAGGGGCTCTAGTGTAAATATTTGTAAATAAATAAATTATATATATTTTCCTCACCCAAAAATATGTTGTAAATATTTGTAAATATTTGTACATATTTCTAAAGTATAAAAACAAAATAAAAATTTAAAAATAAAAAGACCCAAAAACACCCCTTCACCATGTACATAGATCACCCTTTCTTATCTATTTAACCTTGTAAATAAATTTATTTATTTTCAAAACTTTTTGTAAATATTCTATTGTATATAATGTAAATAAAATAAATAAAAAGAAACAAAACAAAAATCAAATAAAAATTACAAAATTAAAATACAAAAATATATTGTATATATGCCTTGTATATAGTTGTATATAACTAATTATTTCCCCTATGTATATAAATAATAAAAATAAAATAAAAATAGCCTTTTATTCATCATTTTATCCTATAAATAAATAAAATATAAAATAGGAATAAAAATGTATAAAATAACTAATTAAAAATCCAAAAATAAAAAAAAACCTATATTGTATAAATACCTATGTATAGCTATACTATGTAAATACCTTATTTTAATTTTCAAAAATTAATTAAAAATCATAAAAAAATAGAAAAAATTAAAACAAACATTTTTTATGTTTTGAGTTTTTCATGAATCGGCCATTTCCTATTTTATTTTGAATTTCCAAGCTATTTATGACGTGGCTGATTCCCATTGGTCCACGGGGATTGTTGACCGCCCGGTCAACTCCCCCCTGTGGACCACTTCACACGGGTCGTGATGCCCGACCCGACTTCCCCGATTTATTGCGTCACGACCCGGTCTCCAAATCCGCTAACCCAGGGCTCCGATCATCCCCTGTGCATCCGGGAACTTCGCCCGACACCTTGCCTAGGGGTCCGTGCTCAATCGAGCCGGACCCAACCCCTTCTTCCCGGACCTGCACCCATATATAACCTGAGCTCAACCGCCTCCTCTTTCTATCTTTGGCTCCCCACTCTCACTTCCGTGACCTCCATCGCATCCAGCGAGGTGACAGCTCCCGTTTGCCGGTGTTGCAGCGAGGAGGAGGTGGCCGGTCACTGATCCGGCAGCTTTGCGCCGCCGTGCTCCGCCACTCGACCGGAGCTCGAGCCTCAGGCAGTGACACCCTTCGAGGCGACGACCAGGAGCAAGCCAAGCTCCAGCACAGTCTTTCGCTCCACCCAGGTACTCCTTTAGCCCTTCCATTTAGCGTAATTTCTTGTTTCGCCCAATTTATATCTCCGACGTATTCCGCTGATTCCGGCCATATCGTCCATCATCTTGATCATCGGAACGCACTGTCACCATCGCCTTTCCCCCACGCACGTTCTTCGCCCTTTCACTCAACCCAGCTCGCCCCAGAGCTGGGATTCGAGCTCCACCATCCCCAGCTCGCCGGAGCTCGCTCGTCCCGACCCACAGACCACCGTCACTCCGCTTCATCGGGTCGAGGCACTTTGCCCTCGACCCGCGAAGCTTTTGGTTCATTTTGCAGGTCAAAAGGGAGTCATCTGAGACCCCCTTACTTTCAGACCAGGAGCTTCTCGCCGACGACCTCGCCAGAGCCCCTCCAGGGCTCGGCTGGGCCATCGGACAGCACCACCAGCTGCGGGACTTCACCGCCGATCTTCTCCGATACTTGGAGGCAGTTGAGGAGGACCCTAGCACGCACGCGAGGCCGGCGAAGCTCGCCGGTTGAGTGTTCTTCCACCATCCTCCTTCACCGTCCGATCAGCCCCACCGCTCCAGTTTCAATCACGGCCGTCCATTCATCGAAGAGCAGTTGCCGTTGATTACTTTGGGGAGCTGATCTGGACCGTTCGCGCTGAGGAGAGAGGCACCTGAGCCCAACCCCGTTCGATCATCCACGTGCCCTCCTCCGCACCGTTGATCAGGCCCACGTGCTGCAGGAGAAAGAGGCGCCAGGCACCTGAACTGTTGGATTCGCCACGCGTCCGCCATCGAGCCGTCGACTTAATAAGGGGTAAATTACTTAGGCCCCCTCTTAGCTTTTTGTTTTACGTGTCAGTCCTGTAAATATTTTAGTAGTTTTATTTACGTAGGGTAATTTGCACCTCGGACCTCGTGCTTATTTAGTTTCGCATTTATACCCCTGTGTATGTGATCTCACGTGCTTCGCCACGTGTTTGTCTGGGTTATTTGCAACTATTTCCCTGTACTTCTGGTTGGTTAATGAATGGATAGAAACTTTCTGGTATTTACATTTGTGCCCCTGTGAGCCTTTTATTCACGCATGTGCGGATTTTAGTGGGTTATTTGCAACCGTACCCTTGGACTTTTTGGTACGAGTTACCAAAAGGTCCAAGAACTTGGTTTTTATTACCAGAAGGTCCCTGAGTGCCCCAGGCACGCGCCACGCGCGTGACTTGCTGGGAAAATTGCACCTGGACCCCCAGAGTTTCGGGTATTTGCACTTAAGTCTCTGTGCACAATGCCCCCTTTTTGATTTTTGAATAAATATCAAACCACCTCCAAATTCGATGAAAATTTGACACATGGGTCCTGCCATGTTGTTGGATTTTTGAGAATTTTTGAGGACATTTTTGATTTTATTTAGTATTTTTAAAAATTCAAAAACATCTATTTTAGCTACTGTCTAAGTTTAAAAATCCCAAAAAAAAATAAAATCACCCCCAAAAATTCTAAAAAAATCAGCTACTGTTCTTTGTTTGTTGTTTGATTTTCTAGCCAATTTTGGCTATTTTTCATCACTTAAAAACCCTAAAAATCTAAAAACCCTTAAAAACTCATAAAAATTATAATAAATAATCTAAAAATCCAAAAACAATAATTTTGGTGCCCAAATTTTCCTTATTTTTTCTAGAATACAGGAAAATTACCTCCAGGGCGCTCTGAGATCCTTAAATATTTTATTTTTGGGTTTTGGGCCTTGCTGGACAGTCCCTCATCTTTTTAGCACTGTTTGATTTTTAGAAAATAAAATACACATTAGAAAAATCTCAAAAAATTAACCAAAAACACTTAAAAACCTAAAAAACATAAAAACCATTTTTCTTGAATTTTTGCTTGAATTTTGGTGTGTTAAATAAATTGTGTAAGTGTGCTTGATTTTGTGTTCTTTAATTTTCTTCATATTCTAAAATCCTAAAAAAAATATAAAAATTATTAAAAACCACTAAAAAAATACTTTTCTTTGATTTTATTTTCTTTTTACTACTTCGTAGGCCCTAGGCCAACCCGTGCTCCTTGTGTTCGACCCTGGGAGCTATACCAGGTTAATCCCATAGCTAGGACCGCTTGCCTTGATTGATTGATTTTATTTCTATTTCGCGGTTCGACATTTTTCTTGATATACCTATCCTCTGAGATCCGGGTCGCAACGACCCTTGTCTTATTACCTTCACCCGGGTCTTGAGGGTTTTTAGGTCATCAGAGCTCAAGAGCTCCGGCAACTTTTACCCACCTTCCGCGCACCCGCCGTCACTAATACCCTGGCCGAGACGCTGCTCTCGAGCCCGTTCTACCTCGCAGGTACTGATGAATACCCATTCATCACTCTTTATTCTTATATTTTAGCTACAAAAACCTTAGCAAATGCATGTAGATATGTGTAAATAGGAATAATTACCAAAAGCATGCATTGTGTAAAAACCTTTAATTAGCATGTTTTTGTGCAAAAATAAAAGAATAAAGATTAAAAAGAAAAAGAGGGAAATATTTAGAATAAATATTGAGTAACCTAACCCAAGGGAGGGCCCAGCATGGGCCTGACCGCATAAAAGCCAAAGTAGAGGGAGATAGGAGCTCTTGTGTATATATTTATGTAAACAAAATAAAAATTTTTTCCTCACCCAAAAATATGCTTGTAAATACTTGTATATATTTATAAAAGATATAAAAACAAAAGAAAAGTTAAAAATCAAAAAGATCAAAAATACCCCTTTCATCATGTACGTAAACCACACCTATATATATTTATTTAGCTTTGTAAATATACAAAATTAATTTTTAAACTTTTTGTAAATAGTCTATGTTATACTTTGTAAATAAATAAAATAAAAAGAATCAAAACAAAAATCAAAATAAAAATAGAAAAATCAAAAATACCAAAATACATTGTACATATACCATGTATATAGATGTATATATCTATTTATTTTACCTATGTATATAAATAATAACAACAAAATAAAAATACCCTTTTATTCCTTATTTTATTCTATAAATAAATAAAATATAAAATAGGAATAAAATTATACAAAAATAATAATTAAAAAACAAAAATCAAAAGCCTACATATTGTATATATACCTATATATAGCTATATAATGTAAATACCTTATTTTTATTTCCAAAAATTAATTAAAAATCACAAAAAATAGAAAATATTAAAACAAAAATCTTTCATGTTTCGACTTTTTAATAATTCTGCCATTTGCTATTTATAATTGATTTTTCAAATCTTTTCCACGTGGCAGCGTCTCATTGGCCCACGGAGACGTTGACCTCCGGTCTACTCCCTCCGCGGACCTTCTTCTCCAGCGGATCTCGCGCCCGACCCGACTTCTCCTCTTTTTCCGCGCTCGATCCGCTCGCCATCTCCGCAAACCCCGGGTCCTATCTCTTCTTCGTGCATCCGAGACCCTCGCCGGGGTATCCACATCGGGATCCGCGCTTCTCACAGCCCTACCCGACCAGCCCTAGCCGGACCTGCACCCACTTAAATACCCAGCTCCGCCACCCATTTTCTCTATCTTTGGTCATTCCCTTTCTTCCCTGTGAGCTCCAGCGTGACCGCACGAGTGAAAAGCGAGAATGCGAGAGCCGCTAAATAGCGGTCTGACAAGTCAGACTCACTGTCGCTGATGCGACTGCTCAAACTTCCTCGGTCTTCAACAATTAACCCACACAATCAATCAGAGAATGAACAGCAAGGATTAAAATTTATTATACCCTACTAAAGATGTACAATGGCAAGCAAGTAGGGGTCGAACTCAAGAAGCAAAGGTGTAGAGCATAGATACAAACAATCCAATCCTAGGTCTAATAAGCAACTCAGCCAATCTAGAGTTTTTGTGGGTTTTTGATTTTATATTTTTTTATTTAATTTTTAATTTTATATTTTTATATTTTGGTTTTTGATTTACTGATTTTTATATTTTCTTTTTATATTTTATATTTTTTATTTTCTTTTTCAATATTGGAAAATAAGGACAATGTAATAAAAGACAAGCTAAAGTATTTATAAAAATGTGCAAAAATAACCAAAATATCAGAAATAAGATGTTTTTGATATTTTTAGGATTTTTTACTGTTTTTGTGATTTTTGGGTAATTTTTAGAATGTTTTTGGTATTTTTAATTGGCTAAATAATGAAAACAGTGAAGAAAATACAAGGCTGAAACTAAAATGGAGAAATAAAATAGCAAACAGTAACAAAAATTCTCCAAATTAATTTTCACTCAAAGATAATAAAACAAAGAAAATCTTGGAAAAGAAAACACTGTTTTTGGATTTTTTATGAATTTTATAAATTTTTATGAAGGTTTTTAGAGTTTTGCAATTTTTAGGAGTTTGGTTTTGTATTTTTTAATGATTTTTGGTCTGGAATTAAAACAAACTAAAAGACACAACATATATTTTTTTTGGGATTTTTCGGAGGAGTTTTTATATTTTTTTGGTATTTTATAAGCTAGACAGTGCTAAAAAGGCATGTTTTTTATTTTTAATAAATATAAAAATAAGATAAAACCCAAAACTAAAAATACAACGTGAAAATAGAAGCCCCCAGGAGCTTAATCCTATTTTTTTGAGAATTTTTCGCAATTAAAAGAGGTTTTAAATAAATGAGCTAAGCATACAAAAATCCTAAGCCTAGCAGGGGCATAAATGCAATTATGAAAACATTCAGGGCTCATATGCAATTTCCACCAAAAGACACGCACAGCTCACGTGAAACACCATTCACAGGGGCATAATTGTAATTAAAGAAAACCGGCTGGGCATACATGCAAAATTTCCAAAAACATATTATATATCCTACGCACAGGGACGAAATTGCAAATAAACAAAAGTTCTGGGCCTAACTTGCAAAATACTCAAAAGTCACACGCCACCGTCACGTGAGGTGACGTGGCGTGGACTGAAGTGCAAATAGTGAGAACGTGAGGGTCTGCGTGCAAATATTACAGAACTTTTTAAGCTACAACGAAAAGTTACTGGACTAAAACGTAAATACAAAAATCGTGGGTTAAAAATGCAAAATACCCACGGGGCGCGATCCAGCGGTCGATGGCGACCCACTTGTCCACGTGGCGCGCATCTAACGGTGCGTACCCCTTCGTCGCGGACGGCTGCGATTAGATCTTCAAGGCTTGATCGGACGGCGAGGAGGCGCAGATGATCGGACGGCTGATGACACGTCTGGAGCGGGCCCTCGATCCAACGGCAGGGAGGGGTTCACAAAGAACTCCTCCCCGGCGAACTTCAGCTGGCGAATACGGCTGACACACGGCCTCTCCGACCCCAGGATCAAGGGCAAAACAATCCTGGGGCACGTCCGCGTCTGAAGGAGGTCTCAGGCGAGCCTGAGATGGCTTGAAGCGGCCGGACGGCGGAGGTGGCCTGGGTAGCTGCTCCTGGGATCTTCGAGGGTCGATGGAGCCTTCTCCTTGGCTCGGACCTGCGTGGTTAGTTGCACAAAATCCAGGCGAAGCTGCAGGTGTCTTCTGATGGCGCGAAGGAGGCGAAAGGTGGCTCGGACGATGAACTCCGGCGAGCGACGGAGAAGGGAGCTCTGATAACTCGATCTGGGCGAGATCGAGGTGGATAGAGGGGTGGAGCGGAGCGACGGAGCGACGAGGAAGAAGATGGAGGTGGTCGGAGCGGCTGTGAAGGATGTAGGTGGCCGGAAAGTGGAGGCGGAGCTAAGCTCCGCCGTGGACTTGGATCGAGGATTCACGGCGAATAACGCTAGAGAAATCTAATCTACGGCTATGCTAATCTATGCGAAGCTAGAGCTACAAGAAAAGGAAAAGAGAAGGGGGCGAGGCTCACCAGAGACGTCGGGATGGAGGTCGCGGCGGAGCTCCGGTGAGGGTTGGATCTACTTCGATTCGACGCCAGATGACTCAAACCCAGGCTCAAATCGACTCCTGCTGTCACCAGGAACACTATGGGCGAGGGGTTTTCGGGTGGATTTGGCGGAAGAAGGATCAAAATCGAATCGAAGTTGGGGGTTTCCTTTTGAAGGGTTGACGGCGAGGCGTGGAAGACGAGGGCTCAGCGCCTCGGTCAGTGATCCACAGCCCAAGGAATAACTTGGGCGTGAATCACCAATGACCGAGGAAAAGATTCCAAGAAGGAACCATCACCAAATGGTGATCGAGGCACCCTCGAAAAAAGAGTGAAAACGGGGTCAAACCCGTTTCTGACAAGGGACAGATCTCGGTTAGGGAGTTGACCGAGGTCAACCAATGGAGCGCTCTGGTTGGTCCACGTGGACCAACCAGAAAATTCCTTGGCTAAAAACCCTTATAAAATGAATTAAAAATAGCAGATGAATTAATTAAATTTTGAGTATAAAATAAAAAATATTTGTAATTTCATGAAGTATTTTACGGTGATTTTTGTTTATTTTTATGAGCTATATTTTTACAAGTTTGTATTTATGCCCTTTATAGTATATATATCTATATATTTAAGACTTTTATTTTTAATTTGTGTATCTAATTTTATTATTTTTATTTCTTATTTTATAAAATTATAAAATACTTTTATATACATAAATCTATTTTTATTTTATTTTATTGATGTGTTTTTGTATAATTAATAAAATATAAGTATAGTTTATACAGGTATGTGTATAAGTATAATACCTATGTTTTGAGTATACAAGTATTTTATTTTTATTTTTATTTAGGTTTTTATTCTAATTTTAATACACATATTTATTATAAGTAATATTTACAACATTATAAAAATATAAGATTATAAAAATAATGAAGAAATAATAAATTGAATATTTTAATATGTACAAGTATACAATGAGGGTCCAAAAGTCAACTTTCCAACCGTAGCTCTGCCAAATGCGAAACCACTGCCATTAAATAGCTTATTTTCTTCTATGTACAATTAAAGGTGAGTACGCTGCATTTGGAGTTTTTATTTGTGAGATACGGGTCTGGAAAGTTGGCATTCTGGATTTTTATTCAGACCATAACTTTTTATCTGTGCATTATTTTTCTGTGAAATCAATTTTGTATTTTTCTTTATTAAATTATCTACAACTTTCATGTACAAAGTTTCTTTATTTGATGTATAAAAAGTGGAACCAAAAATAGGTCCCAAAATGAATAAAGAATGAGTAAAAACTATAGGTATTTTGTCTGTATTTTGGCCCTTATCTCCCCCTACTTTATTCCTTGTCGACCTATTCATCAAGATGCCTAGGTCTCGGGGGTTTTGGGTCATAAAATATTTACAATATTTTATTCTTTTTCTTTTCTTTATTTATTCTATAATTTTGGCTTTAATTACAGTATTTTAAACACTATCTGAATGCACATGCATGAATGCTAAGATGCTCTATTTAAGGGTATTTACAGGCATTTGCTAGGGTTTTTGGTGCCAAAATGATAGAATAAAGATGATGAAATGTGGATTCATCATCCCCCTATACTTTACCTTTGCTAGTCCCTAGCAAACACTTATGCAATAAGTGCAAAAAGAAAAGAAAGAAAAGAAAAAGAAGAACTTGGATTTTATTCAATTATCAAACTTGTCTTCACAAAATCAAAGTTTGGAGCTTAAGTCGGACCTTTGGAATTTTAGTGCGGGCGGAACCTTAGTGAGAACCGTGTTTGAAGTCCAACAGTCCCTGAGAATCCCAAAACTATGTCCAAGTCTTCTCAATAGCCAGGTCAGAAATACTTCAACTCATACGCAAAATCTTACGACTATGATTCTGACTTGTACAGTGTCAGTGATGGTGGCTCTCCCCAACTAGAATGACAAAGAAACTGACTTCTCCAGTACGACAACCCAATGATTCCCCAATACAGCAACTCCATCCTCGAGGAGCGGGGTATTCCCTTCTAAGTTCAAGTGGCAACCAGCTCAAGAAGAGGGGGTGAAGAGAAGAATGGACGATAGCCAGTGTAGCTACCTATCCTGGGATGCAAGACCAGTGTAGTCAAGTCATCCTGCTGCAGGCTCGCATATTTGACTTTGGAACTCAAGCTTGCTTATTGACTTTGTACTTGCAGGCTTTTTTTATTTTTATACATGCCTGAACACACATTTTTTTTTCGAATACTATATACAACAGCATTTACATAAGGAGTTTTTCCTCTTGAGCCAATAGACTATCCCTCTTTTGAAGCTTTATCGCAACCCACAGCTTCCTTTCTTTAGACTTCCTAATCACTGAACGGGTTGGGGTGCACTTCCTTCCCTAGAAGAGGACAAATGTTTCCACTTGTGTGCGTCTCATACCAGCAAATCCAATCCCCTCACCACTCCAACTGAGTTGAGCCATGTGAAAGGTGCAGGTGTCCAAGTGAGGTCATTATCAACAAGAGTCGTGCGTGTGCTCTGAAATACTCTACTTAGGCAGTCAAGAATCCATTGAACCAAGTCTCGTGATCCTCAAAGAATTAAGTCAACTAGACCTGAAGTACCTCAAACCTGGTTCCTATAAGGTTCCTGTTATTAGGTAAATTATAAGGTCTAATCAAGCTCCAATCTCCGGATTTTACTTAGACTTGTTCAACCATCAAACTCAATCCGAAAAATGCGAATGCTATGCAATGCAATGCAGAAAATATTTTTGTGATGCAATTTTCAAGATTTTGAACTTTTTATGGATTTTTGAAAAGATGATGATGCATATGCAGATGCATTTTTTTTGTATTTTTCAAAAAGATTTTTCAAATGTTTTTGGATTTTAATTTTTGCAAATGTTTTTGGGCTTTTTGAAAATAAAAAGTTTTGGCTGAAAACAAGGTTAAAATATGTACACGGGAGTGCTTCTTTATATATACAAGAAGTGGGTTTTAAGAATTTACAGGGTAAGTGATCAATTTTATACATATATATATACATATATAGTGAATTTTGGTGTGATGTGTATATTCCTCAAACTTATTTGAAAACAATTTACACACAATTTTTGAAAACTATAGTCCAAAATAGTTTTTACAAACATTTTACACACATTTGAAAATCATTTTGCAAAGGCTTTCAAAACAGTATATATAGGTTTTTCAAATCATTTTTGCAACCATTTTTCAAACCATTTACAAATCATTTTTCAAACATTTTTATTTCACACAAAGAAAAGAAATTTTGCAAAACACACATTTTTACACAGGTTGAAAACATGTAACAAAATATTTTCAAAATAGTTTTTAATAGATGTTCACGAAGATTTTCAAACTATTTTTCAAACATTTTGCAAAAAACATTTTCACCTGATTTATTAATCAGTAAATACAAAAAGAATTTGAGGAATAACCACATCTTTTTATTAAGAATTTTTAATGAATTTTAAAGAATTATTAGCCATATTTATTAAGAAAATACGAAAGTACGAGTTATGGCTAAAGTATATACGTAGTATATACGACCCCCCTATACTTAGCTTGAGCTATGTCCTCATAGATCGGAGAGAAAAGAGAAGACATAACTCGTACTAAGTATAGGAAAATCTAAATAATAAAGGAACAAATGAATCAAACGAATGAGAAGTTGACCGTCCCCCCTATACTTAGGATCAAATAATCCTAAGTATAGCAGACTGTACACAACGCAGGGAGGGTCAAGGGTGGGAATGAACAGATCGTACTCAGATTGTCTCCCCCTATACTTAGGGTAAGATATCCCTAAGTATAGACAAGAAGAGGAGACAATGGAGAGGATCGAAAAGAATAAAAGAAACTCGGGGTGCACACCCCCCTATACTTAGGACAAAGTACGTCCTAAGTATAGAAGACTGTCTACAAGGGGTAGCACCTTTCTGATAGATGAAGAAGATAGAAGAGGAAAAGAAGAAAAGAAGAAAAGAAGAAAAGAGATGAGATTGGGTATGAACAACTCGGGATGCACATCCCCCCTATACTTAGGATAAAGTACATCCTAAGTGTAGCAGTGATGAAAGGGATGGCATCAATTCGGTAGAATAAGATAAAAGAAATTGAAAAGAAGAAAAGAAGAAAAGACGAAAAGGAAAATCATTCAAAAATGTTTTGATGTGCTTTGCCTTCCTCAGCCTGTCTCGGGCTGTTCAGCTCATTATCATATATTACTTGAATGGAGTCAACGACCGCCATGAATGTGTCATGTTCAAGGTATGGCTTCAGAAGCTGTCCATTGACTACAAAAGGCTGTGCGTCAGATGACAGATTAGATATCAAGACGCTTCCGTTGTCACGCACCTGCCTAACCAAAAACGGCCCAGTCCATTTGCTCTTCAATTTGCCTGGAAAGATCTTTAATTTCGCATCGAACAACCATACCTTCTGACCTGGATCAAAGGACTTGTGACGGATGTGCTTATCATGCCATGTTTTGACCTTTTCCTTGTACATCAGGCTGTTGTCATATGCATAATCTCTGAATTCCAGTAATCTATTCAGATCCAGTTTCCTGTGCTGTCCTGCTTGCTTGGAGTCCAAATTACAGATATTAATAGCCCATAAAGATTTGTGAATAAGTTCCACGGGCAAGTGACATGGCTTGCCATACACCAGGCGGTAGGGAGACATTCCCAAGGGTGACTTGTACGCTGTTCTGTAAGCCCAAAGAACGGAATCAAGTAGCTGAGACCAGTTCTTGCGATCTGGACGCACAAGTTTCTGTAGAATTGTCTTGATCTCCCTGTTTGAACATTCAGCTAAGCCATTGGACTGCGGGTGATAGGGTGAAGCAACACGATGCTCGATGCAGAATTCTTGGGTCAGCTTCTTCACCTCTCTATTTATGAAATGACTGCCCCCGTCAGATATGAGGATCTTGGGAATCCCGAACCGTGCTATGATGTGATCTCGTAAGAATCGACAGACAGTCCGACTGTCGGCAGCTCGGGCGGGGATAGCCTCCACCCAACAACTGACATAATCGACAGCAAGCAGAATATACTCATAACCCTGACTGTTAGGAAACGAGCCCATAAAGTCGATCCCCCATGCGTCAAAGACATCTGAGATCTGAATGTACTTCAGAGGCATCGTATCTCTCATTCCTATGGTTCCACCCATCTTCTGACAGTCAGTGCAACCTTTGACGTATTCATCTGCATCTTTGAACAATGAAGGCCACCAGAGGCCACTTTGAAGAACTTTTGCTGTCGTCCGTTTTCCTGAATGATGTCCTCCAGAATCTTGATCATGACATAAAGCGAGGACACTTGGAACCTCCTCCTGAGGAATACACCTTCTCCAGATGCAATCGGCTCCCTCACGAAACAGATACGGGTCTTCCCACTGGTAGAAATGGATTTTAGACAAAAATCTGTCTATTTTCAACTTAGGCCAGTCCTGTGGGATTTTCTTGGCAACTAGATAATTCACAATGTCCGCATACCAAGGAAGTGAGGCGACAGACAGAATCGATTCATCTGGAAAGGTCTCTGTGATAGGCTGCAAGTTCAGCTCAGGAGACTCCGGTTCAGGAAGTCTTGATAGATGATCGGCCACTACATTCTTTACCCCAGGTTTATCTCTGATCTCCATGTCAAACTCCTGGAGGAGAAGGATCCACAGGATGAGACGTGGTTTGGCATCCTTCTTCTGCTGTAAATACCGAATGGCCGAGTGATCAGTGTAAATGATAACTTTGGACCCAAGAAGATAAGATCTGAACTTTTCCAAAGCAAAAACTACCGCCAGCAGCTCCTTTTCAGTGACAGTGTAGTTTCTCTGGGCTTCATCGAGCGTTCGGCTAGCGTAGTGAATTACAAACGGTACATTGTCTTTTCTCTGTCCCAGTACAGCTCCGATGGCATAATCCGACGCATCGGTCATAATCTCGAAAGGCTGGGTCCAAATCGGTGGCTGTAGGACAGGGGCCTGCGTGATGAGCTCTTTCAACTGATTAAAGGCAAGGAGCACACGATCGTCTACAATGAACTCATTCTCCTTGCCGAGCAACTCAGTCAGCGGTCTGGCCAGTTTGCTGAAATCTTTAATAAATCGTCGGTAAAAACCGACATGGCCCAAGAATGACCGGACTTGCTTGATATTTGTAGGTGGCTCCAGCTTAGAAATTACATCCACCTTGGCTGGGTCAACCTCCATGCCACGTTTAGAAACAACGTGACCCAGCACAATTCCTTCGGTCACCATGAAATTGCTCTTCTCCCAAGAGAGCACAAGATTCACTTCGCAGCACCTCCGTAAGACCCGGTCTAGATAATCCAGACATTGATCAAATGAATCCCCATAGACCGAAAAGTCGTCCATAAAGACCTCGAGAAAGCTACCCACCATATCGGCAAAAACTGCAAGCATACACCTCTGAAATGTGGCTGGGGCGTTGCAAAGCCCGAACGGCATCCGTCTGAAGGCATATGTGCCAAAAGGACAGGTGAACGTGGTTTTCTCTTGGTCTTCAGGTGCAATAGCAACTTGATTATACCCAGAGTAACCGTCCAAGAAACAGAAATATTCCTTCGCGGCCAATCTCTCCAAGATCTGGTCGATGAAGGGTAGCGGAAAATGATCCTTCTTGGTGGCAAGGTTAAGTCTTCTGTAATCTACGCACACACGCCAAGAAGTCGGTACTCTGGTGGCGATCTCCTCTCCTTTGTCATTTTTCACAATGGTGATCCCTGATTTCTTGGGCACAACATGCAGAGGGCTCACCCATTTGCTGTCGGAGATGGGATAAATGAATCCCGCATCACACCATTTCTGGATTTCCTTCATAACCACCTCTCGCAGATTCGGGTTTAATCTTCTTTGCAGTTCACGAGAGGGTCTGCAGTCTTCTTCCAGAAAGATGCGATGCGAACAGAGTGACGGATTGATCCCGTGCAGATCGGAGGTTCGCCAGCCAATCGCCTTGCGGTTACGTTCAAGAACCTCCATCAGACGAGATTCTTGATCTTCGGTCAGATGTGCATTGATGATGACCGGGTACATGTTCGGTTCTCCTGCAAGGAAGGCATACTTCATATTGGAGGGCAAGGGTTTCAGCTCTGGTGGTGTTTGAGCCGCTTCAGTGGTGACCTCAGCTATTAATACAGGTGGTGATTCTTTCAACTGTGCAATGTCCACCATAATCTGCTCTGTCTCCTCTCTCAGATCCTGACAGAATTCTTCAATGATTTCATCTTTGTCCGAAGATGCTTCCAAACTCGGCTCCTGGTTCTGAAGGCATAACGACCCCACTGTAGTATCTTGTAGTGCATCAGCAAGGTCCTCATCTTGATCGATACACGGAAATTCGACTGCGGTCTCCACTTCCTCCTCTGGACAGAGGAGTCCGTGGATCTCATTGTCATCCAGGAAGAGGTTGGTGTCTTGAATCCCGGCTAGAAAATCGCAGTCTTCATCATTCTCAATCACCCTTGCACACGATACAGATGTTGGTTCAACGGGCGTTTCCTCAGACAGGGTCTCTACTCGGATAATTTCATTGCCAGCTCCAAATGTGATTTCTCCTGTCCCATAATTCACTACTGCGTTTGACGTCCGCAGAAATGGCCTTCCGAGTATGATCGGGGTAAGGAGCAACGGAGCGGGGACATCCATATCTAAGACCACAAAATCGGCTGGGAATGACTTTCCCTGAACCGTGACGATCACGTCCTCCAACAGGCCCCTAGGCCTCTTGACTGACTTATCTGCAAACTGCAGAATCATCTTTGTAGGTTTGAGCGATCCCAGCTTGAACTCCGTGAGTAGTGAGGCTGGCATCAGATTGACAGATGACCCGCTGTCAAGAAGTGTTCGCTCGAACTCTTGATCGAACATCTGGCAATGAACAAGGGGTGCTCCCATATCTGGCTTCTTATCCGCGAGGTTGCTGATGGCGTTGACGGTGGCCATAGTGAGGATATGTTTTTCGGATTTACCACCTTTGCTTCAGGAATTGTGGGGTGTTGGCCTGCGCTTAGTTGTACATGCCTCCTTCAATCCTTTCTTGACCGCTGGCATGTACTCAAGAGCCTTCATCAGGGGAATGTTCAACACTAAATTCTGAATGATTTCTATAATAGCAGGATCAGACAAAGCACTTTTCAAATTTTTCATTTTTTTGTGTTTTTCATTGCTTCAGGAAAAGGAATATTTACAAACTCTTCTCCAATTTCATTCAAAATAGTGTCCGTGTTGTTGTTTACAGGTAGATGACAAAAAGGAATGGATTCATCTACAATGTGTGGACCGAAAATGACAGGCTCGGCTTCAAGTGCTGGCGTTGGACTCGCTGCAGGTGCTGTGCTCCTCCTGTCAGGAACTAGCTGTGATGCAGGTGCAGGCGTCTCCAATGCTGGCCGGTCTCCACCGAGGTTGCTGTTATCTTTTTGTATTTTTCTATTTTCTTCATTTTTTTGTGATTTTCTGGATGCTGGTGCTGCTCCCAAAATGCTTGCTGGCCCTGGTGTTGGCTGGACTGACGATTCCCCGTCAGATGCAATGTGCTTTCCTTTCGCCGTCGCCGATGGCTGGAGTGTCCTACCGCTCCTGAGAGTAACAGCGTTAGATAAAAAACAATTAAGTTCACCTGATTCGGGTTGGACACTGCCGGCTACCTGCTCCTTGCGTCGGAAATTGTTAGGATTGGCTTCGACCTGGGCTGGTATGACGGTTTTAGCTGCCGTCAGGTCGTCGATCTTCTGGTTCATTTCAGCCATGTTCTTCATCAACTGCTCCAAACAGGCCAGGGCCGGATTGACCGGCACAATCTCAGAAGATTCCCCTTGCAGGGGTCTAGACTGCTGATATGGCGGTTGAGATTGTGACTGGTATCCTTGTGCAAATTGTTGAGGAGGGGGATTGGAGGAGTACTGCGAATTGTGCTGATTGAATTGGGCAGCCGGCTGTTGGTGGTAGCCCTGTCCTCGATATCCGGACTGCTGAGGATCATGTTGGTAATTCTGCCTCCAAGTGTTCCCGTGTGAGGGAGGCTGGTATTGGTAAGGCTGCTGGAAGGGTCTCCCAGCCTGCTGTTGCTGATGGAAGGACCTGTTGCCCATGTTCTGACCCTGAGTGTGTCCCTGAGGATGGGTCAGCTGCGCTTCGTTGTTCCAGACGCCATTGATCTCCTGGATCAGCGGCGGGGGTGGAGAGAACTGCTCGGAGTATGCGGGCTGGTGCTCTGGTTGGTATACAACCATCTGCGTCTGAGGCTGCGGTGGCTGCTCCGGAACCTGCACGTAGTACACGTGCTGGACAGGCTGGGGCGGCGGTGGAGTCGGCTGAGGGTTTTGCTGCACTGTAGGCTCCTTCTTCTCAGTGTTCGGCTCGACAGCGGTAGACACAGCGTTACACATGTTTGCATTCAATGCTCGGACGAGCTGCTCCAGCTGCTGGGAAATCTGGTCGAGCTTCTCCAGACCTTGGGTCCTCTTTTCTATAACTGCCAGCTTTTCGAGATCCTGCGACCTCTTCTCGATGATGTCCACCTTGGACAAGTGGCTCCCAATGATGCTCAAGTTGGAGCTCTCATCTTTGTCCTCGGTGTGAGAAGCCATGTTAACTGGCTTGCTGATGGCGGTTGGTGTCTTCATGTAAACTCTAGACGAGGATTGGGCTGCTTCTCTCTCAGCCATTTCTTCGAAGACGTTCCATACTACATCCTCGTCCTTGTTAAAATGGGAACCGCCGCAAGCTGCATCCACGAGCTTTTGGCTCTCAAATGATAGCCCCCCAAAGAAGTGTTGTACGAGATTGGTCTTGGGTATTTCATGGTGGGGGCACTTCTCTTGGAGATCTTTGAATCGTTCCCACGCTTCATGGATAGTCTCGTGGGGCTGCTGGCAGAAACTGGAGATCCGGGCACGCATCTGATTTAACCTCCCCAGGGGATAAAATTTATGGAGAAAGGCGGATTTCAACTCCTCCCAGGTGGTGACGACCTTCCCGAGATGGTCGACCCAGTAAAGGGCCTTGTCTTGAAGGCTGAAAGAGAACACGGTCATCTTGATCACATCCAGGGGGACTCCGGGGTAGTGAGCAGTGGAGCAGATGCGGTTAAACTTCTTGAGAAAAATATATGGCTCTTCAGTGGTGTTCCCATGAAAGGTGGGAAGCAATGACAGAAACTGTGGCTTTAGCTCGAAGTGAGCATGCATTCGTGGAATTTGAATCCACTCAGTGATGCGCCCTGCTCCTGGGTTGTATGTCTGCTTGAGTGTGGGCTTGGGCTGCGGTGGATCTTCTTCTGCTGCTTCAAAGTCAGGTCCCACTGAAAACTCATCATTGATTTCAAAGTTCGGCTCCTCCTCTCGTCGGCCATCCCTCGCATCGGCCCTCCTCCTTAGATCATTCAGCATGTCCTGGAAGGCTGTTTGAGCCAGGGCCTGATTAGTCAACTGCTGCTGAATGGCTTGAATGGAAGCCAACAGTTGACTGTTAACCTCGCCCTGCGTGGTATATTGTCCTTCCACTGCGTTGTCTTCAGGCTCCTGCTGGGGCTGTGGTCCTTTTCCCCTTCCTCCTGCCATTTCTGTCTCTGCTTGGTTGACTGGCTCGAGCTCTAAGTCTGCACATGGTAGAATGCCCCGATCAGTCTGAATTGCAGCACTAGATAGAGAGATGCGGTCTGTGTCAAGGTCGACACAGAACTTCGTTAAGGATGGCGATGTGTAAGGAGTAAAATCAATGGCCATCCAAAACGGACAAAGTTCGGGACGAGAGTGGTCCCGGTTTATTGAAGAAGGCAGGGAGGCCAGGTCGGTTCATAGGGTTGGTTTGAACCGGTGTCTCGGGAATCGCCCTGAATTATTAGAGAAGGTGAGCGAATGGAGCCGATGTGGGTGCCGACAGAGCCTCGACTAAACTGTCCATTCGTCGCCATCTCGAAGATCAAGAGGGAGATCGATGTGGATGAAAGATACGGGGGTCAACAAGAATCAAAAGGAATGTAAAACAGTAGAAGGCTCACAATGAGCGAGGGTCAACTGGAGGGAAACAAAATTGCGCAATGGCGCGATATTTTTGATCTTGACCTAAATGTGATTAGCAATCAAACACAAGACAAGGGAGTTCACCAATTCAACGCGTGAAGCCGTGAAGGTTCGGCTTTTATCTTTGTAATTTTTATCTTGTTTTCAGGAATTTATCTTTCAACGAGTCCTTAGAGCGCTACGCCTATAGGAGCGAGAGTACTGCCGGAAAAGTATTCCCGTACTTGTCCTCCTCCTGTGTAACCTGTAACTTGCGCTTTTTAAGGTCCTTGTAACCCTTCCTGGATCCCTACTCAGCCAAAGAAATAGAGAGAGGAAGCCGATAGGCGAAACCGATACTTCGGATCTCGCTCGCAACGGAATCACCCGTGAGCGTGCAAGATCCTACTCGGACGCAGCCGGTGAGACAGACACCCCCGTGAAGGCGTGGCCTATGCTCGGTACTTCGGACAAGGTCGGCGCTCACACAATAGTGAGTCACCACTGGCGACCAAGCCCTACTCGACTACGTACGATAGTAGCGCCAATACTTCGGAAATCCAGGCGATACACAAGGCAGCCACAAGTTGGGTTTTGGGCTCTAATCCTTACGAACGCTCAACTCACTTAGAAGGAGACCTTCCCATGCAACCTGAAAACAAATGAGGGTGTTACTCTCCCCAATCAATGAGTCCAATTACCAATTTTTATTTAGGTCAAAATTTTCTTAGCAGTCCCTTTTTTAATTTTTTTGTGTTATCGCTTCTTTTGAGTAGATTCAAATAAGCGCCTAACGATTTTGTATTTTCTTTATCCTAATGTATCCAAAATCAGAGGAGAAAAGAGTCGGGAAAAGCCAATGCAAGTCGGCACCAAGATGGAAATCTCACCTTTGTGCCTACATGATGAATGCAAAGTGAGAAGACTTACAGTGAATCCCAGCTCTCTCCATGCGGGATGCAAGGCAGAAATTTATAAACCTAATCTACATGCCGGTTATGCAATGCGGAAATCGTCCTAGAACAGGCAGCTGCTAGCGTGAAGAACCACGAGTTAACCGCTAACTCCCAATCCTAGTGTCCGGTCTAGGCTCACTCCTCCATGCTCAACACATTTGAGTTAGGAGAAAGCGCTTGTGTGGAGTGAGCTCGCGGCGCGCGGATCGAGAGCCAATGATTAACTACTTAATTAATCTAAGTCCAAATACGAACTATAGGAGCATGCAAGAGTTATTAGGGTGTTTGGACCTATGTTACTCGAATCAAGCAGGACCTAATGCTAAGAGCTCAATCCACAAAAGAAATGAAAAAGAAAACAAAACCGGAAAATGACGGTCGAGAAAACACGAAAAAGCCACGGTGAGCCCCCGGGTGAACAAACACCCGGAAATTAGGCCCGAAGTGTTCAACTGTCCAAGTCCTGTATTATTACAAATTAATCAAATACTCTCTCTCTCAAAATTAAAAACAACACACTCTCTCTCTCTAGTTCTCCTGCTCTCTCCTGCCGGCTAGTGTAGAATAGCCGGCTCCTCCTCCCTAGGCTGCTCAGGATCCCCTAGGCGATCCTCCTCGGTCGGCGGTCCCTCGCAAGAAAACAAAAGAGATGTCAGATAGTTCAGAATAAATAATACACAAGAGACAAGTAAGCAAAAATGGCTAAGTGACTAAAAAGACCCAAAGGTACTCTACAAGCCGATGCTCCCCGGCAACGGCGCCATTTGAAAAGCGAGAGTGCGAGAGCCGCTAAATAGCGGTCTGACAAGTCAGACTCACTGTCGCTGATGCGACTGCTCAAACTTCCTCGGTCTTCAACAATTAACCCACACAATCAATCAGAGAATGAACAGCAAGGATTAAAATTTATTATACCCTACTAAAGATGTACAATGGCAAGCAAGTAGTGGTCGAACTCAAGAAGCAAAGGTGTAGAGCATAGATACAAACAATCCAATCCTAGGTCTAATAAGCAACTCGGCCAATCTAGAGTTTTTTTGTGGGTTTTTGATTTTATATATTTTTTTTATTTAATTTTTAATTTTATAATTTTGTATTTTGATTTTTGATTTTCTGATTTTTATATTTTATATTTTATATTTTTCTATTTTCTTTTTTTTCAATATTGGAAAATAAGGACAATGTAATAAAAGACAAGCTAAGGTATTTAAATAAATAGATAAAAATGTTCAAAAATTAGAAAATAAAGTCTATTTGGTCTTTTTATATTTTTTTACTGTTTTTGTGATTTTTGGGTAATTTTTAGAATGTTTTTGGTATTTTTAATTATCAAAATAAAGAAAACAGTGGCAAAAATGCAAAGCTGAAACTTAAAATGGAGAAATAAAATAGCAATCAGTAACAAAAATTCTCCAAATTAATTTTCACTTAAAGAGAATAAAACAAAGAAAATTCAGGAAAAGAAAACACTATTTTTGGATTTTTGATGAATTTTATAAATTTTTATGAAGGTTTTTAGAGTTTTGCAATTTTTAGGGGTTTATTTTGTATTTTTTAATGATTTTTGGCTGGGAATTAAAATAAACTAAAATACACAAAATATAGTTTTTAGGGATTTTTCTGAGGGGTTTTTATATTTTTTTGGGGTTTTATAAGCTAGACAGTGCTGAAAAAGTGAGTTTTTGATTTTTAATAAATGTAAAAATAAAATAAAATCAAAAACTAAAATGCTAGCGTTAAAGTACACATGTCCAGGAGCTTAACCCTATTTTTGTGGAATTTTTGGACTCAAAAAGATAGGTTAAATAAATACAACAAACATCCAATCCATACACAGGCCTGGCAGGGATATATATGTAATTATAAAAATATCCAGGGGGTCAGATGCAATTTCCACCAAAAAGTCACGCACAGCTCACGTGAAACACCATTCACAGGGGCATAATTGCAATTAAAGAAAACCGACTGGGCTTGCATGCAAAATTTCCAACAACATATTATATACCCTACGCACAGGGACGAAATTGCAAATACACAAAAGTTTTGGGCCTATCTTGCCAAATACCCAAAAGTCACACGCCAGCGTCACGTGAGGTGACGTGGCGTGGACTGAAGTGCAAATAGTGATAATGTGAGGGTCTGCATGCAAATATTACAAAACTTTTTAAACTACAACTAAAAGTTACTGGACTAAAAAGTAAATACAAAAAGCGTGGGTTAAAAATGCAAAATACCCACGGGGCGCGATCCAGCGGTCGATGGCGACCCACTTGTCCACGTGGCGTGCATCTGACGGTGCGTACCCCTTCGTCGCGGACGGCTGCGATTAGATCTTCAAGGCTTGATCGGACGGCGAGGAGGCGCAGATGATCGGACGGCTGATGACGCGTTTGGAGCGGGCTCTCGATCCAACGGCAGGGAGGGGTTCACGAAGAACACCTCCCCGGCGAACTTCGGCTGGCGAATACGGCCGACACACGGCCTCTCCGACCCCAGGATCAAGGGCAAAACGATCCTGGGGCACGTCCGCGTCTGAAGGAGGTCTCAGGCTCGCCTGAGATGGCTTGAAGTGGCCGGAAAGTGGAGGTGGCCTGGGTAGCTGCTCCTGGGATCTTCGAGGGTCGATGGAGCCTTCTCCTTGGCTCGGACCTGCGTGGTTAGTTGCACAAAATCCAGGCGAAGCTGCAGGTGTCTTCTGATGGCGCGAAGGAGGCGAAAGGTGGCTCGGACGATGAACTCCGGCGAGCGGCGGAGAAGGGAGCTCTGATAACTCGATCTGGGTGAGATCGAGGTGGATGGAGGGGTGGAGCGGAGAGACGGAGCGACGAGGAAGAAGATGGAGGTGGTCGGAGCGGCTGTGAAGGATGTAGGTGGCCGGAAAGTGGAGGCGGAGCTAAGCTCCGCCGTGGACTTGGATCGAGGATTCACGGCGAATAACGCTAGAGAAATCTAAACTACGGCTATGCTAATCTATGCGAAGCTAGAGCTACAAGAAAAGGAAAAGAGAAGGGGGTGAGGCTCACCAGAGACGTCGGGATGGAGGTCGCGGCGGAGCTCCGGTGAGGGTTGGATCTACTTCGATTCGACGCCAGATGACTCAAACCCAGGCTCAAATCGACTCCTGCTGTCACCAGGAACACTATGGGCGAGGGGTTTTCGGGTGGATTTGGCGGAAGAAGGATCAAAATCGAATCGAAGTTGGAGATTTCCTTTTGAAGGGTTGACGGCGAGGCGTGGAAGACGAGGGCTCAGCGCCTCGGTCAGTGATCCACAGCCCAAGGAATCACTTGGGCGTGAATCACCAATGACCGAGGAAAAGATTCCAAGAAGGAACCATCACCAAATGGTGATCGAGGCACCCTCGAAAAAAGAGTGAAAACTGGGTCAAACCCGTTTCTGACAAGGGACAGACCTCGGTCAGGGAGTTGACCGAGGTCAACCAATGGAGCGCTCTGGTTGGTCCACGTGGACCAACCAGAAAATTCCTTGGCTAAAAACCCTTATAAAATGAATTAAAAATAGCAGATGAATTAATTAAATTTTGAGTATAAAATAAAAAATATTTGTAATTTCATGAAGTATTTTATGGTGATTTTTGTTTATTTTTATGAGCTATATTTTTACAAGTTTGTATTTACGCCCTTTATAGTATATATATCTATATATTTAAGACTTTTATTTTTAATTTGTGTATCTAATTTTATTATTTTTATTTCTTATTTTATAAAATTATAAAATACTTCTATATACATAAATCTATTTTTATTTTATTTTATTGATGTGTTTTTGTATAATTAATAAAATATAAGTATAGTTTATACAGGTATGTGTATAAGTATAATACCTATGTTTTGAGTATACAAGTATTTTATTTTTATTTTTATTTAGGTTTTTATTCTAATTTTAATACACATAATTATTATAAGTAATATATACAACATTATAAAAATATAAGATTATAAAAATAATGAAGAAATATTAAATTGAATATTTTAATATGTACAAGTATACAATGAGGGTCCAAAAGTCAACTTTCCCACCGTAGCTCCGCCAAATGCGAAACCACTGCCATTAAATAGCTTATTTTCTTCTATATACAATTAAAGGTGAGTACACTGCATTTGGAGTTTTTATTTGTGAGATACGGGTCTGGGAAGTTGGCATTCTGGATTTTCATTCAGACCATAACTTTTTATCTGTGCATTATTTTTCTGTGAAATTAATTTTGTATTTTTCTTTATTAAATTATCTACAACTTTCATGTACAAAGTTTCTTTATTTGATGTATAAAAAGTGGAACCAAAAATAGGTCCCAAAATGAATAAAGAATGAGTAAAAACTATAAGTATTTTGTCTGTATTTTGGCCCTTATCTCCCCCTACTTTATTCCTTGTCGACCTATTCATCAAGATGCCTAGGTCTCGGGGGTTTTGGGTCATGAAATATTTACTATATTTTATTCTTTTTCTTTTCTTTATTTATTCTATAATTTTGGCCTTAATTACAGTATTTTAAACACTATCTGAATGCACATGCATGAATGCTAAGATGCTCTATTTAAGGGTATTTACAGGCATTTGCTAGGGTTTTTGGTGCCAAAATGATAGAATAAAGATGATGAAATGTGGATTCATCAATGCTGGGCCAGACATCCACCAGGACTGCGACATTGTGATTACAGATGATGAGGCAGTATGGGCAGATCCAGATGCACATGCCATCCTCTCACTTTCAGAGTCCGCTGATGCAGAGAGGCCAGCAGAGGAGAGCTTGGAGAGCGCGTTCCTAGTCCAGGATACCTTAGAGGCAGCAAAGCTGGTTCTCGACCGCGAGACTGATTTGTTTTGTGATGACGGTGGTATTGAGGCCACCATTGATAATACAGATCCCTCAGAGTCAGATTTTGACTGGGAAGAGTTTGAGGATTGTATACTAGATTTGACTTCCACTGAGCCTACAGCTAGGGAGGAGGTAGATGTCGAGCAGAGCAGAGACAGTCCAACCGAGCAGTCTTCTCCAGTTTCAGAGTGTGAGCGAAAGTTTCAGTTCTCCCATGCGGATTTGGCAGCTTTCACGTAGAGTTTTCAGAGGCCAGATCCACCAGCACCCAGTTGTCTAGAGCTGAAGCCACTTCCTGCGTCGCTGAAGTATAGATTCCTTGTGGGTGAGCATGAGATGTACCCAGTCATTAACTCCGTCGATTTGACTGGAGAGCAGGAATCCCGCCTGATGGGGGTTCTTGAAAAGAACTGCAAGGCGATAGGATGGAGCGTAGCAGATCTCCACCGGATAAGTCCGTCCCTGTGCTCCCACCATATCTATCTCGAGGATGAGGCAAAGCTGTCATGTGAGTTCCAGCGGCGGCTGAACCCGAATCTGAGAGAGGTTGTCATGAAGGAGATATTGAAATGGTGGAGCACCAATTTTATCTACCCCATCTCGGACTCCAAGTGGGTCAACCCTTTGCATGTGGTGCCCAAGAAGATGGGCATCACTACAGTAGTCAGCGAGTCTGGAGAGGAGATTGCTACATGGGTACCCACTTCTTGGCGAGTCTGCGTAGATTACAGACGACTCAACCAGGCCACCAAGAAGGATCATTTCCCCCTGCCCTTTATAGATCAGATCATTGAGAAACTGGCAGGGAAGAGCCATTATTGTTTTCTGGATGGGTACTCCGGCTACAACCAGGTGGCCATCGCTCCCGAAGACCAGGACAAGACTACCTTTACCTGTCCCTTCGGCACATACGCCTTCCGACGCATGCCATTTGGGCTATGCAATGCCCCTCCGACTTTTCAGAGATGCATGTTGTCGATCTTTTCGGACATGGTAGGGGAGTGCTTGGAGGTCTTCATGGATGATTTCTCGATCTACGACAACGGATTCGACTCATGTCTTGACTGCCTAGACCGAGTCCTTCAGCGATGTATAGAGGTTCACCTTATGCTATCTTGGGAGAAGAGTCACTTCATGGTGACTCAAGGGACGGTGCTTGGCCATATCATCTCCAACAGGGGTATGGAGGTTGCTCCGGCCAAGGTAGATGTCATTAGAAAACTCGCACCACCGTCTAACTTGCGGCAGATACGGTCTTTCCTTGGGCACGTCGGTTTCTACCGGTGATTTATTCATGATTTCAGTAGGATTGCCTGGCCGTTGACTGATCTGCTGATGAAAGACACCGAGTTCCTTGTCGATGACAAGTGTCTTTCGTCGTTTGAGACTCTCAAGCGATGTGTTGTTGAGGCTCCTGTTCTCCAACCTCCTGATTGGTCTCTCCCATTCGAGATCATGACGGATGCCTCCGATTTTGCCGTGGGGGCCGTGCTGGGACAGAGGAGGGATGGAGTTCCATTTGCCATTCACTACGCTAGCCGCACATTGGATTCCACGCAGCGGAACTACACAGTCACTGAGAAGGAGATGCTAGCCGTAGTCTTCGCCCAAGATAAGTTCAGATCATACATTATTGGATCTAGAGTGACCTTGTATACTGATCATACCACCATCAGGTACCTCATGGCAAAGAAGGATGCCAAGGCCAGATTGACTAGATGGATCCTTCTACTCCAGGAGTTTGACATAGAGATTAAGGATAAGGTTGGAGTCAAGAATGTGGTGGCGGATCATCTCTCCCGATTAGAGCATCTTGAGGATTCTGAGCAGATTGACCCTATTTGTGAGACCTTCCCAGATGAGGCGATCCTTGCTATTGCCTCTCTCCCGTAGTATGCTGATATTGTGAACTTTCTTGTTGCTAAGAAAGTTCCACAAGATTGGCCCAAGCAGAGGCTTGAGACCTTCCTCGCGAAGGCCAAGTCTTACCACTGGGAGGATCCCATCCTTTACCACGAAGGAGGGGATATCGTCTGGCGTAGGTGCATTCCTCAGGAGGAGCACCATAGCGTCCTTACTTACTGCCATAAGCTTGAGGCAGGAGGACATCACTCTGAGAGGAGAACGACACAGAAAGTGCTCCAATCCGGCCTATGGTGGCCTACCCTCTTCAAGGACTCTGATGAGTTCGTGAAGAGGTGTACTGACTGTCAGAGGATGGGCACTTGTGTACAGCGTGATATGATGCCGATGCAGCCCATTCACTTCTGTGAGGTTTTTGACGCATGGGGCATCGATTTCATGGGTCCATTCCCTAAGAGTCAGGGATTTGAGTACATTCTGTTGGCCGTTGATTATGTGAGTCGTTGGGTTGAGGCCATCCCCGCCCGAACCGCAGATGCCAGGACTGTTTGCAGATTTTTGAGGAGGCATATCATTACACGGTTCGGGGTACCTCGAGTGTTGATATCTGACGGGGGGTCTCATTTCATCAACGACCAGGTGAAGGCCCTTGCTAGCGAGTTCGGCATAGACCATCGAGTTGCCACTCCATACCATCCACAGACGAATGGTCTAGACGAAGTGTCGAACAGGGAGATCAAGACTATTTTGCAGAAAGTCGTCCGCCCTGACCGAAAGGATTGGTCATAGTTTTTGATTTAGCCAAAATTCACAGGGTCTAAAATGATGTCTCACACAAGGCTGAGACAACCGAGGTCGCTGCGGTGACTCGCAATGAATCCTGAACTAAAATCAACAATTAACCCACACTATATACATCTAGCAATGACAAGCAATGTGAAGTTAAAATTTATTTTTAACTCTACATAAATGGTGTATAACAAGCAAGTACGTAGAGAGTTCGAACACAGGGAGCCAAACAGGGTAGATCAAACTAATGTGTGTGTGAATGTGAAATGTTGTCTACACTATGCAATGCAAGGATTTTTGTGGGTTTTTAATTTTATTTTTTTAATTTTTAATTTTATATTTTGATTTTCAATTTTCTGATTTTTATAATTTTATATTTTATATATTTTTTATTTTTCAATATTGGAATATATAAATAAGGTAATAAAAGAGAAGATAGATTATTTATAAAAATATGCAAAATAGTCAAAAATTCAGAAATAAGATCTTTTTGGTATTTTTATGATTTTCTACTATTTTTGGGTAGTTTTCAAAATATTTTTGTATTTTTAAATACTGAAATAAAGAAAAACATGGAATTGGCTACTGGATGGGGGTAAAATGGGAATTAAAAATATCAAACAGCCACAAAATTTTCCCAAAATAAGTTTCAACTAAAGATAATAAAATATAGAACCTACCGGAGTTGAGTTTGCATTTTTTTAGAGTTTTCTATAATTTTTTAGGTTTTTAGAAGTTTTTGAGAATTTTCGAATTTTTAAGGTTTTTCTTTTGAGATTTTTAGTGATTTTTTGGATTGACACTAAAATAGGTTAAAAAGATAGTAGGGATTTTTTTTGGAATTTTTTAAGGTATTTTAATTTTTTTTTGGTATTTTCTAAGCTAGACAGTAGGCAAAAAGCAAGTTTTTGATTTTTAATAAATATGAAAATGCAATACAATCAAAAAACTAAAAATATGGCGTGAAAGTGTAAGTGAACAGGAGCTTAGTATGATTTTTGTGGAATTTTTTGAGTTAAAAAGATGCTCCAAATAATTCAGACAAGCTCACAAAATTGCCACAGCCTAGCAGGGGTATATATGCTAATATTAAAACATCCAAGGACATACAAGCAATTTCTCCAGAAAATATAACACTTAATGTTCGAATTTATGGACCAAATACAAATCCTCAAACCCGCAGGGGTATCGGCGCAAAATACCCACCAGGGCGCGTGACTTGCACGCGCCTGGCAGGGACCCAAAAGTAATTTCAAAAACCCCTGGGGTCTTACATGCAAATTTTCCCAAAAAGTTAATATTTAATACAGAACTTAGCGTACTAAAATGAAATAAATAAATAGTGAAGGGCCTCTCTGCAAAATGCCCACACCTCACGTGAACAGGTCACGTGAGGTGACGTGGCAGAGGACCTAACTGCAAATATGGAAAGTCTAAGGGCCTACTTGAAAATTTTACAAAAATTTTAAACTAATAATTAAAGTTTCAGGACTAAAAGAAAATTATAAAAGTTGCAAGGGTATAATTGCAAAAATCCCTCGCTCAGGAGATCGAACGGCGGTGGGCCGTTCACTTGACACGTGGCACGCCCTGGACACGCGATGACGCTTCGGCTTGGACGGCTAGGATTAGATCCTCGCGAGAAGATCCGATGGTGGAGATCAGGCTCGATCCAACGACAACTGTAGCGTCTGGGGCTCCTCCTTGATCTGACGGCGGCCGGGGCTGGAGCAAGAACCGCGGAAGAACTCCGGCGAGCTGAAGTTCTCTGAGGTGCTGCTCCTCCTCCGGTGATGTTCTTGGCTCCAAAATGCAGCTGGAGGGTCCCGGAGGTCCGGTCTATCTCCTGGGGGCTTCAAAAGAGCTCGGTGGTGGCCGAGCCGCTCGCGAGAGGGTGGCGGAGATAGAGCCCAGCCGAGCTCCGGCGAGTGTCAAAATGGCCTCCAGGTGCGAGTCAACGCTCTTTGACCTGCAAAACAAAGTGACAGGGTCCAGGGCAAGTTGCCTGGACCCCACGGTGGCGAAGAGGCGACGCGAAATGATGGGTTGGTGCTCGGCCAGAGTTGCGCTCCGGCGAGGAGATGAAATTGGGTGGATTACTCGATGGATTTGGAAATTTCTTGAGGGGTTTTGATCCTACGACTAAGGCTAAGCTAATGCACGAAAAATTAGAAGGGGATATGGCTTCCTCGACGGCGTACACCGGAGGGAAGAGTACCTTAACCGCCGGAGTTGCGGGAGGTGGTGGAGACGCCTCCGACTTCCTTCGCCCTGGCTGAATGCACGGCGTGGGAGCTATCACCTCCAGGAGTGCGTGGAGCACGAGAGGAGCAAGGAAGGGTGGACCGAAGGTGTTCAAATTCGAATGGAAAGTGGAGGGCTCCATATATTTGGTTTGACCCCTTGACTGGCGAGGCTCCTAGATCGATGATTATCTTACAAATCTTGGGTCCAAAGGCCAAGGTTATTCATGGGCGAGCTAGAGGGATGATCGAGGAACAATGTTGCAGAAGGAATCATCCTCAAAGGATGAAAGATGAGGCCTCGAAAAATCCGTAGAGGCGGAGCAAAAACGAGGATGTCAGAGCCTACAGGGGTCTAGGACACCTAGTTGACCAGGGTCAACTAGGGTTCGCCTGGTTGGTCCACGTGGACCAACAAGGAAAAACCCTGATTAAAACTTTTATTAATTCATTTAAAAATGGAAAAAGGCCGAATTAAATTATGATTATTAAAAAAATATTTGTTATTTTATGTAGTATTTTATTATGATTTTGAATTATTTCTATGAGATATATTTTTACAAGTTACTTTTTATACCATATATAGGTATATTATATATACATTTTATTCTTTTATTTTTATTTTGTGTATTTTAATTTTATTATTTTTATTTAGTATTTTATAAAATCATAGAATACTTTTATATACACAAATATATTTTTATTTTATTTTTCTAATGTGTTTTGTATATTAAATAAAATATAAGTAGGTATTGTATAGGTATGTATATAGGTATAATACCTGTATATTTTATATATATTTTTTATTTTGAGTTTTTATTGGGTTTTTATTACTGTTTTAATGTACATAATTATTATAAGTAATATTTACAACATTATAAAAATATAAAAATATAAAAATAATGAATAAATAATAAATTGAATATTTTAATCTGTATAATTATACAATGAGGGTCCAAAACTCAACTTTCAAACCGTAGCTCCGCCAAATGTGAAACCACCTCCATTAAATAGATTATTTTATTCTATATACAATTAAAGGTGAGTTTGCTGCATTTGGAGTTTTCATTTGTGAGATACGGGTCTGGAAATTGGGATTCTGGATTTTTATTCAGATCATAACTTTTTATCTGTACATTATTTTTCAGTGAAATCAATTTTGTATTTTTTTTATAAAATTATCTACAACTTTTATGTACAAAGTTTCTTTATTCGATGTATAAAAAGTGGAACCAAAAATGGGTCCCAAAATGAATAAAGAATGAATAGAATGAACAGGTATTTGACCCTTATCTCCCCCTACTTTATTCCTTGTCGACTTATTCATCAAGATGCCTAGGTCTCGGGGTTTCGGGTCATAAAATATTTTCAATATTTTTTTCTTTTTCTTTTCTTTTATTTATTCTATAATTTTGGCTTTAATTACAGTATTTTATACACTAATTACAGATACATGCATGAATGCTAATATGCTCTATTTAAGGGTATTTATAGGCATTTACTAGGGTTTTTGAGGCCAAAATGATAGAATAAAGATGATGAAATGTGGATTCATCACTTTTGGACTCGGTCTTGTGGGCATATCGGACGTCTTTCAAGACACCTTTGGACACATCTCCCTTTCGTCTCGTTTATGGCAAGCCGTGCCATTTACCTGTTGAGTTGAGACACAGGTCACTTTGGGCAGTCACAGATATGCTTTTGGATCCAGATAGTGTAGGAGACCAGAGGAGGGCAGAGTTAGCAGCCTTGGAGGAGCTTCGTGATACTGCCTTCTCAAACAGTCTACAGTACAAGGAGAGAGTGAAGGAGTGGCATGATTCTCATATCAGTCACAAGCATTTTGAGCCTGGACAGAGTATGGTTGTTTGATGCAAGGCTTCGTCTATTTCTAGGGAAGCTACAGAGCAAATGGAAGGGACCGTATCTAGTGAGAAAGGTACACGACAATGGAAGTATCGATATATCTGAGTTGTCTTCTGAGAGTACCTTTCGAGTGAACAGCCAGTGGCTCAAGCCATTTCTAGATCATGAGCCGCAGGTCGTTGATGTTGCCCCTATTCACTTTGCGTGAGATGTGGTCTCTTGACTCACATCTATTGCATCTCACGCTTGATTATCACTGTTCTCCCGACTTGTATAGATCCAGTTGTCCATATCATTCCATTCTTTATCCCCACATCCCTTTTCTCATCCTTTGATTATGCTATACTTAGGGAGTACTTTACCCTAAGTATAGGGGGGATGTAGGACTCTCGGGTATTTCTTTTGATTCTTTCTACCCCTGTTTTTGCTGCCTATACTTAGGGATATTTTACCCTAAGTATAGGGGGGGTAGACCCTGTACATTCTTCACTCGATTTTCCCTTCGTGTATAGCCTGCTATACTTAGGATTATTTGATCCTAAGTATAGGGGGAAAAGCCGAGATCCTCTTGATTTCTATTCATTCATTCGTCTTTGTATACAACCTTCCTTTTCACTTCCCTATACTAAGCACGAGTTATGTCTTCTTCATCGCTCTTGACTCTAAGGACATCGTTCGAGCTAAGTATAGGGGGGTGTTTATATATTTCATATATACTTTAGCCATAACTCGTACTTTGTGTGAGTGTGTAAATAAATAAAAATGGATAAATCTATAAAAATCCATAAAAATAAAAAAAATTCCCCTGTAAATAAACATTCTTTTATTGCACATACATAGCTATTGTACAAATTATTTTTGTAAAAATGTTTTCAAAAACTTTTTGTATAAAGATTGTGTAAATATTTTCTTATCAAAATTATATATATATAGTACAAAATTTTTCCAAAATGTTTTGAAAATCAAAAGTTTGCAAAAACCTTGTGTAAATTTGTATAAATATTTTGCAAAACTTGCATTCATGCATACATCCATGATTTCAAAACATTTTTTAAAAATTTTGCATTCGTGTAAATATTGTGTAAATAGCATCCTTGTAAATACTTGTATAGTTTTTCCTGAATTATAGTTGACATTTAAACTAGCCTGGACCTAAATTGGGAAATGCAGCTTGATTAAGATCTTAATCCACCTAATTCTAAGAGGAACCTTATAGGGCTTAGGGTTAAGGTTTTTCAGGTCCATGGTGACTTAATTCTTTAAGTCCACTAGGCTATGGTCACATGTCATCTCAATGAGCCTAAGTAGAGCACTTAACAACACATACATGACTCATATAGACAATGGCTTTACTTGGACCCGCACTTTACACCGAGCTCTCTACGCATGAGGTGGTGAGGAGGCAGTCTTTCTTGACTTGGGGTAGCATATGAGGGTAGTACTTCTCGGCGGAACCTCTCTTCTTCTTTTAGTGAAGGAAGTGCGTCTCAACTTGGTCTGGTTGCCATGAGGTCTAACGACAGGAGTTGTGGGTTGCAATAATGCTTCAAAAGAGGGATAGTCTACTGGCTCAAGAGGAAAAACTCCTTATGTATATATGCTGCACATGTATATGTTGTATAGATGCACTTGAAAAAAAATGCAAAAAGAAAATAACTCCAAAAAAGTGGTGGGTCTGATAGAAAATGATAATCCCACCGGAGTATGTAAATATTGCAATAAGCAAAGCTTGAGACTTATGGATTCCATCTTATGTAGCTTGCAGCAGGGAGACTTAGCTACACTGGTTGAGCTCCCAATGATACATGGCTACACTGGCCATGGTCCATTCTCTTCTTCCCCCTCTTCTTGAGTCGGTTGAACTTGAACATAGAAGGGAATACCCCGCTCTTCGAGGAAAGAGTGGCTAGACTAGGTCTATAGAGTTACCTTGTTGGGGAGGGTTGTCAAGTTGCCACTTCTGAGGTGGAGAGCTAGATCTCACTTACACAGTACAAGGAATGATTCGTAGACTTCAGGGTTTGTGTATGATGACTTGTTCTGATCTGGATTGTTGAGGAGTCTTGATTATAGATTAGTGGATCTTAGAGGCTGTTGAGTTTTAAACCTAAGTCTAAATAAGGTCCCGACACATTAATAATCCAAAGATCTGATCGAGCTCCATATTTCAATTTAATGAAGGCAAGTTTAATTATCAGCACTAATCCATGTATATTCTCCTCTTTTTCTTTTTCTTTTTCACTTCTTTTTCAAATAAGTGTTTGTTAAGGGACTAGCAAAGTTAAGTATAGGGGGTGATGAATACCCATTCATCACTCTTTATTCTTTTATTTTAGCTACAAAACTTTTGCTAAACACATGTATATTCCTGTAAATACAAATAATTGTCATTCAGCATGCATTATGTAAAAATAAATAATTAGCATGTTTTTGTGCATAAATAAAAGAATAAAGAAACAAAAGAAAAAGAGGGAGATATTTAGAATAAATATTGAGCGTCCTAATCCCATGGGAGGGCTCAGCATGGGCATGACCGCATAAAAACCAAAGTAGAGAGAGATAAGGAAGCTCACATTGTGTACATATACCTGTATATAAATAAATAAAAATATTTTCCTCTAAATAAAAATAAAAATGGATTGTTCTATTTGTATATATTTGTAAATATAAAATCAAAATAAAAATGAGAAAATTAAAAAAATAAAAATACCTTCACCTTGTATATTCACCATGAACATAGAACCCTTAATATATTTATTTATCCCTATAAATAAATAAATTGAAATCCCATAAAATTGTACATATTCTATACTTCATAATGTAAATAAATAAAATAAAAATCATAAAATCAAAAATAAAATAAAAAGAACAAAAATAAAAATCAAAATAAACATTGTATATAGACTATGTATATAGGTGTACATAACTATTTATTTTACCCTTGTAAATAAATAATAAAAATAAAATAAAAATACCAAAATATTCTAAAATATCCTATAAAATATAAAATTGGAATAAAAATGTACAAAAATAAGTAATTAAAAGTCAAAAATCAAAAGATAATATTGTATATATACCTATATATTATACTATATTTTAAATACCTAATTTTTATTTCAAAAAAATACATAAAAATCACAAAAAAAGTTTATAAATAAATAAACATTTTTTATGTTTTAACTTTTTCCAAAATAGGCCATTTGCTATTTTATATTGAATTTCTAATTATTTTACACGTGGTCGCATGCCATTGGTCCACGGGGGATGTTGACCCCCCGGTCAACTCCCCCCTGGACCACAGCTCCGCGGATCTGCGCCCGACCCGCCTTTTCTCCCATTTATTGCGCATCGATCCAAACTCCAAATCCACTAACCCCGGGCCCTAATCCGTCATTGATCAACCCTGATACACGCCCGGAGGATAGCATCGGGGTCCGTGCTCCGATTTCCTCGCCCGACACCCTTCTAGCCGGACCCCTAGGACTATATAGCTTCAGCTTCGGCCGCATTTTCACGCATCTTTGGCTCCGCATTTCCCTACCCAGGACCTCCACCACCTCCGCCTTAGTGATAGCTAGCGGCCGGTGGTGTCGCAGTGAGGAGAGAGTGCCCCGGCCACTAATCCGACAGCCTTCGCCGTCGTGCGCCGCCCCTTGAGCAGCGCTCGAGCCTCGTGCATCGACAGCCCTCGAGGCAAGGACCCAGAGCTTCAGAAGCTCGTCCACAGTCGACTTCCACCATCTGGTAAGCCTAGATCCTCTTAGTTTTCGCCAATTTCCATTTACGCCCAATTTCGTTCATCGCCGTCGACCACCATTTCCGACCACATCCGTCACTATCTCGATCATCGGAGTCGACCCTCATACTCGCGAGCCTTCTCCGCACCTTCCACACCCACTCACACCCCCCGACTCACCCCAGAGCGGGGACTTCGACCTTCAACGCCGACGCCTCGCCGGAGGTCGACCACCACGACGCACCGACCATCCGCCTCGCATCTAACCGGGTCGAGGTATTTTGCCCTTGACCCAGGAGTCCTTCTGTGCTATTTTGCAGGTCTGAGGAGGTCCATCTGAGGACCTCAACTTCCAGGCACAGGAGCTCAGCTCCGCCGCTGTCGCCCTGGCTCCTCGGAGTTCGTTGGCATCATTGGAGGGGTCCTTCATACGCAGGAGGCTCCGGCGACTCTTTTCCGATCATCAGCAGCCCCCGAGGAGGTCCAGCGCCCCAGTATTCCTCCGGCGAAGCTCGCCGGCGAGGAGTTCTTCCAGGAGTCTCCTCCACCGTCTGTTCATCCCCGGAGTGCCAGATCATCTCAGGACCGTTCGATCAGCGTGAAGAAGATGCCCAACAACCACCGTCAGATCAGACACGTGGCCTCTTCTCCGCCCTCCATCCAGCGAGGGTTAGCCACATCGACTCTCGACCGTTGATCCCCCACGTGGCGCACCCTCCACCGTTGGATCAGAGCGAAGGGCCCCTTTGTTCAGCCGCAGCGCGTCCCCACCGCACGATCATCCACGTGGCACACATCCAACCCCTCGATAAATAAAGGGTAAATTTCCCGTAGGCCCCCTTTAGTTTTTAGTTGTTACGTTATAGTCCTATAAATATTTTATCAAGTTTATTTTAGTTTGGTAAATTGCATAGAGGACCTTGTCATTTATTTTAATTGCATTTCTACCCCTGTGTATTGTGGACACGTGCTTCGTCACGTGTATTTTTGGTGAAATTGCATGATATGGGCCTGTAGTTTGTAATTGTTATGGAATGAAATATCTTTTTGTATAATTGCATTTATACCCATGTGAGTGATTTAATTCCACATGTGCCGAATTTATTGGGTAATTTGCAATTAGTTCCCTGGGCTTTTAGCACTTGTTGCTAATAAGCCCTCGGAACTATTTTATTTACATATTGGTCCCTGAGTGCCTAGTACACGTGCTTCGCGTGTGAGATCTTGGACATTTTGCACCAGAACCCCCTGGACTTTTATGTTTGTCACTTAGGCCCCGGAAGATATTTTTATTACAATCAGGTCCCTATGACTGTGGGCTCTTGGTTGTTTTAAATAACATATCAAATATCATCTAAATCAAGTGAAAATTTGACACATGGCTCCTGCCACTGTGTAGAATTTTCACTAATTTTTGGGAAAATTTTTTAGCCTTGTTGTTATTTTTAAAAATTCAAAAACAACTCTTTTTCTGCCTGTTCATTCTTAAAATTCACAAAAAAATATAAAAACCCTTTAAAAATTATAAAAAAAATTAAAGTTTGTGTATTTTGGTGTGTTTGATTTGCTGACCAATTTTGGTCATTTTTGGATTTATAAAAATTATAAAAATTGAAAACTCCTAAAAAACCATAAAAATTCTAATAATTCATATAAAATTTCAAAAATAATAAACTTTTCTCCTGATTTTTCCTTTCTGTTTATAGTTTCTAGGAAAAATACCTCCAGGCCTTGAAAAGACCATTTATTATTTTTAATTGGTCTTTGAAGCTTGGCTGGACAACAGCACTGGTTTTTTTACCTTATTTCATTTTTATAAAATTCTATAAAAATCAGAAAATTACCAAAAATTCACCAAAAATAGTAAAAAATATAAAAACCATAAAAACATTTTTGTTTGAATTTTTGGAGCATTTTGCGGTAATTAAATAATTGTTGAAAGTTATGCGTTTTAATTGTTTTATTATTTTCTTTATAATTAAAAATTCCAAAAAAATATAAAAATATTAGAAATCCACCAAAAATAATTTGTTTTTATTTTTATTTGTTTTAGAGTACTTCGTAGGCCGCAAGGCCATCTCGTGCTCCTCGAATTCGACCTTGGGAGCTATACCGGGTCAATCCCATAGCTAGGACTGCTAGTTGGCTTTCTCGTGTTTTATCTTTATTTGGTGGTCCGAATAATTTTTCTTGTTGAGCTTTGAGTCCCGAGTGATTGAGGTCACAACGACCGTAGTTACACCTTTACCTTAGTCGTTCGGGCGGCTCATCACCTCTACTCTCTGATATGGCATCTGACATAAGGGGCTCCTGAATTTGGCCTCTTGGCCGGTAGACGATTCTGGATCGCGAAACAAGTGGATCTGGTCAGCACATGGATCTCGGACTGGTGGTTCCGCCTCTTCCTCCTAACTGTGGTCATGTCTCTAAGTGAACGCTGGAGTAGAGGGATGTGCTGCAAAGCCTCCTGAAGAGTCAGCTGAATGTGAAAACGGTCTATCATCTGCTGGCTGAACTTTTCCTGCTGCCTCTTTTTTGGATTTTCTATTCTCTTCCCCTTCCCCATGTGAAGAGATCTAGGGAAGGGGATCACAGGGTCCTTCTCAGATGAAGGACTAGGAGAGGGTCTAAGCTGCTCGACGACAGGATCCACACATACATCAAGCACCACAGGTGGACCAGAAGAAAACAATCCCTTTCCTTTATTGCTAGAAGAGTTCTGAGATACATGCACAGAAGGAAAAACTACACGACTCTCAGAAGTGAAAATGGCGGCATCAGCACCACCCTCGGCTGGTAGACTCGCAGCATCAGCACCGCGCTCTGGCTCGGCAACATCGGTGGCCTCAGTACCACCTCCTCCATCTAGTGAAACGATGGCCTCAGTACCGTCAGTGGGATCAACATCCATGGTGGCAGCAGTACCACCAGCATCATCTCTAGCGGCATCAGCACCGCTCTCCTCCTCGCCTGGCGCTCTGGAAGTGTCCTCAGGGTGTCGCTCAGACGAGGCGCCGCCTGCTGGCATCCTACCGCTCCTAAGTGTGACAAAATCAGTATCAAACAAATATGCAGACATATCTCCAAATGTATCACTAGGAGTGGCATACTCTGTGAAATCTACCTGCTTAGACTTACTCTTGAGGTTGTTCGGATTGGGCTCTATCTGGACAAGGATGGCGGCCTTCCCTCTCACAAGGTCTCGCATCTCCTGGAGGAACTCATTCATATCCCGTCTGAAGGTATCCTACTGATCGGTAAGGAGGCGGGCTATGTCATCCAAGGCAGGGTTCTCATAGGATGGCCCATGAGAACCTGACGGGTAGCCTCGCTGGTAGTGAGGTTGTTGCTGCTGGTGCTGTGGGTGAGAGGGGTATGACTGTGGATGATGTTGCTGCTGAGGCTGATCACGCCTCCAAGATTGTCCCTGCAGATAGGGACGAGGACCAAACTGTTGTGACTCTTGCTGCTGCTGATACGTTGGGGGCTGCTGCTGCTGGTGATCTCTCTGATGGCTGTACTGGCCACCCTATCCTGACGGCTGCTGCTGGGAGCTGGAACCTCCGACCTACCAACGGAATCTGGGATGGACTCGTCGGATACCGGGCTGGGGTAGGTCGTACCAAATCCCGTTGACATCCATCAACGGCTTTGACTCATAAGGGGTTGGCGGAAGTACTGCCAGAGGCTGATCTGGCTGGTATACCACCATCTGCATGTCTGGAGATGGCGGTGACTGGTAAGTGGGTTGCGGCTGCTGGTATGGCTCTGCCTGTACAAGGTGAACCTGTCTAGGCTGCTGGTGGCTGGAGCGCTGGGACGAGCTGCTGCTGCTACTCGGATCACCTCGTGCCTGAAGACGGGGCTGGGAAGCCGTCTGTGCCTCCTGGAGACACATGAGCTGTGTCTTCATGTCACTCAGAGTCTATGCCATCTGCTCCATCTGCGTGATGCCCTGACACTGCTTCTTCTCAATGATCTCCATCTGGTCCAGCTTCTCGCTGATGATACCCATGTCGGCGGCTGTGGACTCGGCCTGTGCTGTTGCCGCTGACGAAGTGGATGGACCGGCGTCAACCCGTGCTATCCTCTGGTACTGCACGGTCTGTGGCTGGGGTCGTCCCTGTGTGTAGAGTCAGGTCTGGGACATCACCATATAGTTCTCGGCCATCTCCTCGTAGATGGCCCAGACCTGATCATGATCCTTGGCGAAGTAAGACCCGCCACAAGAAGCATTCACCAAGCCCTGTAGCATTGGTGTTAGCCCGCTGAAGAAGCTCTAAACTAGGTTCGGCTTTGATATGTCATGGTGCATGCCTCTATCGGTCAGCTCACAGAACCTCTCCCATGCCTCATGGAACTGCTCATTGGGGAGCATGGAGAAGTTGCTGATCAGGGCTCTAGCTACGTTCGTCCGCCCGAGTGGATAGTACTTGTTAAAGTACTCGGTGCAGAGCTGCTCCCAGGTGTAGACAAACTTCCCGAAGTGCTTCTGCCAGGTGGATACTCTGTTTGCTAAGGAGAAGGGGAAGGCAATCATGCGGATGGTGTCCTCGTCCACCTGTCTGTCATGGACGGTGCTGTAGATCATCAAGAACTCTTGTAGGTGGAGATGGGGCTCCTCTGTGGCGAGCCCACGGAACCGGGGGAGAAGCTGCAAAGTGTTCGGGGGAACTTGAAGTCCCCCACGATGGCTGGAAGCACGACCCAACGGTGCGTCAGTGTCGGTCCGGGGTTGTGTAACTCCCGCATCGGTCTCGGTTGGTCCGATACTGCTCCTGCTGCGGCAGCTGCTGCTGCCTCATCGGGTCTCCTCGGCCCGTCTCCAGGCCCGCGCTGGTTGTAAGCGGCTCTCAACTGCTCCATCTCACACCTCATCTCTATCATGAATGCTCCCTGATCCCTCAACTGCTGCTGAACTGTCTCGAAGGAGGCGATCAGGGTGAAGTTGATCGCACCCTGGTCCAAGATGAAAGTCTGCTCTGGCTGGAGACCTCGGGTGTGATCGTCACTGCTGCCGGCCATGGTCTCTGCAAAAGCAAAGGACCCAAACTCAGGTGCCGATAAATCATCTAACGGTCTCTCCTCTGGCACTGGCATCTCAGAACTGAAAGAAGGGGGTCGAGGGGGAACAGGGTGGAGTCGAACTCGGGTTCGGAGAGCGGGTCTCGGCTCTCTCGAACCAACCTAGATGAGCGGGCAGAAGTGCTGGGAAGCAGTGCAGCCAGATGCTGCCAAAGAGACCTTCTGCCCATCATCTTGATCTGGCGAGTCGGGCGGATGAGATCTGGTAACAACAATGATCACAAGCAAACCCCCGATTCACCTACGCAATGCGAGCTAAAGACCGTAAAGGTTCGGTCAATTATCTTGTCAATTTTATTAGGTGATCAAGTCAGGATAGCAGAGCGATTAACGTGACCTGTTGGGAATCCAATCCGCCAACCAGACTGTCCCGTAAAAAAGGCCGGTAGTCTGATCGGGGCTCGGATATGGCTCTAGCCTAGTGTTCGGGTCACTCTCTTACGCAAGCAAACCAGACAAGGAGGGGGTTGTTCTCCCCAAGACAAATATTTTTCGGTGTGGTGTCTTTTAGGGTCAGATATAGTTAGCAGTCCCAAATTTTATTGTTTTTCTTTTTATGTATTTTTCAATAATCAAACAAATCCCTTAACGAATTTTTCGGTTCTCCTGGTTATTATGTCCAAAAATCAGGGAGAGAAGTCGAAAAAGCCGATGCGTGTGAAAATCAATGATGCATGCAGAGTAAGAAATGTGTACCTGACTCCAGCAGTCTACATGCAAAAATGATCCGCACAAAATTTAAAGACAGAAATAAAACTACCTAAATGACGCAGATGGAAATCCGAGCCCTATGCAAGCAGTTCTACTCGACAGAACAACTAGTCGATTACCAGCCTTCAATCCAAGAGTCCGGTCTAGGCTCACCCCTCCTCCTCTCGACAAATCGAGTTCAGGAGCAGCGCTTGGCAGGGCAGGCTCGCGGTGCGTAGGCTCGAAGGTAGTGGATCGACTATTTTTATTAGATTTTTATTATTGGTCCAATTACTCGATCTATAGGTACATGCAAGTTATTAAGGTGTTGGAACCCTACTAATTACGTCACAGTCAAGCAAAAATCCTAAGGCTAGGGGCTGAAATCCGCAAGAATCAGATAGGTAGGAAATAAACTGTAAAGAAACCACGAAAACCGCGAAAACTGCGAAAAAGCCGAGGGGTCCCCTGAGCACACCGGTGCTCGGCGAAACAGACCCCGAAAGTCTCAAAAGTCCAGTTGAGTGTCCTGTCCCTGTATTATTACAATAATAGTTCGAATAGTGCTGGAAATAAAATCTAAGCTAATCCTATCTACACCCGCACTCGGCTGCCTCCTCGCGCTCTCCTGCGGCTCCATGCAGAAGGGAGCCGCCTCCGATTGCTGCGGTTGCGTCGGCTCCTCGAAAGTCACCGCCTCGGTCCTCGAGCCCTCGTAAGTAAGCAACAAAATGTCAAACCAGATAAAACAAAGCAAATAAAGCAAATAAAAGAAAACATGGTATATATGCAAAAATAGAAATAAAAGAAACAAGCAAAAACAATCAAAAACAAAAGAAAATAAAATAAAGGAAAATGAAATAAAATGAAAAACAAAGACAAATAAAAAGCCGCAAAAAGCCACGGCAAAGAAAACAAAATAAAAAGAAAATAAAAGTGACTACTAAGCCGTGCTCCCCGGACAACGGCGCCATTCTGATGAGCCACCCGAACAACTCAGGTAAATCAGGTGTCACTAAGGTCGTTGTGACCTCAGTCACTCGGGACTCAGAGCTCAATCAAGAAAAAAGAATCAGACCACCAATCAGAGATAAAAATCGATGAAAATCAAAATAGCGGTCTCGCTATGATATTAACCTGGTATAGCACCCAGGGTCGAACTCGAGGAGCACGAGTTGGCCTTGCGGCCCCACGAAGTAGTCTAAAAATGAAGAAAATATAAACAAATATTTTTTGGTGGTTTTTAATATTTTTATAATTTTTTGGATTTTTAATTATGAGGAAAACAAGAAAACAATATAAACAAGCAACTTCAAGCAATTATTTAATTACTCTAAAAAGGTCCAATATTCTAACAAAAATATTTTTTGGTTTTATGGATTTATTACTATCTTTGGTGAATTTTTGAGAATTTTATGATTTTTATGGGATTTTATAAAAATGAAAGAAGGCTGAAACAAGGGAAAACTGTCCAATCAGGCTCCAAAGACCAATTAAAAATATCAAATGGTCTAATAAAGGCCTGGAGGTATTTTTCATGTAAAGTATAAATAAAAAGGAAAAATCAGGAAAAAGATTTATTAATATTTGGATTTTCTTTAATTTTCTAGAATTTTTATGAGTTTTTCAAAGTTTTTTTAATTTTTATGTTTTCTATAAATCCAAAAATAGCCAAAAGTGGTCAGAAAATCAAACACACAAAAACACATAAAATCTGATTTTTTTAGAATTTTTAAAAGGGGTTTTATAATTTTTTTGGATTTTATAATATGAACAGGCAGAAAAATAAGGGTTTTCGAATTTTTAAAAATACTAAAAGGGCTCGAAAATGTTCCCAAAAATTGGTGAAAATTCTACACAGTGGCAGGAGCCAGGTCCAATTTTCACTCAATTTGGATAAAATTTGATATTTTATTTAAAACAAACAAGAGCCCATAGTGCACAGGGACCTGTTCGCAATAAAAATATCTTCTGGGGCCAAAAAGTAACAAAATCAAAAGCTCAGGGGGTCCTCATGCAATTTCTCCAGGTTCCCACGCGTGCGGCACGTGGGCTGGGCATAGAAGGACCCAAATGTAAATAACTTATGTCCCCGGACTGATTAGCAACAGGTGCTAAAAGTCTAGGGGCTAAGTTGTAAAATGCCCAAAAAATTCAACACATGTCGAATAACATCATTCATAGGGGCATAAGTACAATTATCAAGAAATGTATTTCATTCATTAACACATCCAGACTACAGGCCCATATCATGCAAATTCTCCAAAATATCACGTGACGATGCACTTGTCCAACATACACAGGGGTAGAAATGCAAATAGAATAAACAGCAAGGTCCTAAGTGCAAATGTCCCAAAATAAAAACAACTATATGCGATATTTACAGGACTAACTAATAAAAGCAATAAACAGAGGGGCCTACAAGAAATTTACCCCTTATTATCCGAGGGTTGAGGATGCGCCACGTGGTGTATCCAACGGTTGCTGGGCACTGCTCCTTAACGAAGGACCTCGGCTATGATCGGGCGATGGAAGGTTCGCCACATGGAGGATCAAATGGCTGAGGTACGTTGTGGCTAAACCTTCATCGGGAAGGACGGTCCAGATCCAGCCTCAGATGATCGAACGGTGGTATGTGGCTCCTCAAATGGACGGTGTGGATCAAAATTGGAGCGGCGAGAGGGATCGGACGGCTCTGGAGACTCCTGGAAGAACTTGGCTCCGGCGAACTTCACCGGAGCACCACGGCTGCGCTGGGCCTCCTCTGCTGCTACTAAGGTGTGGAATAGCTCCGCCTTGACGCTCCGCAGCTGACGAGCTCCTCCGATGACGCTGGGAGGCTCCGAGGAGCTCCGACGACAAAGGTGGAGCTGGGGCTCCTGTGCTGAACGTGAAGACCCCCAGATGGGCCTTGTCTGACCTGAAAATGGCACAGGAAGCTTGCTGGGTCGAGGGCAAAGTGCCTCAACCCTGTTAGGGATGGTGTGGTGGTCGGATGAGGCAAGATGGTCGATCTCCGGCGAAGCGACGGCGGTGAAGATCGAAGTCCCTGCTCCGGGGTGACTCAGGGGGTGTGAGTGGGTGCAGAAGGTGCAGAGAAGTCTCGTGGGTGTGAGGGTCGAGTCCGATGATCGAGAGGGTGACTGAGATGGTCAGAATCGATGAACGACGGCGAACGATGAAATTGGGCGAAAATGGAAATTCGAGAAAACTAGGAAGGATTAGGCTTACCGGATGGGTGGATTCGACTGTGGAAGAGCTCCTAGAGCTCCTGGTCTTCGCCTCAAGGGATGTCGATGCCCGAGGCTCGAGCGCTGCTCCTGGGCGGCGCACGACGGTGAAACGTCGCCGGATCAGTGACGCGGTGGTCCTCCGCCTCTCTGCAGCACTCCGACGGCTAGCTGTCACTCTAGAGGATCGTGTGGAGGTCCTGGGTGGAAGGGGCGACGCCAAAGATGGCGTGAAATACGGCTGGAGCTTGAGCTAAATAGTCCTAGGGGTCCGAGAAGATGGGGTCGGGCATGGATATCGGAGCTTTGACCCCGAGGAGAAACCACCGGGCGTGGATCTCGGTTGATGAATCTTTAATCAGGACCCAGGGTTTAATGATTTGGCGTTCGGATCAAGGCACGATAATTTAGAGAAAAGGCGGGTCGGGCGCAGATCCGGAACAGACGTGGTCCAGGGGGAGAGTTGACCGAGGGTCAACAATCCCCCGTGGACCAATAGGAATCCAGGAATTATTAAAGATTTGATAATTCAATAAAAATTAATAAATGAATTAATTTCGAAAAACTCAAAACATAAAAAATGTTTCTTTATTTTTAAATTAATTTTTGGTGATTTTTATTTAATTTTTTGAAATAAAAATTAAGTATTTACAAAATAGTATTATTATATATAGGTATATACAATATACATTTTTTATTTTTGATTTTTAATTATTTATTTTTGTAATTTTATTCCAATTTTATATTTTATTTATTTATATAATAAAATTTGGAATAAAAGTATATTTTTATTTTATTTTTATTAATTATTTACATAGAGTAAATAAATACTTATATACACATATATACATGGTATATATACAATGTTGGGTTTGGTTTTATTTTTAGTTCCTTTTATTTTATTTGTATTTTTGTAATTTTTATTTTATTTATTTACATTATGAAGTATAGAATATGTACACATTTTTGTTGGATTTTCATTTATTTATTTATAGGGATAAATAAATAGATAAAGGGTTCTATGTACATGGCTTTTATACAATGATGAAGGGATTTTTAATTTCTTTTTAATTTTCTAATTTTTATTTTGATTTTATATTTACAACTATATACAAATAAATACATACCCATTTTTATTTGAATAAGAGGAAAATAAATTTTATTTTATTTAGAGGTATATGTACACCAATGAGCTTCCTTATCTCTCTCTACTTGGGTTCTTTTTGCGGTCAGGCCCATGCTGAGCCCTCCCTTAGGATTAGGTCGCTCAATATTTATTCTAAATATCTCCCTCTTTTTCTTTTAATTCTTTATTATTTTATTTATGCACAAAAACATGCTATTTATTCATATTTACAAAATGCATGCTATTTGACAATTATTGATATTTGCAAGAATATACATGTGTTTTGCATGGGTTTTGTAGCTAAAATAAAAGAATAAAGAGTGATGAATGGGTATTTCATCAGATGCCTAGAGTGTCATAGTTCGTTTTGTGGCCGAAGATCCGTCGCGAGTAGCCTCCCATCCAGTCGCAGCTTGGTTGAGGCTAAGACCCATCCGTCCACCTTCGCCTGGAGATTCTGAGTTCATTGGTAGCATCAGGTATATATCACTCTATTCATCAGCACTTCTTGTTTGATCCGTAGTTTCTATTCCGTCATCACCACCTTTCATCAGTTCCGACCACTCGGTCTGGAGCTCCGCTACACCCACCTCTCCGCACGGATTTGCCCCTCGATTCACCCCACATCTCTTTACATAATCTGATCACCTTTAGACTCCCCCATCATAGCGAGATTGAGGTTTAGACCTCCATCTCCCACCTTCACAGGAGGTCGAGCACCATCCCACGTCACTTCTTGATGAGCCGAAAAAAATCCTAATGATCCGGATCAGGTAAAAATATCACTCGGGTCGTTGCGACCCGGATCGATAGAGACCTCAGCTCAATCAAGAAAATTAAGTGCAGACCACCAAAATAGAATGAAAATCAAATAAAGATAATAGCGGTCATGGCTATTGGATTAGCATGGTATAGCGACCAGGGTCGGACTGAGGGAGCACGTGATGGCCTCGCGGCCTACGAAGTAGTCTAAAAAAAAGAAATAAAATAAAAGAGGAGTCTTTTTGGTGGATTTTTAATTCTTTTTATATTTTTTTGGATTTTCAATTAATAAAGAAAAATAAGGAAAGCAAGTAAACAAGCCAATTCAACTAATTATTTAATCACTCAAAAATCACCCAAAAAAATCAAAAAAAATGTTTTTAAGTTTTTTATATTTTTTACTATTTTTGGTTAATTTTTGGTATTTTTCTGATCTTTATTAGATTTTATAAAAATCAAACAAGGTGGAAAATAAAAGGGACTGTCCAGTCAGGTGTCAAGAGCCAATTTAAAATGCAAAATGGTCTTATTAAGACCTGAAGGTAATTTTCCTATAAAGATCAAAACACAAGAAAAATTTGGCCACTGGAATTATTAATTTTTTATTTTTCTTTTAATTATTAGAATTTTTATAGTTTTTAAGGGGTTTTGTAACTTTTATGGGTTTAATATATCCAAAAATGACCAAAATTGGTCAGAAAATCAAACAAGGCAAAACAAACACTATGTAATTTTTTTGTAATTTTTAGAGATGTTTTATATTTTTTGTGAATTTTAGAGTTAGACAGTAACAAAAATAAGTGTTTTTGAATTTTTAAAAATAACAAAAATAATCAAAAATGTCTCCAAAAATTAGAGAAAAATTTACACTATGGCAGGAGCCATGTATCCAATTTTCATCAAATTTGGAGTTAATTTGCTATTTTATTAAAAATAAAAACAAGGGTATAGTGCACAGGGACCTGTACGCAAATAGTAGAAAGTCCAGGGGGTCCAGTGTAATTTCTCCACAAAATCACGTACGAGGCGCGTGACTTGGGCAGTCAGGGACCTATTTGCAAGGAAATTAAAGTTCCTGGAATATTTAGTAGCACGTACTAAAAGTCCAGGGGCTTCAGTGTAAAATACCCAATATATCAAGCACATGCGCAATTAAACCATTCACAGGGGTATTTATGCAAATACTAAGAAGTTAATTTCATTCAATAATACCCTAGAACATCAAGGCTATACATGCAATTAACCCAGACAATCACGTGTCGAAGCACGTGTTCCACTACAAGCAGGGGTATAAAAGCGAATACCAAAAACGACAGGGTCCACTATGCAAATTACCAAACACAAATAAAATGTCTAAAATATTTACAGGACTACAAATTAACACCTAAAAATCTAAGGGCCTAAGAGATGTTTACCCTTTATTAAATTGAGGACGGATGGCTGCCACGTGGAGATCCAACGGTCGTAGGAGGGTGGCGCCTCAACAAAGGAGCCATCGGTTCTGATCGAACGGCTGCGGGCTCACCACGTGGCTGATCTGACGGTCCTCGCACGCTGTGGATGAACCTCACTACATCGACGGTCACAATAACTCCTCCAAGGATCGAACGGTGATGGCTGCTCCTGGCGTGGACGTCTGAGATCTAATCAAGAGCTGGAGGGGGAATCAGATGGCTCTGGAAGGTCCTCGATGAACTGGACGCCGGCGAGGTTCACCGGACTCGTGTGGGTGCTGGAGGCCTCCTCGCGGGTTGCTACTGATCGAAGAAGAGTCGCCTTGGGCTCCCGCGTCAAATGGAATCCTCTGATGACGCGACGGAGCCCCGGAGAGCTCAGGCGACGTCGGCAGAGGCGGAGGTGCTGTGCCTGAGTGTCGAGCCCTCAGATGAGATCCTTTGGTCCTGCAAAATGACGCAACACACTCCTGGGTAGAGGGCAAAATGCCTCGACCCGGTCAGGGGTGGTGAATGTGATCGGCGCGTCGGGGCGAAGGGGTTCCGGCGAGGCGACGACGGAGGAACCCCAAATTCCAGCTCCTGTGCGAGCTGGGTTGGATGAGTGGGTGGAGAAGGTGCGCGGAGGGAAGGCGGAGATGATGGGAGATTCCGATGATCGGGACGAAGACGAGAGTGGTAGGAATAGGCGATGGACGGCGACGGAGCAAATTGGGCGAAAACGGAAATTAGGGAAATAGGGAAGGAGAAGGGGCTACCTACTGGATGCTATCGACTGTGGAGGAGCAGGGGATGCTCCAGGTCCTTGCCTCGAGGACCGTCGGTATCTGAGGCTCGAGCGTTACCTCCAGGCGGTGCACGGCGGTGCAACGTCGCCGGATCGATGGTCCTCCACTCCTTCCTCGCTGCAACATGGCCTGAAGCGAGCTGTCACTCTCGCGAAGGCAATGGAGGTCCTAGGGTGGCGTGAAATGATCCAAAGATGCGTGAAATTAGAGGCGGAGCTCGGCTTATATGCGAGTGCAGGTCCGAGAAGAGGAGGTCGGGCAAGGTTCCACGAAGCGCGGATCCCCACGCGGATGATCGGGCAAGGATCTCGGATGCACAAGGAAGAAGAAGAACCCGGGGTTTGCGGATTCAGTGGTTGGGTCATGACGCGAAAGTTCAGAGAAATCGGGTCGGGCGTCATGTACCCGTGGGAAGTGGTCCAAGGGGGGGAGTTGACCGGGGGGTCAACGTCCCCGTTGGACCAATGAGAGCAGGCCATTTGGAAATGATTTAAAAATTGATTTAAAAATAGAAAATGGCCGAATTATTAAAAACTCAAAACATAAAAAATGTTTATTTTATTTTTTTTCTATTTTTTGGTGATTTTTGATTAATTTTTCAAAATAAAAATAAGGTATTTACACTATAGTGCTATATATAGGTACATATACAATATGGATTTTTTTTATTTTTGATTTTTAATTTGTTATTTTTATACAATTTTATTCCCATTTTATATTTTATTTATTTATAGCATAAAATTAGGAATAAAAATGTATTTTTATTTTATTTTCATTATTTATATACAAGGGTGAAATAATTAGCTATATACATATATATACATGGTATATGTACAATGTTCTTTTTGGATTTTTAATTTTGTTCTTTTTATTTGATTTTTGTTTCTATGGTTTTTATTTTATTTATTTACATCATAAAAGATAGAATATATGCAAATTTTTAGGGATTTAAATTTATTTATTTATAAGGTTAAATAAATATAGATAAGTGTTCTATGTACAAGGTGAATATATACAAGTGGATATTTTTGTTTTCTTTTTATTTTTTCTATTTTTATTTGGATTTTCTATTTACAAATATTTACAAAAACCATTTTATTTTATTTTTAGAGGAAAATATCTTTATCGTATTTACAGGTATATTTACACACATGAGCTCCCTATCTCTCTCTACTTTGGCTTTTATGTGGTTGGCCCATGCTGGGCCCTCCCTTGGGATTAGGTTGCTCAATATTTATTCTAAATATTTCCCTCTTTTTCTTTTAATTCTTTATTCTTTTATTTTTGCACAAAAAACATGCTAATTATTAGTTTTTACACTATGCATGCTCTTTGCTAATTATTTGTATTTACAAGTATCTACATGCATTTGCAAAGGTTTTTGTAGCTAAAATATAAGAATAAAGAGTGATGAATGAGTATTCATCACCCCCCTATACTTAACTTTGCTAGTCCCTTAGCAAACACTTACTTGAAAAAGAAGTGAAAAAGAGAAAGAAAAAGAAAAGGAGGAGAATGTACATGGATCAAGGTTGATTACTAAACTTGCCTTCATTAAATTGAATTATGGAGCTCGATCAGATCTTTGGATTATTAATGTGTCGGAACCTTATTTGGACTTAAGCTTAAAACTCAACAACCTCTAAGTTCCACCAATCTATAATCAAGACTCCTCAACAATCCAGATCAGAACAAGTCACCAAACACAAACCCTGAAGACCATGAATCTTTCCTTGTACTGTGAATGTGAAGTATAAGCTCTCCACCTCAGAAATGGCAACTTAACAACCCTCCCCAACAAGTTAACTCTATGACCCCAATCTGGCCACTCTTTCCTCGAGGAGCGGGGTATTCCCTTCTAAGTTCAAGTGCAACCGGCTCAAGAAGAGGGGGAAGAAGAGAATGGACCATGGCCAGTGTAGCCATGTATCCTTGGGAGCTCGACCAGTGTAGCCAAGTCTCCCTGCTGCAAGCTACATATGGTGGGACATGAATCTCAAGCTTTGCTTATTGCACTATATACATACTCCGGTGGGATTATCATTTTCTCTCAGACCCACCACTTTTTCGGAGTTATTTTCTTTTTGCATTTTTTCCTTTTTTTTTCAAATGCATCTATACAACATATACATGTGCAGCATATATACAAGTGATAAATACTCATTCATCACTCTTTATTCTTATATTTTAGCTACAAAAACCTTTGCAAATGCATGTATATGTTTGTAAATACAAATAATTACCAAAAGCATGCATTGTATAAAAAGTAATAATTAGCATGTTTTTGTGCAAAAATAAAAGAATAAAGATTAAAAAGAAAAAGAGAGAAATATTTAGAATAAATATTGAGCAACCTAATCCCAAGGGAGGGCTCAACATGGGCCCGACCGCATAAAAGCCAAAGTAGAGAGAGATAGGGAGCTCATGTGTGTAAATATACTTGTAAATATAATAAAAATATTTTCCTCCAAAAATAGAATAAAATGGTTCTTGTATATATTTGTAAATATTTATAAATACAAAATCAAAATAAAAATAGAAAAAGTAAAAAGATAATAAAAATGTTCACCTTGCACATATTCACCATGTACATAGCACACCTATCTCTATTTATTTCACCCTTGTATATATATATATAATAAAAATAAAATAAAAATATCTTTTATTCCTAATTTTATGCTATAAATAAATAAAATATAAAAAGGGGATAAAAATGTATAAAAATAACTAATTAAAAATCAAAAATAAAAAATCAACATTGTACATATGCCTATATATAGCTCTATAGTGTACATACCCTATTTTTATTTCGAAAAATTAATTAAAAATCACCAAAAATAGAAAAAAATAAAATAAACATTTTTCGTATTTTGAGTTTTTAATAATTCGGCCATCTCCTATTTTAAATTGATTTTCCAAATCATTTCTAGGTGGCTGATTTTCATTGGTCCACGGGGGATGTTGACCCCCCGGTCAACTCCCCCCTGTTGACCACTTCCCACGGGTCGTGACGCTGATAACACGCATATACCACGAGGGTCACTAATAAAAATGAGAAGTGTCGCTGAGGCGACCGCTTGCAGAATACGGGTTGATCAGCAATTAACCCACAACAAAAGAATACATCAATGAAGTTCAAAAAGAAATGTGAATTAATCTTTATTTACTCTACCATAAAATGTATAGGGAACAAGCATGTAGAGGTCGAACCACAGAGAGCAATACGAAAATGCATGTGCCTGCATGTGCAAATTAGTCATCCTTGTGTGAAGTGGGTTTTTAATTAATTAAATATATATTTTTTTATTTTATTGATTATTATTATATATTTATATATATATATGGATAATAATAATATAATTAGATAATATATATATATGTACTATATTTAATATAAAGATGTATGGATACCCATAGAGGGTTAGTATATACATACAATATATATAGGTAGATATAAGCACAATGAATTATATATATATATACTTTTTTTATAAATAATAATAATAATAAATAAATATAATAATACATATAAATAACTAGATATATATATATTATACATATAGATATATATATATATTTCTTTTTAGGAAATACCTGTATATACATAAAATAATACTATAATATTTACAAAAATACTTAAAATAGTCAAAAATCAAGGAGTAAAGTCTTTTTGGGTTTTTCATCATTTTTCACTATTTTTGTGATTTTTGGGGGATTTTTGAGAATACTTTTAGTATTTTTAAATAGCTAAATAATAGCAAACAGTGGAATAAGGTCTGGCTGTAATAAAAATGAACATTAAAAATAGTTACAAGCCTCAAAAATTTTCCACCCTTTTTTTCTAATAAAGATAATAAAATATAGCATAAATAGGGCCTGAGTTTATATTTTTCTGATTTTTCTTTGAGTTTTTATATTTTTTTGAAGTTTTTGGGTATTTTTGGATTTTTAAGGTTTTCCTTTTGAGATTTCTAGGGATTTTTGGACTGACACTAAAATAGTTCAAAATACACCATAGGGAATTTTTTTGGAATTTTTCAATGCATTTTGATATTTTTTTGGGATTTTATTAGTTAGACAGTGAATAAAGGACATGTTTTTGATTTTTAATAAATGCAAAAATGAAACAAAATGAAAAACTAAAAATATGGCATGCAAGTATAGCCAAACAGTATCTTAAGTCTATTTTAGCAATATTTTTCGAATTAATATGGAGCACAAAATAAATAGACAAAGCATTCAAAAATTAAATAGCCTAGCAGGGGTATTTTTGCAAATAAAATAGTTCGCAGGGGCATACATGTAAAAATTACAATAAAAATACACGTGACCTTTTATTTTCAGGACCATTTAATAAATACAAGAACCTGGCAGGGTCTAACTGCAAATTTTACGCGCCTCACGTGGGTGCTCCACGTGCGGCGCGTAAGGACTAAAACGCAAATATAAAAACTACAGGGGGTCTTCTGCAAATTATACAATTTATATACATAGTAACTTTTTATTTTTGGGGTTAAACTATAAATATAAAAAGCTGAGGGGGTCAAATATGAAATTTACCCCCAAACACGCGCGTGATCCAACGGCTTCAAGCGCGCCACTTATCCACGTGTCGAGCCCTCGGCGCTCGATACCCCTTCGACGATCTGCGGTCGAGATTGCATCTGAGGTCTGATCGCACGGCCCAGGCTTGTGCTATATGGACGGCCCTGATTAAAACTGGGGCCGTCCCCTCCATCCAACGGCGACTGCTGCTCACGAAGAACAGGGAAGAACGGCTGACTTCCCTAACTTCGATCGGTGATTTCCCCGCCTCTAGGCGCTCCATGTTGCTGCTGGTGGCCTCCAGGCGTCCGGCAGAGCGGTGCGCACCGTTCGAGATACTCCAGAAGGTCCAGGACCCCCTAGATCGGTTGAACGAGCTCGGAGAAGAGAGGGGGGTCCTGGAACCTCGCAGGGACTATAATCGAGCCCCAGAGGGCTCCGTTTAGCTTTAGACCTGCACCACAAGACTGAGGGGCTCGAGGGGGTTTTCCTCGACCCGGGGTTTAGGGTAAAAGAGTAGGGAATGGCGGAAGGCGGCGAGGTCCGGCGAAGCGGAGGAGGGGGACCTCGATTCGCAGAGCAGGGCGAGCTCTGGATGATGAGAAACGTGGGGTGAGTGTAGAATGCGTAGGGGAAGGCGGTGAGGTGGAGCGAAGGGTCGGATATCGTGCCGATCAGGGTAGAGAGGTTCGTCGGAGCTAAACTCCGGCGAACTTCGATTTGGACTAATCGAGAACCTGAGGCTCTACTGATTACGTTAAAGCTAAACTACAGAGTAAAAACTAAAATTAAGCTAAAAACGAGAAGAAATCAGCTCTTATACCTGGTTGGCGACCAGGGAGCAGGACCTCCGGCGAGCGGCGGCCGTGGGCACTCCTCGCAACTCCTCCGACCGTCTGAAGCCTCTAGGAGAACCCTCCTGTCACAAGGATCCTCGAGAACTGGAAAAGATGGTGGAAAATCGACCGAAGGGAGGCCAAAAAACGGGAGGAAGTCGAAGGTCTTATTTATAAACAAAGTATGCGCCCTTATTGGCCGGCGAATCTTGACGAATCTGGGCTATGTACAAGGGAGCATGGGATTGGGCGTGATTCTTGGATGTACAAGGAACAATTTTCATGAAGGGTTTTATCGTCCTCGAGCTACAAAAATCGCGTGAAAAATCGGGGAAACATGGCGTCCCATGACTTGTCAGAGGGGTAGGTCTAGGGTATGAAGAGTTGACCCGAGGTCAACCCTTGGCGGCCTGCGATTGGTCCACGCAAGCCGCTAGAAGACAAAACAGCATGGGTTAATATAGATTAATTATTTTAAATTAGTAAATGATTTTATTATTTTTTGAGTATAAAATAAAAAATGTTTATTAATTTATGTAGTATTTATTTATGATTTTATTGAATTTTTCAAGGTGTTTTATTATAGTTTTATTTGAATAATATGTATATGTATGTATTTCCATGTATTTTTATGTATTTTATTTTTATATTGTTTATTTTCTTTTATTATTTTATTGGCTTATTTTATAAATTTATAATTTATTTTTATGAGTATAAAGGTATTTTCGTTTGATTTTTATGAGTTTATTTATATTTTAAAATAAATAGGTATAGATGTATGTAGGTATACTTATAGGTGTTTTATTTATGTATTTTGTACACTTAATTTATTTATTGTATTTTCTTGATTTTTATTTTGGGTTTGTGTTTTTAATGAGTTATTTATAATGTATACCTTATTATAAGAATAAAAGAATCACTGAATAAAATCCTTTTTATTTATATATAGGTATACAGCATCGATGTTTTTGTCTATGAAATTGTAGACTTGTTTTATTTTACAAATTATTTTGTTTTCTTTTACTTTCTAATATGTGTATGCATTATATACATTATTTACAAAATTCTAAAAATATGAATTTATACCATAAAATGAATATTTTAATCAGTCCTATATACAAGAAGGGCCAAAAACCTAACTTCTGCATATGGACTCCAAAAATTATGAAACCAATTTTATAAAATAGTTCATGGAATGCTATATACAATTAAAGGTGAGTTTGGGTGATTTGGAGTTTTTATTTGCAAGATATGGGTCTGTGAAGTTGAGATTTTGGCTTTTTATTCTGTGTATAAAATGTACAATGGGTATTATTTTTACACAAACTCAATTTTGTATTTTTATTTACATTATTATCTACAACTTTTATGTACAAAGTTTCTTTATTTGATGAATGAATAATTATATATATAATAGATGCCAAAAATGCATAGATGAATGAATTAATGAATGAGGTATTTGTTGTACACTGGCCCTTATCTCCCCCTACTTTATTCCTTGTCGACCAATTCCATGCTGGCTTTGGTCTCGGGGTTAGGGTCATAAAATATTTGCAATATTTTATTCCTTTTTCTTTTCTTCTCTTTATTCTATAATTTTGACATTAAAAACCTTATTTATGTACCATTAATACAATGAATATTAGGTGCTATTATGTACAAATAGATGCTATTTACATGCATTTGCTGGGGTTTTTAAGGCCAAAATGATAGAATAAAGGTGACGAAATGGAGATTCATCACCCCCCTATACTTGCCTTTGCTAGTCCCTAGCAAACACTTATGCAATAAGTACAAAAAGAATAAAGAAAAGAAAAAGGAAAATGAAAGAAATATAGAGTGAATAGGGATGCTTTCAGTGCAATGCATGTCCTTACAAAGTCTGAATTTGGAGCTCCTGTCAGACCTTGGGTGTGAATGTGTGTGGAACCTAATCGGGAACCAGCTCTAAAATACAACAGCCTTCGATAGTCACAGGACTCGGTTCAACCCACCTCAACAGCCGGGTCAGAACCAGTCTACATCATACGCAAACCCTTATAACTATGAAGCTGACTTGTACGGTGTAAGTGATAGTGGCTCTCCCCAACTGAAATGATAAAAGAACTGGCTTCTCCAGAATGACAACCCAATGATTCCCCCATCCAATAGCTCCTTCCTCGAGGAGCAGGGTATTCCCTTCTAAGTTCAAGTGGCAACCAGCTCAAGAGGAGGGGGTGAAGAGAAGAATGGACGGTAGCCAGTGTAGCTACCTATCCCGGGATGCAAGACCAGTGTAGTCAAGTCATCCAGCTGCAAGCTTACATATTTGACTTTGGAGCTCAAGCTTGCTTATTGGCTTTACAACATACTTTGCAGGCATTTTATTTTTTGTACAGGCCTGATCATTTTCATTTTTTTTACTATTCACAACAGCATTTACATAAGGAGTTTTTCCTCTTGAGCCAGTAGACTATCCCTCTTTTGAAGCTTTATCGCAACCCACGATCTCCTGTCTTTAGACCTCATTGCTATTGGACCAGGTTGGGGTGCACTTCCCTCCCTAGACGAGGACGAATGTTTCCACCCGTGTGCGTCTCAGACTGGCAAATCCAATCCCCTCACCACTCCAACTGAGTTGAGCCAAGTGAAAGGTGCAGGTGTCCAAGTTAGGTCACGGTTGGCAAGAGTCATGCGTGTGTCTCGAAAAGTTCTAGTTAGTCCACTGAGGTGACTTGAACCCAGTCCTGATTTCTCAAAGAATTCAGTCTGCATAGACCTAAAGTACCTTAGATCTAGTTCCCATAAGGTTCCAGTGCAATTAGGTGCGGTAAGGTCTAACCAAGCTCCAATTTGAGATTTTATCAGACTGATTCAATCATCAAGCTTCACTCAAAAGAATATGAATGGTATGCTTATGCTATGCACAATGAATAATGCAATTTTTTCATAAAGAATTTGAAAGAATCAAATAATGTTTTTACACAAGGAATTTTTGCACAGGAAATAAGAACTGAAAACATACAAAAAGTTTATACACTTATTTACATGGGTGTGCCACTTTATATACAAAGTTTAGGCATTTCTAAAAACTTAACAGGTTTGAAGTAGTTTTATTTAGACATGTACAGACAGAATTGTATGTGTCTTATTTCTGATTTACAAGTATCTGCAATGGTGTTCTTATTAGCTTTGAAAATAATTTTGCAAACTATAGTACACGATAATTTTTGGAATCGTTCATACACATTTGAAAACTATTTTTGCAAAGATTTTTCACACTATATACATAGAATTTTCACAATAATTTTGCCCAGCATTTTTCAAAATATTTGCCCATAGGTTTTTCAAATCTTTTCTTTCACACAAAGAAAAAGTTTTTCAATCAACACAGTTTCACACATTTGAAATCATTTCACATCAAATTTTTCAAAACTGGTCACACTATTTTTCAAATCATACTGTATAGGATCTGATTTATTTAATCAGTATGTACAAAAGAAGAAAAATTGTATTTGATGTATAATATGGTTTGGGTCCTTATGGACTTTATTTGGGCTTATTCATTATTTACAGATGAGAGATTTTTGTGCGGACTCCTCAGACTTATTCGAGAATCATTTTCACGAGGGTTTTGAAAACTATAGTCCAAAATAATTTTTGCAAACATGTTCACGCATTTGAAAATCTTTTTACAGAGGTTTTACACAGCATAGGTAGATTTTTCAAAACAATTTTGACAATCAAATTTTCACAATCATTTGCACACTAGTTTTCACACATTTTGTTCCACTCAAAGAAAATAGGTTTTACACAAAACTAATTTTTCAAACGTTGAATACTTGTACACACTATTTTCACAAGATTTTCTAAAAAGAATGTTTTGCGGAAAACCCTTTTCTGATTTGATAATTAGTACAATTACAAGGAGTCTGAGGAGCTCACAATCATCTTTCATTATTATAAATCTACTTTTTACATTTTCTTTTATGTTGAAGTGATATTTTATTTTTCAGTATGAGTTATGGCTTTTAGTATATACATGGTATATACGACCCCCCTATACTTAGCTTGAGCTATGTCCTCATAGATCGAAAGGAAAAAGCAAAGACATAACTCGTACTGAGTATAGACAGATTCTAAAGAGTAAATATGAATAAAATGAATGAATGAGAAGTTGACCGTCCCCCCTATACTTAGGATTAAATGATCCGAAGTATAGCAGACTGTACAAAAAGTAGGGAGGGTCAAGGGTGGGAATATACTGATCGTACTCAGAATGTCTCCCCCTATACTTAGGGTAAGATACTCCTAAGTATAGACAAGAAGAGGAGACAACGGAGAGGATCGGGTCGAAATGAAAAGCTCTAGGTGCACATCCCCCTATACTTAGGACAAAGTACGTCCTAAGGATAGAAAACCTGTCTACAAGGGCGGCACCTTTTTAAGATAGAAAAAGAAAATAGAAAAGGAAAAGAAGAAAAGAAGAAAAGAAGAAAATCAGATGAACAGTTGTTGAATTGCATAATCTGAATCTTTCGATGCCGCAGGTGCTGTAGAGATGTCATCATGGTGCATGAGCTGAACGGAGTCAACAACGGCCAGGAATGTGTCTGGTTCGAGGTAAGGCTTCAGTAGTTGGCCATTGACGATGAATGGCTGTGCGTCAGGGGACAATTCGGATATAGCAATGCTTCCATTGTCACGCACTTCGCAAACTCTAAATGGCCCTGTCCACTTACTCTTTAATTTGCCTGGGAATATCCACAACTTTGCATCAAATAACCACACTTTCTGTCCAACGTCAAAGGTCTTTTATCTGATGTGCCGGTCGTGCCAGCGTTTCACCTTCTCCTTGTTCAAGGTGTTATCGTATGCATAGTCTCGAAATTCCAAGAGCCTGTTCAGATCATCTTTTCTCTTCTGACCACTTTTTCGTGAGTCCAAATTACAGCCGTTGATTGCCCATAAAGATTTGTGAATTAATTCCACGGGCAGATGGCACGGCTTCCCATATACAAGACGATAGGGCGACATGCCCAAGGGAGACTTGTAGGCTGTTCGGTAAGCCCATAGGACCGAGTCCAAGAGTTGAGATCAGTCCTTTCTGTTTGGCCTAACAAGTTTTTGCAGAATAGTCTTGATTTCTCTGTTTGATAATTCCGCCATGCCATTGGTCTGAGGGTGATAAGGAGACACGACACGTTGGTCGATGCCGTACTCCTTCGTTAACTTCTTGACCTCTTTGTTAATGAAGTGGCTACCCCCATCTGATATAAGGATTTTTGGTATCCCAAACCGCGAAATGATGTTCTTCTTCAGAAACTGGCAAACTGTTTTGCTGTCGGCGGCTCGAGCAGGGATAGCTTCAACCCAACGACTCACGTAATCGACGGCAAGGAGGATGTGCTCAAAACCATGACTGTTAGGGAAAGGTCCCATGAAGTCAATGCCCCATGCATCGAAAACGTCTGCTATCTGAATGATTTTCAGGGGCATTGAGTCTTTGGCAGTTAGTGTTCCCTTCAATCTCTGACAGTAAATGCATCTTTTGACGAATTCAGCTGCATCCTTGAATAAGGTGGGCCACCAGAGGCCACACTGTAGAACTTTGGCTGCTGTCCGATCTCCATAGTGATGTCCACCAGATTCGAGCGAATGACAATGCTCGAGGACACTAAATTGCTCCGTCTGAGGAATGCACCTACGCCAAATACAATCTGCTCCTTCTCTGAATAAAAGAGGATCTTCCCATTGGTAGAAGCGGATGGTCGACATGAATTTGTTCTTTTGGTTCTTCGTCCAATCAGATGGTGTTACCCCAGAGACGAGGTAGTTGACTATATCTGCATACCAAGGAAGAGAATCCACTGCTAATATGGCTTCGTCAGGAAAGGTTTCTGTGATAGGTGCATTATTCAGAGGAGACTCACGCTGCTCTATTCTGGAGAGGTGATCTGCTACCACATTCTGAACTCCAGGCTTGTCCTTTATTTCCAGATCGAATTCCTGGAGGAGAAGGATCCAACGAATCAGTCTTGGCTTGGCATCCTTCTTCTGCTGTAAGTACCGGATAGAAGAGTGGTCTGTAAAGATTGTGACTTTTGATCCCAACAAATAGGATCTGAACTTCTCTAAGGCGAAAACCACAGCCAGCAATTCTTTCTCTGTCACTGTATAATTCCTTTGAGCTTCATCCAATGTTCTGCTGGCATAGTGAATGGCATAGGGCGCTTTGTCTTTCCTCTGCCCTAGAACAGCTCCGACTGCAAAGTCTGACGCATCGGTCATTATCTCAAATGGAAGAGTTCAGTCGGGAGGCTTCAAGATTGGAGCCTGCGTGATAAGCTCCTTCAACTGATTGAAAGCAAGGAGAACTGGCTGATCAACGATGAACTCGGTTTCCTTGCACAAAAGTTCTGTCAGAGGTCGGGCAATGCGGCTAAAATCTTTGATAAATCGTCTGTAAAATCCCACATGCCCCAGAAATGACCTCACATTCTTAACTGACTGAGGTGGCTGAAGATTTGAAATGACATCCACCTTTGCCGGGTCGACTTCCATGCCACGTTTGGAAACGACATGGCCCGGCACAATACCCTCAGTGACCATAAAGTGGCTCTTTTCCCATGAGAGCACTAAATTGACTTCTCAGCATTTCTGAAGCACTCGGTCTAGGTGCTCGAGGCAAGAATCGAAACCATCACCATAGACAGAGAAATCATCCATGAACACCTCGAGAAAACTGCCTACCATCTCGGCGAAGACTGCTAACATGCATCTTTGGAAGGTTACAGGTGCATTGCACAATCCAAAGGGCATTCTCTTGGAGGCATAGGTGCCGAACGGGCAAGTGAAGGTAGTCTTCTCTTGATCCTCAGGGACGATCGCCACTTGGTTGTACCCGGAGTACCCATCCAGAAAGCAGAAGAACTCCTTGCCTGCTAATCTCTCCAAAACTTGATCAATGAATGGCAAGGGGAAGTGGTCCTTCTTGGTTGCTGCATTAAGACGGCGGTAGTCAACACACACCCGCCAGGAGGTTGGTACCCGAGTAGAAATTTCCTCTCCTTTATCATTTGTAACCACGGTAAGCCCCAATTTCTTGGGAACAACATGCAATGGGCTTACCCATTTTGAATCGGAGATAGGATAGATGAAGCCTGCATCACACCACTTCGTGATTTCTTTCATGACGACGTCCCGAAGGTTAGGGTTTAGCCTTCGTTGGAATTCGCGGGACGGCTTAGCATCTTCTTCTAGATAGATGTGGTGTGAGCACAGGGCTGGATTTATCCCTCGGAGATCTGATACGCTCCAACCAAGTGCCTTGCGGTTCTTTTCTAGAACCTCGAGAAGTTGAGATTCCTGATCCGGTGTCAGCCTGCTGCTGATGATGACCGGATACAATTGTTCTTCACCCGCAAGGAAAGCATACTTCAGGCCTGCAGGAAGTGGCTTGAGTTCTGGTTTTGATCTGTCCACTTTATCTGTTACTTCTGATACCATGCTGGTGGTGGACTGTACTTCCTTGCGATACTTACCATCCTCAGCATCTTGTTGAGATCCCGGTGATGCACCGAACGGTTCTGCGCTAAGCTGATCATGTTCGGTCTAGAGTGAATGCTCAAGAAGATGCGCCTGCATCTGAGAATCTGTCTCCCACGAATCATCGGAGCATATGCTGACTGCGCTTTCCAAGTCCTCCTCAAGAGTGAGGATTTCTCGGGTCCATGAATCATCCAATGATAAGGCGGAGTCTCTGATCTCTGCAATGAAATCGCAGTCTGCTTCTGATGTGTTCTGGCTCTCATCAGTTGCGGTATTCGGTTCTTTGTTCATGTTTATCGTGATTCGCTGGGTGTTCGAGCTGAAAGTGATCTTCCCAGACCCGTAATCAACCACGGCGCCTGAAGTACGAAGGAATGGTCTGCCAAGGATGATAGGGGTCTGGAGCAAGGGTGCAGGCGAGTCCATATCAAGGACTACAAAGTCAGCTGGGAATTTCATTTCATGCACTTTAACTATCACGTCTTCCAAGAGACCTCGGGGCCGCTTGACGGATCGGTCATCGAACTGAAGGATCATGCGTGTTTGCTTGAGCGGTCCCAGCCCAAATTTCTGCATTATGGACGAGGGCAGAAGGTTGATGGAAGAACCACTGTCCAAGAGAGTGCGCTCGAAGACCTGATCAAAAATCTCGCAACTGATAAGAGGTGCTCCTGTGTCTTGCTTTTTCTGTGGGAGATTACTGATAGCTGCTACCGTGGCCAAGGTGAGGACATGTTTCTCAACTTGCTGGCGTCTGTTCTTTCTTGATGGGCGACGCTTGGTGGTACATACCTCCTTCAGTCCTTTCTTCACAGCTGGCATGTACTCCACGGCTTTCAACAAGGGAATCTCAACAGTCAATTTATCCAAAATATCCACAACACCTGGATCAGACAATGCATTTTTTCGTTTTGCAATTTTTTTGGATTTTTGTATTGCATGAGGAAAAGGAATATGTACATCACTATCAGGAAAGTCAAAGTTCTTATTTACATCAAAATCTTCGCCCACAGGATGTCGTACATCCGAACTACAAAAAGGAATACAATCTGGATCTTGGCCTGCTGATGCTGCTGGGCGATCAAAAAGGGTAGCGTCTTCCTCCTCACCCGCCCCTGTGGCTGGCACAGCTGATGCTGAAGATGACGATCCACCTGTTTCTTTATTCACCCCACTTGTAGTAGCAGGCGGAGGCAAGGCCCTACCGCTCCTGAGAGTAACAGCATTAGAATAAATAGTAGTATCATTACCAGATACGGACAGGACATTACATTCTACCTGCTCTTTTTTCTTGAAATTATTAGGGTTTGCTTCGACCTGAGCCGGGATGGTGGTTCGGGTGGCAGTCAGGTCGTCAAGGCGCTTTGTCATTTCTACTAGCCCTTTAACAAGCTGGGCCAGACAATCCATAGTGGGATTAGTAGGGGACACATCCGAAGATTCAGCGTGCAGACCACGCTGCTGTTGGGTAGATGGGTGGGGAGGCTGTTGCTGGTGGTGTTGCGGTGGTGGAGCAGGAAGTTGAAGCTGTTGGTATGGCGGAGGTGGATACTGCTGGTATGGTTGAGGCTGAGCAGCCGCATACTGGTGATACGGATGTGGGTGGCGGTACTGCGGCTGCTGGTAAGGAAAATTCTGCCTCCATTGGTGTGCAAACTGGGGAGGCTGCTGGTGTTGCTGGTGAGGTTGAGAGGTTTGGCCAAAACGACCACCCTGAGGTTGGTGGTACTGCTGGTTGGCAAATTGCTGACCCTGGGGTTGTCCCTGAGGACGGGTCGGTTGTGCATCATTCGTCCATACCCCATTGACTTCTTGGATCAGGGGTGGCGGTGGGAAAACTGGATCAGAAATAGAAAGGAACTCTGGTTGGTATACGACCATCTGCTACTGCGGCTGGCCCTGGTCGGGCGCCTGCACGTAGTACACGTGCTGGACCGCCGGTGGCTGCTGGCTCGGCTGAGGCTGATGCTGCGGTTGCTGCTCGTCCTTCTTCTCAGCGGGAGCGTCTGATGGTGTCGCCGACTGGACAGAGTTGATCGTACTGACCAACAGCTCGAGGTACTTGTTGATCTGATCGAGCTTATCCAGGTTCTGGGTCCTCTTCTCGATCACAGCGAGTTTCTCAAGGTCCTGTGATCGCTTCTCGATGATATCAACCTTAGAGAGATGGCCCCCGATGATGCTGAGGTTGGAGCTCTCATCTCTCTCTGCTTCCTTGGATGCAGCCATGTGCACTTGCTTCTGGAGGATCTGGGGCTGCTTCTGGTATGCCTTGGATGAAGAGAGGGCGGCCTCTCCTTCGGCCATTTCTTCAAAAATATGCCAAACAACATCTTCATCCTTGTTAAAATGGGAGCCCCCACATGCTGCGTCCACGAGCCTTTGGCTTTCAATGTTCAGTCCCCCAAAGAAATGTTGGACCAAGCTGGTCTTCGGGATATCATGATGGGGACACTTCTCCTGCAGATCAGTGAATCTCTCCCAAGCCTCGTGTACTGACTCATGTGCTCCTTGGGAGAAATTACTAATACGTGCTCGCATCTGGTTGAGCCGACCGAGAGGGTAGTATTTGTGCAGGAAGGCGGACTTCAACTCCTCCCAGGTCGTCATGACCTTTCCCATATGATTGACCCAATAGAGGGCCTTGTCCTGTAGACTGAAGGGGAAAGCCGTCATCTTTACAATGTCCAGAGGGACATTGGGATAGTGTGTGGTACGGCAAATGCGGGAGAATTGCTGCAGGTGAATGTACGGCTCTTCGTTCGTGTTTCCATGAAAGGCAGGGAGAAGGGCTATGAACTGGGGCTTCAGCTCAAAGTGAGCGTGTACCAGTGGAATTAGAATCCACTCGGTCATCTGGCTGTCTCCCGGGTTGTATATTTCTTTTAGTGTCGGCTTCGGTGGTGGTAATTCAAAGTCATCATCAGGAGGATCACCACCTCCACCTCCACCTCCTCCTCCCCGGCCTCCTCTGCCTCTGCCTCCTCCTCCATCGTCACGGTTCATCATGTCATTCAACATATCCTGGAACGCGGTCTGTGTGAGGGCCTGCTCGGTCAGCTGCTGTTGTATGGCCTGGATGGATGCCAACAACTGTGCATTAACTTGATTTTGATCTGGCACCTGTCCCTCTGGTAGGGTGGCTGCTGACCCTTGCCCTTTCCTCCTGGCGCCATGTCAGGGTCTGAGTCGGACGAAATGAACTCTGGAGTAGTCTCTAGGGCTCGCACTGGCTTCTATCTGCAGAATGAGATAGTCCGAATCAGATCACTTGCAATGAACTTTCAGCTGCCGTGATTAAGCTGGAATTCAGGTCAACCCCAGCATGTTGTGAATGGAAAAGGGATGTAGACTGTAATCGACTCCCATTCACAACGGCGAAAGCGGGACAAAAGTGATCCCAGTTTATTGGGTGGCCAAGAGAAAGGTAGAAAACGAGGAGTTTGGAGACCGATCCGCAAAGTCCGGATCGGGTTCTCGGGAATCGCCTCGAACTTATTGGCGGAGTTGAGTCTATGGAATCGATGTAGGTGTCGGCATGGTCCCGACGAAACCATCCATGGATCAACTTTCGCGAAGCACAAGAGAATGTCGGATTGTTGGAAGAATGATACGATGGTCAACGAGGAATAAAAGGAGTGTAAAACAGTAGAAAGGCTCGGTTGAGCGGGGTGGTCAAAGGGAAAAACAACAAAACGTCCGCAAATGCGCGGGACATGATCTTTGAACCTTAATCTAGATTCATTCAAACACAATACAAAATCGGGTTCACCAACTCACGCCATGTGAAGCCGTGAAAGCTCGGCTATTTATTATCTTTTCATTTTTTAGAGTTGTGATTTTCAGGCATATCTTATAACAAGTCCTTAGTACGCTACCCTATAGGAGAGAGAGTACTGCCAGAAGAGTATCTCGTACTTGTCCTCCTCCTGTGTAACCTGTAGTCTGTACTTTTTGGAGTCCTTGTAACCCTTCCTGGATCCCTACTCAACCAAAGAAAAGAGAGAGGAAGCCGATAGGCGAAACCAATACTTCAGTTCTCGCTCGCAACGGAATAACCTGTGAGCGTGTAAGAACCTACTCGGACGCAGGACGATGAGACAGACACCCCCGTGAAGGCGTGGCCTATGCTCAATACTTCGGACAGGGTCGATGCTCTCACAACAGAGAGTCACCATTGGTGACCAAGTCCTACTCGCCTACGTACGATAGAAGCGCCATTACTTCGGAAATCCAGGCGATACACAAGGCAGTTGCAGACTGGGTTTTTGGCTTTAATCCTTAGGGGTCGCACTCGCTCAAGGGAGTAGGGTTTTGGTCCCCCTCTAAGGTACCTGAAAACAATGAGGGCTTTATGAACCCGGTACAATGATAGTCCATTACAGATTTTAATTAAGGTCAAAGTTTATTTAGCAGTCCCCTTATTTTAATTTTTGGGTTTTCACTTTTTTTGGATCTGTTTCATACCAGCGCCTAACGTTTTTGTAGATTTTTATTTAAGTCCTAGGTGCTCAAAATCAGAGGGAGATAGCGGAAAAGCCGTGCAAGTGGTTCCATGATGGAAATCTCACCATTGAACCGAATGATGCATGCTGAGTTAGAAGACTTACAGTGCATCCCAGCTCTCTCCGTGTGGTATGCAAAACAGAATTTTTAAACCTATCTACATGTCGGTATGCGAGGCACAAAATCGCCCTAAACATTAGCTGCTATTAGCGTGAATAACCATAAGTCGCTCATTCATCTCTAGCCCAAGAGGGTCCGGTCTTGGCTCACCCCTCCTCTGCTCAACAAATTGAGGGTAGGAGAAAGCGCTTTACAGGGTTCGCTACGGCACAGAGGGCTAAGAGACAAATTAACGACTTGTTTAAGTTTGACTAGATCCAAACGAAGTAGACTATAGGAACATGCATTCTTATTAATGTTTGGACCTAGCTACCGAGTCAAGCAACCTATATCTAGGGGCTCCAAGCACACAAAACAATGTAAAAGAAAGGCGGAAAGCACAAAACTTCGGGAAACAAAATAAAATAAGGCGATGAAAACTCGAAAAGCCGCGATGAGGCTCCCAGGTGAACAATCACCCGGGCACTGGACCTCATTGTGAAGAGTAGAGTCATGTTTAATTACATGCCAAAATAGTCTCTCTCTCACCATAAATTACAAAAATAATCCTAAGTGTCTATCCTATCTAATGCCCATCTCCTTGCTTCCTTGGTGCTCTCTCCAGATGGTCATGAGAAGAGAAGACCATCCTCCTCCAAGCTCGGCTGCCTTGGCCTCCTAGGAAGCCATCCTCGCGTGGCGGTCCCTCACATCAAAGTCACAAAAAGATTGCATTAGAATAACTCAGTCAATCAAATAGAGCAGACATCATAATCACAATAAATAAATAAATGAAGCATGGTGATTAATAGCAATAAAAACAATAGCTGCTCACAAAAATGAATGATTAATCAAGACTTTTATACAAGAATGACAAAAATTAATTAGGCTATGCTCATTGCTCCCCGGCTACGGCGCCATCTGATAACACGCATATACCACGAGGGTCACTAATAAAAATGAGAAGTGTCGCTGAGGCGACCGCTTGCAGAATACGGGTTGATCAGCAATTAACCCACAACAAAAGAATACATCAATGAAGTTCAAAAAGAAATGTGAATTAATCTTTATTTACTCTACCATAAAATGTATAGGGAACAAGCATGTAGAGGTCGAACCACAGAGAGCAATACGAAAATGCATGCGCCTACATGTGCAAATTAGTCATCCTTGTGTGAAGTGGGTTTTTAATTAATTAAATATATATTTTTTTATTTTATTGATTATTATTATATATATTTTTATATATATGGATAATAATAATATAATTAGATAATATATATATATATGTACTATATTTAATATAAAGATGTATGGATACCCATAGAGGGTTAGTATATACATACAGTATATATATAGGTAGATATAAGTACAATGAATTATATATATACTTTTTTTATAAATAATAATAATAATAAATAAATATAATAATACATATAAATAACTAGATATATATATATTATACATATAGATATATATATATATATATTTTCTTACTTTTTAGGAAATACCTATATATACATAAAGTGGTACTATAATATTTACAAAAATACTTAAAATAGTCAAAAATCAAGGAGTAAAGTCTTTTTGGGTTTTTCATCATTTTTTACTGTTTTTGTGATTTTTGGGGGATTTTTTAGAATACTTTTAGTATTTTTAAATAGCTAAATAATAGCAAACAGTGGAGTAAGGTCTGGATGTAATAAAAATGAACATTAAAAATAGTTACAAGCCTCAAATATTTTCCACCCTATTTTTCTAATAAAGATAATAAAATATAGCATAAATAGGGCCTGAGTTTATATTTTTCTGATTTTTCTTTGAGTTTTTATATTTTTTTGAAGTTTTTGGGTATTTTTGGATTTTTAAGGTTTTCCTTTTGAGATTTTTAGGGATTTTTGGACTGACACTAAAATAGTTCAAAATACACCATAGGGAATTTGTTTGGAATTTTTCAATGCATTTTGATATTTTTTTGGGATTTTATCAGTTAGACAGTGAATAAAGGACATGTTTTTGATTTTTAATAAATGCAAAAATGAAACAAAATGAAAAACTAAAAATATGGCATGCAAGTACAACCAAACAGTAGCTTAAGTCTATTTTAGCAATATTTTTCGAATTAATATGGAGCACAAAATAAATAGACAAAGCATTCAAAAATTAAATGGCCTGGCAGGGGTATTTTTGCAAATTAAATAGTTCGCAGGGGCATACATGCAAAAATTACAATAAAAATACACGTGACCTTTTATTTTCAGGACCATATAATAAATACAAGAACCCAGCGGGGTCTAACTGCAAATTTTACGCGCCTCACGTGGGTGCACCACGTGCGGCGCGTAAGGACTAAAACGCAAATATAAAAACTACAGGGGGTCTTCTGCAAATTATACAATTTATATACATAGTAACCTTTTATTTTGGGGGTTAAACTATAAATACAAAAAGCTGAGGGGGTCAAATATGAAATTTACCCCCAAACACGCGTGTGATCCAACGGCTTCGAGCGCGCCACTTATCCACGTGGCGAGCCCTCGGCGCTCGATACCCCTTCGACGATCTGCGGCCGAGAATGCATCTGAGGTCTGATCGCACGGCCCAGGCTTGCGCTATATGGACGGCCCTGATTAGAACTGGGGCCGTCCCCTCCATCCAACGGCGACTGCTGCTCACGAAGAACAGGGAAGAACGGCTAACTTCCCTGACTTCGATCGGTGATTTCCCGGCCTCCAGGCGCTCCATGTTGCTGTTGGTGGCCTCAAGGCGTCCGGCAGAGCGGTGCGCATCGTTCGAGATACTCCAGAAGGTCCAGGACCCCCTAGATCAGTTGAACGAGCTCGGAGAAGAGAGGGGGGTCCTGGAACCTCGCAGGGACTATAATCGAGCCCCAGAGGGCTCCGTTTAGCTTTAGACCTGCACCACAAGAGTGAGGGGCTCGAGGGGGTTTTCCTCGACCCGGGGTTTTGGGTAAAAGAGTAGGGAATGGCGGAGGGCGGCGAGGTCCGGCGAAGCGGAGGAGGGGGACCTCGATTCGCAGAGCAGGGCGAGCTCTGGATGATCAGAAACGTGGGGTGAGTGTAGAATGCGTAGGGGAAGGCGGTGAGGTGGAGCGAAGGGTCGGATATCGTGCCGATCAGGGTAGAGAGGTTCGCCGGAGCTAAACTCCGGCGAACTTCGATCTGGACTAATCGAGCACCTGAGGCTCTACTTATTACTCTAAAAGCTAAACTACAGAGTAAAAACTAAAACTAAGCTAAAAACGAGAAGAAATCAGCTCTTATACCTGGTTGGCGACCAGGGAGCAGGACCTCCGGCGAATGGCGGCCGTGGGCACTCCTCGCGACTCCTCCGACCGTCTGAAGCCTCCAGGAGAACCCTCCTGTCACAAGGATCCTCGAGAACTGGAAAAGATGGTGGAAAATCGACCGAAGGGAGGCCAAAAAACCGGAGGAAGTCAAAGGTCTTATTTATAAACAAAGTATGTGCCCTTATTGGCCGGCGAATCTTAACGAATCTGGGCTATGTATAAGGGAGCATGGGATTGGGCGTGATTCTTGGATGTACAAGGAACAATTTTCATGAAGGGCCTTATCGTCCTAGAGCTACAAAAATCGCATGAAAAATCGGGGAAACAGGGCTTCCCGTGACTTGTCAGAGGGGTAGGTCTAGGGTATGAAGAGTTGACCCGAGGTCAACCCTTGGCGGCCAGCGATTGGTCCACGCAGGCCGCTAGAAGACAAAACAGCCTGGGTTAATATAGATTAATTATTTTAAATTAGTAAATGATTTTATTATTTTTTGAGTATAAAATAAAAAATGTTTATTATTTTATGTAGTATTTATTTATGATTTTTATTGAATTTTTCAAGGTGTTTTATTATAGTTTTATTTGAATAATATGTATATGTATGTATTTCCATGTATTTTTATGTATTTTATTTTTAATTTGTTTATTTTCTTTTATTATTTTATTGGCTTATTTTATAAATTTATAATTTATTTTTATGAGTATAAAGGTATTTTCGTTTGAATTTTATGAGTTTATTTATAATTTTTAAATAAATAGGTATAGGTGTATGTAGGTATACTTATAGGTGTTTTATCTATGTATTTTGTACACTTAATTTATATATTGTATTTTCTTGATTTTTATTTTGGGTTTGTGTTTTTAATGAGTTATTTATAATGTATACCTTATTATAAGAATAAAAGAATCACTGAATAAAATCCTTTTTATTTATATATAGGTATACATCATCGGTGTTTTTGTCTATGAAATTGTAGACTTGTTTTATTTTACAAATTATTTTGTTTTCTTTTACTTTCTAATATGTGTATGCATTATATACATTATTTACAAAATTCTAAAAATATGAATTTATACCATAAAATGAATATTTTAATCAGTCCTATATACAAGAAGGGCCAAAAACCTAACTTCTGCATATGGACTCCAAAAATTATGAAACCAATTTTATAAAATAGTTCATGGAATGCTATATACAATTAAAGGTGAGTTTGGGTGATTTGGAGTTTTTATTTGCAAGATATGGGTCTGTGAAGTTGAGATTTTGGCTTTTTATTCTGTGTATAAAATATACAATGGGTATTATTTTTACACAAACTCAATTTTGTATTTTTATTTACATTATTATCTACAACTTTTATGTACAAAGTTTCTTTATTTGATGAATGAATAATTATATATAAAATAGGTGCCAAAAATGCATAGATGAATGAATTAATAAATGTGGTATTTGTTGCACACTGGCCCTTATCTCCCCCTACTTTATTCCTTGTCGACCAATTCCATGCTGGCTTTGGTCTCGGGGTTAGGGTCATAAAATATTTGCAATATTTTATTCCTTTTTCTTTTCTTCTCTTTATTCTATGATTTTGACATTAAAAACCTTATTTTATGTACCATTAATACAATGAATATTAGGTGCTATTATGTACAAATAGATGCTATTTACATGCATTTGCTGGGGTTTTTAAGGCCAAAATGATAGAATAAAGGTGACGAAATGGAGATTCATCAGACGCCTGACCCGACTTCCCCGATTTTTTGCGTCACGACCCGACCTCAAAATCCGTAAACCCCGGGCGCTATTTCTTCACCATGCATCCGAGAGGCACGCCCGATCTTCAGCTTAGGGATCCGTGCTTCACAGAGCCGGACCCGTCCCTTTCTTCCCGGACCTTCCACCACATATAAGCCGAGCTCCGCCTCCCATTTCCGCATCTTCGGCTCGTTCGCACTCCACCCAGTGACCTCCAGTGCCTCTGCGAGAGTGACAGCTCGTTCCGGGCATTGTTGCAGCGAGGAGGGGACGTCTCGACCATCGATCCGGCGAGCTTGCTCCGTCGTGCGCCGCCGGAAGGTAGCGCCAGAGCCTCGGACACCGACGGTCCTCGAGGCAAGGACCAGGAGCACCCCCTGCTCTTCCCCAGTCAAATCCCCCCAGTAGGTAGCCCTTTCTCCCTCTTTATTTCTATAATTTCGCATTACGCCCAAATCTCCCCGTCACCTTCGAGCTTCGATTCCGCCCACACGAGCCACCTATTCGATCATCGGAGCACCTCATCACGATCGTCTTCTCCACGCGCACCTTCTCCACCCCTCCATCCAACCCAGCTCGCACAGGAGCTGGGATTGGGGCTTCTTCGCCGTCGCATCGCCGGAGCCCCTACGCCCCGCCGTACCGACCACCGTCACCCCCGCTTACAGTGTCGAGGCACTTTGCCCTCGACCCGCGAGTCTGCTACTGTGCTTTGCAGGTACATCCGAGCCCATCTGAGGGCTTGGACCATCTGGTGCAGCCACTCCTTCTTCGCCAGTGCCGTCGGAGCTCCCCAGAGCTCCTCGACACCATCGGAGGATAACAGTCGACGCGGAAGGCCTCCACGCATCTTCTCCAATCATCTGTGGCCTCCGAGGAGGACTCCAGTGCCAGCACGAGCCCGGCGAAGTTCGCCGGTGATCAGTTCGTCCTCCATCCTCCGCAACCGTCTGATCGCTCTTCAGCTCCAGTTCGCATCACAACCGTCCACGTCAGGAGCCGCCACCACCGTTCGATCCTTGGAGGAGCGATCCAGACCGTCGGCTCGGCGAGGCTTAGCCACAGCTCCTCCCCTGTCGTCCGGTCTACCACGTGGCGAGGTCCTAGCCGTCGATCAGCACCGAGGGATCCTTGCTGAGGCGCCACCCTTTCCTCCACCGTCCGATCCACCACGTGGCAGCCATCCGTCCCTCGATTTAATAAAGGGTAACTTTCACTTTAGGCCCTTAGCTTTTTAGTAGTTCTTCTATAGTCCTGTAAATATTTTATTTTAGTTTGGTAAATTGCATAGTGGACCCTGTCATTTTCTGCATTTACGTGTATGCCCCTGTGTGTAGTGGACCACGTGCGTCGACACGTGCTTACCTGGGTTATTTGCATGTTTAGACTTGTTGTTCTAGGGTGTTACTGAATGGAATGAAAGTTTTTATTAATTGCATATATACCCCTGTGTGTGGTTTATTTGCGCATGTGCTTGATTTAATGGGTATTTTACACTGAGGCCCCTGGACTTTTAATACCGATTATTAAATAGTCCAGGAACCTTAGTTTCTTTGCAATTTGGTCCTTGAGTGCCCAAGTCACGCGCCTCGCGCATGTTTTCTTGGAAAAATTGCACCGGACCCCCTGGAACTTCTACTATTTGCGTACAGGTCCCTATGCACTATACCCTAGTTTTGATTTTTAATAAAATATCAAATCAATTCCAAATGTGATGAAAATTGGATACATGGCTCCTTCCATAGTGTAAAGTTTTATCCTATTTTTGGAGACATTTTTTATTTCATTTGGTATTTTTAAAAATTCAAAAACAAGCTTTTTCTTTACTGTCTAATGTTAAAAATCACAAAAAATAATAAAATACCTCTAAAAAATACAAAAAAATTAGGCAATGTTTATTTTATCTTGTTTGATTTTCTGACCAATTTTGGTCATTTTTGGATATATAAAACCCTTAAAAATTAAAAAACACTAAATACCCTATAAAAATTCTAATAATTTATTGAAAAATCCAAAAATAATAATTCCAGTGCCTAAATTTTCATTATATCTTCTGATTTCTAAGAAAATTACCTTCAGACCTTGATAGGGCTTTATCTATTTTATATTGGCCCTCCAAGCCTGATTGGACAGCACCTTCATATTTCTGTCTTGTTTGATTTTTAGAAAATTAAATAAAAATCAGAAAAATACCAAAAATTAACCAAAAATAGTAAAAAATATAAAAAAAAAACATAAAAATATTTTTATTTGAATTTTTGGGTGATTTTTGAGTGCCTTAATAATTAGTTGTAGTTGCTTGTTTTATTGTTTTCTTTATTTTCCTTATTAATTAAAAATCCAAAAAAATAGATAAAAATGAAAAATCCACCAAAAATACATTTCTTTTATTTTATTTCTTTTTAGACTACTCTGTAGGCCGCGAAGCCATCATGTGCTCCCTGAGTCCGACCCTGGTCGCTATACCAGGCTAATCCAATAGCCAGGACGCTCTATCGTGTTTATTTGATTTTTATCTGATTTTGGTGGTCTGCACTTGATTTTCTTGATTGAGCTGAGATTCTTATCGATCCGGGTCGCAACGACCTGAGTGATATTTTTACCTGATTTGGATCATTGGGATTTTCGGCTCATCAACAAGGAGTTTTTCCTCTTGAGCCAATAGACTATCCCTCTTTTGAAGCATTATTGCAACCCACAACTCCTGTCGTTAGACCTCATGGCAACCAGACCAAGTTGAGACGCACTTCCTTCACTAAAAGAAGAAGAGAGGTTCCGCCTAGAAGTACTACCCTCATATGCTACCCCAAGTCAAGGAAGACTGCCTCCTCACCACCTCATCCGTAGAGAGCTCAATGCAAAGTGCTGGTCCAAGTAAAGCCATTGTCTATATGAGTCATGTGTGTGTTGTTAAGTGCTCTAATTAGGCTCATTGAGATGACATGTGATCATAGCCTAGTGGACTCAAAGAATTAAGTCACCATGGACCTGAAAAGCCTTAAACCTAAGCCCTATAAGGTTCCTCTTATGAATTAGGTGGATTAAGATCTTAATCAAGCTCCATTTCCCCATTTTATTCCAGGCTAGTTTAAATGTCAACTATCATCCAGAAAAACTATATACAAGTATATACAAAGATGCCATTTACACAATATTTTCACACATGCAAAATTTTTGAAAAATGTGTTGAAATCATGAATGGATGAATGCATGAATGCAAGTTTTGCAAAAGTATTTACACACATTTACACAAGATTTTTGCAAACTTTTGATTTTCAAAACATTTTGGAAAAATTTTGTACTATATACATAATTTTGACATGAAAATATTTACACAAACTTTACACAAAAAGTTTTTGAAAACATTTTTACAAAAATAATTTGTACACTAGCTATGTATGTGCAATAAAAGAATGCTTATTTACAGGAAAAAATGTTTAATTTTTTGTGATTTTTAGGGTTTTTAGCCAATTTTATTTATTAACACACTCACATAAAGTACGAGTTATGGCTAAAGTATATATGATATATATACACACCCCCCTATACTTAGCTCGAACGATGTCCTCAGAGTCAAGAGCGATGAAGAAGACATAACTCGTGCTTAGTATAGGGAAGTGAAAAGGAAGGCTATATACAAAGACGAATAGAAAATCAAGAGATTCTTGGCTTTTCCCCCTATACTTAGGATCAAGTAATCCTAAGTATAACAGGCTGTACACAAAAGGGAAAATTGATTGGAGAATGTACAGGGTCTACCCCCCTATACTTAGGGTAAAATATCCCTAAGTATAGACAGCAAAAACAGGGGTAGAAAGAAACAAAAGAAATACCCAAAGATCCTGCATCCCCCCTATACTTAGGGTAAAGTACACCCTAAGTATAGCATAATCAAAGATGAAGAAAGGGATGTGGGACTAAAGAATGTAATGATATGGACATCTGGATCTATATAGGTCGGAAAAACAGTGATAATCAGGCGTGAGATGCAATAGATGTGAGTCAAAAGCCCACATCTCACGCAAAATGAATCGGTTCAACATCAACGACCCGCGGCTCATGATCTAGAAATGGCTTGAGCCGCTGTCCGTTCACTCGAAAGGTACTCTCAGAAGACAACTCGGATATATCAATGCTACCGTTGTCGTGTACCTTTCTCACCAAGTAAGGTCCCTTCCATTTGCTCTGTAGCTTCCCTAGAAATAGACGAAGCCTAGCATCAAACAGCCATACTCTCTGTCCAGGCTCAAAATGTTTGTGGCTGATGTGAGAATCATGCCACTCCTTCACTCTTTCCTTATACTGTAGGTTGTTTGAGAAGGCGAGATCTCTAAGCTCCTCCAAGGCTGCTAACTCTGCCCTCCTCTAGTCTCCTACACCATCTGGATCAACAAGTATCTCAGTGATTTCCCAAAGTGACATGTGTCTCAGCTCAACAGGTAAATGGCACGGCTTGCCATATACGAGGTGAAAGGGAGATGTGGCCAATGGTGTCTTGAAAGACGTCCTATATGCCCACAAGACCGAGTCCAAAAGCTGTGACCAATCCTTTCGGTCAGGGCGGACGACTTTCTGCAATATAGTCTTGATCTCCCTGTTCGACACCTCGGCTAGACCATTCATCTGTGGATGGTATGGAGTGGCAACTCGATGGTCTATACCGAACTCGCTAGCAAGGGCCTTTACCTGGTCATTGATGAAATGAGACCCCCCATCTGAAATCGATACTCGAGGTACCCCGAACCGCTTGATGATGTGCTTCCTCAAAAATCTGCAAACTGTCCTCGCATCAGCGGTTCGGGTGGGGATGGCCTCAATCCAATGACTCACATAATCAACGGCTAGCAGAATGTACTCAAATCCCTGACTCTTAGGGAATGGACCCATGAAATCGATGCCCCTTGCGTCAAAAACCTCACATAAGTGAATGGGCTGCATCAGCATCATGTCACGCTATCCACAAGTGCCCATCCTCTGACAGTCAGTACACCTCTTCAGGAACTCATCAGAGTCCTTGAAGAGGGTAGGCCACCACAAGCCGGATTGAAGCACTTTCTGTGCCGTTCTCCTCCCAGAATGATGTCCTCCTGCCTCAAGCTTTTGGCAGTAAGTGAGGATGCTATGGTGCTCCTCCTGAGGAATGCACCTACGCCAGACGCTATCCCCTCCTTCGTGGTAAAGGATGGGATCCTCCCAGTGGTAGGAATTGGCCTTCGCGAGGAAGGTCTCAAGCCGCTGCCTGGGCCAACCTTGTGGGACTTTCTTAGCAACAAGAAAGTTCACAATGTCAGCATACCACGGGAGGGAGGCGATAGCAAGGATCGCCTCATCTGGGAAGGTCTCACAAATAGGATCAATCTACTCAGAATCCTCAGGCTGCTCTAAACGGGAGAGATGATCCGCCACCACATTCTTGACTCCAGGCTTATCCTTGATCTCAATGTCAAACTCCTGGAGTAGAAGGATCCATCTAGTCAGTCTGGCCTTGGCATCCTTCTTTGCCATGAGGTATCGGATGGCGGTGTGATCAGTAAACAGGGTCACTCTAGATCCAATAATGTACGATCTGAACTTATCTAGGGCGAACACTACAGCTAGCATCTCCTTCTCTGTGACTGTGTAGTTCTGCTGAGCGGAATCCAATGTGCAGCTAGCGTAGTGGATAGCAAAGGGGGCTCCATCCCTCCTCTGTCCCAGCACGGCCCCCACAGCAAATTCGGAGGCATCCGTCATGATCTCGAATGGGAGAGACCAATCAGGCGGCTGGAGAACAGGAGCCTCTATAACACACTGCTTGAGGGTCTCGAAGGACGAAAGACACTTGTCATCGACAAGGAACTCGGTGTCTTTCGTCAGCAGGTCAGTCAACGGTCGGGCAATCCTACTAAAATCATGAATGAATCGTCGGTAGAAACCGACGTGCCCCAGGAATGACCGTAACTGCCGTAAATTGGATGGCGGTGCGAGTTTTCTAAATACATCTACCTTGGTCGGATCAACCTCCATGCCCCTGTTGGAGATGATATGGCCAAGCACCGTCCCTTGAGTCACCATGAAGTGACTCTTCTCCCAAGATAACACAAGGTGGACCTCTATACATCGCTGAAGCACTCGGTCTAGGCAGTCAAGACAGGAGTCAAATCCGTCATTGTAAACCGAGAAATCATCCATGAAGACCTCCAAGCACTCCCCTACCATGTCCGAAAAGATCGACAGCATGCATCTCTGAAAGGTCGCAAGGGCATTGCATAGCCCAAATGGCATGCGTCGGACGGCGTATGTGCCGAAGGGACAGGTAAAGGTGGTCTTGTTCTGGTCCTCGGGAGCGATGGCCACCTGGTTGTAGCTCGAGTACCCATCCAGAAAATAGTAGTGGCTCTTCCCCCGCCAGTCTCTCAATGATCTGATCAATAAAGGGCAGGGGGAAATGATCCTTCTTGTGGCTTGGTTGAGTCTCCTGTAGTCAACGCAGACCCGCCAAGAAGTGGGTACTCATGTAGCAATCTCCTCTCCAGACTCGCTAATCACTGTAGTAATGCCCGTCTTCTTGGGCACCACATGCAAAGGGCTGACCCACTTGGAGTTGGAGATGGGGTAGATAAAATCGGCGCTCCACCATTTCAATATCTCCTTCATGACAACCTCTCTCAGATTCGGGTTCAACCGCCGCTGGAACTCACGCGACGGCTTCGCCTCATCCTCGAGATAGATATGGTGGGAGCACAAGGCCGGACTTATCCCCTGGAGATCTGCTATGCTCCATGGAATCGCCTTGCGGTTCTTTTCAAGAACCCCCATCAGACGGGATTCTTGCTCTCCAGTCAAATCAGTGGAGATAATGAATGGGTACATCTCAGGCTCACCCGCAATGAATCTGTACTTCAGCGAAGTAGGGAGCGGCTTCAGCTCTGGACAGCTGGATGCTGGTGGATCTGGCCTCTGAAAAGTCTGCGTAAACGCTGCTAAATCTGCATGGGAGAACTGAAACTCTCTATCAATCTCAGAAACTGGAGAAGGCTGCCCTGATGGACTGTCTCTGCTCTGCTCGGCATCTACCTCCTCCTCAGCTGTAGGCTCAGTGGAAATCAGGTCTGGTATGTAATCCTAACAATCTTCACAATCAGACTCTGACTCCGAGGGATCTCTACCATCTAAGGTGGCATCAGTACCACCATCATCACAAAAATCAGTGTCGCGGTCGAGAACCGGCTCTGCTGCCTCTAAAGTATCCTGGACCAGGAATGTGCTCTCCAAGCTCTCCTCTGTTGTCGTCTCTGCATCAACGAAATCTGAAAATAAGAGGATGGCATGTGCTGCTGGGTTTGCCCAAATGCCTCATCATCTGTGATCACAAAGTCACAGTCCTGGTGGATGTCTAGCCCTGCCTCTGTCAGTTGCTCTGTGTCTGAAGTCGTCTCTGAGCATGATCTCTCTCTGGCTCGGCTGTCCTCGACCGTCTCTATTTGTACACTTTCGCCCTCGACGCAAAAGTATACCTTCCCGCTATCATGGTCAGTCACCGCCTTGGCTGTGGCCAAGAACGGACGACCGAGAATGATGGGGGTATCGGTCACGGATCATTTACCCTTAGGCCCCGCTTTTATTTTTATTTAGCTTTAGTCCTGTAAATATTCGAGTACGTTGTTTAGTTTTAGGTTTAATTGCATAGAGGACCCTGAGCTTTAGTGTAATTGCATATATACCCCTGCCTGTTGTGGACACGTGCTTCGCCACGTGATTTTTTTGGGTTATTTGCAGCACATGCCCTTGTAGTTCTGGTTGTTATGAAATGAATGAAATCTTTTTGATATTTGCATTTATGCCCCTGTGAATGATTTATTTCCGCATGTGCGTTTTCTTTTGGGTAATTTGCAAGTGAGGCCCCTGGACTTTTGGAACCTGTTACCAATAAGTCCTCGGGACTTATTTTTGTTACATATAGGTCCCTGAGTGCCCCAGGCACGCGTTTGGCGCGTGTTTTGCTGGGTTAATTGCACCGGGACCCCCAGAACTTTGGGTATTTGCATTTCAGTCCCTGTGCACAGTACCCTCTTTTTATTTTTGAATAAAATATCAAATCACCTCCAAATCCAATGAGAATTTGGTACATGGCTCCTGCCATGGTGTAGGATTTTCATGGATTTTTTAGGACATTTCTGATTTTGTTTGCTATTTTTAAAAATTCAAAAACTTGTATTTTCGTTACTGTTCAACTTGAAAATTCACAAAAAATATAAAAACTCCCCTAAAAATTCCATAAAAATTAGCTACTGTTTAGTTTAGTTTGTTTGATTTTCTAGCCAATTTTGGCTATTTTTCATTGCTTAAAAACCTTAAAAACTTAAAAACACTAAAAAACCCATAACAATTCTAGTAAATAAATTAAAAATCCAAAAATAATAAAATTGGTACCTAAATTTTCCTTGTTTCCTCTATTTTACAGGAAAATTACCTCCAGGCCATTTTGAGGCCCTTAGACATATTATCTAGGGCTTTTTGGCTCGGCTGGACAGTACCCTTTATTTTTGCCACTGTTTGATTTTTAGAAAATAAAATAAACATCAGAAAATTATCAAAAATTCACCAAAAACATCAAAAAATATAAAACACATAAAAATATTTTTGTTTTGATTTTTGGTTGATTTTTGGTGCTTGAAATAATCTGTTCAATTGTGTTCTTCCTTGCTTTTCTTATTTTCTTTACATATTAAAAAAATCCAAAAAATATAAAAATAATTAAAAACCACTAAAAATATTTTCCTCTTTTATTTTATTTGTTTTTACTACTTCGTAGGCCGTCGGCCAATCCGTGCTCCTTGAGTTCGACCCTGGGTGCTATACTAGGTTAATCACATAGCAGGACCGCTTCTTTGTTTTGATTGATTTTATTTTTCGCGAGTGGTTCATTTTTCTTGATTTAGCGCATCTGAGCGACTGAGGTCGCAACGACCATTTTTGTACCTTTACCTTAGTCGTTCGGATCGCTTATCAGAATGGCGCCGTTGCCGGGGACCAGGACACGATCCACGATCGCCACGTGGACCAGGACACGATCCGGATGATAGCCTTCCCGTTTTCACTGGCAGATAGAGCAGCCACCTGGCTGAAGCATCTCGGGAGGTTTGTCTACACTTGGTAGCAGCTCCGCACCGAGTACTTGAACAAGTACTATCCACTCGGGCGGACGAATGCAGCGAGGGCCCTGATCAGCAACTTCTCCATGTTTCCCAACGAGCAGTTTCACGAGGCATGGGAGAGGTTTCGAGAGCTCCTAGACAGATGCCCGCACCACGACATCTCCAAGCCGAACCTAGTTCAGAGCTTTTTCAGCGGGTTGATGCCAGAGCTTCAGGGTCTAGTGAACGCTTCTTGCAGCGGGTCCTACTTTGCCAAGGACCACGACCAGGTCTGGGCCATCTATGAGGAGATGGCCGAAAACTACATGGTGATGTCCCAGACCAGGTTGTATACTCAGAGACCCCAGCCACAGCAGCCAGGACCCGTGCAGTACCAGCGGATAGCACGGGTAGATGCAGGTCCATCCAGTTCGTCCGCAGTCGCAACAGCACAGGCAGAGTCGTCAGCTGCGGACATGGGCATTATCAGCGAGAAGTTGGACCGCATGGAGCTGATTGAGAAGAAGCAGTGCCAGAGCATCACTCAGATGGAACAGATGGCACAGGTTCTGAGCAACATGAAGACCCAGCTCATGTGTCTTCAGGAGGCACAGACAGCTCCTCAGCCTCGTCTTCAGTCGCGAGGCGACTCCGGCAGCAGCAGCAGCTCGTCCCAGCGCTCCAGCTCACTACAGCAGCCTAGACAGGTTCATCTTGTACAGGCGGAGCCGTACCAGCAGCCGCAGCCCACCTACCAGTCCCCACCATCTCCAGACATGCAGATGGTGGTCTACCAGCCGGACCAGCCTCTGGCAGTACTCCCACCAGCCCCCTACGATGCAGAGCTGTTGATGGATGTCAACGGGATTTGGTATGACCGCCCCCAGCCTGGGATCCGACGAGACCATCCCGGATTCAGGTGGGGGAGTGGTGGTGCCCAGCCCCAGCAGCAGCTGTCAGGTCAGGGAGGGCAGTACGGTCAGCAGAGAGATCACCAGTCGCAGCAGCAGCCCCCAGCATACCAGACACACCAGCCATCATCCTTCGGTCCTCGTCCCTATCAGCAGCAGGGACAGTCGTGGAGACGTGAGCAGCAGGCTCACCCAGTTCAGCAGCAGCACCCTTCCTCATACCCCTCTTACCACCAGCAACAGTTCCAGCAGCCTCACCCCCAGAGAGGCTACCTGTCGGGCTCCCACGAGAGCCCCGCTTTGGATGACATCGCCCGCATCCTCACGGACCAGCAGGCCACATTCGGACGGGAGATGGACGAGTTCCGCCAGGAGATGCGGGACTTGGTGAGAGGGAAGGCCGCCATTCCAGCTCAGATCGAGCCGAATCCGAATAACCTCAAGAGGAAATCTGAGCAGGTAGTACACACTGAGTTTGCCACTCCTAGTGACCCATTTGTTGATACATCTTCGGATCTATTTGATGCTGATTTTGTCACACTTAGGAGCGGTAGGACCCCAGCAGGCGACGGCGCCTCATCTGAGCTTCACCACGAGGATACTTCAGAGGCGCCACATGAGGAGGAGGAGAGCGGTACTGAGGCCGCTCCAGATGATGACGGTGGCATTGAGGCCACCAAGGATGCTGATCCCACCGGCGGTACTGAGGCCGCCGCTTCACCAGTTCGAGGAGGTGGTACTGATGCCACCCGTTTAGCCGAGCCAGCCCGCAGTACTGATGCCGCAAGACATCTACCAGCAGCAGCAGTAGAGCCAGCCCGTGGTGGTACTGAGGCCACCGGTGTTTGTGTTGAGAGAGATGTTGTCTTTCCCCGCCTTGATGTATCTCAGAACTTTGGTTTGAATAAAGGAAAAGGTTTAGTTTCTTCTGGTCCCACTGTGGTGCATGATGTATGTGTGGATCCGGTCGTCGAACCGTCTAGGCCTTTTCCTAGTCCTTCATCTGCGAAGGACCCTGTGATCCCCTTCCCTAGAGCCCTTCAGATGGGGAAGGGGAAGAAAAAAGAAAAAAGTCCCAAAAAGAGAGAGCTCGAGGAGTTCAGCCAGAGCATGATCGATCGATTCCACATCCAGCTGACCCTCCAGGAGGCTTTGCAGCACATCCCCCTTCTCCAGCGTTCTTTGAGAGATAGGACCACAGTCCGGAGGAGGAGGAGGAACCACACTTCAGAGATCCATGTGCTGACGAAAGCCACGTGTTTTGCGATCCAGAATCGACTGCCAGCCAAGAGGCCAGATTCAGGGGCCCCGTATGTCAGATGCCAGATTAGTGAGCAGAGGTTCGACCGTACTCTACTAGATAGCGGATCATCGATCAACCTTCTTCCGGCAGCCCTTCTCGACCGCTTCGAGTTGGGCACTCTTCGACAGAGCAGGACAGTCCTTCAATTCGCTGATCGATCTGTCAAGAGGCCGAAGGGGTTGTTACGAGACATTGTCGTCACGATTCAGGGCCTGAAATTCCCTGTGGACTTCGTAGTGTTGGACATGGAGATCCCTGAGTCGGTGGCCGATACCCCCATCATCCTTGGTCGTCCGTTCTTGGCCACAGCCAAGGCGGTGACTGATCATGATAGCAGGAAGGTGTACTTTCGCGTCGAGGGCGAGAGTATACAAATAGAGACGGTCGAGGACTACAGAGTTAGAGAGCGAGCCCGCTCAGATGCGAGTACAGATTCAGAGCAGCTGACAGACGCAGAGCCAGACATCCACCAGGACTGTGATTTTGTGATCACAGACGATGAGGCAGCTTGGGCAGATCCTGCAGCACAGACCATCCTCTCATATTCAGATACAGCTGATGCCGAGATGATAGCAGAGGAGAGTCTGGAGAGCACAGCCTTGGTTCAGGATACCATAGAGGCAGCAGAGCCGGTCCTTGATCGCGACACGGATTTCAGTGATGGTGGTGCTGAGGCCACCTTGAGTTACGGTGGTGCTGATGCCACCGTGGTTGATACAGATCCCTCGGATTCGGAATCTGATTGGGCCGATTGTGATGATCAGATGCCAGACCTGATTCCACCTGAGCCTACAGATGAGGAGGAGGTAGATGCAGAGCAGACCAGAGACAGTGCAGTTGAGCAGCCTTCCCCCGATCCAGTTTGCGAGAGTGCGCTTTCTTTCTCCCAGGCAGATTTGGCAGACTTAGCCGCATTCACTCACTTTCTTCCGCAGCCAGATTTTCCAGCACCCAGCATTCCAGAGCTGAAGCCGCTCCCTACTTCGCTGAAGTATCGATTCCTTGCGGGCGAGCCAGAGATGTACCCAGTCATCATCTCCGCCGAGTTGACTGGAGAGCAAGAATCCCGTTTGATGGGGGTTCTTGAAAAGAACCGCAAGGCGATCGGATGGAGCGTAGCAGATCTCCATGGGATTAGTCCATCAGTGTGCTCCCACCATATCTATCTCGAGGAGGGGGCGAAGCCGTCGCGTGAGTTCCAGCGGCGACTGAACCCCAACCTGAGAGAGGTCGTGATAAAGGAAATATCAAAATGGTGGAGTGCAGATTTTATTTATCCCATTTCCGACTCCAAGTGGGTCAGCCCCTTGCATGTGGTGCCCAAGAAGACGGGCATCACGACTGTGATCAGTGAGTCGGGAGAGGAGATTGCTACACGAGTACCCACCTCTTGGAGGGTCTGTGTTGACTACAGGAGACTCAACCAGGCCACCAAGAAGGATCATTTCCCCCTGCCTTTTATTGACCAGATCATTGAGAGACTGGCAGGGAAGAGCCATTATTGCTTCCTGGATGGGTACTCGGGCTACAACCAAGTGGCCATCGCTCCTGAGGATCAGGAGAAGACCACCTTTACCTGTCCCTTCGGCACATATGCTTTTCGACGCATGCCATTTGGGCTATGCAATGCCCCTGCGACTTTTCAGAGGTGCATGCTGTCGATCTTCTCGGACATGGTAGGGGAGTGTTTGGAGGTCTTCATGGACGATTTCTCGGTCTACGGCGACGGATTCGACTCCTGTCTTGACTGCCTAGACCGGGTACTCCAGCGATGTATTGAGTATCATTTGATTTTATCTTGGGAGAAGAGTCACTTCATGGTGACTCAAAGGACGGTGCTTGGCCACATCATCTCCAACAGGGGCATGGAGGTTGATCCGGCCAAGGTTGATGTCATTAGGAAACTCGCACCGCCGTCCAATCTGAGGCAGCTACGGTCATTCCTGGGGCACGTTGGATTTTATAGGAGATTTATTCGGGATTTCAGCAGGATTGCCCGACCGTTGACTGACCTCTTGATGAAAGACACCGAGATCCTTGTTGATGACAAGTGTCTTTCGTCGTTCGCGACTCTCCAGCAGTGTGTCATAGAGGTTCCTGTCCTCCAGCCGCCTGATTGGTCTCTCCCATTCGAGATCATGACGGATGCCTCCGATTTTGCCGTAGGGGCAGTGCTGGGACAGAGGAGGGATGGAGTTCCATTTGCCATACACTGCGCTAGCCGCACATTGGATTCCGCCCAGCGGAACTACACGGTTACAGAGAAGGAGATGCTAGCCGTAGTGTTTGCCCTAGATAAGTTCAGATCGTATATCATTGGATCTAGAGTGACTTTGTTTACAGATCACACCGCCATCAGGTACCTCATGGCAAAGAAGGATGCCAAGGCCAGACTGACTAGATGGATCCTTCTACTCCAGGAGTTCGATATTGAGATTAAGGATAAGCCTGGAGTCAAGAATGTGGTGGCGGATCATCTCTCCCATTTAGAGCAGCCTGAGGAGTCTGAGCAGATTGATCCTATTAGAGATACCTTCCCAGATGAGGCGATCCTTGCTATCGCCTCACTCCCATGGTACGCCGATATTGTGAACTTTCTCGTTGCTGGGAAAGTCCCACAAGATTGGCCCAGGCAGAGGCTTGAGACCTTCCTCGCGAAGGCCAAGTCCTACCATTGGGAAGATCCCATCCTTTACCACGAAGGAGGGGACAGCGTCTGGCGTCGGTGTATTCCTCAGGAGGAACACCATAGCGTCCTCACTTACTGCCACGAGCTTGAGGCAGGAGGACATCATTCTGGGAGGAGAACGGCACAGAAAGTGCTTCAATCCGGCTTGTGGTGGCCTACCCTCTTCAAGGACTCAGATGAGTTCGTGAAAAGGTGTACTGACTGTCAGAGGATGGGCACTTGTGGACAGCGTGATATGATGCCTATGCAGCCCATTCACTTCTGTGAGGTTTTTGACGCATGGGGCATCGATTTCATGGGTACATTCCCTAAGAGTCAGGGATTTGAGTACATTCTGTTGGCCGTTGATTATGTTAGTCGTTGGGTGGAGGCTATCCCCGCCCGAGCCGCTGATGCGAGGACAGTTTGCATATTTTTGAGGAAGCATATCATCACGCGGTTCGGGGTTCCACGAGTTCTGATTTCTGATGGGGGATCTCACTTCATCAACGACCAGGTGAAGGCACTTGCTAGCGAGTTCGGCATAGACCATCGTGTTGCTACACCTTACCATCCACAGACGAATGGTCTAGCCGAAGTGTCGAATAGGGAGATCAAGACTATTCTGCAGAAAGTCATCCGCCCTGACCGAAAGGATTGGTCACAGCTTTTAGACTCGGTCTTGTGGGCATATAGGACGTCTTTCAAGACACCTTTGGGCACATCTCCCTTTCGCCTCGTGTATGGCAAGCCATGCCATTTACCTGTTGAGCTGAGGCACAAGTCACTTTGGGCAGTTACAGATATTTTGATGGATCCAGATGGTATGGGAGATCAGAGGAAGGCAGAGTTAGCTGCCCTGGAGGAGCTTAGAGATGCAGCTTTCTCAAGCAGCCTACATTATAAGGAGAAAGTCAAGGAGTGGCATGATTCTTATATCAGCCACAAGCATTTTGAGATTGGACAGAGAGTATGGCTGTTTGATGCGAGGATAAGATTATTTCCAGGGAAGCTACATAGCAAATGGAAGGGACCTTATCTGGTTAGAAAGGTACACGACAATGGTAGCATTGACATATCTGAGTTGTCTTCTGAGAGTACCTTTCGAGTGAACGGCCAGCGGCTCAAGCCATTTCTAGATCATGAGCCGCGGGTCGTTGATCTTGCCCCTATTCATTTTGCATGAGATGTGGTCTTTGACTCACATCTAATGCATCTCACGCCTGAGTTTCACTGATCTTCCGCCTTGTATAGATCCAGATGTCCATATCACCACATTCTTTAGTCCCACATCCCTTTCTTCATCTTGTGATTATGCTATACTTAGGGTGCACTTTACCCTAAGTAATGGGGGATGTGAGACCTTTTGGGTATTTCTTTTGTTTCTGTCTACCCCTGTTTTTGTTGCCTATACTTAGGGATATTTCACCCTAAGTATAGGGGGGGTAGATCCTGTACATTCTCCACTCAGGTTTTCCCTTAGTATACAGCCTGCTATACTTAGGATTATTTGATCCTAAGTATAGGGGGAAGACCCGAGACCCTCATCACTTTTCAGTCTTCTTCTTTTTGTATATAACCTTTCTTTTCACTTTCCTATACCTAGCACGAGTTATGTCTTCTTCATCGCTCTTGACTCTGAGGACATCGTTCGAGCTAAGTATAGGGGGGTGTGTATATATTTCATATATACTTTAGCCATAACTCGTACTTTGTGTGATTGTGTTAATAAATAAAATGGCTAAAAACCAAAAAATTAAAAAATTTGCATGTACATAATCTTCTTTTATTTGCACATACATAGCTAGTGTACAAATTATTTTTGTAAAAATGATTTCAAAAATCTTGTGTAAAGCTTGTGTAAATATTCTCGTATCAAAATTATGTATATAGTACAAAATTTTTCCAAAATGTTTTGAAAATCAAAAGTTTGCAAAAATCTTGTGTAAATGTGTGTAAATATCTTTTTGCAAAACTTGCACTTCATGCATCATCATTTCATGATTTCAAAGCATTTTTTAAAAAATTTTGCATGATTGTAAAATTTGTGTAAATAAGCATCTTTTGTACATATGTATGTAGTTTTTCTGGATGATAGTTGACATTTAAACTAGCCCGGAATTAAATTGAGAAATGGAGCTTGATTAAGATCTTAATCCACCTAACTTCTAAGAGGAACCTTATAGGGCTTAGGTTTAAGGCTTTTCAGGTCCATGATGACTTAAATCTTTGAGTCCACTAGGCTATGATCACATGTCATCTCAATGAGCCTAAGTAGAGCACTTAACAACAACACATGACTCATATAGATTATGGCTTTACTTGGACACCAGCACTATGCACCGAGCTCTCCACGGATGAGGTGGTGAGGAGGCAGTCTTCCTTGACTTGGGGTAGCATATGAGGGTAGTACTTCTAGGCGGAACCTCTCTTCTTCTTTTAGTGAAGGAAGTGCGTCTCAACTTGGTCTGGTTGCCATGAGGTCTAACGACGGGAGTTGTGGGTTGCAATAAAGCTTCAAAAGAGGGATAGTCTACTGGCTCAAGAGGAAAAACTCCTTGTATATATGCTGCACATGTATTTGTTGTACAGATGCACTTGAAAAAAAATGTGCAAAAAGAAAAGAACTCCAAAAAAATGGTGGGTCTGAGAGAAAATGATAATCCCACCGGAGTATGTATATAGAGTGCAATAAGCAAAGCTTGGTTTCATGATCCACCTGTTGTAGCTTGCAGCAGGGAGACTTGGCTACACTAGTCAAGCTCCCAAGGGTACTTGGCTACACTGGCCTTGACCCATTCTCTTCTTCCCCCTCTTCTTGAGCCGGTTGAACTTGAACTTAGAACGGAATACCCCGCTCCTCGAGGAAAGAGTGGCCAGATTGAGGTCATAGAGTTACCTTGTTGGGGAGGGTTGTCAAGTTGCCATTTTTGAGGTGGAGAGCTTAGACTTCACATTCACAGGACAAGAAAAGATTCATGGTCTTCAGGGTTTGTGATTGATGACTTGTTCTGATCTGGAGCATTGAGGAGTCTTGGTTATAGATTAGTGGAACTTGGAGGCTGTTGAGTTTTAAGCTTAAGTCTAAATAAGGTTCCGACACACTAATAATCCAAAGATCTGATCGAGCTCCATACCCCAATTTAATGAAGGCAAGTTTAATAATCAACCTTGATCCATGTTCATCCTCTTTTTCTTTTTCTTTCTTTCTTCTTCACTTCTTTTTCAAATAAGTGTTTGCTAAGGGACTAGCAAAGTTAAGTATAGGGGGGTGATGAATACCCATTCATCACTCTTTATTCTTATATTTTAGCTACAAAAACCTTTGCAAATGCATGTAGATATGTGTAAATAGAAATAATTACCAAAAGCATGCATTGTGTAAAAACTTATAATTAGCATGTTTTTGTGCAAAAATAAAAGAATAAAGATGAAAAAGAAAAAGAGGGAAATATTTAGAATAAATATTGAGCAACCTAACCCAAGGGAGGGCTCAGCATGGGCCTGACCGCATAAAAACCAAAGTAGAGGGAGATAGGGGCTCTTGTGTAAATATTGGTGTAAATAAATAAAAATATTTTTCCTCACCAAAAATATGCTTGTAAATACTTGTATATACTTATAAATATATATAAAAACAAAATAAAAAGTTAAAAATCAAAAAGATCAAAAGTGCCTCCTTTCATCATGTACATACATCACATCTATGTATCTATTTAATTATGTAAATTATTTTCCAAACTTTTTATAAATAGTCTATGTTATATATTGTAAATAAATAAAATAAAAACAACTAAAAAAATTAAAACAAAATAGAAATAGAAAAAAATTAAAAATACAAAAATACATTGTACATACACCATGTATATAGATGTATATATCTATTTATTTTACCTATGTACTTAAATAATAAAAATAAAATAAAATTACCTTTTTATCCCTTATTTTATTCTATAAATAAATAAAATATAAAATAAGGATAAAATTGTATAAAAATAATATATAAAAATCAAAAATCAAAACCCTATATATATTGTATATACCTATATCTAGTACATATTATGTATATAGCCTATTTTTATTTCCAAAAATTAATTAAAAATCACCAAAAAATAGAAAAAAAATAAAATAAAAATATTTCATGTTTGGAGTTTTTGCAGATTCGGCCCCTAGCTACCCCTATTTGTCACCTCAAATTCCAGCCACGTGGCCGAACCCCATTGGGTCCTGGGGATGTTGACCGCCCGGTCAACTAGCCCCCCCAGGACCACTTCCCACGGGTCTGGGCTCCGGACCCGACTTCTCCTAATTCTACCCGCTCGACCCGACACCCAATTCGCCAAACCCCGGCTCCGTTTTGACACTCACACATCCGACACCTTCGCCGGGCATCCACCTCGGGATCCGCGCGCTTCCACGACCCTACCCGAGCTGTTCTTCTCGGACCCTTCCACAGTATATAGCTGCAGCTCCGCCACCTTCCCACGCCATCTTTGGTCATTCGCCTCCTTCCCTGTGAGCTCCAGAGGGACCGTGAGAGTGACAGCAATCGATTCCACCTGTTGCAGTGAGGAGAGGAGTAGGAATCCACTGATCCGGCGACGCAGCCGCCGTAGCTCCGCCACCTGAGCGAGCTTCGAGCCTCGGGCTGAGACGACCCTCGAGGCGACGACCAGGAGCACCCTCTGCTCTTCCCCAGTCTCACCGATCATCCAGGTAACCCCGTAGCTCCGCCATTTCATCTAATTTCAGTTTTCCCCCAAATCGCTTCGCCGTCGTATTCCTTCGATTCACCCCGGTTCCGACCACCATTCGATCATCGGACCCGACCTTCACGTTCGCCTCTCTCCGCCGCACGTTCTCCACCCACGCACTCAACCCAGCTCGCACAGGAGCTGGGAACCGGGCTCCTCCGTCCACCACCGTCGCCGGAGCCCGCCATCCCGACGCACCAGCCATCCCCACTTCGCCTAACTGGGTCGAGGCACTTTGCCCTCGACCCGCGAATCTCCTGAGTGGTTTTGCAGGTCCAGCGGAGGCCATCTGAGGCCTCTCGACATTCAGACCAGGAGCTTCACCTCCGCCACCCTCGTCGGAGCTCCCCCGAGCTCGGCTGGGGCATCGGAGGCCATCAGCAGCTGCGCACCTTCACGCCGGAGCTTCTCCGATACTCAGGCGCAGCAGAGGAGGCCGGAGGCGCCTTCACGAGGCTGGCGAAGTTCGTCGGCCGCGTGTTCATCCAGGACCTCCAGTCACCGTCGATCTTCTCCGCCCGCTCCAGATTGCATCTTGATCGTCCATTAGTGGAGCTGCATCCACCGCCCGATCTTTGGAGGATCGACCTCAGCCGTTGGATCGCCAGCCACCTCGCCTCCACGCCATCCGATTAGCCACGTGGCGTGCATCCAACGACCCAACTTAATAAAGGGTAAATTACCCTTAGGCCCCGCTTTTATTTTTATTTAGCTTTAGTCCTGTAAATATTCGAGTACGTTGTTTAGTTTTAGGTTTAATTGCATAGAGGACCCTGAGCTTTAGTGTAATTGCATATATACCCCTGCTTGTTGTGGACACGTGCTTCGCCACGTGATTTTTTTGGGTTATTTGCAGCACATGCCCTTGTAGTTCTGGTTGTTATGAAATGAATGAAATCTTTTTGATAGTTGCATTTATGCCCCTGTGAATGATTTATTTCCGCATGTGCGTTTTCTTTTGGGTAATTTGTAAGTGAGGCCCCTGGACTTTTGGTACCTGTTACCAATAAGTCCTCGGGACTTATTTTTGTTACATACAGGTCCCTGAGTGCCCCAGGCAAGCGCTTGGCGCGTGTTTTGCTGGGTTAATTGCACCGGGACCCCCAGAACTTTGGGTATTTGCATTTCAGTCCCTGTGCACAGTACCCTCTTTTTATTTTTGAATAAAATATCAAATCACCTCCAAATCCAATGAGAATTTGATACATGGCTCCTGCCATGGTGTAGGATTTTCACGGATTTTTGAGGACATTTCTGATTTTGTTTGATATTTTTAAAAATTCAAAAACTTGTATTTTCGTTACTGTTCAACTTGAAAATTCACAAAAAAATATAAAAACTCCCCTAAAAATTCCATAAAAATTAGCTACTATTTAGTTTAGTTTGTTTGATTTTCTAACCAATTTTGGCTATTTTTCATTGCTTAAAAACCTTAAAAACTTAAAAACAATAAAAAAACCCATAACAATTCTAGTAAATAAATTAAAAATCCAAAAATAATAAAATTAGTACCTAAATTTTCCTTGTTTCCTCTATTTTATAGGAAAATTACCTCCAGGCCATTTTGAGGCCCTTAGACATATTATCTAGGGCTTTTTGGCTCGGCTGGACAGTACCCTTTATTTTTGCCACTGTTTTATTTTTAGAAAATAAAATAAACATCAGAAAATTATCAAAAATTCACCAAAAACATCAAAAAATATAAAACACATAAAAATATTTTTGTTTTGATTTTTGGTTGATTTTTGGTGCTTGAAATAATTTGTTGAATTGTGTTCTTCCTTGCTTTTCTTATTTTCTTTACATATTAAAAAAAATCCAAAAACTATAAAAATAATTAAAAACCACTAAAAATATTTTCCTCTTTTATTTTATTTGTTTTTACTTCTTCGTAGGCCTTCGGCCAATCCGTGCTCCTTGAGTTCGACCCTGGGTGCTATACCAGGTTAATCACATAGCAGGACCGCTTCTTTGTTTTGATTGATTTTATTTTTCGCGAGTGGTTCATTTTTCTTGATTTAGCGCATCTGAGCGACCGAGGTCGCAACGACCATTTTTGTACCTTTACCTTAGTCGTTCGGATCGCTTATCAGTCACCGACCTCCAAGCCAAAGAGTCCGGTCTTGGCCCGTCCCTCCACTGTCCGACAAATCGGGGGTAGGAGAAAGCGCTTTACAGGACGGGTTGCGGCACGTAAGCTACGAAGGAAAATGAGTCGGTTATTTTTATTAATTGGTTATTAGTAGGTCCAATTAACGTTCTATGGGAACAGGCAATCAGTTAGGTGTGGGGATCCTACTAATTACGGCACAATCACTAGAAATTCCTAAGTCTAGGGGCTCGAGCAAAAACCGCGTAAACACCGAAAAAGGCAGAAAGAAAATAAAAAGAAAACAAAGCTGCGAAAAACCGCGAAAGTCCTAAGGGTCCCCCGAGCACACCGGTGCTCGGCGAAACAGACCCGCTAAGCAGATATAGTCCAAAGAGGTCCAAGTCCAGTGTCCCTGTATTATTACAATAATGATCAAATAAAAATGAAAATTCCTCGCCCACTCAACTCTCTCTCACTCTCTCCTGCGGCTCCGCAACGAAAAGAGCCGCCTCTGAATCTCGCGGTTGCGTCGGCTTCTCGAGATCAGCCGCCTCGGTCCTCGGGCCCTCGCAAGAGAAAACAAAATGGTCAGAACCAGATAGTCAAATAATAAAAGAGAAATAAATGGAAATGAAAATAAGGGTATATATGCAAAAATAAAAAATAAAATAAACACACAAAATAAAACAAAACAAAAATAAAAGAAAATGAAAATAAAACAAAATAAAACAAAAATAAAATATAGACAAAAACCGCGAAAAGCCGCGAGCTCTGAATGAGCCGCGAAGAGCCGCGAAAATAAAAACTAAAAGAAAATAAAAACTACTAAGCCGTGCTCCCCGGCAACGGCGCCATTCTGATAACAGGCCCGATCACTAGGGTATAAGGTACTGAAAACAGGTCGTCGCGACCCAAGCGATCAGACAATGTGTATCAAAAAAATCAGACCACTAAACAAAGATAAAATCAAGCCAACGCAAAGCAGCGGTCCTGCTATGTGATTAACCTGGTATAGCACCCAGGGTCGAACTCAAGGAGCACGGGTTGGCCGAGAGGCCTACGAAGTAGTAAAAATAAAGAAAATAAAGAAGGAAAATATTTTTAGTGGATTTTAATTATTTTTATTTTTTTTTTGGATTTTTAATATATTAAGAGAATAAGAAAACAAAAGAAAAGCACACTTCAACAAATTATTCAAAGCATCAAAAATCAACCAAAAATTAAAACAAAAATGTTTTTATGTATTTTATATTTTTTATGTTTTTGGTGAATTTTTGATAATTTTCTGAGGTTTATTTTATTTTCTAAAAATCAAACAGTAGCTAAAAACAATGGTACTGTCCAGCCATGCCAAAAGTCCCTAGATAAAATATCTAAGGGCCTCAAAATGGCCTGAAGGTAATTTTCCTATAAAGTAGATAAAACAAGGAAAATTCGGATACCAATTTTATTATTTTGGGATTTTTAATTTTATTACTAGAATTTTTAAGAGTTTTTTAGTGTTTTTAAGTTTTTAGTGTTTTTAAGCAATGAAAAATAGCCAAACTTGGCTAGAAAATCAAGCTAAGCTAAAAAACGATAATTAATTTTTATAGAATTTTTAAGTGAGTTTTTATATTTTTTATGATTTTTCAAACTAGACAGTAACAAAAATGAAAGTTTTTGAATTTTTAAAAATAGCAAACAAAATCAAAAATGTCCTCGAAAATCTACAAAAATCCTACACCATGGCAGGAGCCATGTGTCAAATTTTCGTTGGATTTGGAGGTGGTTTGATATTTTATTCAAAAATAAAGGTAGGGCACTGTGCACAGGGACTGAAATGCAAATACCCAAAGTTCTGGGGGTCCTGGTGCAAAATACCCAGCAAAACATGGGCCACGCGCGTGCCTGGGGCACTCAGGGACCTAAATGTAAGAAAAATAAGTCCCGAGGACTTATTGGTAACAGGTACCAAAAGTCCAGGGGTCCTATCTGCAAATAACCCAAGAAATATCGCACATGTATAAATAAATCACGCACAGGGGTATAAGTGCAAATATCTAAAAGGTTTCATTCATTCATTAACATCCAGAAATACAAGGGTATCTACTGCAAATACACCAAAATAACACGTGACGAAGCACGTGGCTCACAACAGGCAGGGGTATAAATGCAAACACACTAAAGCTCAGGGTCCAATGTGCAATTTAACCTAAAACTAAACAACTGATTTTAACATTTACAGGACTAAAACGAAATAAAAATAAAAGCGGGGCCTAAGGGTAATTTACCCTTTATTAAGCGGGGCGTTGCATGACTGCCACGTGGCTGATCAGATGGCGTGGAAGCGAAGTGGCTGGTGATCCAACGGCTGTGGTCGATCCTCCAAAGATCGGGCGGTGGAAGCAGCTCCTCGAACGGATGGACAAGATGTGATCTGGAGCGGGAGGCGACGATCAACGGTAGCTGGAGGTCCTGGACGAACAGGCGGCCGGCGAACTTCGCCGGCCTCGTGGAAGCGACTCCGGCCTCCTCTGCTGCGTCTAAGTATCGGAGAAGCTCCGGCGTGGCTGTGCGCAGCTGCTGATGCTCTCTGATGCCCCAGCCGAGCTCGGGGGAGCTCCGACGAGGGTGGCGGAGGCGAGACTCCTGGTCTGAACGGGAAAGGCCTCAGATGGCCTTTGCTGGACCTGCAAAGTATCTCAGAAGACTCGCGGGTCGAGGGCAAAGTGCCTCGACCCAGTTAGGCGAAGTGGGGGTGGCTGGTGCGTCGAGACGGCTGGCTCCGGCGAAGGTGGTGGACGGAGGAGCCCGGTTCCCAGCTCCTGTGCGAGCTGGGTTGAGTGAGTGGGTGCAGAAGGTGCGTCGGACGAAGGCGAACGTGAAGGTCGGGTCCGATGATCGGATGGTGGTCGGAACCGGGGTGAATCGGAAAACTACGACGGCGGCGCGATTTGGGGGAAAACGGAAATTAAAAGAAATGGCTGAGCTAAGTGGCTACCTGGGTGGTCGGAGAGACTGTGGCGGAGCTGGGGAAGCTCCCGGTCTTGGCCTCAAGGGACATCTCGGCCCGAGGCTCGAAGCTCGCTCAGGTGGCGGAGCTGCGGCGGCTACGTCGCCGGATCAATGGATTCGCCGGCTCTATTCGCTGCAACAGGTCGGGGATGCGAGCTGTCACCTCACACTCTCTCTGGAGCTCACTGGAGAACGAAGCAAATGGCCAAAGATGGAGAGAGAAGGTTGCGGAGCAGCGGCTTTATATGGCTAGGGGTCCGAGAAGAATGGGTCCGGGCAAGCTCAGGAGCGCGCGGATCCCGAGGGAGCAGCTCCGGCGAGGATGTCGGATGCACGGCGAAGGATTCGGACCCGGGATTTAGGGAAATGGGTGTCGGGTCGAGCGGGTAGAAATAGGAGAAGTCGGGTTCGGAGCTCGAACCCGTGGGAAGTGGTCCTGGGGGGGGGGGGGTAGTTGACCGGGCGGTCAACATCCCCAGGACCCAATGGGATTCGGCCACGTGGCTAAACTTTGAAGCTCAAAAATAAGGTAGCAAATGGCCGAATTTGTAAAAAGTTAAAACATGAATTATTTTTATTTTATTTTTTTCTATTTTTTGTGATTTTTAATAATTTTTCTGAAATAAAAATAAGGTATTTACATAGTATGTACTATATATAGGTATATACAATGTATAGGGTTTTGATTTTTGATTTTTAATTATTATTTTTATACAATTTTATCCTTATTTTATATTTTATTTATTTATAGAATAAAATAAGGAATAAAAGGGTGTTTTTATTTTATTTTTATTATTTATATACATAAGTAAAATAAATACCTATATACATTTATATACATGGTATATGTATAATATATTTTTTATATTTTCAATTTTGCTATTTTTATTTTGTTTTGGTTTTGATTCTTTTTATTTTATTTATTTACAATATATAATATAGACTATTTACAAAAATTATAAAAATTATTTTTTATATATTTACAAGGCTAAATAAATAAATAGGTGCGGTTGATGTACAAGGTGAAGGTGATGTTTTTGTCTCCTTTTGATTTTTTAACTTTTTATTTTGTTTTTATATTTATAAATATATACAAGTATTTACAAGTATATTTTTGGTGAGGAAAATACCTTTATTTTATTTACATGAATATTTACACATGAGCCCCTATCTCCCTCTACTTTGGTTTTTATGCGGTCAGGCCCATGCTGAGCCCTCCCTTGGTTTAGGTTGCTCAATATTTATTCTAAATATTTCCCTCTTTTTCTTTTTAATCTTTATTCTTTTATTTTTGCACAAAAACATGCTAATTATAGGTTTTTACACAATGCATGCTTTTGGTAATTATTTGTATTTACACATATCTACATGCATTTGCATAGGTTTTTGTAGCTAAAATATAAGAATAAAGAGTGATGAATGGGTATTCATCACTAACCTCCTATGCTCAAGTGTCCAGACCCTCAGATGGGTCGCTTTGCCTTGTAAAATGGCATAGGAGGCTTCCTGGGTCGAGGGTAAATTGCCTCGACCCGGTTAGAGGTGAAGTGGGTGATCGGAATGGGGCAGAGCGAAGACCTCCGGCGAGGGAGGTCGACTCTTGGTTCCAGGGCGAACCAAGTTGAGTGCGTGGGTGCAGAAGGTGGAGAGAAGTCTTACGGAGGTGATGGTCGGGTCGGATGGTGAAATGGGTGATCGGAGCGATGGGAATCGATCGGCGACGGCAGAGGAACGAATTAGGCGAAATGGAAAATTAGAGGAACCTAGGGGATATCGGAGTTACCTGATGAATGGAGTCGACTGGGGATGAGATGGAGAAACTCTGGGGGTCTTGGCCTGGAGGAATCGTCGGGTTCTGAGGCTAAGCGCACCTCGCGGCGGCGCACGGCGATGAAGGTCGCCGGATCGATGGCTGGAAGCACCTCCTCCTCTCTTCGACACTCTCCTCGCACAGCTGGTACTTTGGGGAAGAAAATGGAGGTCCTGGGACGAAGGAGTGGAGACAAAGATGCGTGAAAAGGTGCGGTGGAGGTCGGCTATATACATGTGAAGGGTCTGAGAAGATGGGGTCGGGCGGAGCTCGGTGAAGCTCGGATCCCTAGGTAAACCGCCGGGCGAGGGTCTCAGATGCTTCAGGGATAATCGGGGCCTGGGGTTTCGATTGATGGAGATCGGATCAAGTGGGGAAAATTGGGAGAAAACGGGTCGAACGCCCGATTCGGGCAGATTGGTTCCGCGGGGGAGAGTTGACCGGGGGTCAACAATCCCCCGGGGACCAATCACAGGCCGTCTTTTATTAAATACTTGGAAATTCAATAAAAATATTAAATGGCTTTATTTCGAAAAAGTTGAAACATGAAAAATGTTTATTTATTTTCAAAATAATTTTTAGTGATTTTTATTTATTTTTTTGAAAAATAAATAAGGTATTTACATTATTTTATTATTATATATAGGCATATACATGTTTGTATTTTTTATTTTTTTACTTGTTTATTTTTATATAATTATTCCAATTTTATATTTTATTTATTTATAACATAATTTTTGGAATAAAAAGGTATTTTTATTTTATTTTTATTTTTTATTTACATTAATTAAATAAGTAGGTTTATATACATATTTACATGGTATAAGTACAAGGTGGAGAATGATTTTTATTTTATTTTTTTTATTTTTATTTTCCTGATTTTTATTTTATTTATTTACACCATGAAATATGGAATATAGAAATATTTTTATTGGATTTTTATTAATTATTCACAAAGAGAAAATAAATAGATATGTTATTCTATGTACATGGTCTATATACACTAATGAGAGATGTTTTATTTATTTTTTCTTTTGTTTTTCCCATTTTTATTTTAGTTTTATATTTATAAATATGTACAAATTAACAAAAACACATTTTTATTTTTATTTAGAGGAAAATAATTTTATTTATATACATAGGTATATGTACACATGATTGAGCTTCCCTATCTCTCTCTACTTGGATTCTTTTACGGTCAGGCCCATGCTGAGCCCTCCCTTGGGATTAGGTCACTCAATATTTATTCTAAATATTTTCCTCTTTTTCTTGTGTTTCTTTATTCCTTTATTTTGACACAAAAACATGCTAATTATGCATATTTACAAGATGCATGTGTTTTGGTAATTTATGATATTTACACTCATCTACAAGATGTTTTGCTCAAGTTCTAGCTAAAATAAAGGAATAAAGAGTGATGAATTGGGATTCATCACCTAGCCGGGCTGACCGGAGCTCCGTATGCACATTACCACCTCTAGTCACGGCTATTAGAGAGAGAAGAAGCAAGAGCATGCTGCATGTTTTGATCTCCATCATTCCTTGCAAAACAATGTAGAAATTGGAGGCATAGCCCTCGTATTTTGCAGTATAGCATAAGATTCCCTGTTTTTAATCCTACACGCCATAATTTTATTTTGAAAAATATTCATGTTCATTATATTATGAAGATCCAAAATAAAAAACTTGTTATTTTATGTAAAAACCCATTATAAAATGTTTTTTAATCAAAAATATTCCCAAAACATCAGAGATTGTGTAATTCGAATAGATACACAAACCCTTCGAAAATCTCCCTCGAATTCTCTATATTAGGCCTAACCAAAAGTCCAAAAACATTGCAAATCTTTTCTGTCTTATAGCAATCCATAAATCTCAAAATACCAACAAAACTCCATTTCATGCCCTCATTATCCTTTACTATGAAAAATACCCTTATGATAAGTGTTGGTATATGGATCAACATTAATGATATAACAATGGACATGACATCCATCAATAATTTGAAGTATAAAAATCATTATCTAAATGAATAATATCACCATTATATCTTTAATGACAGACGTAATCAAGATTTAAAAAAAGCGTCAATTAAATTAATTTTGCTGTAGTGACATGCACAAACACAACTCAAGCACACGTGCACGCGCGCACTCACAATAAGATGCATATAATGTATATACAATCATAAAGTAAATGCTATTTTTGTGATTGTATGGCTATTTACCGGTATTATTACACAAATTGAATAGATTTTTAGGGTTATTTCGTTATGAACCTTTCATAGGGTTTTATATTATGTGCGTTTAAAGATCATGTGATGTAATTAATGCACGATTTGAGTTATTATATGTACTGGTCAATCTCTCTCTTCCAAAAGCTCTCTCAACCTTTTCTTACTATTATTCTGTGGAATGTGTCTTTACTCTCTCAATCTTAGTATTATCAACTCTATCTTTATGATCTCTTTGAAGTTAGTGGTTGGAAATCCTCCCTTTGACTAGATAATTTTTGAATAAGATGTCTATAGATATAACTATATTTATCTCAGATTACTTATTACCATTGAAATGATGCCATCAAAGTCAAGCTCTTTGAAGCGAGTCGTTGAATTTCCAATGGGACTTATCCCAATTGTTGTACAATTAATGAGGATATCTAGTCATCACGTATTTGATATACGCAAGGATGGATTTAGAGGGGGCAAGGAGGGGCACATGCTCCCCTATATTTTTAAGATTACATAATATATATTTAGTTATTCTTTATGGATTTCTAAGGGAAAATAACCGTGATATTTCCTAAGTATAAATCCTCTTTTGAATTTTTTGAGGGTAAAACTTATACATGCAGTCCCTTCGTTTCTTTAAGGTGAAAGTCAATAATCTCTACAGGTAGATAATATATCTTTTAACGTAAAATTTCTACCTAGAAATAGTAGATTTTACCTTAGATCAACATGTTCGGATAATTTCTTAGACTGGTCAACTTATAATGGATCTCTACCAATCCATATTTTTGAATATTCATATATTAGGATCAACATATATAAGAGATTGGTTTTTCATCCAATCTCATTATTACTTATACAGATCTCAATCTCAAAAAATTAAAGTTCCTAGAAAATCATTTATTGCCACGTCTCATATATTAATCATTGGTCCTATTTATTATCAAGTAAGTGATCATACACAGATATTCTTGATCGGTGTATTTTTCTTCATTGACATATTGAATTTTTAGTTGTTGGTAATAAAAAGTATAAAATTATGTATTTTTATATTTTCAATTTGATACAAATATGTAATAAAGTGGAGTTTATATTGTAATTAATCAAAATCCAAAGAGTGAATTGGAAAGAAAAGAATATGTCTATTTTTTTAAAAATGATATAAATACCATTCATAAAAGATCTCGATAATGCGGAATATATATGATTATGTAGAATGTAATAAAAAATACAATTGATTAAAAAATAAGTTCAAAATAAACTACTATTTACATGAAAACTACAGATGATATAATTTATCTTTCACAAATATTGTTATATAATGAATAGACGATGGGGAGTATCCAACTCATCTGCATATAGTTTATATCATCATCACCTCCGAGCCATTCATTTGTCTTGAAACTTTAACTTGTACGTATTCCGATGGCAGAGCCACTTGCACTCACCCCATCCCAATACAGATAAATGGCTAAGAAGGTCATGAATACATAAATGAGATACAACTCAACAACATACTCCCTTTTTCATAATGAATATGATCACATCAATAATTGATAGATATTGTTTTAAAACATTGTGCTCTCCTCAAAAATGTTCTGGCTCCGTCCTTGGATATATGTATGAAATTTTTCAATGAACACAAAGTTTATTGAGATTGCAATGATCGTTACCATTTTTACACGTGTTTACAATCAGTTTAAGCATTATACATACTTTTTCAAATGTCATAGATTATTCTCACTAAAAATGTTCATTTTCACACAAAAAAATAGATCTTAAATCACCTTGAACTGATCATTTTCAAAGGAAGATATGTCAATACGAATTAAGATGTGCTCCTTTCATATTAATTTAAGATTTACTTTTGATGAAAATGATCATTTTTGTAAGAATGTGATATTATATTAGCAAACTGTATATTTTTTTTGGTAAAAATGATTGTTAACACTTGTCAAACAGAAGGTGCTCGTTACAAATCCTAATGAGCTTTGCGCTCGAAGGAAAAGCACCTTATATTTTTGCATATTAATGAAAATATCTATCATTTATTATTGGAATTTAATCAGCAAACTACCCATATAGGAAGATCATGCACTTTGTATTATTCATTTTCTTTTCCACGTAAAATTAAATTTTTATAAAGGACTCCTTTGACATTGAAACCCAACAAGTAAACCCCTAAACCTATGGATGAAAGTGATGGGAAACACAATATATCCTTTCACCACATTTAAGGCCATTAAAAACTCCATTTTATATAGGATGTGACTTTTATGGATAGAGAATTGGAAGTGAAATTTCTTGCAACTTTGCGATAATTTCAAACCCTCATTGAAGTTATGCGAGCAAATGAGAATGGTAGAAAACATATCGACTATGTATGAATTAATGGTCTTTTTTTCGAACTAGGGTTGTTGATCTTCCATATGGGCATTTGATGTACTAAGACATATATAGGCAAATGTTAGGGATTGATTATTTGTGCACACTCATTATGTGTACCTCCTCATTAACTACGTTTTACTTTATTTGAAGAATAAGGAAATATGCCAACAACATGTAAAATTGGAATGAGCAACGAAATATATAAAATTGATCTCTATTTTTATTATCTACGATGCTACAAAGTACATAAAAAGGGTCGAGATATTTGCCTCCAATTAGAGTTGGTGGATGTTGATATGTCATGAATCCTAACCATCTATTTTACTGAACACAGTTGAAGAATCATCTGATCCACCCCTCCCCCCATGGTTGCGAGGGTGGGGCCCCCAAAAATTTTCTAATTGATATTCGGATCGGTCTGCATCCCAGATCCATTTGTACTAGGAGTATCATGTAAACCCCCAAGGGTTAGGGTTCTCGGCATCCTATGTGGTTTTCTTCTTCTCCACAAATAGTTAAAACTGATCACCACCGCCCAATTACGTAGCCCAATTGCAGGCTAACCTTGTAAATCTGTGTGTTTAAGCGGATGTACTAAACAAAAGAGAGAGAGAGAGAGAGAGAGAGAGATAACATTCAAATCTACACAAACCTAAAAATATTTAGTTTTGATATATGTCAATATAGTATATTGTCTTACCCTTTATTTTACCAATACAGTTAGTACTTAGCCATAGAAAAGATCACAGAATGCCATAAGGGGCATTTTCTAAGTTGTAAAAACAAGTATGCGATACATGTGTGAGGATTAAAAAAAATTAACATATGAAGGGGGTATCAAGTCACCATATGCATGTGTTGCACATGCCAACCGATGTTGATTATCTAATAACACTTTAATATTTATTCTACATGTCAGGCTTATTTTAAAAATATCTAGTAAAATACAAATAAAGATAACTATCACAATATAACTATATGATAGCATTCACATTTATATTTAGAGATCACAACTATCAAATTAGCAAATAAATTTATACATATCTCCTATCAAATTTGCATCTAGTATGAAATTTGGACAATAATTGTTTTTGAATAATATATCTTTTTGTGTTCCTTGTACATGAAGAGGTGTGTGATATAGAAGCGATGATCTATTGATAAAAACAAATACGAAGGTGCCAGATGTGGAGGAGGAGAAGGAAGACGAAGTGGTGAAAGTGAATATGGGGGAGTAAGAGGAAGTGGTGGATGCAAAGAAGGTGGTGCTTGGCGAAGGATCTAGGACGGGGAGGAGTAATATGCGGTATGGGATCAATTCTCGTCATTCTCCCATAAACAATTAAACAATTTCAAATCCCAAAACTTATATTTTCAATACTCTTATTTGTAAAAATATAAAAGATAATTTTAAATTCCAAATATTCTATTTTCAATATTCTTAATTCTTATTTAAACAAAGAAGAATGAGACTATCACTATGTTTTTTCGTTTCTTATTCTTCTTCTTCTAGGCATACGATAACCCCAATGGATCATATATTTTCTACTATTGGGGATCTCTTTTCATCACATCCATAGGGATTGTCTAGAAGGTTCACAATTACTCTTCTTACTAAATATCGTTTATCTATCCAACACTTAGAGCCGGCTCTATCCAAACTTTTTTATTCACCCCAACATTACCCACTTCTCTGATTGTTGCTAAAAAAACTCCTGGATCTTGACAGGCTCTCCAAATGGCAATGGTGAGTGATAGCAAAAGGGAGGAATGAGAGGACAATAAAGACATACGGATGCGTGGAAGCGTAGTGATGATAGGAAAGGGATGAGAGGAGGAGGGTGTATTAGGCAGCAGAGAATAGGGATAGAAGAGCAAAGGTTATGTCGACAAGATGGGGGCGGAAGAGGATGGGGTGAAGGGTGATGGAGATGGTAACGATGGATGTTGGAGGAGAAGGTGACAAAGGAGAGGCAGTGGATGGAATGAGGCGGTGTCGATAGTGGGATGGAGGAGGAAGAGGCGATGTCGGTGGGCTGGGGGAGAGAGGAGGAGGCAAAGAGGGGAGGTGGTGGTAGAGATGCAACAGGATATAGATATATCCTATATCCGTCCAACGTCATCGTATCATTTTTAAGCGAGTATGAATATCTATTTTCTATTTTGATTGATATGGATACAGACATGAGTTTTTATTTTGTATGGATATATATGGATGCAGTTACGATTTCCATTTTTTAAGATAAGGATATGAATATGGTTGCATTTTTTCTGATTAATACGTATATGTATATCTATATTACTAGATATGTGTATGTATATAATTCGGCATACATCAATCTGTGTATACACAAATACCTAAATATATTACCATTAGAGTTATTTCAATTTCAAATGCAAAACAAAAAATATATGGCATACTATAAAAAGGGCCTAAACTATACCTCGACCATTTAAGACCTTATTTTTTAAACGTAATAAAGAAAAGTTTGATCTTATTAATTTTCTTGTCTCAAATATTAGTTTTTTTGTAACTTTTCACAATTCTTCTATATCGATGTTAAAGCATAAAGTTGAAAGTTTAGTACGCTCTAGCAATTCAAAAATGAGGCTTGTGATTAAGAATTTAGACATGGTTGGAGCTCTTTCTTGATTATTTATCCAATATATATCTTATGCTATCTAACTATTTTTTATAAAAGTTATTTAGTTTAACATAAGTAATTTGAGTTAATTGAATTTTTCGAACCCGGTTCAATCGAAACCGTAATTAATTTTAACTTTATTCAAAATAAATGTCATTGTTGGAAATTAAACTTATATCCATTAACAACCCACAAGCAGCCTTTAACCAACTACCCAATCATAAGTTCTTGTATTAAAATGAATTTAAATATATAACTTAAACTATTGTCCTTCTATTGAGTATATTGTCTAAATATTTAATATATTCATATGCATAACATTTAATGTAGCATACTAAAAATATATTTTACGTATACTATAAGATATATACATTAGCTATGTAATTTATGTTTATTTCAACTATATTTAAGTGTGTATTTTATATATATTTTAATTTATATATTCCGGTTTGATTAATCGATCCAACCACTTCGTTCTCACAATCATGTTTTTAAAGATGATGACATCATCATCCGATTGAATCGGTGTCATTCGATGAATTATCTCGGTCTGATCCTTTCAACAAGCTTTCTGATTCAGTTTCGATTCGGTGTCAAAAACATTGATTGAAATTTCCGTTGCCATCAAATCAGACAGACGTGTTCTACCACTAATCATATGGTTATACAACAAGTGCTAATAATCGTAGTCAATGGTGCACCAATTAATATTGATTAGCAGCCGTCATTGTGTCCACTATAATTTGATGGCACTCCTCGAGCATCATATCGATATCAATGTCTTCTTCTTCATGCATGATGCCTCAGCCACACGCAACTTGAAAGAAAAAAATTCACGTTACTGTAGTGGTTACACGTAAATACATACATACATATATATATATATATATATATATATATATATATATATATATATTATATATCATATAGAGGTTGGGGAGCTTGCACCATGGTGCATGTAACTTTACATGCACCGGTGCCATAAACGCCCAACTTTTGATATTTTTTTGAAATGAAACCATGTGGGATTTAGATCACTATATATCACCATGACGTCATTTAAAAATCAACTTAATTCAAGACTTCTAACCCATCCATCAAGACTCCGATATTTTAACGGTCTTAGAATTGCTGAAATTTTATCCTTCTAGATCGGCACGTTAGGAATGTCTGTTTTATATGAAATTTGAAACACTTATTCCACTAATATATATATATATATATGAGGAAAGGGAGTTTACTTTGTGAAGTAGGTACCTACTTCACATTTAATTTTTTTTACAAAATTTCTATTTTTTTGAAAAATACCACATTTGATTTTCATAATTATATCCCTCTAATATGTTACTCAAATTCCGTCAGAAACAGAGACTCCTATGGCCTCCATCCAGACAACCATTTTTTAACGGTCCCAGATTTGTTGTATTTTTCATGTTCTGGATGGAGGCCGTAGGAGTCTCTGTTTCTGACGAAATTTGAATGACATATTAGAGGGATATAATTATGAAAATCTACGGTGGCATTTTTCAAAAAAAAAAAAAAGAAACAAATTTGTGAAAAATGGATGTGAAGTAGGTAAGGTTACCTACTTCACAAAGTAGGCTCCCTTTCCTCTCTCTCTCTCTCTCTCTCTCTCTATATATATATATATATCGCATATTTTATGTTTTGGTTTTAGTGAACTAAGTTCTGCTGATAACACGGTCGTCTTCTGTATCTGATCCAAATAATAACTCACAGTATAAATATGTATCACGAGTAATATTATTGATTGCTTGTTTATATAACTTGCAGTTTACAGTGGGTGTTGTATATCTGATGTTGTTTTTCTGATCGTCACTCAAATAGTTAATGCAAATCCTAAAACTATTAGTTGAAAATCTTTAAAATCCTAAAAATAAGGAGACGTAGACGTACTATGAATCATTTCTAGCTTTTGCATACATTCCTTCTTAAACTCTGCAGATATATAAATCTTAAAATGAAACTGACGATTATGACACTCAGAGACGGGGACAACTTGCGAGCATTACAAAAAAAGTGATATAAGGTAACAAATAATTTAATATTCATTGTCAAATCTTCCATAGTTAAATATATAATAATAAATATTATTCGTTGTTGTTTCTTTAAATTCACAACAATATTGGTATTTGTTGCTATATTCGTCGCAATGAATCATATAACAATGATTATTCATTGGCTTTTCCTTCAGATCGTTGCTAAATTTGGCAATGATTAGTGTGAATTTTAATGAATCATTCAACGGAAAAAATATCCTTATAATAATATTTAATCATGAATATGATGCTCTTTGCTAATTACAAGTACAAAAGATGATTTGGCAACGAATAATATTCGTTGTTACATCTTCAGCATCGAAAGATATCGCAGTTATATTAAAATTATTCATTGCCTTAGATCCAGCTTCTTGTAGTCAAGAGGAGCTTCTGAATGATGAGATGACCCGTCAGAGGATCAAGATGATGCGAATATCGTGATGGAATTCAACTAAACAAGAGATTATTTGGATTATGATTTTCCTACTTTTCTTTGTTGAAAAGAATGACTTTTCTACTTAGGAAAATTAAAATTTTAATATGGTATACTTTTAATATTTTATTTGATTAATAATGATTGTGGGAAAAGGAGTTAACATCACCATGATAGTAGAATTATTTTGCTTATAGGATGTTTCTCTCTAATATTGTCTACTATAATGCTCCCTCGTTGTTAAATAGCTTCCAAATGAATGGTCTAATTCACGATAGCACTTGTAGAATGTTCAAAGCCCGTCTTAGTTATGTAAAGGTTCTCTTAATGTGTCTTTCTAACATATGATATAGTAAATATGATGTAAGGTCTTGGATCTAGACATGAGTTGTTATCTCGAAATATTGCAGCTAACAACTTGTTAGGCTTAGGTCTACTTGATCTCATTGAATACTCCTCAAAATACTAAAGCTCAAATAATCAAATAGAATTGTCCACTACATATAACTCACTCTCACATTTTGTGAGTGTTAGATATGGAACTATGTTTGGAGGTATTACAACTTCCCTAACTTATATTCACATTGTACTCATTGTCATATAATCCATCACAACTATGTTAGGAGGTATTACAACCTCCCTAACTTATAGTCACATTGTACTCGTTGTCATATAATCCATCACATAACTCCTAGTAATAGCTATTCTTGCACACTTTGGGTAACATTTTCCTCATATCCCTTTGTATGTGTAGCTCCATCTCTAGCACAACTTATATATATATATATATATATAGGGTTGATCTTGTAAGAGCCAAAAACTGTGAGAATATGAAAGCAATGATTCTGGACCGCTTGATTATGTCATCTCTCTCATGATTGATTGGAGTAGGAGAGAGATGAGCAGAATCTAATGACCCTAATTCAATGCTCTCATGCTCTCACAATTTTTAGCTCCCACAGGATCAACCCTCATATACACGTTATGAATACCCATTCATCACTCTTTATTCTTTTATTTTAGCTACAAAACCTTTGCCAAACACATGTAGATATATGTAAATAATAATAATTAGCATTCAACATGCATTGTGTAAAATACAATAATTAGCATGTTTTTGTGCATAAATAAAAGAATAAAGAATTAAAAGAAAAAGAGGGAAATATTCAGAATAAATATTGAGCGACCTAATCTCAAGGGAGGGCTCAGCATGGGCCTGACCGCATAAAAACCAAAGTAGAGGGAGATAAGGTAGCTCACCTTTGTAAATATACCTATAAATAAATAAACATATTTTCCTCTAAATAAAAATAAAAATGGGTTTTATTTATTTGTAAATATTTGTAAATATAAAATTAAAATAAAAATGAGAAAAACTAAAGAAAATCAAAAAGAAAATAAAATCCCTTATCTATTGTCCATATTCACCATGTACATAAAACCCCTTCCCTATTTATTTTCTCCTTATAAATAAATAAATAAAATCCAATAAAATGTGTACATATTCTATATGCCATAATATAAAGAAATAAAATAAAAATCACAAAAACAAAAAATAAAATAAAAGAAATAAAAATAAAAATAAAATCCAACCTTGTATATATACCATGTACATACTTGTATATATCTAATTATTTTACCCTTGTACATAAATAACAAAAATAAAATAAAAATAGCATAATATTCCAAATTTTATTCTATAAATAAATAAAATATAAAATTGGAATAAAATGTACAAAAATAAATATTTAAAAATCAAAAATTAAAAATATATAGTGTATATACCTATGTATATAATACTATATTGTAAATACTTATTTTTTATTTCAAAAAAATAAATAAAAATCACAAAAAAATATTTAAAATAAAAGAAACATTTTTCATGTGTTTGACTTTTGTGAAAATCGGCCATTTGCTATTTTAAATTTAATTTCCAAATCTTTCTGAGGTGGCCGTTCCTGATTGGTCCACGGGGGATGTTGACCCCCCGGTCAACTCCCCCCTGTACCACAGACTCGCGGATCATGTGCGCTCGACCCGACTTCTCCATTTATTCACCACTCGGGCTCCATTTGCTCATTGATCATCCTAGATCCACGCCCGGGGTGGGTATGAGGGATCCGAGTTCTGAGTTGCTTGCCTGATCCTTGTCTTCTCGGATATCTAGACATATTTAACATTTGCTCCGCCGCACAGTTCCATCATCTCTGGTCCTCCCCCTCGACGCCAAGGAACTCCTCCACCTCGCATGAGTGACAACGGTGTGATATGGAGTGGAAGTGAGGCTCGGGCAGCCGGGAAACCTCTGATCCGGTGGCTTCGTCGCCGTGCACCGTCGCGAGCGCACCTAGCCTCGGGACTCGACGCTCCCTTGTAGGCAATGACCCCCCGAGCTCCCCGAGCTCCAGCACAGTCGAATGCATCTGCCAGGTAGGTAGATTAGCCAGTAGTTTAGCTTAGATTCTAGTTTTTAGATTTCAATAGTCGTAGCTCCGCCACCTTCGCCCGTCGTCTCCGACCAACCATCTGTCCACCCAACCGCACCACCACCTTCACCAGACTCCTCTGCACATTCTTCTTTCAGTTACCCAACCCTGACTCGCCCCGGAGCAGGGACTTCGGTCCTCCTCCTCTGCCGCTCGCCGGAGGACCTCCATACCGCCGCATTTTTCACCCTCCACGTGCGCTAACGGGTCGAGGCAGTTTTCCCTCAACCCCTCTTTCTTCCTGTGCAGGTAGCAGGTCAAATTGACCTCATCTGGAGGTCGGAACATCAGAGCACAGGCGCTCCAGTTCTTCATCGTCGTCGGAGCTCTCCAGACCTCCCCGCCATCATCGGAGCTGTCCATTGGATGCAGACCACCGAGGCAATTCTTCTCAGCATCTCAGCAGCCTTCGAGGAGGTCCACTGCGTGCATATCAGGCCGATGAACCTCGCCGGCCAGCTGTTCTTCCTGGATCCTCCCCGACCGTCAAATCGACCCACGCAGCTCCAGATTCGATCGGAGCCGTCCATCCATCGCAGGGTTTCGCCACCAGCAGCCATCGTTAGATCCGACACGTGGCGAGGCCTGGAGCGTCCATCAGTTGGAGAGGCGTCCGCTATTGTCCACCGTTAGATCCTACACGTGGTGCCTTCCCCACCGTCAGCTTAAATAAAGGGTAATTTGTTCTTAGGCCCTTTAGTTTTTAGTGGTTTCGTTTTAGTCCTCTAATTATTTAGTCATGTTGTTTTTATTTTGTAAATATTGCATTAAGGACCTGCTAGTTTTGGATATTTGCATATTAGTCCCAGCCTGTGGTGACCACGTGCATCGACACGTGATTTATTGGACATTTTGCATTTTGTTCCTTGCATTTCTGGAGAGTTAATGTTTGAATCTTTTAAAATAGGAATGACATTTTAGTCCTTCCAGGCCTGGGTCACGTGTGTCGTGTGTGCGTCTCAGGGATTTTTGCAAGTTTGGTCAAAAACTTTCCAGTCGTGTTACTTTTTGGCCCTTGCAACATATTTTAATTGCAGATAGGTCCTTGTGCACTATTTGGTTGTCTTTGATTTTAATAAAAGAGCAAATTCAACCCAAATTTTGTGAAAATTGGACACGTGGCACCTGCCACTGTGTAAAATTTTCCCTAATTTTTGGGTACATGATATCCCAAAAATTCGATCCTAAGACCCGGGTGAAGGTATAAAACAAGGGTCGTTGCGACCCGGATCTCAGAGAATGGGTATATCAAGAAAAAGATCGGACCACGAGACAAATCAGAAATCAAAACTCAAAATGCGGTCCTAGCTATGAGTTTAACCTGGTATAGCTCCCAGGGTCGAACACAAGGAGCACGGGTTGGCCGTAGGCCTACGAAGTAGTGAAAAAGAAATAAAAATAAAAGAAAATGTTTTTTTAGAGGTTTTTATGAATTTTTATATTTTTTTGGATTTTTAAATTATAAGGCAAATAAAAGAAAAGCAAATCAAGACAACTTCAACAATTTATTAAACACACCAAAAATCAAGCAAAAATTAAGGAAAAATTGTTTTTATATTTTTCAAGTTTTTAAGTGTTTTTGGTGAATTTTTGAGATTTTTCTAATGGGTAAATTATTTTCTAAAAATCAAACAGGGCTAAACAGGAGGGGTACTGTCCAGCAAGGCTTGAAACTCAAAGATAAAATATCTAAGAGTCTCACTCAGCCCTGGAGGTAATTTTCCTGTATACTAGATAGAATAAGGAAAATTTTGGCACCCTAATTATTGTTTTTGGAATTTTAAATTAATTATTATAATTTTTATGGGTTTTTAGGTGTTTTTCAATTTTTAGGGTTTTTAAGCGATGAAAAATAGCCAAAATGGCCTGGAAAATCACACAACACACAAACAACAAAACCTATTGGTGAGGTTTTTATATTTTTTTTGGTATTTTTCAAGCTAGACAGTGACTAAAAAGGCTGTTTTTGAATTTTTAAAAATACTAAATAAAAGCGAAAATGTCCTCAAAAATCACAGAAATTACTACACCATGGCAGGAGCCATGTGTCGAAATTTCATTGGATTTGGAGGTGATTTACTATTTTATTCAAAAATGCAAAGAGGGCACAGTGCACAAGGACCAATGTGCAAATACCCGAGAATCTGGGGGCTCTGGTGCAAATTACCCAGCAAGTCACGCGCGTGGCGCGTGGCTGGGGCACACAGGGACCTATCTGTAATAAAAACCTACTCCTTGGACCTTTTGGTAACTGGTACCAGAAAGTCCAAGGGTATGGTTGCAAATACACCACTAAAATCCGCACATGCGTGAATACAAAGCTCACAGGGGTATAACTGCAATTAACAGAAACTATTTCTTCATTTCATAATAGCCCAGATCTACAGGACAAAAGATGTAAAAAGCCCTAAACTACACGTGACGACGTACGTGGTCACATACAAACAGGGGCATACATGCAATTAACAACAACCACAAGGTCCACAGTGCAAATAACCCTACGTAAATAAAGTTTTAAAACTATTTACAGGACTGGAAATAAAATGACAAACTAAGAGGGGGCCCTAAGATATTTACCCCTTTATTGGTCGACGGCCAGATGCGCGCCACGTGGGTGATCGGACGGCTGGGAATGGATGGCGCTTTACTCCTTCAGCTCTTGGGCTCAATCGACGGCGGAGAGAGGGGGCACGTGGACGATCAAACGGTGCTGGGCTTCGGTGCCTCTCTCCTCAGGTGCAACGGTCCTGATGAGTCCCTCGGGTCGATCAACGGCTGCGGCTCCTCGAAAGATGGACGGCTGAGATTAGAACTGGAGCTGAGGCTTCATCGGACGGCTCTGGAGGATGGTGAAAGAACTCGACGCCGGCGAACTTCGCCGGCCTCCTGCGTGCGCTACACTCCTCCTCAGCTGCTGCTAGATATCGGAACAGGTTCCTGGTGGAGGCCTGCAGCTGATGGTATTGGCCGATGGCCCAGCCGAGCCCTGGAGGGGCTCCGGCAAGGCTGGCGGCGCGAAGCTTCCAGCTGGAATGTAAGGGGGGCTCAGAAGCCTCCCTTTGGACCTGCAAAGTAGACAGAAAGCTTCGCGGGTCGAGGGCAAAGTGCCTCGACCCAAGGAAGCGAGGTGATGGTGAACGGTGCGGTGGGGCGAAGGAGCTCCGGCGATGGGTAGACGGTGGAGCTCGACTCCCAGCTCCGGGGCGAGCTGGGTTGAACGCGTGGGTGAAGAACGTGCGTGGGGAGATAGCGGAGGTGACGGGGTGCTCCGATGATCGAAATAATACTCAGGATGGTTGGAATCAGGGAAGCACGGCGAACGATCGATTTGGGGGTAACGCGAAATTAGACTAATCAAGAAAGAACGGAGGTTACCTGGGTGGTGTTGTAGACTATGCTGGAGCTCAGCTGGCTCCTGGTCCTCGCCTCAAGGGTCGTCAACGCCCGAGGCTCGAGCTCCGGGTGGTCGTCGGAGCACGGCTGCAAGAAGCGGCCGGATCGATGGACGTGCACCTCCTCCTCTCTACAACACGGGCCGGCGCGAGCTGTCACCTCGGTGGACACAGTGGAGGTCACGGGAGTGAAGGTGGAGAGCCAAAGATGAAATGAGAGTGCGGCGGAGCTCGGAATATATATGCGTGCAGGTCCGGGAAGAAGGTGGCGGGTAGGGCGAGTTGAAGCGCGGATCTCGAGGATAAAGCTCCGGCGAGCTTCTCGGATGTGCTGAGGTCATTACGGATCCGGATTTGGGGTGGATGGGAATCGGGTCAACAAAAGAAAAATCCGAGAAGGCGGGTCGAATGAACAGACCCGGGCTCTGGTGGTCCTGGGGGAGGTGTTGACCGGGGGTCAACAATCCCCCGTGGACCAATCAGAGCCCGCCAATTATTGAAACTTTATTCGATTTTTTTGAGGCCTTAAATGGCCGAATTTTCAAAAACTTAAAACATGAAAAATGTTTGTTTTAATTTTTTCTATTTTTTTGTGATTTTTAATTAATTTTTGGAAATTAAAATAAGGTATATACAATATGGCTATACATAGGTATATATACACTATATTGATTTTTGATTTTTGATTTTTAATTAGTTATTTTTATACATTTTTATTCCCATTTTATATTTTATTTATTTATAGGATAAAATTAGGAATAAAAGGCTATTTTTATTTTATTTTTAGTATTTATATACATGGGTTAATTAATTAGTTATATACATTTATGTACATGATATATATACAAGGTATTTTTGTATTTTTAATTTTGCAATTTTTATTTGATTTTTGTTTTAATTCTTTTTATTTATTTTATTTACAAATCATAAAAAGGAATATTTACAAAAAGGTTTGGAAATAAATTGGGTTATTTACAAGGTGAAATTGAGGAAAGATGGTGGTCTATATACAAGGTAAAAAAAAGGGGTATTTTGTATTTTTGAATTTTTTACTTTTTGTTTTGTTTTTAATAGCTTCTAAATATATACAAAGTATGTACAAATATATTTTTGGTTGAGGAGAATATTATTTATTTATTTACATAAATACATACACATGAGCCCCTATCTCCCTCTACTTGTGGCTTTTATGCGGTCAGGCCCATGCTGAGCCCTCCCTTGGGTTAGGTTGCTCAATATTTATTCTAAATATTTCCCTCTTTTTCTTTTTCTTCTTTATTCTTTTATTTTTGCACAAAAACATGCTAATTATGTATTTTTACAAACATGCATGCTTTTGCTAACTTTCCCTATTTACACATATCTACATGCATTTGCATAGGTTTTTGTAGCTAAAATATAAGAATAAAGAGTGATGAATGGGTATTCATCACCCCCCTATACTATACTTTGCTAGTCCCTTAGCAAACACTTATTTGAAGAAGAAGTGCAAAAGAAAGAAAAAGAAAAAGAGAATGTGCATGGATCAAGGTTGATTATTAAACTTGCCTTCATTAAATTGAGGTATGGAGCTTAATCAGATCTTTGGATTATTGATGTGTCGGAACCTTATTTAGACTTAAGCTTAAAACCTAACAGCCTCTAAGTTCCACTACTCTATAACCAAGACTCCTCAATGCTCCAGATCAGAACAAGTCATCAACTACAAACCCTGAAGATCATGAATCTTTGCTTGTCCTGTGAAAGTGAGGTCTAAGCTCTCCACCTCAGAAATGGCAACTTGACAACCCTCCCCAACAAGGTAACTCTATGACCTCAATCTGGCCACTCTTTCCTCGAGGAGCGGGGTATTCCCTTCTAAGTTCAAGTACAACCGGCTCAAGAAGAGGGGGAAGAAGAGAATGGGTCAAGGCCAGTGTAGCCAAGTACCCTTGGGAGCTTGACCAGTGTAGCCAAGTCTCCCTGCTGCAAGCTACAACAGGTGGATCATGAAACCAAGCTTTGCTTATTGCACTTATATACATACTCCGGTGGGATTATCATTTTCTCTCAGACCCACCACTTTTTTGGAGTTATTTTCTTTTTCACATTTTTTTTTTCGAGTGCATCTATACAACATGTACATGTGCAACATATATACAAGGAGTTTTTCCTCTTGAGCCAGTAGACTATCCCTCTTTTGAAGCTTTATTGCAACCCACAACTCCCGTCGTTAGACTTCATGGCAACCAGACCAAGTTGAGACGCATTTCCTTCACTAAATGAAGAAGAGAGGTTCCGCCTAGAAGTACTACCCTCATATGCTACCCCAAGCCAAGGAAGACTGCCTCCTCACCACCTCATCCGTAGAGAGCTCGGTGCATAGTGCGGTTGTCCAAGTAAAGCCATAATCTATATGAGTCATGTGTTGTTGTTAAGTGCTCTACTTAGGCTCATTGAGATGACATGTGATCATAGCCTAGTGGACTCAAAGAATTAAGTCACCATGGACCTGAAAAGCCTTAAACCTAAGCCCTATAAGGTTCCTTTTAGAAATTAGGTGGATTAAGATCTTAATCAAGCTCCATTTCTCAATTTGATTCCAAGCTAGTTTAAATGTCAACTATCATCCAGAAAAACTATATACAAATGTACAAAAAGATGCATATTTACACAACATTTTACAATCATGCAAAATTTTTGAAAAATGTTTTGAAATCATGAATGATGATGCATGAAGTGCAAGTTTTGCAAAAAGATATTTACACACATTTACACAAGATTTTTGCAAACTTTTGATTTTCAAAACATTTTGGAAAAATTTTGTACCATATACTTAATTTTGATACAGAAAATATTTACACAAGCTTTACACACAAAAGATTTTTGAAATCATTTTTACAAAAATAATTTGTACACTAGCTATGTATGTGCAAAATAAAAGAAGATTATGTACATGAAAGTTTTTTAATTTTTGTGGTTTTTAGCCATTTTTATTTATTAACACACTCACACAAAGTACGAGTTATGGCTAAAGTATATATGAAATATATACACACCCCCCTATACTTAGCTCGAACGATGTCCTCAGAGTCAAGAGCGATGAAGAAGACATAACTCGTGCTATGTATAGGGAAGTGAAAAGAAAGGCTATACAAAAAGGAGATGAAAAAGTCGAAAAGGACTCGGGTCTTCCCCCTATACTTAGGATCAAGTAATCCTAAGTATAGCAAGCTGTACACGAAGGGAAAACCGAGTGGAGAATGTATAGGGTCTACCCCCCCTATACTTAGGGTGAGATGCCCCTAAGTATAGGCAGCAAAAACGGGGGTAGACAGAAACAAAAGAATACCCGAAAGGTCTCACATCCCCCCTATACTTAGGGTAAAGTACACCCTAAGTATAGCATAATCACAAGATAAAGAAAGGGATGTGGGACTAAGGAAAGTGATGATATAGACATCTGGATCTATGTACAGCGGAGGATCAGTAAAGCTCAGGCGTGAGATGTATTAGATGTGAGTCAAAGACCACATCTCACGCAAAATGAATAGGGGCAAGATCAACGACCCGCGGCTCATGATCTAGAAATGGCTTGAGCCGCTGGCCGTTCACTCGGAAGGTACTCTCAAAAGACAACTCAGATATGTCGATGCTACCGTTGTCGTGTACCTTCCAAACCAGATAAGGTCCTTTCCATTTGCTTTGGAGCTTCCCTGGAAATAATCTAAGCCTCGCATCAAACAGCCATACTCTCTGTCCAATCTCAAAATGTTTGTGGCTGATATGAGAATCATGCCACTCCTTGACTTTCTCCTTATAATGTAGGCTGCTCGTGAAAGCTGCATCTCTAAGCTCTTCCAGGGCAGCTAGCTCTACCCTCCTCTGGTCTCCTATACCATCTGGATCCATGAGAATGTCTGTAACTTCCCAGAGTGACTTGTGCCTCAGCTCAACAGGTAGGTGACAGGGCTTGCCATACACGAGGCGAAAGGGAGATGTGCCCAAAGGTGTCTTGAAAGACGTCCTATATGCCCACAAGACCGAGTCCAATAGCTGTGACCAATCCTTTCGGTCAGGGCGGACGACTTTCTGCAGAATAGTCTTGATCTCCCTATTCGACACTTCGGCTAGACCATTCGTCTGTGGATGGTATGGTGTAGCAACACGATGGTCTATGCCGAACTCGCTAGCAAGTGCCTTCACCTGGTCGTTGATGAAGTGAGATCCCCCATTAGAAATAAGAACTCGTGGAACCCCGAACCGCGTGATGATATGCTTCCTCAGAAATCTGCAAACTATCCTCGCATCAGCGGCTCGGGCGGGGATAGCCTCCACCCAACGACTCACATAATCTACGGCCAACAGAATGTACTCAAATCCCTGACTCTTAGGGAATGGACCCATGAAATCGATGCCCCATGCGTCAAAAATCTCACAGAAATGAATAGGCTGCATTGGCATCATATCACGCTGTCCACAAGTGCCCATCCTCTGACAGTCAGTACACCTCTTCACGAACTCATCTGAGTCCTTGAAGAGGGTAGGCCACCACAAACCGGATTGGAGCACTTTCTGTGCCGTTCTCCTCCCAGAATGATGTCCTCCTGCCTCAAGCTTGTGGCAGTAAGTGAGGACGCTATGGTGTTCCTCCTGAGGAATACACCGACGCCAGACGCTATCCCCTCCTTCGTGGTAAAGGATGGGATCCTCCCAATGGTAAGACTTGGCCTTCGCAAGGAAGGTCTCAAGCCTCTGCCTGGGCCAATCTTGTGGGACTTTCCCAGCAACGAGAAAGTTCACAATATCGGCGTACCATGGGAGTGAGGCGATAGCAAGGATCGCCTCATCTGGGAAGGTATCTCTGATCGGATCAATCTGCTCTGTCTCCTCAGGTTGCTCTAATCGGGATAAATGGTCCGCCACCACATTCTTGACTCCAGGCTTATCCTTAATCTCAATGTCGAACTCCTGGAGTAGAAGGATCCATCTAGTCAGTCTAGCCTTGGCATCCTTCTTTGCCATGAGGTACCTGATGGCGGTGTGATCTGTGTACAAGGTCACTCGGGATCCAATGATATACGATCTGAACTTATCCAGGGCAAACACTACTGCTAGCATCTCCTTCTCTGTGACTGTGTAATTCCGCTGGGCGGAATCCAATGTGCGGCTAGCATAGTGTATAGCAAATGGTACTCCATCCCTCCTCTGTCCCAGCACTGCCCCTACGGCAAAATCGAAGGCGTCCGTCATGATCTCGAATGGGAGAGACCAATCGGGTGGCTGGAGGACAGGAGCCTCAATCACACATCTCTGGAGAGTAGCAAACGACGAAAGACACTTGTCATCGACAAGGAACTCGGTGTCTTTCGTCAAGAGGTCAGTCAACGGTCGGGCAATCCTGCTAAAATCCTGAATAAATCTCCTGTAGAATCCAACGTGCCCCAGGAATGACCGTAGCTGCCTCAAATTGGACGGCGGTGTGAGTTTTCTAATGACATCAACCTTGGCCGGATCCACCTCCATGCCCCTGTTGGAGATGATGTGGCCAAGCACCGTCCCTTGAGTCACCATGAAGTGACTCTTCTCCCAAGATAGCACCAAGTTGTACTCAATACATCGCTGGAGTACCCGGTCTAGGCAGTCAAGACAGGAGTCGAATCCGTCGCCGTAGACCGAGAAATCGTCCATGAAGACCTCAAGGCAATCCCCTACCATGTCCGAAAATATCGACAGCATGCACCTCTGAAATGTCGCAGGGGCGTTGCATAGCCCAAATGGCATGCGTCGAAAAGCGTATGTGCCAAAGGGACAGGTAAAGGTGGTCTTCTCCTGATCCTCAGGAGCGATGGCCACTTGGTTGTAGCCCGAGTACCCATCCAGGAAGCAGTAATGGCTCTTCCCTGCCAGTCTCTCAATGATCTGGTCAATAAAAGGCAGGGGGAAATGGTCCTTCTTGGTGGCTTGGTTGAGTCTCCTGTAGTCAACACAAACCCTCCAAGAGGTGGGTACCCGTGTAACAATCTCCTCTCCCGACTCACTGATCACAGTCGTGATGCCCGTCTTCTTGGGCACCACATGCAAGGGGCTGACCCACTTGGAGTCGGAAATGGGATAAATAAAACCTGCACCCCACCACTTCGATATCTCCTTCATGACAACCTCTCTCAGGTTGGGGTTAAGACGCCGCTGGAACTCACGCGACGGCTTCGCCCCATCCTCGAGATAGATGTGGTGGGAGCACACTGATGGATCAATCCCATGGAGATCTGCTACGCTCCATCCGATCGCCTTGCGGTTCTTTTCAAGAACCCCCATCAGACGGGATTCCTGCTCTCCAGTCAACTCAACGGAGATGATGACTGGGTACATCTCAGGATCGCCCGCAAGGAATCGATACTTCAGCGAAGTAGGGAGCGGCTTCAGCTATGGAATGCTGGGTGCCGGCAAATCTGGCTGTGGAAGAAAATGAGTGAATGCTGCAAGGTCTGCCAAATCTGCCTGGGAAAGTGAAAGTATACTCTCGCAAACTGGGTCGGGAGAAGGCGGCTCAACTGCACTGTCTCTGCTCTGCTCTGCCTCTACCTCCTCCTCTGTAGGCTCAGGTGAACTCAGGTCTGGCATCTGATCATAACAATCGGCCCAATCAGACTCTGAATCCGAGGGATCTGTATCAGAAATGGTGGCCTCAGCACCACCGGGACACAAGGTGGCATCAGTACCACCAGAAAACAAGGTGGTCTCAGCACCACCATCACTAATCACTGTGCTGCGATCGAGGACCGGCTCTGCTGCCGCAATGGTATCCTGAACCAGGTTTGTGCTCTCCAGACTCTCCTCTGCTATCATCTCTGCATCAGCTGTGTCTGAAAGTGAGAGGGAAGTCTGTGACTCCAAGTCTGCCCAAGCTGCCTCGTCATCTGTGATCACAAAGTCACAGTCCTGGTGGATGTCTGCCTCTGCGTCCGTCAGCTGCTCTGAGTCGGTACTGGTGTCTGAGCGGGATCTGGATCTGGCTCTGTAGTCCTCGACCGTCTCTATTTGTATACTCTCGCCCTGGACGCGAAAGTACACCTTCCCACTATCATGATCAGTCACCGCCTTGGCTGTGGCCAAGAACGGACGACCAAGTATGATGGGGGTATCGGCCACTGATTCAGGGATCTCCATGTCCAACACTACGAAGTCCACGGGGAATTGCAGACCCTGAATCGTGACGATAACGTCTCGTAACAACCCCTTCGGCCTCTTGACAGATCGATCAGCGAACTGAAGGACTGTCCTGCTCTGTCGAAGAGTGCCCAACTCGAAGCGGTCGAGAAGGGCTGCCAGAAGTAGGTTGATCGAAGATCCGCTATCTAAAAGAGTACGGTCGAACCACTGCTCTCTGATCTGGCATCTGACATACGGGGCCCCTGCATCTGGCCTCTTGGCTGGCAGACGGTTCTGAATCGCAAAGCACGTGGCTTTGGTCAGCACATGGATCTCTGAAGTATGGTTCCTCCTCCTCCTCCTAACTGTAGTCCTCTCTCTCAAAGATCTCTGGAGGAGGGGAATGTGCTGCAAAGCCTCCTGGAGGGTCAGCTGGATATGGAAGCGGTCGATCATGCTCTGGCTGAACTCCTCAAACTCTCTCTTTTTTGAATCATTTTTCTTCCCCTTCCCCATCTGAAGGGCTCTAGGGAAGGGGATCACTGGGTCCTTCTCAGATGAAGGACTAGGAAAAGATCTACGCGGTTCGAGGACCGGATCCACACATACATCATGCACCACAGTGGGACCAAAAGAATGTAAACCTTTTCCTTTATTCATCACAGAATTCTTAGATACATGACCACGAGGAAAAACATCAGAACTCTCTCTACAAACACCGGTGGCCTCAGTACCACCACGGATGGGCTGCTCTGCTGCTGCTGGCAAAGGTAGACGTCTCGCGGCATCAGTACCGCGGGCTGGCTCGGCTGCTGCTGGGGTGGCATCAGTACCACCTCCTAGATCTGGTGAAGTGGCGGCCTCAGTACCGCCGGTGGGATCAGCATCCTTGGTGGCCTCAGTACCACCGTCATCGACTGGAGCGGCCTCAGTACCGCTCTCCTCCTCCTCCTGTGGCGCCTCGGGATGGTGCTCAGCTGAGGCGCCGCCGCCGGCTGGGGTCCTACCGCTCCTAAGCGTGGCAAAATCAACATCAAACAGATCTGAAGAAGTATCATCAAATGGATCGCTAGGAGTGGCTAACTCAGTATGTACTACCTGCTCAGACTTCCGTTTCAGGTTGTTCGGATTGGGCTCTATCTGTGCAGGTATGGCGGCCTTTCCTCTCACCAAGTCCCGCATCTCATGGCGGAACTCATCCATCTCCCGTCTGAAGGTCGCCTGCTGGTCCGTGAGGAGGCGGGCGATGTCATCCAAGGCGGGGCTCTCGTGGGAGCCCGACGGGTAGCCTCTCTGTGGGTGAGGCTGCTGGTACTGCTGTGGGTGAGAGGGGTAGGACGGAGGCTGCTGCTGGTGCTGGTATCCCGGGTGAGCCTGCTGCTCACGCCTCCAAGACTGTCCCTGCTGATAGGGACGAGGACCATACGAAGACTGCTGGTGATATACTGGGGGTTGCTGCTGCGGCTGGTGATGGTCTCTCGGCTGGGAGTACTGCCCTCCCTGACCTGACGGCTGCTGCTGGGGCTGGGCACCACCACTCCCCCACCTGAATCCGGGATGGTCTCGTCGGATCCCAAGCTGGGGACGGTCGTACCAGATCCCGTTGACATCCATCAACGGCTCTGCATCCAAGGGGGCTGGGGGTAGTACTGCCAACGGCTGGTCCGGCTGGTAGACCACCATCTGCATCTCTGGAGATGGTGGGGACTGGTAGGTAGGCTGCGGCTGCTGGTACGGCTCCGCCTGTACAAGGTGAACCTGTCTAGGCTGCGCTGGAACGCTGGAGCGCTGGGACGAGCTGTTGCTGCTGCCGGAGTCGCCTCGCGACTGAAGACGGGGCTGAGAAGCCGTCTGTGTCTCCTGGAGACACATGATCTGTGTCTTCAAGTCGCTCAAGACCTGTGCCATCTGATCCATCTGTGCTATGCTCTGGCACTGCTTCTTCTCGATCAGCTCCATGCGGTCCAGCTTCTCGCTGATGATGCCCATGTCTGCAGCTGACGACTCTGCCTGTGCTGCTGCTGCTGCAGACGAACTGGCTGGACCTGCATCTACCCGTGCGATCCTCTGGTACTGCACGGGCCCTGGCTGAAGTGGCTGGGTCTTCTGCGTGTAGAGCCGGGTCTGGGACATGACCATGTAGTTCTCCGCCATCTCCTCAAAAATCGCCCAGACCTGGTCATGGTCCTTGGCGAAGTAGGACCCGCCACAAGAAGCGTTCACCAGGCCCTGTAGCTCTGGTGACAACCCACTGAAAAAGCTCTGAACTAGGTTCGGCTTCGTGATATCATGGTGTGGGCATCTGTCCAAGAGCTCCCTGAACCTCTCCCAAGCCTCGTGGAACTGCTCGTTGGGGAACATGGAGAAGTTGCTGATCAGGGCCCTCGCTGCGTTCGTCCGCCCGAGTGGATAGTACTTGTTCAAGTACTCGGTGCGGAGCTGCTCCCAGGTGTACACGAATCTCCCCAAATGCTTCAGCCAGGTGGCTGCTCTGTCTGCTAGGGAGAATGGAAAAGCAATCATCCGTATGGTATCCTGGTCCACATGCCTGTCGTGGACAGTACTGCAAATCATCAAGAACTCCTGTAGGTGGAGATGGGGCTCCTCTGTAGCTAGTCCGTGGAACCTCGGAAGCATCTGCAAGGTGTTCGGGGGGAACTTGAAGTCCCCCACGATAGCCGGAACCACCACCCAGTGGTGCATCAGTGTAGAGCCGGGATTGTGTAAATCCCGCATCGGTCTCGGTGGTCCTGCTCCTCCTGCGGCTGCTGCCGCTGCGGCGGCGGCCGCGGCTGCTGCTGCTGCTGCTGCGGCTCGTGCCTGTGCCTGTGCCTCATCTGGCTCCTCGGGCTCGCTCTGTGCATCTCTCTCTGCTCTGAGCCTCTCCATCTCACGCCTCATCTCTATCATAAAAGCTCCCTGATCGCGGAGCTGCTGCTGGACTGTCTCTAACTGTGCGATCAGGGTGGAGTTGATCGCTCCCTGGTCCAATACAAAGTGCTCGGGTCTGCGGGAGTGATCATCAGAACTGCCGGCCATCGCGACGTCTGCAAAATCGAAGGAGCCCAACTCAGGTGCTGTCAAATGAATAAGTCTTTCCTCGGGCTCAGGTCTCTCGGGTAAGTCAGAAAGGGGGTCAAGGGGGAACAGGGCGGAGTCATACTCGGGCTCGGAGAGCGGGTCTGAGCTCTCGCGAGCCAACCTAGATTATGTGGTAGACGCGCCCGAGAGCGGTGCAACCAAAGGCTGCCTAAGAGATCGTCTACCCATCATCTTGATCTAGCGAGTAGGGCGGATGAGATCTGGAAAAATTACGATCAGAAAACAAACCCCCGGTTCACCAACACAACACGAGCTGAAGATCGTGAAAGTTCGGTCAAATTATCTTGTCTATTTTATTTTGGTGAACAATCAAGATAGCAGAGCGATTACGTGACCTGTTAGGATATCCGCTGCTAACCCAACCGACTGGCCCGCACGGATGAGTCGGTAATCAGTCGGGTTTCGCAACGGGGGGCTCTACCTAGTGTTCGGGGTCACTCTCTCGCACAAGCAAACCAAACAATGAGGGGGTTGCTCTCCCCAAGACAAATTTTTAGGGTGAGCGAGTTTTAAGATCAATAATTTTAAACAGTCCCAATTTTATGGTTACACTTTTTTTAGGTATTTTTCAATGCAAACAAAATCGCCTAACGAATTTTTCGGTTCTCCTGGTTATTAAGTCCAAAAACGGGGGGAGAAGACGAAAAAGCCGATGCACGAGAAAATCAATGATGCATGCTGAGTAAGAAATGCGTACCTGCCGCCAGCACTCTACATGCAAAATGATCCGCGCATAAAATAAAAGGCAGAAAAGTAAACTAAGCTATATGATGCACGGTAAAAAGCCGAGTCCTAAACAGGCAATTTCTATTGATCGTGAAGAACAATAGTTAGTCAACCGAATCGAGTCCGGAGTCCGATCTTGGGAGTCACTCGGTGCCCGCCACAACGGGTCCTGCCAGCGCTGTATGTGACTCCTAACGGCACGTGGTCTCAAATCCAATTAAACTAACTTTTTTTTTAGTGAATTTTAATAAGGTCCAATTACGTTCTATGGGAACAGATATTCTATTAAGTGTTGGGCCTTAGAAGTCCTACGTCACAATCAACAAAAATCCTATGTCTAGGGGCTCGAACAAAAACCGCGAAAAATCCGGAAAATGACAGAAATAAAGAAAAAGGAAACCGCGAGAAAACCGCGAAAAAGCCGAGGGTCCTAATGGGTCCCCCGAGCACGCCGGTGCTCGGCGAAACAGACCCGCTACGGTCTACAAGTCTAAACAGTCTCAGAGTCCAGTCCCTGTATTATTACAATTAATAAATGAATAAACTGAAATAAAAACTATCCTATTGCCTCCCCCACTCAACTCTCTCCTCTCGCTCTCTCCTGCGGCTTCGTCGAGAGAAAAGCCGCCTCCAAGTGCCGCGGCTGCACCGGCTCCTCGAAAGTAGCCTCCGCGGTCCTCGGGCCCTCGCAAGAAAAGAAAGAAGGGTGGTCAGACCAATAAAATAATCAAATAATGAGTGAAAATAAAATTGAGGATATATGTGTAAAAATGAGAATAAAATATTCACACAAAATCAAACAAAAACAAAAATAAAAGAAAATCAAAATAAAACAAAATAAATCAAAAAGGAAACTAAATACAAAAGCCGCGAAAAGCCGCGAGCTCCGAAGAGCCGCGAAAAACCGCGAAAACAAAAGTGAAAATAAAAGACAAAAACACTACTAAGCCGTGCTCCCCGGCAACGGCGCCATTCTGATATCCCAAAAATTCGATCCTAAGACCCGGGTGAAGGTATAAAACAAGGGTCGTTGCGACCCGGATCTCAGAGAATGGGTATATCAAGAAAAAGATCGGACCACGAGACAAATCAGAAATCAAAACTCAAAATGCGGTCCTAGCTATGAGTTTAACCTGGTATAGCTCCCAGGGTCGAACACAAGGAGCACGGGTTGGCCGTAGGCCTACGAAGTAGTGAAAAAGAAATAAAAATAAAAGAAAATGTTTTTTTAGAGGTTTTTATGAATTTTTATATTTTTTTGGATTTTTAAATTATAAGGCAAATAAAAGAAAAGCAAATCAAGACAACTTCAACAATTTATTAAACACACCAAAAATCAAGCAAAAATTAAGGAAAAATTGTTTTTATGTTTTTCAAGTTTTTAAGTGTTTTTGGTGAATGTTTGAGATTTTTCTAATGGGTAAATTATTTTCTAAAAATCAAACAGGGCTAAACAGGAGGGGTACTGTCCAGCAAGGCTTGAAACTCAAAGATAAAATATCTAAGAGTCTCACTCAGCCTTGGAGGTAATTTTCCTGTATACTAGATAGAATAAGTAAAATTTTGGCACCCTAATTATTGTTTTTGGAATTTTAAATTAATTATTATAATTTTTATGGGTTTTTAGGTGTTTTTCAATTTTTAGGGTTTTTAAGCGATGAAAAATAGCCAAAATGGCCTGGAAAATCACACAACACACAAACAACAAAACCTAATTTTTTTAGAATTTTTGGTGAGGTTTTTATATTTTTTTTGGTATTTTTCAAGCTAGACAGTGACTAAAAAGGCTGTTTTTGAATTTTGAAAAATACTAAATAAAAGCGAAAATGTCCTCAAAAATCACAGAAATTACTACACCATGGCAGGAGCCATGTGTTGAAATTTCATTGGATTTGGAGGTGATTTACTATTTTATTCAAAAATGCAAAGAGGGCACAGTGCACAAGGACCAATGTGCAAATACCCGAGAATCTGGGGGCTCTGGTGCAAATTACCCAGCAAGTCACGCGCGTGGCGCGTGGCTGGGGCACACAGGGACCTATCTGTAATAAAAACCTACTCCTTGGACCTTTTGGTAACTGGTACCAGAAAGTCCAAGGGTATGGTTGCAAATACACCACTAAAATCCGCACATGCGTGAATACAAAGCTCACAGGGGTATAAATGCAATTAACAGAAACTATTTCTTCATTTCATAACAGCCCAGATCTACAGGACAAAAGATGTAAAAAGCCCTAAACTACACGTGACGACGCACGTGGTCACATACAAACAGGGGCATACATGCAATTAACAACAACCACAAGGTCCACAGTGCAAATAACCCTACGTAAATAAAGTTTTAAAACTATTTACAGGACTGGAAATAAAATGACAAACTAAGAGGGGGCCCTAAGATATTTACCCCTTTATTGGTCGACGGCCAGATGCGCGCCACGTGGGTGATCGGACGGCTGGGAATGGATGGCGCTTTACTCCTTCAGCTCTTGGGCTCAATCGACGGCGGAGAGAGGGGGCACGTGGACGATCAAACGGTGCTGGGCTTCGGTGCCTCTCTCCTCTGGTGCAACGGTCCTGATGAGTCCCTCGGGTCGATCAACGGCTGCGGCTCCTCGAAAGATGGACGGCTGAGATTAGAACTGGAGCTGAGGCTTCATCGGACGGCTCTGGAGGATGGTGAAAGAACTCGACGCCGATGAACTTCGCCGGCCTCCTGCGTGCGCTACACTCCTCCTCAGCTGCTGCTAGATATCGGAACAGGTTCCTGGTGGAGGCCTGCAGCTGATGGTATTGGCCGATGGCCCAGCCGAGCCCTGGAGGGGCTCCGGCGAGGCTGGCGGCGCGAAGCTTCCAGCTGGAATGTAAGGGGGGCTCAGAAGCCTCCCTTTGGACCTGCAAAGTAGACAGAAAGCTTCGCGGGTCGAGGGCAAAGTGCCTCGACCCAAGGAAGCGAGGTGATGGTGAACGGTGCGGTAGGGCGAAGGAGCTCCGGCGATGGGTAGACGGTGGAGCTCGACTCCCAGCTCCGGGGCGAGCTGGGTTGAACGCGTGGGTGAAGAACGTGCGTGGGGAGATAGCGGAGGTGACGGGGTGCTCCGATGATCGAAATAATACTCAGGATGGTTGGAATCAGGGAAGCACGGCGAACGATCGATTTGGGGGTAACGCGAAATTAGACTAATCAAGAAAGAACGGAGGTTACCTGGGTGGTGTTGTAGACTATGCTGGAGCTCAGCTGGCTCCTGGTCCTCGCCTCAAGGGTCGTCAACGCCCGAGGCTCGAGCTCCGGGTGGTCGTCGGAGCACGGCTGCAAGAAGCGGCCGGATCGATGGACGTGCACCTCCTCCTCTCTACAACACGGGCCGGCGCGAGCTGTCACCTCGGTGGACACAGTGGAGGTCACGGGAGTGAAGGTGGAGAGCCAAAGATGAAATGAGAGTGCGGCGGAGCTCGGAATATATATGCGTGCAGGTCCGGGAAGAAGGTGGCGGGTAGGGCGAGTTGAAGCGCGGATCTCGAGGATAAAGCTCCGGCGAGCTTCTCGGATGTGCTGAGGTCATTACGGATCCGGATTTGGGGTGGATAGGAATCGGGTCAACAAAAGAAAAATCCGAGAAGGCGGGTCGAATGAACAGACCCGGGCTCTGGTGGTCCTGGGGGAGGTGTTGACCGGGGGTCAACAATCCCCCGTGGACCAATCAGAGCCCGCCAATTATTGAAACTTTATTCGATTTTTTTGAGGCCTTAAATGGCCGAATTTTCAAAAACTTGAAACATGAAAAATGTTTGTTTTAATTTTTTCTATTTTTTTGTGATTTTTAATTAATTTTTGGAAATTAAAATAAGGTATATACAATATGGCTATACATAGGTATATATACACTATATTGATTTTTGATTTTTGATTTTTAATTAGTTATTTTTATACATTTTTATTCCCATTTTATATTTTATTTATTTATAGGATAAAATTAGGAATAAAAGGCTATTTTTATTTTATTTTTAGTATTTATATACATGGGTTAATTAATTAGTTATATACATTTATGTACATGATATATATACAAGGTATTTTTGTATTTTTAATTTTGCAATTTTTATTTGATTTTTGTTTTAATTCTTTTTATTTATTTTATTTACAAATCATAAAAAGGAATATTTACAAAAAGGTTTGGAAATAAATTGGGTTATTTACAAGGTGAAATTGAGGAAAGATGGTGGTCTATATACAAGGTAAAAAAAGGGGTATTTTGTATTTTTGAATTTTTTACTTTTTGTTTTGTTTTTAATAGCTTCTAAATATATACAAAGTATGTACAAATATATTTTTGGTTGAGGAGAATATTATTTATTTATTTACATAAATACATACACATGAGCCCCTATCTCCCTCTACTTGTGGCTTTTATGCGGTCAGGCCCATGCTGAGCCCTCCCTTGGGTTAGGTTGCTCAATATTTATTCTAAATATTTCCCTCTTTTTCTTTTTCTTCTTTATTCTTTTATTTTTGCACAAAAACATGCTAATTATGTATTTTTACAAACATGCATGCTTTTGCTAACTTTCCCTATTTACACATATCTACATGCATTTGCATAGGTTTTTGTAGCTAAAATATAAGAATAAAGAGTGATGAATGGGTATTCATCAGTACATCTCTGAACATTTTTGGTATTTTTAAAAATTCAAAAACCCTCATTTTTGTCCCTATCCAGATATAAAATTAATAAAAAAATAATAAACCTTCTCAAAAATTCTAAAAAATTCATATGTTGTATGTTTTAATGTGCTTGATTTTCTGACCAATTTTGGTCATTTTTAGAGATATAAAAACCATAAAAAATGAAAAACATTTAAAAACCCATAACAATTCGAATAAATCATAGAAAACTCAAAAATTAATAAACTCTTTTTCTAAATTTTCCTTTTTATTTCTTCTTTACAGGAAAATTACCTCCAGGCTTTGTTGAGACCATTATATATTTTATTTTGGTCTTAGAAGCCTGGCTGGACAGTGTTCTTGCATTTCAGCATTCTCTTATTTTTAGAAAATCCTATAAAAATCACAAAATTATCAAAAATTCACTAAAAACAGAAAAAATATAAAAACCATAGAAATATTTTTATTTGATTTTTTGAGCATTTTAGAGTAATTAAATAATTATTGAAAGTGTGTGTTTTGCTTGTTTTATTAATTTCTTTATAATTAAAAATCCCAAAAAATATAAAAATATTAAAAATCCGCCAAAAATAATTTGTTTTTATTTTTCTTTCTTTTTCGACTACTTCGTAGGCCGCAAGGCCATCTCGTGCTCCTTGAGTTCGACCCTGGGTGCTATACCAGGTTAATATCATAGCGAAGACCGCTAGTTTGAGTTTCATTGATTTTTATCTTTCTTTGGTGGTCTGAATTTTTCTTGATTGAGTTATGAGCCCCGAGTGACTGAGGTCATGATGAATACTCGTTCATCACTCTTTATTCTTATATTTAAGCTACAAAAACCTTTGCAAATACATGTAGATATGTGTAAATAGAAATAATTACCAAAAGCATGCTTTGTGTAAAAACCTATAATTAGCATGTTTTTGTGCAAAAATAAAAGAATAAAGATTAAAAAGAAAAGAGGGAAATATTTAGAATAAATATTGAGCGACCTAACCCAAGGGAGGGATCAGCATGGGCCTGATCGCATAAAAGCCAAAGTAGAGGGAGATAGGGGCTCATGTGTAAATATTTATGTAATTAAAATAAAATTATTTTCCTCACAAAAATAGCCTAAATTATGCTTGTAAATACTTGTATATATTTAGAATTATAAAACAAAAGAAAAAGTTAAAAATCAAAAAGAACAAAAACACACCTTTTCATCTTGTACAAAAACCACTCTTATATTTATTTAGTCTTGAAAACAAATAAAATTAACTTTCTAATTTTTGTAAATAATCTATATTCTATAATGTAAATAAATAAAATAAGAACAATCAAATCAAAAACAAACTAAAAATAGCAAGATTAAAAATACAAAAATACATTGTACATATACCATGTATATAAATGTACATACATATTTATTTTACCTATGTATATAAATAATAAAAATAAAATAAAAATACCTTTTATTCCTTATTTTATAATGAAAATAAATAAAATATAAAATAGGGATAAAATTATACAAAAATAATAATTTAAAAATCAAAATTAAAAACCCTAATAGTGTACATAGCTTATCTTTATTTCGAAAAAATTATTAAAAATCACCAAAAAATAGAAAAAATAAAATAAAAATCTTTCATGTTTTAACTTTTTGCTAATTCGTCCCCTAGCTACCCTTAATTTGCACTTGAAGATCCAGCCACGTGGCCGATTTCCATTGGGTCCTAGGGATGTTGACCGCCCGGTTAACTATCCCCCCCCCCCCCAGGAACCACCTCCCGCGGATCTGAGCTCTGGACCCGATTTCTCCGACTTTTACCCGCTCGACCCGATCATCATTCCACTTAACCCCGGGCCCTAATCCGAGATTGATCGACCCTGATCCACGCCCGGGGTGGTTATGGGGATCCGTGCTCCGACAAGCCCGGACCTCTCTTAGCCGGACCCCTAGCCGTATAAAGCTGTAGCTCCGCCACCTGATTGCTCCATCTTTGGCCATTTGTTTCCTCCTCCTGTGAGCTCCAGAGAGTGCGTGAGTTGACAACTCGCGTCTGAGCCTGTGAAGCGAGGAGAGGAGGCGAGTCCATCGATCCGGCGAGCACAGCCGCCGTAGCTCCGCCACCAGCGCGAGCTCCGAGCCTCGGAGGGAGACGATCCTTGAGGCGATGACCAGGAGCTTCAGCAGCTCCTCCCCAGTCTCTCCGACCACCCAGGTAGCCCCTTAGGCTTTCCTTTTTCGTCGATTTCCATTTGCGCCCAAATCGCGCCGCAGCCGTATATCTTCGATTCCGACCACTCCACTACCCCTTTTGATCATCGGAGTCGACCATCGCATTCGCCTCCTTCCGACGCACCTTCTGCACCCCTCTGCTCAACCCAGCTCGCACAGGAGCTGGGAACCGAGCTCCTCCGTCCACCACCTTCGCCGGAGCTCGCCATTCCGATCCACAGTTCACTGTCGCTACGCCTAACCTGGTCGAGGCAATTTGCCCTCGACCCGTGAGTCTCCTGAGCTATTTTGCAGGTGCTACCAAGCCCATCTGAGGGCTTTGGTCATTCAGGCCCGGAGGCCCAGCTCCGCCGACCTCGCCCGAGCTTCTCGGAGCTCGGCTCGATCATCGGAGCCTACCGGCAGACGCGGGAGCCCTCCACGATTCTTCTCCGACATTCAGAGTGCTCCCAGGAGGTCAGCTGCGCTCGCACGAGGCCGGCGAGTCTCGCCGGGGACCTGTTCTTCCAGCGTCCTCCATCGCTGTTCGATCAGCCTCCTGCTCCAGGCGCCATCTGGACGTTCGTCCCTGGAGCTCCCTTCGACGTCAGATCTGAGGAGTCTGATCCCAGCCGTCAGATCTACACGTGGCTCGGCCCCGACCGTTGGATCAGTCCGAGAACCCCAGCGCTGCGTGCCACTTGATTCAGACCGTAGATCCCTCCACGTGGCAGCCATCCAGCCGCTCTGCTTAATAAAGGGTAATTTACCCTTAGGCCCTCTTTCTTCTTTTATTTCATTTTAGTCCTGTAAATATTGAAGTTAGTTGTTTAATTTTAGGTTTATTTGCATAGAGGACCCCGTACCTTATTTTATTTGCTCATATACCCCTGTGCGTTGTATGCCACGTGCTTCGTCACGTGTTTTTCTGGTCTATTTTGCAACTCATGCCCCTATAGTTCTGGTTGTTCTTGAATGAGTGAAAGTTTTTATCTATTTGCATTTATACCCCTGTGCGTGATTTATTTCAACATGTGCGTGATATATTGGGTATTTTGCGAATAGGCCCCTGGACTTTTGGTAACTGTTACCAATAAGTCCTCGGGACTTATTTTTATTACATTTGGGTCCCTGAGTGCCTCAAGCACGTGCGTGGCGCGTGTTTAGCTGGGTATTTTGCACCAAACCCCCCAGAACTTTGGGTATTTGCGCTTTGGTCCCTCTGCATTGTACCCTCTCTTTATTTTTGAATAAAATAGCAAAACACCTCCAAATCCAAAAAAAATTGGATACATGGCTCCTGCCATGGTTTAAAATTTTCGTGGATTTTTGGGGACATTTTGATTTCGTTTGATATTTTTAAAAATTCAAAAACCTTCATTTCTTCACTGTCTAGCTTTAAAAATCACAAAAAAATATTAAATAGAGTCTAAA